>BTPG01000006.1:8036771-8041771 GCA_036245525.1 Semisulcospira habei
TTGGGTTATCTTTCTTTGGAAGTGGAATGACCGTTGAGGTTTTCCACTCACACACCACTAAGCTGTTCAGCACAGAACTTCAACGTCCTGCCACAGATTCCATCAGGACCGGCACTCTTGTTCACATTGATCATTTTCAAACACTTCTCAACACTCTCTTGCTCATTAACAATAGATCCATCGTGTGTCGGTGACTGCCTCAGATCAGCTACAGCAGACGAAAAATCGCGTGTTTCGAAGCGAGTAAAAAAATAATTTGTTAAGTCTTTTGTTATCCACGGCTTGTTGTTTGCAAACACAGTTATCTGTTAGTCGTGGGGATAACTGAGTCCAATCAGAAGGAAATGTGAGATGATACAACATCAACAAGCTCAGACAGACTGTCACAACTGTTATAAAACACGTCCCATTCTGTACAATCAAAACATCCTTGTAAGGCAGCAATACTATCAGTGGTCCTGTTTTTCAAAGTCTTAACTACACTTTGCGCACGCTGAAACACAGGCTTGTACACGGGAGCAAGTAACACAGTGTTGTGGTCAGCAAATTCCAAGGCGAGGCAACAAGTAGGATTTATAGGCTGAAGGTACAGACCCATAGTACAGACAAGGAGCTTGATAGCAGGCTGGCGAAAGCGAACAGTGCTTTCGGGCGACTTTTCAAGCGGGTATGGCACAATCAACAGCTGAAAACAGGCACCAAGATCAGCGTGTACAGAGCTGTGGTCCTCACCACCCTGCTGTATGGTTCCGAGTCCTGGGCCCTCTACCGCAGCCAACTACGACTCCTCGAACGCTTCCACTAGCGCTGCCTGCGTACCATCCTGGGCATTCACTGGAGTGACTATGTCACCAACGTCGAGGTCCTTGAACAGGCTGAAACTGTGAGCATCGAGGCTTTGCTGCTGCGGACACAGCTCCGCTGGGCGGGGCATGTCTCCAGGATGGAGGATCATCGCCTACCAAAGATCACCCTGTTCGGCGAGCTTGCTACTGGACACCGTGACAGAGGGGCACCAAAGAAGAGATACAAAGACTGTCTCAAGAAGTCACTTAGTGCCTGCCAAATCGACCACCACCAGTGGTCTTCGCTTGCTGCGGACCGTGACACCTGGCGCTCCACCATTTACAAGGCAGCTGTCTCCTTTGAGGACTCTCGCAGAGCTAGCCTTAAGGACAAGCGGCTCAGGAGAAAAAACAGAGATGCCGCAGCTCAGAACCCTGGCCAGACCTTCCCCTGCAGCCACTGCGGTCGAACCTGCCTGTCTCGGATTGGCCTCCGCAGCCACGAACAAGCCTGCAGACGTCGTGGGCAACTCCTATAAAATCTTCGTTCGCGAAGTCAAAGCCAAGAAGACAGACCCATAACAACGATCCAAAGTTTTATGTAAGCGGATGGGACAGTCAACATATTGGCGGTAAGTCCTCAGAGTCCTGTTAAGCGAGCAGTGGTTAAAATCACCTAGAATAAACTTGGGTGCATCTGGCGATATCAGGTCAAATTTGTGTATATGTTCGCTGATGTATTCCTGTGCCCTGGTAACATTGCGGGGGGTGAATGTAGACCACAGAGAAAAACAACTGGAGAAATTCCCGTGGAAGATAGAATGGATGTAGTGACATACACAGTAGCTCTATGTCCGGCGTGCATAACGTGTGACGTCAGTACAATGACAGTGTTACACAAGGCCTTTTTTACATACATACACACACCTCCACCGTGTTCCTTCCCTGTGTTACACTTCGTTCTATCCAGTCTGACTGGTGTCCCCAAACCGTCTAAAAACAAAATATTGTCTTGTACATTGCTGTCTAGCCAGGTCTCTGTAAAAGCAAGCAAGCACGTACATTATAGCATTAAAGTGGAGTGTTCGCGCTCGGTGACTATGGATCGAACAGTTGCAGAGGCGTCAGCCGCGAGGTCTGTAATGATAGTATGCGAATACTCCACTTCCATGTTTTATAGAACCTGTCACAACTGCAGAATAGCGATGTAGGGTGAAGCCATCTTTTGAACAGAAGCGACGCATTTATTATCGTAAATAGTACACAATAACTTGAACTCAACAGTTGAATCAACAAATAGAATTCGTAACAAATATCCATTTTGCACAAGAAAAATAGGATGCAGTTTAACTTGCAAAATATGAAACAACAAAGTGTTATAGGTACGAAACTATTTTAACACAGTATCTAAAAACTGAAATCTACATTAAAATGCAAATGTGAAGTTGTTTTCCTTCTTACTAACATTCTTGCATTTTTGTGGTATTTCTCGCATTTTTGTGGTGGTTTCGGGTGCTTGTGATTCGCGATCTAAACTTCTTATTTCGAAATAAATATGGGAAAATGAGCATATTTTAAGATGGTGCGTAGACTTTCTACGAGTAAGAAATAAGCTTAAGCCATTCAAATGTGGAATATGTGGGTTTTTTATGCCAAGAGCCACACACTCTAGCGTGCGAACGCCTACGGGTTGACCATGACACCCCAGACACCTTAGCGCGGTAAGACTATCCCGTATAGTGTGGGGATACTATCTATGTAAAAGTGATCTTGAAAGGTTCTATAGCTAGGAAGCTTGTGTGAGGATGTAGGAGCATGCGCAGAGACCTATTCGTAAACAATTTCCTATGACAGGTGTTTCTTGGATCGTTTAGTGACAACAGATTTAACCCCTTCACGATCCAACTGCAAGAGACATAGATCCTCATGAGCTCCCGCGAATGCAGGGCTCATGAGAATCTATGTCTCTTGCTGAGATCCACTTGTATCCATGTTTCTCGGGCGGTGTTGGCTTTTGGTCGTTCAATACACACAGACTTCAAAAACAAAACAAAAATAGACGTAGGTACAGTGTTAGGTAAAGGATCAAGACGCAAAATGTGCGCCCAGTTACAGCGAAGGGGTTACATGAAAAGTGTTCTGATCTAAGACGTGACGTAATGGGGGTGGGGTGGGGGGGGGGGGGAGAGACACAGACAGCAAAGGGCGTAGCGCCCACGACGACCGCAGTGGGCTCACTGTCGCCAACAGTGGGCCCTACGCCATTTTGCTGCTGGAGTAGTGGTCAGATTCGGACTTTTACAACAACAAAAAAAATTGTTTTGTTTGAACTGGTCTATTTTGTCGTGTGCAGCAAGCACCATGCCGAAGCCGTCAGTGTCGGTGTGGCTGACTGTGGCCGTGATACTGGTTATCCGCTCTACCGGTGTTCATGCAGCTGGTCCGGAGAAAGAAAACACGGGGGCGGGGCCATTTGATCTGAACGAACTCACAGAAGAACTCATGACACCCGTTTTCCGGCTGATGAAAGGCATGGGCGAGAAAAAGCGGGACGAAATAACCGGAAAGTGGAATCTTCCAGAAGGAGCCGAGGTGAAGCAGTTTCTGCTGGTTGCAGTTCTTTCACGAAGCGAACTTGAACTTGTCTCAAGCAGCACGAAGTTCCCACCCGATTTCCAAGTAAAGACAGGAGAGAATAGTGTGAGTGAATATGTTACAGAAATGAGCAGAATGGTTTTCTTGATGAACCAACCCTCAGCCGGAAATAAGGAAAACAAGAAAACATTTGGTGATACGAAGCATACCGAAGTTGCTGCCATCGACGAAGGGTATATTGACCGCTTAAAGGACCGATTTGAGACGGAATATAACAAGGGGGAATATCCTTTAATTCTGATGTATTCTCACTATATACCCTGCTACGGAGCGAAGGACACGCGCTATTCTTGTGCTCAAGAAATAAAGAACTATGCCCGCAACCGGCATACTGAATTTGGGTTTATAGTGGCCTTCACCGAGCTGTTTGTTGGCACAGACGATAAGTGCTCTCGTAAGCAATTGCGGGAGGGAGGGGTGCCGCTGTTTCAGTACCGAGACATGAACGAAGAATACGACCGAATCGAAGACTTTAATCTAAATCTTACCAGAACACAAGAGCATGAGGCAGAGAGGACTTTTCAAGGAAAACTCTATAATGCTTTTAAAATAGCGATTCAAAAAAAGGGAACATGTTGTATTGGAAAGGAGGAAAACAAGAAAAAGATCATGGCGTTCTTTATCAATGAAATGACATACACGTGTACGCACGGCATCACATGTAAATCTAGAGTTGATAAATACATTAAAGACGACCTCCATCAGTGCATGGGAAGATTTATGGATGCGGAAATTGGTAATGATTGCATCGATACGAAGTGTAAAATGTCCGAGTTAAAAGGTAGTCTAAAACATAAACTGTGCATCATTCTCATCAATGCCTCTAAAGACCAACTTTACTTGGGTCAGCCGCCGAGCTCCAACGATAACAGCATCTACAACCCAATCTGGACGCCCTATGACGGCGCTTGTAATTACCTCTATACAGGGAGACCCTCGGAAGAAGCCCGTGGACTCTCAGCTGTCATGTGCGCCGACCGCAGGTTATCTAAAATCTCCCTCTGCACGAAAATTGAAGAAAAGATGGCATCGAACACTGACCTGTCTGAACAATTTGGTGTTAAAAATATTGATCAAGATTCAGAGTTTGTTGGGGAACAGGACCAAGAAACTCACGAACTCGCTATTGACCGTGACATGCACAAGAAACCCACCGTCAGTCAGAATTGGGAGTGTACGGAGGAAGGCGACTAAAACAGGAAATCAACACTTACCGAAACCATCTTCCCTGATTTGTACTCGTTCCGTACATGCACTATTATGAAAGGCGTGGTTATATGAGAAAAATAGACATTTTTGGCTTTTGACAAAGTGGAACAGCTATCCTCCCAATACGCAAAAGGCCACCGGGCCGACCTCGGCCGCCGTTGGCCCGCGCACAGCCATGGGCGGGCCAACGACGGCCCAATGGCCTTTTGCACATTGGGCTTTTATGTATTCGCTCTTTGTGTGGTTTAGGGGACTACATAATTAGTTTGAGCCCAGCCGAAGCTTGAGATGACAGTTGAGACACATTATTTTGTCAAAAAAACAAAACAAAACAAAAAAAAAAAAAACAAG
>BTPG01000006.1:8046771-8094271 GCA_036245525.1 Semisulcospira habei
TGGCTGCGGAGGCCAATCCGAGACAGGCAGGTTCGACCGCAGTGGCTGCAGGGGAAGGTATGGCCAGGGTTCTGAGCTGCGGCATCTCTGTTTTTTTCTCCTGAGCCGCTTGTCCTTAAGGCTAGCTCTGTGAGAGTCCTCAAAGGAGACAGCTGCCTTGTAAATGGTGGAGCGCCAGGTGTCACGGTCCGCAGCAAGCGAAGACCACTGGTGGTGGTCGATTTGGCAGGCACTAAGTGACTTCTTGAGACAGTCTTTGTATCTCTTCCTTGGTGCCCCTCTGTCACGGTGTCCAGTAGCAAGCTCGCCGAACAGGGTGATCTTTGGTAGGCGATGAATGATCCTCCGTCCTGGAGACATGCCCCGCATGTGTCTATAAATAGAAGGGATTTAAAAACACAACTTAACTAACACGACTAGAATTGGTCGCGCAACTTTTCTTTGTTCTTCTGTTTGTATTAATACGTATGAGAGACCGGAACAGAGATAAATTATCTAATCGTATTTTTATGTCCAAACTCACCTTAACTACACTGCGACAGCTATACTCGTTTCATTCTGGCAAAGCAGCACAACGAATGAGTTGTCTCCCTTTACCTGGATGCTTTCTTCGTTATTGACTGTGTGTTATCGTAGTGTGACTGTCCCAGTGCGCAAAATCCATCGCGCCGACGTCGGCCGCCGATGGCCCACGCACAACTGTGCGCGGGGCAACGGCGGCCAACATCGGCCCGATGGCTTTTGCGCATTGTGGTCGACTGTGAGTACGTTGGCAAAGACAGAACTTTCATGTGTAAGTTTGACCTAGTTCTTGATGATAATAATGGCGGCTGTTCTCGTGACCTTCATCTCAGTCTTGTGAATAACGCGTGAGCTGACCTCAAGGGGCAGGTGAGGTCATCAGTCATAGTCCATGAGCAGATGCAAGACCAGGACTACCCAGTACAAGAGATAGGGGTGCGGGGAAAGGTGGTTGGGGGATTATGTTCTAAAATCGTGATGTGTGGTTTTCGGTCTTTGGGTTGTCGTGACTCGTGATTGCTATTTGCTTTATTTTGTAATTCGTGAAACAATAGTCTTCGTGAAACACTAAAGCCAAAAATAATAAAGTCTTCGTGATCCTTGAAAAGTCCGTGGTTATTTCATAAAACGTGAAAAGTCTGTTGCCACACTAAATTTTACTCAGAAACATTTTACCCCCCTCTTTCCCCCCCCCCCCCCCCCACACACACACATCCACCAACCCCACCCTCCCCCTTTCCGTGACATGTGAATCGCAAAATTAGTCATGAATCCGCGATAATCCCCCCCCCCCCCCAACACTCTCCCCTTTACCCACACAAATATTTTCAGCAAAAGCCGCTAGGTCGAAGTCCATTTTTGTTAAAGTGCAATTTCAGTGTAACTACATTACATTGTCAGTCTCGCTTTCACCCAAACGGTCAAACTTTATCCGGACAATAACGATCCGCGACAACTCGGTGTGTAAATTGTAAAACTAAAAATCCCTTCACTCTCCAGAGAAAGTGAACATAATCCAGATGCAAGAGACATAGATCGTCATGAGCCCGCGCAGTTGCTCTAACTTACCGCTGTTGCTGGGGCGCATGAAGATCTGTGCCTCTTGCTGACGCTACTCTGTATCCCTGTTTCCTGAACGTCCGGGACTCTTTGGCTTTGAATGAAAACCGATTTCAGAAAGTCAGACAGGGGCCACTGACAGTAAGGAAGTTAATCCCTTTGCTACAATTGAAACAGAGACATTGTAGATTCTTCTCCCTTTGATCGCCCCCCCCCCCCCCCTGCACCCAACTTCAGTAGCATGGATGTAAATGCGACCAAAAAGAGGGAAGGATGCAGGTTGTACATTGCTTAACGTCCCGAGAGCAAGACTTTTTTAGGACGTGCCTGCACTGCTTGTGAAAAATAAAACCCTAAACTGAATATTCATTGTATGTCGCCAGCCGGTCCAGAGGGAAGGACCCACGTGACCCCGAACGACTGCGGTCTACGGTTCTTGTCGATACAAGGTGTTGGTCGGATGGCCGCAGCGAACGGCTTCATTATCTGTAAAAGAATTACATTGTCTGCCCGTTGCCTGCCGCTGGACGTGTTTCATGTTTTTGATATCTTTGTTCGTTTAACGTCCAACAATTTCCACGTCCAAGGAATATGGATACACACGGCATAGATCCTCATGAGCCTCCCCAGTCGCGGATCTATACCTCTTGCATTTGGATCGTGTTCATTTTTTCTCTGCTGTGAAGGGATCAAATAAAACACACTGTGGTTGTTCTCACGAGTGTTTTTTTTTTAAATTGTGTGTGTGTGTGTGTGTGTGTGTGTGTGTGTGTGTGTGTGTGTGTGTGTGTGTGTGTGTGTGTGTGTGTGTGTGTGCGTGCGTGCGTGCGTGCGTGTGTGTGTTTGTGTGTGTGTGTGTGTGTGTGTATGTGTGTGTGTGTGTGTGTGTGTGTGTGTGTGTGTGTGTGTGTGTGTGTGTGTGTGTGTGTGTGTGTGTGTGTGTGTGTGTGTGTATGTGTGATCGCCCATGCTGTTGTTGACAACAAGAAAGAAACACACTTTGTATTACTGTCTGATAAAAAGATGAGTTGGCCAAGTTATCTTTCCTGAGCTGGCTGTATTGCCTACTTTCAAAATGTAATGCACTGAAGTTATTCTAATCGTGCTTTTGTTATTGTTGATAATTTCATCTAAAGTTAACATAGTTCAATGTAATCAAACAGAAACATTGAAATCATGCAATGTCTTTATTGAACAGCTTTGTTGGAGATTGTCTTGTGTAGTATATTATTCAGTTCAGACAAATAGTAAACAAAAAAAAAAAAAAACAGTTATGACGGTTCGTTGCAGAATCAACAGGCTGCGCAGTAAAGCACTTAACGTCTTGAAACATACACATGTTTGCAATATGTAAAAAGAAAAGGGGAGACTGCCAATGCTAATATTTTAGGAATATTACAAAGTAAAGTAGGTATACGCACTGTCAGGGGAGATAATTGTGCAGTGTCGACCAATGATCATAGATCAAGTTTGATCGAACCATCAAAAAAAAAAAAAAAAAAAAAAAACCAAGGTGAGATTTCATCCCAAAGTCTACCGTATTGTTTTGAGCTCACTTGCGATTTTCTTCAGGAACTTACTATGTTTTAAGCTTTCCTTCTGATCCATCGCTCTTTACCATAACCCCCCCCCCCTCCCTAGCCCCCCCTCCTCCCCCAGCCGCCCTCCCCCCTGACACTTTTACGTCACTGTCATTGTCTGAGTCGTGAAAAGCTCGCAAGGGTCTCTTCCACGCAGCCTCGCCCAGGGCTGACTTTTGGGTAGGAGCGAAACGTGGTTCGAAAATTTTCAGAAATGAATTATCATTCAAAAGGTTAAAGAGGTGCAATGCTGGCTAACGAACTCATTCAATGTCTTCCTTTAATATAGATATATGCAAAATATATAGTAAGAATGTGACAAATTACGGACTCTTATGCGGATTAACCGACTTTTGTGAAACCGTCATTTTCTACAAAATGTGTGAACTAATTAAAAAGTTTAAAACTAGGTCTCGGGATAAGTTTTTTATAATAATAATAAAAATAATAATAATTACGGTATTTACAATGCGCTTATCTTATAATAACTATAACTCTAAGCGCGCACTCACAACTTGAGCACGCATGCGCACGCTTTAGACAACGACTCACGTACCACAAATAGTGAAATGCATTACGACAGTCTGCTTAGGGTGGGCAGTGTGGTGGTATAGTGCTAGAACTGTTGAAAGAGGTGAGTTTTGAGGGCGGACTGGAAGGAGGAGAGAGAGTGTTTCTGACGGGGAGAGAGTGGGAGAGTGAAAGACGAAATCCTAAAGTTTCAAGCCTATTCGTGAACAAACTGACGCGGTCACTAGTTGATGTTCTGGCATGACCCTTGAACTATCATGCTCGATACGTCTCTAGAATTGTAATACAGTCCTTCAGAGGGCAACGTCAAAATTTGGGGATTTCGGTCCTTAATTAATAAGATAAGTGTACTGGCGTGCGATGTTCATCTGATGACTGCAGAACAAATATATCGGGTGGCCAAGGACAGTATAATGGAGCGGGGGATAGGGAGTCGGCATGTTTATCCAAAACGTGAAATTCTAGTGTTTGTGTATTCAACAACACACAGGCAAGTCACGGTACAACCGCACTCTTCATCCCCACTTCAGTGACCTCAAGTCCTTCTGACTGCCGATGGTCGGAGTTTGTATGTCTGAAATCTGTGTTAATTCAAGGTGAAGGATCGCAACCCTTCCAAACAACACAGATTCAAAGGGTTGTTAGCAAGAGGCATAGATCCTCATTAGCCTCCGCAGTTGCGGGGGCTCATGAAGATCTTTTAACTCATTCTACCCCAACACCGAAA
The DNA here is from genome assembly GCA_036245525.1 of Semisulcospira habei. Taxonomy (NCBI): domain Eukaryota; kingdom Metazoa; phylum Mollusca; class Gastropoda; family Semisulcospiridae; genus Semisulcospira; species Semisulcospira habei. The sequence goes on from BTPG01000006.1 coordinate 8,051,191, forward strand.
TCCTTAAATTTTGCCCTTGTCCTCTGAAGACTGCATTGCAGTGCAGGACACAGATCGACCATGATAGTTGAAGGGTGATGCCAGAATAGCTTGGCGCCCATAGGCGCCAAGCTATTCTGGCATCACCCTTGAACTATCATGGTCGATCCTTATCTTCCTGTGGTGTGTCTGGGGTAGAATGAGTTAAACTTGCAGCTGCATCTTGTTCACGTTAAGCTGAAAGGTTTAATGTGGTCTCTTGAGGACTTAATAATAATAATAATAATAATAATAATAATAATAATAATAATAATAATAATAATAATAATAATAATAATAATAATAATAATAATAATAATTTCAACGAAAGTACATGAAAAATGATGGTTTGAGCGACGCAATCAAGGATACAAAAATATGCAAATTGAAAATGAGTGTAGTTGTGAATTGTAAGCGTACTACAGCATTAAACAAACGTAAGATACATATATTAATGTCGACACATTTGAAAGATATAAATTTTGTCTCAGTGGGGACTAGACATGAAAGAGCGAACATTTATTACAGAAAAAAACACAAAAACTGTTCACTCTTTCACAACTCGTTCCAACAGTAGGCACATGGTCCTCATTGTGTCCCCCGCGGCTTGTACACAGTGCTGAGCAGTCAAGTATTATTATTAATTGTAAACTCTGAACTAACAGAAAGGTTGACATGGATGTTTTCAGAACTATCCAGAAGATTTTGCGGCGTTTTAAGTATTTATTTGACATTGGCGTGTTTAGGACGAGCAAAATAACAGTAAAAGGCATAGCTCTTCATGAGCCGTAGTTTCTGGGCTCTTTCTTATCGAAGATCACACGCCGGTACTCAATTGCTATTATGAAAATTGTTCAGATATTTGGACAATATGTGTTGTGTACAAGTCTGTGTCGCGTCAGTCGGTTTGAATAGTAAGACTGTTCCTGGTGTACGCTCGTCCTCTTTACAAAACACTGTTGCAGAGACGCTTGAACGACAAAGCCAGAACCGCGATGTACATGGGCCAAGACATCAGGAACTGCGCAGCTGAAAAAAAAACCACGTCGTTTTTTACATCTGTTAACCCCTCACGAGGCTCGCCGTCACATAACCTTCGTTGTCAACCACACAACTGACCAATATTATTAACCAAATAACCAATATTGTTAACAAACAATAAAAGAGAAATTAAGACCCATGATCAAATTAAGTCAAAGTGATATAAAGTCCAAAAAGTGTTTGTCCGGGCTTTTAATCCACTGTTTTCGTGGAAATATGTGCAATTTTGACCTATTATGAAATCGACTTTACTGTGACGTGCGCTCATGCGGCTTGTGAACAGGTGGGCGGGAAAGTCGTAGTCAAGATGGGAAACTCATTCGGCCGGACGGCAGTATTTCCCAAATTTAAGAGGCGTCATCAAACGACTATGCACCAGTTGCATGAGCTGGATGGACCATGATAATTCAAGGGCAATGTAAGATTAGTTTGGCGCCGACCCCAAGCTAATCTGGCACTACCATTGAATTATCACGGTCGACCCATCTCCTGCTGTAGGGCGTCAGGGCGGAATAGGCTAAGAACACGTTTTAACTGTTAACACTCAGTGCATTTTCTTTCCAATGCAGCTTGAAGTGATACAGACGTGGGAACCTAACATGGTGGTCCTAGTCAGATTCAAGGTGGTCCTAATTCGAATAGTACCGAGAAAATCTGAACACATCCAACTGCGAGAGGTATAGATCCTCATGAGTCCCCGCAGTTGCGGGGGCTCATGAGGATCTATGCCTTTTGCTGAAACCACTTTGAATCCGTTTTCTTAGGACAGCTGGGGCTTGTTGATGTTCAACTGACGCAGACTGGAGAGACACAGTTTCCGTCACCGGGCAGTGAAGGGGTTAAGTAAGGTAGAGCGATCTATAAGTGAATACTGACGGTCTGTGTGATTGATGGTGGTCTTAAAATGATTGACGGTGGTCTTAAAAGTGATTGATGGTGGTCTTAAAGCTACAGTGACATGTGTGACCAGCCACTTACCTCCGCATGTCTGGGTGTACTGCAATTTGTAACCGTCATATGCTGTCTTGAGAACAGCATTACCCCCGGAGCAGTCAACGATGCCGGCGGCGCCCGCGCAATCGATGTACGCTTTGTACACTCTAGACAGGTAGACAACTAGTGAATTAGTTAATTTTCTACAACAACAAAGATACAAAGTCAGAATGGATGCTACTGTCCACATCTGCCGTTACTATACTCACGAGCAACAGAAATGCGACAGTTATGGAATCATAGAAACTCTAACGTGTCATTTCGATGATTAACACACAAAATATTTTGTATTTCTTTTGTTCGTCAGTATACATCTACAAACACATAAACGCATATTATATATCGCAGTATATATATATATATATATATATATATATATATATATATATATATATATATATATAATATATATATATATATATATATATATATATATATATATATATATATATATATATATATATATATATATATACTGTCAGACAATTTGTTTTTTTTATTTCCACGTTGTACGTCCAGTCCATTTAGCGCAAACGTTACCACGTGATCTCGCGGAATCGCCCCCCAAAATGGCCTAACACAAAATACAACAACAACTTGTAGCATCTAATGGCGGACTATCACGCAGCTACTTTGTGACGCGCCTTAATTTCCAGTTTTCTTCCCCGTAAAAGAGCATGAAAACGTTGTAAAATACGAGTTTATTAAGTGTTGTTGGAAACAGTCGTCACACTACTGGAGATGTTTGCAGCACACACTTCACCAATTTGCAAACACTAAAGAAATAACCTTTGCGGAAACAAAAGCACATCGGCCTACTATGAGTCTATTCTACTGAAGAATGTTAGTCTTTTGAGACAGTCACCCACCTCGTTCATTGCATTAACCAATTCAGCCCTGGAGCACTACAGCAGGAGATGGGTCGACCATGTTAATTCAAAGGCAGTGCCAGATTAGCTTGGCGCCTCTCGGCGCCAAGCTGATCTTGCACTGCCCTTGACTTATCGTGGTCGATCCATCTCCTGTAACTGGTGCACAGTCATTAGATGACGCCTCCACAATTTGGGAAATACGTGCGTCGGGCTGAATGAGTTAAACAAACAATGTGTAGATGATGCTGCTAGTGGCATAAACTGAACTTTGTACGATAGGTCGCGATGGAGCGAATTCAATAACATGCCCATCACGTCATAGGCGGGCAGGCCTAATCCTCTGGCGACTAAAATAAAAAGATATAACTTTCGCCATGTCTTGTTACGCTAACCTCGCTGCAGAACGTATGGTTATAGTTCCGCTTCTCAGGTTCAGCAATTCTAAGCCTAACGCACCCTGTGAGGCAGGTGAACTGTGGCGGGACAACACCTTATTGATTAGAAAAAGTCCTCGGGCCCACTGCGGCGGTCGTGGCCGAAGACGTGTTGCTACTGGGGTAGCTGTGCATTGAGACCTGAGGATTTCTACCATTGTCAGAAGCAATCCCTCCCCAATGCACACAAGGCCATCGGGCAGACGTCAGCCCAATGGCCTTTGCGCACTGGGTCCCCTAGCATTACGCCAGTCGAACAGTGAGACATAACCGGTAACTGCTTCTTGCCGTGATCGCCTCCGACGCTGTGAAGGGACACTGGAGTGACCTTTCCAGGGCCTATCTGCTCCTTCGTTGATTCGGCCATGTTACACTGTGTGGACGCGCCTGAGCTCATCCACATCGCGTGTCTATAAGCGGGGTCATTGCGAACTACCCTGAATGTTTATATTAAGTGGAGAACTAGCTGAACTGGAATTCGCGAAACTATAGCTGGAGAATTTCGCACACTGACAGTTCGTCTGGTGAACACACTGATAGGCGAAAACATGCTCAATATAAAAAGAAACGAACAAACAAAAAGATAAATATTATGTCAGTAGAGGCAAACAGCTCTCAAAAAGCACGCTGTGTATGCGTGCGTGCGTGCGAGTGATTGTTCTGGTGCGACTTACTTGCAAAATTGATCTTTATTGCTGGAAGCTGTGACGGTCCCAAGGTCACTACCAAGTGTGGTGACGCATTTTGTCAGGGCAGTCGAATTACATGTACTCTCCACCTGGCCCACGAGTATCGCTACAGCAAACACAAGCAAAGGCACATGTCAGTTTAAGGTGGTAGCACTCTACCTTTTGTTTCTTTGGCAAAATAGTCGCTCTTGTCTTAAAAGATTCTACCCCATGGACCAAAATCCTCCAATTTTGAAGATGTCCTCTGAAGGACTATATTACAATTTTAGAGACAGATTGATCGAGTAGTGCCCGAATAACTTGGCGCCTATGAACGCCAATCTATTCTGGCACCACGCTTGAACTATCATGTTCGATCCATGTCTTGCTGTGATATGTCGGGTCTGAACGAGTTAAAAGCATGTTTGCATCGAGCAGTCAAACTCAAATTGATCTGCGCTCGCGAGTTTTGATTATACACCGTCACACAAACTACAGCTTCATGCCATAACACGGGTTCCTCAAAGTCGTGTATAGTCATTAGAAGAAAAAAAGAAAAAGAAATCATGCTGGGGATCTAAGGACATTTTCTTTTGTACTGTCATCTTTGTGGAAATTGTTTCCGCACCCATAAATGAACTTCCAATCTCTGCGTTTTCAGCTGGCCTGTTCTAAACGACTGTAGTAGGCATTCCTAATTTTGTGGGCAGGCTCACACTATTTACTATAAGTATCTTGAAACTGTACTGGGATGACATATTTCATTATACTTCGTTACATTACAACACCGTTCCATGAAATAATTGAACAATTAGGGCGTGGCCAGCCTTTTTTTTTTTTTTTTTTAATAATGATTCTAACAGCGTATCAATTTAGCCAGAAACGCCACCAGGGAATGCGAAAATAATAACTCCACACGTTCTTTGCAGGAATACATGATGTTTTCGTGGAAATATGTGCAATTTTAACCTTTTATGAAATCGACAATTCTGTTACGTGCACTCATGTGCCTTGCGAACAGATGGGCGGGGAAGTCGTAGTTAAGAACGGAAATATATTAACTTATTTGGCCCGACGGCCGCATTTCACGACATAATCCTCGCTTAACATACAAAAAGGACAGAAAAGTCGTCAAATGTAATGTACCCCTTACATCCCTCTTCCACCCCCCCCCCCACGCCCCCCCCCCCCCCCCCCCCCCCCCCGTCCCGACAGGCGCCAAGCTAATCTGGTACTACACTTGAATTATCATGGTCGACCCAATTCCTGCTGTAGGGCGTCAGGGCTGAATGAACTAACAGCCCGTGTATTGGCAACTGTCAACACTCAATGCATTTTGTTTCCAATGCAACTGTAAGTGAGTCACAAGGTGACCTAACATGGTGGTCCTAAACAGATTCCAGGTGGCCTTAACGTGTTCAGTGCCAAGAAAAATTCAACACACCCAACTGCAAGAGGTACACATTCTCATGAGCCCGCAGTTGCGGAGGCTCATGAGTATCTATAACTCTTGCTGACACCAATTTGAATCCATTTTCCTAGGACAGTTTGGGTTTGTTGATGTTCAACTGACGAAGACTACAAAAACAAAGTTCCGTCAACGGGCACTGAACGAGTTAAGTATTGTATAGCGACCTAGAAGTGATTACTGACGGTCTTTGTGATTGATAGTGGTCATAAATTGATTGATGGTGGTCTTAACGTGATTGATTACGTGCACTCATGTGGCTTGTGAAAAGATTTGCAGGGAAGTTGCATTTAAGGTGGGAAATATGTTTTCTTGACAAATGTTAACACTCAAAGCATTTTCATTTCAATGCAACTTTAAGCTATACAGACATGGTGACCTGACATGGTGGTCCTAAACAGATTCCGGGTGGTCTTAATCCGTTCAATGCCGAGACAATTTGAACACAACCATCTACACGAGGTATAGATCCTCATAGGCTTCTGCAGTTGCGGGGGCTCATGAGGATCTATGCCTCTTGCTGACACCACTTAAAATCTACTTCCAATGACACCTGGGGTTTGTTGATGCTGAACTGACGAAGACTGCAGTAACAGAGTTTCCGTCAACGGGCAGTGAAGGGGTTAAGTAACGTAGAGCGATCTAGAAGTAATTACTGACGGTCTGTGTGATTGATGGTGGTCTTAAAGTGATTGATGGTGGTCTTAAAGTGATTGATGGTGGTCTTACAGTGATTGATGGCGGTCTTAAAGTGATTGATGGTGATCTTAAAGCTACAGTGACCTGTGTGACCAGCCACTTACCTCCACATGTCTGGGTGTACACCGATTTGTAACCGTCATATTCTGTCTTGAGTGCAGCATCACTCCCGGAGCAAGCATCGACACCAGCGGCGCCCGCACAATCGATGTACTCTTTGTACACTCTAGACAGGTAGACAACTACTAAATTAGTTTATTTTCTACAACCCCAAAGCTACAAAGTCAGAATGGATGCCATTGCCCACATCTGCCGTTACTATACTCACGAGCAACAGAAATGCGACAGTTATGGAATCATCGAAACACTAATGTGTTATGGATGATTTTTTAAAAATTTCGCATTTCCTTTGTTCGTCAGTATACATCTACAAACACACAATGCTGTGCTAATGCCATGGAATTTCAGGCTGGTAAGCTTGCATTGTGTCATCAGGACATCAGCTGCCATTTTTGTGACTGCATCGCTCACTAGTTCCATAAAAAGAGAGGCTATTCGGAGAGAAGGAATGACAGACCTATCATTTTGAGCCTTCCACTGAACACCTACTACATAAAGCAGTAGGGACTACCCCCAGGCGCCCCGCCATCCGCTGGAGAATATCCAGACCCCCCCCCCCCTCCCCTTGTCTGACTATGTGTTATTATTCCTACCTCCTATGTCCAATCCCTTTAACTCAAACGTTACCACATAATCTCGCTGCAACCCCACCCACCTACCCACCGCTCCCCCCAAAAAAAAAAAAAATAAATAAATAAATAAATAAAATAATAATAATAATAAATAAAATAAAATAAATAAAAATTAAAATAAAAATTAAATAAATAAATAAATAAATAAATAATAATAATAATAATAATTTTTAAAAAATAAGAAAAGCCCAAACACACAAAACAAAAACAACAAGATGGGATGAAACATAACCCACAAAGTCACGTCTATATTATGAGAGCTGTCTTCGCTGTGATTTGATTCTGATGTTGAAATATCTCCTGTTGAAAAAGACTCGCAGATGTGCCAATGCGTCATAGTGAACTATATAAGGGGCGCGCAGTGCATACGCGTCATTGGTTTGTCAAACTTCATTTGTCTAGACGTATATTTTGATTTTTACATATTTTTATAGTTAACGTGAAATGAGTTTTGCTTTTGTTTGAAGACTTGGCAAAATGGTGGCAAAACTAGAATTTCACAGTCAATTGCTGTCTTGCTATAATTTTGTGTGAAATCAAGTTGACTTTACAAAGATACTGACATGGTATGCTAAGAACACATGGATGCTATTCTGAAAACGCGTTTATGTGTGTGTATGCGTGTGCATCTTCAAGAGGCATAGATGTTCATGCACTCTCCGGGAACACGAGGATCTATGCCTCTTTGAGATGCACGCATATGTGAGAGAGAGAGAAATGAAATGAAATGCAATCAAACTTTATTTCCCAAGGATAAAAGAATAGGTGCGCAGACCTGTTTTCATTCTTGTCCTTGCTACACACTACAAAACAATATAACGTACAAAACATCTTTCTCTTACCAACACACACACGCGCGCCCGCGTGCAATTGCCGCGTGCACAGGTTTGTGCCAGATTAGCTTGTAGCCTACAGACGCCAAGCAAAGCCCACACAACCCTACCCCTCCCCACGCGCGCGCGCGCGCGCGCACACACACACACACACACACACACACACACACACACACACACACACACATAAACGCGTTTTCAGAATAACATCCATGTGTTCTTAGCATACCATGTCAGTAGCTCTAGGCGCCAAGCTATTGTGTCTCCACCCTTGGACTAAAGCCATTGGTCTATGTCCTCATCTGTAAGTACTGTAATGTAGCTTGCATATTCCAAAAGCGGATAAAAACCTTTTCAAATACGAGTTTATTAAGTGTTGTTCGAAACAATAGGTACACAACTGGAGATGTTTGCAGCACACACTTTCACCATTTTGCAAACACTAAAGAAAGGACCTTAGAGGAATCGAAAGCGCATCGGCCTCTTATGATACTATTCTACTGAAGAATGTTAGTCTTTTGAGACAAATAGTCACCCACCTCGTCCATTGTATTACCCATTCAGCCCTGAAGCACTATAATAGGAGATGGATCGACCATAATAATTCAAGTGCAGTGCCAGATTAGCTTGGCGCCTGGGCAGTGCCAGATTAGCTTGGCGCCTTTCGGCGCCAAGCTTATCTGGCACTGCCCTTGAATTATCATGGTCGATGCATTTTCATGCAACTGGTGCATAGTCATTAGATGACATCTCCAACATTTGGGCACTACGTGCGTCGGGCTGAATGAGTTAAACAAACAATGTGTAGGTGATGCTGCTAGTGGCATAAACTGAACTTTTTACGATTGTTCGCGGTGGAGCGAATTTAATAATATGCCCATGACGTCATAGGCGGGCAGGCCTAATCCTACGGCGACTAAAGTAACAAAATCAAATGTACGACATGTCTAGTTATGCTAACCTCGCTGTAGAACGTACGGTTTGCAGCCCGCTTGTCAGGTTCCACAACCGTAAGCCCCAAGCATCCAGTGCGGCACGTGGACTGTCGCGGGACAACACCTTAGTGACTAGCTTGTGGCGGGCGGTACCCAGCAAAGGTCATCGGGCCAAAGACGGCCGCAGGATGCCCGCGCACGGCCGCGCGCAGGCCCAACACTGCCGTCGTGGGCCCGAGGACTTTTGCAACTGGGGTAGTTGTAAATCGAGACCTGAGGATTTCTACCACCTTCAGACGCAATCCATGCCCAATGCACGAAAGGCCATCTGGTCGACGTCAGCCCGATGGCTTTTGCGCACTGGGTCTTCCCTCGCACTACGCCTGTCGATCAGTTAGACTTATAACTGCTAGCTGCTGCTTCCCGTGATCTGCCGACTCTGTGAAGTGGCAGTGGAGTGACCCTTTCCAGGACCTAACTGCAACTTAATTGATTCGGCCATGTTACACTGTGTGGACGCGCCTGAGATCAACCACATCGCGTGTCTATAAGTGGGGTCATCGCGAACTACGCTGAAAGTTTATATTAAATAGAGAACTAGCCGATCTGGAATTCGTAAAACTACAGCTGGAGAACTCCGCACGCTGTCAGTTCGTCTGGTGAGGAACTGACTTAAAGGCAAAGAAAAGCCTGATCAGCTCAATATAAAGAGAAACAAACAAACACAACAATAAATATTATGTTAGTACTGGCAAACATTTATAAAAAAAAAAAAAAAGCAAACGGTGCGCGTGCGACCGAGCGAGTGTTCGGGTGAGACCTACTTGCAAAATTGATCTTTATTGCTGTAAGCTGTGAATGCAGCAAGGCCAGTTGCAAGTCTGTTGGCGCATGTTGCCAGGGCAGTCGGGTTACAGGTACTCTCCACCTGGGCTAAAGCAAACACAACCAAAGGCACATGTCAAGTTAAGGTGGTCGCACTCTACTTGAGTTTTGACAAATATAGTCTCTCTTGTCTGCATCCTTAACACATTCTACCCCAGGACCGAAATCCCCCAATATTGAAGTTGCCTTCTGAAGGACTGTATTACAATTCTATCATGCTCTTGCTCGATCCATGTCTTGCTGTGGTGTGTCGGGTCTGAATGAGTTAAAACCAAGTGCGTCTTTGAAGGGTTACAAAAAGCCACGGATATGGAAAGACCAGCCATGTTTACATCGAACAGTCAAACTGAGACTGATCTGCGCTGGCGGGTTTTGATTATACACCGTCACACTAAATACAGCCTCGGGCCATAACATTTGTTCCTCAAAATCGTGTACGGTCATTAGCACCGAGAATTTAAAAAAAACTCATGCAGGGGATCAAAGGACAATTTCTTTTGTACTGTCATCATTCTGGAAATTGTTTCCGCACCCATAATTGAACTTCCAATCTCTGCGTTTTCAGCTGGCCTGTTCTAAACGACTGTAGTAGGCATTCCTAATTTTGTGGGCAGGCTCACACTATTTACTATATGTATCTTGAAACTGTACTGGAATGACATATTTAATTATAATTCGTTAATTTACAAACCGTTTCATGAAATAATCGTACAATCAGTATGTGGCTAGATTTTGTTTTTTTAAAAATGTAACAGCGTGCCAATTTAGCCAGCCTAAGCCACCAGGAACTCAAAAATAGATGCAACTCCACACTTCCTTTGCAAGAATACACGACGTTATGCGGTGACGAAATAATTTACAAAAAAAGTAATATCCAAAAATGTTACTTAGTAAAATAAAATATTCCATGCAAATTAGCTACAAATGTAGTCTAAATTGACTCACATTCTCAAAGTTTGTTAGGGCACATTGTAATGTACACCTAGACGGTACACTTTTCAGAGGCTAGTTTACAGGTATGGTCAGAGTTTGATGATAAATAACTGAAATGGTTATTCTGATCGATAAAACATCGAAAAATATGCGAAAATATTTACCTCTTTGGTGTAAAGCATCTAAAAGCTCGTTGTCATAGCAACGGTCAGATCAAGCAAGGAAATCTCGTGTGTTTCTACCCAAGACCATGCACAAGTATTGTTTGTATATAGTTTGAGTATAATCGTGAGGTAAATGTATGTTCATTGAAACAATTTGATCAAACCTTCATGAATCATTTTGGATAACGTCTTTCGATGGCCCTTTCCTAGTGATGTTTCAGTAAACTACCATATTTCGTTCACACAACATGAAGTAGAAAAGATTAGCTTTCCCCAAAATATGTATGGAACACGTGACGAAGAATGCAAAAACAAAGTTCCGTCAACGGGCACTGAACGAGTGAAGTAATGTATAGAGATCTAGACGTGATTACTTACGGTCTTTGTGATTGATGGTGGTCTGAACGTGATTGATGGTTTAATGTGATTGGTGGTGGCCTTTAAGTGATTGATTGTTGTCTTAAAGTGATTGATTGTGGTCTCAAAGTGATTGACGGTGGTCTCAAAGTGATTGATGGTGGTCTGAAAGTGATAGATGGTGGCCTCAAAGTGATTGATAAAGGTATTAAAGTGACTGATGATGGTCATAAAGTGATTAATAGTGGTGGCAAAGCTACAGAGTCCCGTGTGACCAGTTACTTACCTCCGCATGTCTGGGTGTACACCGATTTGTTATTGTCATATACTGTCTTGAGTGCAGCATTAGTCCCGGAGCAGTCAACAATGCCGGCGGCGCCCGAGCAATCGATGTACATTTTGTACAATCTAGACAGGTAGAAAGCTGCTGAATTATTATTTTTTTTATTACAAACCTAAAGAGACAAAGTCAGAAAGGGCCGTTGTCCTCATCAGCCGTTAATATACTCACGAGCACCAGAAATGCGACATTTTTGGAATCATCGGAAACACTAAAGTGTTTTCGATGATTCCCCAAAAATGTCGCATTTCTTATGTTCGTCAGTATACATCCGCAAACACACGAAGAGCATAATATAAAAAAAATTATATTATCAACTGATAAACTAGTTGCTTTTATTTCTACGTCGTACGGCCAGTCCCTTTAGAGCAAACGTTACCACGTGATTTGCTGAAATTAAAAAAAAAATAAAAAAATTATAAAAAAAAAATAAAAATAAAAAAAGGCCCAACACACAAAACAAAAACAAAAACAACAACAAAAATGTAGCTACTAATGGCGGACTATCATGCAGCTAATTAGTGACACTCCTTGGACGCCAGTTTTGTTCCATTAAAAAGTGCACGAAAACGTTCTAAAAATTCGAAGTTACCAAGTTTTGTTCAAAACAATCGGCACACTACTAGAGCTGTTTGTAGCACACACTTTCATCAATTTGCAAACACTAAAGAAAGGACCTTTGCGGAATCCAAAGCACATCGGCCTCCTATGAGACTATTCTACTGAAGAATTTTAGTCTTTTGAGACAAACAGTCACCCACCTCGTCCATTGCATTAACCCATTCAGCCCTGACGCACTACAGCAGGAGATGGGTCGACCATGATAATTCAAGTGCAGTGCCAGATTACCTTGCCGCTTGTCGGCGCCAAGCTAATCTGACACTGCCCTTTAATTATCATGGTCGATGCAATTCATGTAACTGGTGCATAGTCATTAGATGACGTCTCCAAAATTTGGGAACTACGTGCGTCGGGCTGATTGAGTTAAACTTACAAAGTGTAGATGATGATGCTAGTCGCCTACACCGAACTTTTTACGATTGGTAGCGGTGGAGCGAATTCAATAACATGTCCATGACGTCATAGGCGGGCAGGCCTAATTCTCTGGCGACTAAAGTAACAAGATAAAAATTAAGTCATGAATAATTACGCTAACTTTGCTGAAGAACTCACGGTTTGCACTCCACTTGTCAGGTGTGGCAACCGTAAGCCCCACGCATCCAGTGCGGCAGGTGGACTGTCGCGGGACAACACCTTATTGACGTACAAGCTTGTGGCGGGCGGTACCCAGCAAAAGTCCTCGGGCCCGCGACGGCCGCAGTAGGCCCACTCACGGCCGCGCGCGGGCCCAGTGCGACCATCGTGGGCCCGAAAACGTTTTGCTACTGGGGTAGTTGTCCATTGAGACCTGAGGATTTCTACCACTGTCAGAAGCAATCCCTCCCCAATGCTAGAAAGGCCATCGGCGGGCGGTACCCAGCCGTCAAAGGCCCGAAGATGTTTTGCTACTGGGGTAGTTGTTCACTGAGGCCTGAGGATTTGTACAACTGTCAGAAGCAATCCATGCCCAATGCACAAAAAGCATCTGGCAGACGTCGGCTCGCACTACGCCAGTCAAGCAGTGAGACTTATAACCGGTAACTGCTGCTTCCCGTGATCTGCCGTCGCTGTGAAGGGACAATGGAGTGACCTTTTGATGGCCTATCTGCTCCTTCGTTAATTCGGCCATGTTACACTGTGTGGACGCGCCTGAGCTCAACCACATTGCGTGTCTATAAGCGGGGTCATTGCAAACTACGCTGAATGTTTATATTAAGTAGAGAACTAGCTGAACTGGAATTCGCGAAACTATATTAGCTGGAGAACTCCGCACACTGACAGTTCGTCTTCTGAGGCACACACTTAAAGGCAAAGTAAAGCATGATCAATATAAAGAGGAATGAAAAAACTAAAACATTAATAATGTTAGTAGTGGCAAACAGTTCTCAAACAGCACGCAAAAACTCTGTGTATGCGTGCCAGTGAGTGTTCGGGTGTGACTTACTTGCAAAATTGATCTTTATTGCTGGAAGCTGAGACACCCGCAACGCCAGTTGAAAGCGTGGTGGCGCATGTTACCAGGGCAGTCGGGTTGCAGGTAAACTCCACCCGGGCTAATGCAAACACAACCATAGGCACATGTAAAGTTTTGGTGGTAGCACTCTACTTTTGTGTTTTGACAAAATAGTCTCTCTTGTCTGCATCCGTAACACATTCTACCCCAGGACCGAAATCCCCCAATCTTAAAGTTGAGTTCTGAAGGACTGTATTACAATTCTAGAATCAATAAATCAATGAATCTTTATTTTACAACGGTAAAGATATTAACAATGCCAGAGGCAATGCCATTTTTCAAATCTGCCGTTGCTACATCTACAACACAACAATTACATTACATTAATACATGTATAGGACGAACGCCTACGGTGTGTTGGGGGAGTTGGAGCAATGGTAAGGGAAAAAAAAAAAAGAAAAAAAAAAGCAACAACACAGCAGCACTATACATACACAGCAGTAGAATGGGTACATTACTAACAATGATATCTACGTATAGAAAGCAAAGCTTGAAGATAGTTATGGCTGCAAAGATAAATGTTCAAAAAGACTTTTCTTGAAACATGATACCGTTGGAGTGGTCTTCGTGTGGGATGGAAGCGAATTCCACAAAGTCGCCCCCGAGAATGCTAGACTGGTTTTAAATAAGTCTATTCTGGTTTTGGGTATTACATATAGGCTTTTTGTATCGCCATAGCGGGACTGTGACCGGACTAGCAGCTGGGTTAGATATTCCGGAGTGTTGTCATTCCGAATCTTAAAAAGGAGAACACCTTTGTTGAATGCAAACTGCTTTTTGAGAGAAAGAAGTCCCGCTTTGTAAATCTTATCATCCGTTGTCAAAGTAGGATCAGGTAAAATTAATTTCGCTGCTCTTCTGTGTAAGGAGTTCAGTCTTTTTAAATGTACATCTCTGCAGCCATCCCACACCGTCGAAGCATAATTAATGTGGGACTGAATATGTGCATAGTAAAATAATTTTCTGGTTTCAAAGTCAGTGAAGTGCTTCAGTTTGGACAGCATGAAAATGTTTCTTGAAACAGTTTTACACACTTTATGTGTGTGTGCCTGCCATTTGAGCTGATCATCTATGATAATTCCAAGGAGGCGGTGTTCAGACACTTGCTCAATAGAATTGCCTTCGAAGGACAAATCAAGTGAAAGGGGGCTTAATTGGTGTTTTTGGCGTGTCTCAATTACCATTGACTTAGTTTTTGCTGGATGGATACTCATCGAGTTACGTTCACACCAAGCGGACACCTCATCAAGGCTCTGTTGTAAGTCATCTGCAACCACATTAAGGTTTTTATTTGCCGTATGGATTGACGTATCGCCAGCAAACAAGTCACATTCGACAGATTCTGACGTTAGGTGAAGAGGCAGATCGTTGATGTATAAACAAAATAGAAGAGGGCCTAACACTGACCCTTGAGGTACTCCAAACTTAACCTCCTTCACTTCAGAGTGTGATCCATTAACTACAACCTTTTGCTTTCTTCCCTTTAGATATGAACTAAAGAAGGAAACTGCTGAGACGTTTTTTAAATAATGACTAAGTGTGCTTATCAGAGTGTCGTGGTTTACCAGGTCAAACGCCTTCTTAAAGTCAAGGTAAATAACACCCGTTAGTTGCGAATTGTTTACGTTAGATAACCACTTATCTGCAAGTCTGCTTAGCGCTGTATGACAGGAATACTTCGGACGAAACCCAGACTGGAAGGGATGAAGCATATTATTTGTCTCTAAATACTGAGACAAATGTTTGTGTACATGTCGCTCGAGAGGTTTGCTTAACACGGACAGTAACGAAATCGGTCTATAATTATTCAGATTTCCCCTGTCCTTGGATTTCGGTAGTGGAATTACTTTTGCAAGTTTAAGCTGTGTAGGAAATACACACTGATGGAGACATAGGTTGTAGATGTATGTCAGCGATTCAACAATGTAAGGTAGGGATAGTTTCAGAACTTTAGGATTTATGTCATCAGGGCCTGATGACTTCTTGTTCGCGAGACTACTTATGAATTTACCTACTTCATGTATTGCAATCGATGGAATGCTAAAAGGAGTCACAGTCTTCTGATTGCAGTAGTTAATTAAAATATCGAAACACTTATCATTGACACTTCCTTGTGTTGAAAAAACTTCAGCAACAGACAGGAAGTGATTATTAAACATGTCAGCGGATAGATCACTAGGGATTACCGTGGATGCACTAGAGCCTCGGGTAAGGGAATTCAGGACGCGCCAAATAGCAGATCCGTCTTTGTTGTTTTTAATAGTATTTCTTACAAAGGCTTTTTTCGCTTCGCGTAACATATACTTGACGCGATTACGCTGCTTTTTAAACTCGTCAAACTTCTTTTCTCTCCTGAGGGTGTTCCTTAACTCCATGGCCTGCATCAGTTCTTTTGTAATCCATGGGGGTAGTACCGCGCTTTTGACACGCCTCTCCCTGAGGGGTGCGTGTTTGTTGAGTACCCCAAGGAAAATGTTGTACCATGCAGATAGAGCAACCTCTGGGTCGTTGGACTCGGTTACTGAGTCAAAGCACGCATTACTAAGATCATGTAAAAATGCGTTTTGGTTAAAATGTTTAAAAGAGCGATATGTTACGGTGATATGACCTTTCTTTTTAGTCTTTGGAATTTTCGCAGCCCAGTTACACACTACAGGGAAGTGATCGCTAATGCTCAAGTCGGGAACAGAAACGTCAGTCACAGATTTAGGGTTATTGGTATAAATATGGTCTATAAGAGTGGACGATGCAGCAGTAATCCTAGTGGGTGACTGCACCAGCTGCACCAGCCCACATAAGGAAGATGTTGTTTCCCACGCGGTGTGGGGTTCAGTAAATTGATATTGAAATCATCCATTAGAATGATGTCGGCGTTTACTTTACAGACTTTATCTAAGTTACAGGTGAAATGGTCGTACCAACTAAAGTCAGCCGCCGGGTTACGGTACAAGAAGCCTACGTTTGATGGAGCCAAAAAAGGACGCTTTACTTCAATCCACACGCACTCAACATCTGCGTCTTCCAGATCTTGCCGTCTACGGACTAAGTGTTGAATAGACTGGTGGATGTAGACGGCAATGCCTGTTTGGCCTGGGGAGGAAGGATCTCTTCTGATTACAGAAAAGTTAGGGATACTAATGGCTTCATCACTGATGTTCGAGCTCAAGCATGTCTCAGTGACGCCAAACAAGTGAAACGGTGACGGTGTGGGATTGTTAAGAAAACAAGCTAAGTCAGGTATCTTATTGTAAAGATGAAACACGTTAAGATGACCTACACGTAAGGTACATTCCCTTATGCTCGCTTTTGCCATTGAGGCTAGCACAGGCATAAAAGATTATAACACAAAAAGAATGTAAACTGTCTCACAACACAAAAGAAACACACACACAAAAGTAACAATCATACACACAGTGCAAACCGGATAGGTAAAGGTGAACCGTCAAACAGAACTACACCAAATAATTTGATAAACTGACAGTGCAAGAAAACAAATTAAAGCAATAGCGCGTTTTCACTGCAAACAAGATAATGTCCAGTTTTGCGCTGATAATGTCAACGAATCTGCACAATCTGTACCACAGAGCCAGCGGAAAAGACTATTTTCCACTCGCCCAGCGGTTTCAGTGCAGAGGTTTTAAGTGACCTCTGATTCTTAGTATAGATGTGGCACAGCGCACAAACTAAGTCACGCGTTGCGCTTTCCAATAATTAAGTCACAATCACGTTAGTCCACACGCTGTAAGACCTGTGACTTTATCATATGGATAGTGCCTTGTACACCAAAACCTGTGGACAATGTCATTAGCAACACAGCCTGCAACAGTCAACACTGGCTAACAGTCTAATCTTGTCAAGAGGCACGACCGTGCACACACACTAACACACACTAACGACATAAAAAGGCAAAATGAAATGTTCCGATAGGTGAAAAGTCTGATGATAGTCACAAACTATAATCAAGTGTCCAGTCGTAATCTGAGATAAAGGCACCGTTTAAACTTCCATATGTAACGCGGTTAACGTCTCTTCGTGTGCACACAACTAACATTACATAATTATCAGACAGTCATAAGCAACGCGCATGCGCGCCGCGTATGAGTAACCAGTAATTATTATTTCGGATTTTATCAAGACAAATGAGGGGTATAGATATTGGATTATTACCAGAGAGTCAGGTGTGCAGCGCTCATGCTCGCTGCAAATGAGTAACCGATAATTAGTATTTCCAATTATCAAGGCTAAGGGATAGTGTATCGGATACTCACAAGCAACGCTCACACGCATTACAAGTGATTAGCCGACAATTAGTACTTCGGTAGAAAAGGCAGCAGTAGTTGGGCGATGATCTGCATGGCCTGGGCTGAATCGTGGCTAGGGTTGCCCGTTATTCCTGATTGTTCCCACCCTCGGGGGCTTGTGGCGGGCGCAGCAAACGGGTGACCGGCGGGTACGTACCCACTAGCCTGCGGCATGCTGGGGAAGTCCACTTGTGACGCGATGTGCGGCCTGGCGTGTCCTTGGTCAGCGAAATGTGAAGGGGCGTGGCCAGACGAGTGGTTGTATGGTCGCGCTGGGGCCGGGCCGTGGTGTGACGTCATTAAGGACCCGCCATGACCCTGCTCAGGTCCGTGGAGAAAAACCGGGGCCGGTGTGGGGGTTGTATCGGTTTCGGCGTGCCAGTTCTTGATATTTGGGAAACTGACCGGCGCCCGGGGAGAAGCGTCATGATGACTGTTCTGGCGAGGATAGTTTCTGGGTTGCCTGCTGCCACTGACTTGTTGGTTTTCACCTGCCCCAGGTGTGTTGTGGGGGCGGCGTGGAGCACCTGCCTCAGGTGTGTTTTGGGGGCGGCGTGGAGCACCCGCAAAGCGGATGTTCATGGCTAGTTTCATGGCACCGACAGGACTGGGGTGAATGCCATCCTGGTACAGCTTTTTCCTCGGGGCTCCGTTGGCTGTGAGGAAGGTGGGGGTGTTGTCGATGAACAGAATTTTCATCTGATCACAGGCCTCCCTAAGGGCATCATTAGATTCGGAGGCGGGGGCGAAGAGGGGGTGGTTTTGACCTCTCGGGGGCATGATGGAAGAGGCCTGAATGCGGGAATTGGGGAAGACGGAGGAATGGAGGCTGATGAGGTGCATCCACGCCGGCTTGGTGACGGGGCCCTGCTGTCTGCAACTGTTGATGCCGACGTGGAATGTCACCAGGCGAATGTGTGGCACCGTTGGCTGTTCACGGAGCCACTCAGCGAGTTCACTGACGCTCAGCCCCGACACAGACAGATTCTGTACCTTTACTCCGTCAACAGACATCCTCTGCGCGTCAACCCATTTCAGAACCGAGTCGCCGATAAGTAAACGATCGACATCAGTTTTCACGGTCTGGGCTCGCAGGTTGCACAGCGGGGTGCTCGAAGAGGAATTCGAGCGGCCTTGGCTGAATTCACGGGAGTCCTTGGCGGCGTTAGCTGTGGTGGCATCACCGGCATCGACATCATCACCAGAGTTGTGCTGCTTCTTGCCAGCACCAATACCGGCACCAGAGTCCTGCTGGTTCTCGCCGCCTTCAGACAGGACAGCGAACATATTTTTCACTGTGATGTCAGGGTGTGGTGTGTGCTGAACATTACAGCTAGGAGACAGCGAATGGACGGATGGTGATGAATTGTTTGAGGGACGCGCAGTATGAGCCGTGGGAGTAGCGGCAGGAGACGGATTGGCATGTAGTTCTGCGGCTGGGGTTAGCGCCTTTACCTGCCGTTCGATCTCGTGGAGCTTACTAGCATGGCTGTCTCTGGAGGAGGTCAGCTGGTTCACGCGATCAGCGAGCCCTTGCTGTTTCTTCGTCACAGGCTCTAGTGACGAGTTGATGGCCTCTGTGACGAATTTGTCGGTGGCTCTGGAGCAGTTTTTTATTTTTACGTCGCTGTCTCGGGCGTGGGTGTCGAGCTGCGCCTGTAGGTCGTATATAGCGGCACAGCGGGATTTCAGCTCTGACAGCTCCCTGCGTGTTTTCTCCAAAGCGGCTGTCAGGGTGCGGATGGTGGCCGAGTTAATCTCCAGCCGTTTCTGCATCTGGAGCATGCACTCTGGATTGGTGACACTAGAGGTGAGGGGAGTGATACAATCCGCAGGGCGCTTCGTGACCTGATCAGTCGTGTTGACAGTCGGGTCGCCGGAGCGGGGAGGGGTCACGGTGGGCAGAGTTATGAGAGTGAGGTCACTAATACAAATAGTCGAGTCCCGAGCCGCCAGTGACAAGTCACTCACGGGTGGCTGCGCGGGTTCATCTCGCGTGGCGGTGAGTTGCTCGGGGTTCAATGCGTCCGTCGCTTCGGCCTGGGGGCACTCATCCGTAACAGGATTAGCGAGGGAGGGTGAAGGGTCGGCTGGAGTGGGCTGGGAGAGCAGACTGCTGGCCATCTTGGTAACACTGTCCCTCAAGGCTTTAAACTCCTCGTCAACCCAAGTTTGGCAGCAGTTACTGACCTTGGGCTAGACCGGTCCCGGTGGTGTAATACAGTGTTACTGTGATCAGTTTCCGGTCCCCATTCAACAACTGGATAATTGTTTCAAACAGTTCTTGGGGATAGGACGAATCGACCGGAGCAGAGACTGTCAGGTTCTCGTGGTGTTGATTTATGTCTCTCCATAGGAGGGTGACACCAGGGGGCAGAGGTACATCCACGTACAAAGAATGTAGAGCTTTTCTCCACAGGGGTAACTTCCAGCCCTCAGTCTCAAAGGTCACTTGGATCGGGTCCTTTGTTTTAGTTATTCTTTCCAGTGAAAGTCTAGAGTTAGCCGCTGTGGAGCGTGTTGTCGGGCGCATAGTGGAAGGATGGTGGCGGTGTCATAATCAGCTTACGCTTGGTGTGTCGACATGTTTATCACGGCTGTTTGGCCCAGCGCTAGTACGGCACACTTAAGGTTTGTTCCAGGCGAGCAGAGAAACTGGGTCAAAGCTGCATGGTGCTCGCGCGGGGATGTAACAAGACTCCCGGCTGCCAAGCCGACCGGTTGGCAAGCTGGCGGCCTCCCGACAAGCGCAGTGCAGTAACTCAATTTCGGAAAATGAGTGTGAAATATGAAGTTCACAGTCCTGAAACTACACCATAGCAAAGAATTCACTAAGAACAAACAGTCTGCCAAGAATCATAATTGCAGAGTAAACTTTGCCAGCACAGTATCCAATTGAATGCAGAGAAACTTACACGCGATGCGCACAGTAAACAAGATGGCGCCAGGAGATTGAGTTTGATAGTTCAAGGGGTGGTGCCTGAATTGCTTAGCGCCTATGGGCGCCAATCTATTCTGGCACCACGCTTGAACTATGAAGCTCGATCCATGTCATGCTGAAGTGTGTCGGGTCTGAATGAGTTAATACCAAGTTCGTATCTAAAGGGTTACAAACAGCCCTGGATGTGGGAAGACCAGCCATGTTTACATCGTACAGTCAAACTGAGACTGATCTGCGCTCGCGGGTTTTGATTATATACCGTCACACTAAATACAGCCTCGGGCCATAACATGTGTTCGTTAACATCGTGTACGGTCATTAGCAATGAGAACAAAAAACTGATGCAGGGGATCAAAGGACATTTTCTTTTGTACTGTCATCATTCTGGAAATTGTTTCCGCACACATAATTAAACTTCCAAGTCTGCGTTTTCAGCTAGCCTGTTCTAAACGACTGTAGTAGGCATTCGTATTTTGTGGGCAGGCTCACACTATTTACTATATGTATCTTGAAACTGTACTGGAATGACATATTATATTATAATTCGTTAATTTACAACACCGTTTCATGAAATAATTTTAAAATCAGTATGTGGCTATTTTTTTTTTTAATAAAGAATGTAATAGCATGCCATTTTAGCCAGCCTAAGCCACCAAGGAACGCGAAAATGAAGGGATGGAACTCCAAACTTCTTTTGCAAGAATACATGACGTTAAGCGGTGACGAAATAATTTACAAAAAAGTAATATCCAAAAATGGATAAAATATTACTTAGAAAAATAAAATATTCCATGCAAATTAGCTACAAATGTAGTTTAAATTGACTCACATTCTCAAAGTTTGTTAGGACACATTGTAATGTACACCTAGACGGTACATTTTTCAGAGGCTAGTTGCCGGTACGGGTAAGCTCACAGTTTGATGATATAACTGAAATGATTATAACGGAGTTGTAATTATAGGTCTGCTCTGATACCCATCTCCACAACACCCTAGTCTTATAATCGGCAATACATCGAAAAATATGCGAAAATATTTACCTCTTTGGTGTAACGCATCTAAAAGCTCGTTGTCATATCAATTGTCAGTTTAATCAAGGAAATCTCGTGTGTTTCTACCCAAGACCATGCACAAGTATGGTTTGTATATAGTTTGAGTATAATCGTGAGGTAAATGTATGTTCATTAAAACAATTTGATTCAAACTTTCATGACTCTTTTTGGATAACGTCATTTGATGGCCGTTTACATAGTGATGCTTCAGGAAACTGACATATTTCTTTCACACCAAAAAATGAAGTAGAAAAGATTAGCTTTCCCAAAAAATGAATGGAACTCGTGACTTGGCCATCGCCGGTTGATCGTAGCCGTTAGAGAGGGCCTCTGACTGATCGTTTAAGAGTATATACGAATACTTTAACCCTTTGAGAAACTTTAACCCCACCCGTATAGATCCTCATGAGCTTATGCAGTTGCGGGGGCTGATGAGGATCTATGCCTCTTGCTGACACCACTTGAAACTATTTCCTAAGACAGCTGGGGCGTGTTGATGTTAAACTGACGAAGACTGCAGAAAAACAGGTTCCATCAACGGGCATTGAGCGATTTAAGTAACGTAGAGCGATTTAGAAGTGATTACTAACGGTCTGTGTGATTGATGGTGGTCTTAAAAATGTATTGATGGTGGTCTTAAAGTGATTGATGGTGGTCTTAAAGTGATTGATGGTGGTCTTAAAGCTACAGTGACCTGATTGACCAGCCACTCACCTCCACATGTCTGGGTGTATACCGATTTGTAAGAGTCATATGCTGTCTTGTATGACGCATAATTCCCGGAGCAAGCATCGACCCCAGCGGCGCCCGCACAATCGATGTACTCTTTGTACACTCTGGACAGGTAGACAACTACTAAATTAGTTTATTTTTCTACAACCCAAAAGATACAAAGTCAGAATGGATGCCATTGCCCACATCTGCCGTTACTATACTCACGAGCAACAGAAATGCGACATTTACGGAATCATCGAAACACTGAAGTGTTATCGATGAATTTTTTGTAAATGTCGCATTTTCTTTGTTCGTCAGTATACATCTACAAACACACAAAGGGAATATATATATATATATATATATATATATATATATATATATATATATATATATATATATATATATATATATATATATATATATATATATATATATATATATATATATATATATATATATATATATATATCTGTGTGTGTGTGTGTGTGTGTGTGGTAACGTTTGAGCTAAAGGGACTGGACATAGGAGGTATAATAACAAATAGTCAGACAGTGTTGCAATCCATCCACCTATTCACCCCTTTCTCTCTCCTCCCCCCCCCCCCCCCAATAAATAAATAAATAAATAAATAAATAAATAAATAAATAAATAAATAAATCCCAAACACAAAACAAAAACAACAAGATGGGATCAACCATATCTCACAAAGTCACGTCTATATTATGAGAGCTGTCTTCGCTGTCATAGGTCTCTCTACCTTTTGTCTTGGACTTGATTCTGAGATTGAAATATCTCGTTTAAAAAATCCCTCGCAGATGTGCCAATGCGTCATAGTGAACACTATAAGGGGCGTGAACAGTACATCCGCGACATTGGTTTGCCAAACGTAATTTCTCCTGACGAATTTTTCGTTTTTACTTAATTGTATAGTTAACGTGATAAGAGTTTTACTTTCGCTTCAAGACTTGGGAAAATGAAGCTGTTTCTTTTACGTCACCACCACTAAGTGACTTTATACAGATGTCAAGTTTTTTTTTTATTGTTTTATTTTTTTCTCGAAAAGAATTAATTTTTACTAAAGATGTTAAAAGGATACAAAGCTGGCTAACGAACTCATCCAATGTCTTTCTCCAGACTAGCTATATCGGGTCATCTGAATGCTCTTCTGAAAGATCGACAATGTGTGTGTGTGTGTGTGTGCGTGTTAGTGCGTGCATGCGCGCGCGTTCCAAATATCTCCAAGAGATATAGATCTCCGGGCGTATGAGGATCTGTGCCTCTTGGAGATTCGCGCATGTCTGTTTGAGAGAGAGAGAGAGAGAGAGAGAGAGAGAGAGAGAGAGAGAGAGAGAGAGAGAGAGAGAGAGAGAGAGAGAGAGAGAGAGAGAGAGAGAGAGAGAGAGAGAGAGAGAGAGAGAGAGAGAAAGAGACATTTCGGCGCGCTAGAGTGAATTACATCATATTTAGAGTATTATGTCAATGTCTGCATGGTGACGGAGTTGCCGCTTCTACGTCACCGCCACTTCGCGCCAAATGTACGTTCAGCAGCGAGGTAAGCTTAACTAGACATGACGTAATTTTTATCTTTTTACTTAAACTGTGAGAGGTTTAGGCCTGCCTGCCTTTGACATCATGGACGTGCTATTACATTCGTCCCACCGCGACTAAAAAGTCTCTTCTATAAATTGAAGTGACTTAAAAACAACAACAAAGTTGTAGCTACTAATGGCGGACTATAACGCAGCTACTTTGTGACGCGCCTTGGACGCTAGTTTTGTTCCTTCCAAAAGCGCATGAGAACCTTTTAAAATACGAGTTTATTAAGTGTTGTTCAAAATATTAGGTACACTACTGGAGATGTTGCAGCACACACTTTCACCATTTTCCAAACACTAAATAAAGGATCTTAGCGGAATCGAAAGCACATCGGCCTCCTATGAGACTATTCTACTGAAGAATGTTAGTCTTTTGAGACAAACAGTCACCCACCTCGTCCATTGCATTAACCAATGCAGCCCTAAAGCACTACAGTAGGAGATGGTTAGTTAGTTAGTTAGTTATTGTTGTTTAACGCCCAGCAGGCGACTAAGGCCATCTCACGGCGGAGTAGGAGATGGGTCGACCATATTAATTCAAGGGCAGTGCCAGGTTAGCTTGGCGCCTTTCGGCACCAAGCTAATCTGGCACTGCCCTTGAATTATCATGGTCGATGCAGTTCATGTAACTGGTGCATATTCATTAGATGACGCCTCCAAATTCTAGGAACTATGTGCGTCGGGCTGAACGAGTTAAACTGGCAATGTGTAGATGTTGCTGCTAGTGGCATAAACTGCACATTTTTACGATTGGTCGCGGTGGAAGTAATTCAATAGCATGCCTATTACGTCATTGGCGGGAAGGCCTAACCATCTGAAGATTAAAGTAACAAGATAAAACATACGTCATGTCTAGTTACGCTAACCTTGCTGCATTACGTATGGTTTGCAGTCCAGTTGTCAGGTTCGGCAACCGTCAGCCCAATGCATCTGCTGAGGCAGTTGGACTGTCGCGGGACAACACCTTATTGGGTAGCTTGTGGCGGGCGGTACCCAGCAAAAGTCCACGGGCCCACGACGTCCGTAGTGGGCCCGCGCACGGCCTTGCGAGGGCCCACTATGGGCGTCGTGGGCCCGAAGACGTTATGCTACGGAGACCTGAGGATTTCAACCACTGTCAGAAGCAATCCATGCCCAATGCACAAAAGGCCATCTGGCCGACGTCGAACCGATGGCCTTTAAGCACTGGGTCCCCCCCCCCCCCCTCGCACAACGCCTGTCAAAGAGCACAGAGTAAGACTTATAACCGGTAGCTGCTGCTTCCCGTGATCTGCCGACGCTGTGAAGGGACACTGCAGTGACCTTTCCATGGCCTATCTGTTCCTTTGTTGTTTCGGCCATGTTACAATGTGAGGACGCGAACTTCCCTCTCTGTAAAGTTTGTACACTCTAAACAGGTAGACAACTACTGAATTAGTTTATTTTCTACAACCCCAAAGATACAAATTCAGAATTGATGCCATTGTCCACATCTGCCGTTACTATACTCGCGAGCAACAAAAATGCGACATTTATGGAATCATCGAAACACAAAATGATTAAAACAAAAATGTCGCAATTCTTTTGTTCGTCAGTATACATCAGGAAACACATGAAGGGATTATATATATATATATATATATATATATATATATATATATATATATATATATATATATATATATATATTATATATATATATATATATATAATATATATATATATATATATATATATATATATATATATATATATATATATATATATATATATATATATATATTTATACTATAAGACTATTTGTTTTTATTCCTACGTCGTATGGCCAGTCCGTCAGATTTGTTTTTATTCCTGTCTTCGCTGTCAAGGGTCTGTACCTTTTGCCTTGGACTTTATTCTGATGTTGAAATGTTTCCTTTTAAAAAAAAACCTCGCAGATGTGCCAATGCGTCATAGTGAACTCTATAAGGCGCGCGCGCAGTGCATACTCGTCATTGTCGAACGTAATTATTTTTGTCGTGACGTGTTTTTTTTTGGTTTTTTTTAAAGTAATTTTATAGTTACGTGATATGAATAATATTGTACCTATATTATTATGTTCCTGATAATGTCAACTCCAAAAAATATGATTCAGTAGTAAGAGATCCTATAGGTTTTGTGAGCAAATATTTCTAAAATCAGAGTAGATGTGTGGCCCCTATGAAAACTATAATTATATTCTTACGAACTCTTCGAAAACTGTGACCTTGGTCTTCGTTAAGGTCACGTCTAATCGTTTATCAACTATTCATAGCAATTCCTTTCATGTTATCACTTTAAGTAAGATTTTTAATCACATTTTTTAAAAATATGTTGTTTTTCAAAAATTACAACTGTACGTGACCTTGACCTTTAAATAACACCTTTCAAGCTCACCAGTGGAAAACATTGAATCGTTTACGTTTCCACAGGCACTGATGATATATTATGACATTGGTCTATATGTTTTCATCATAGTATGTCAAAGATTGGACATCTATTTTTTTGGGTAAGAAGGCTATTTTGCCGAAAATAAAAGGTAAAAAATATGGCGCCGCGATGACGTCACCATTTGGGTGTTTTGGACATTGAATTATTGTAAATGATAGGTAAATTTATTCTGTTTCCAAAGATATCAGTTATTTAGTTCTGTGTGTTTTGTTACTGCATCGTTAACACCAACCGTAACCCCAAAAGCAAAATATAGTGCCCAAAAAAGGAAAATATGAATATAGTACATGCCCTCCTATATTTAATACGGTATTTAGTTTTGGCAAACACCTAAGGTTCATCTTCACAGGTGATAGGCTTCCGAAAAAATGTGGTCTCCGACCCCCGCAGGGGAGGTGGGGGGAGGTGGGGGGAGGTGTTCACTTCCTATCTGACGGACTAATAGGCGGGCGGACCTAATCCTCTGGCGACTAAAGTAACAAGATAAAATTTACGCCATGTCTAGTTACGCTAAACTCGACGCAGAGTGTACGGTTTGCACTCCACTTGTCAGGTTCGGCAACCGTAAGCCCCACGCATCCAGTGAGGCAGGTGGACTGTCGCGGGACAACACCTTATTGACTAGCGTGTGGCGGGCGGTACCCAGCAAAAGTCCTCGGGTCCGCGACGGCCGCAGTAGGCCAGAAAATGGCCGTGCGCGATCCCGAAGACGTTTTGCAACTGGGGTAGTTGTCCATCGAGACCTGAGGATTTCTACCACTGTCACAACCAATTTATGCCCAATGCACAAAAGGCCATCTGGCCGATGACAGCCCCATGGCCTTTGCGCACTGGGTCCCCCCTCGCTCTACGCCAGTCGAACAGTGAGACTTATAATCGGTAACTGCTGCTTTCCGTGATCTGCCGACGCTGTGAAGTGACACTGGAGTGATCTTTCCAAGGCCTATCTGCTCCTTCGTTGATTAGGCCATGTTACACTGTGTGGACGCGCCTGAGCTCAACCACATCGACAGGTAGACAACTACTGAATTAGTTCATTGTCTACAAGCGGGGTCCTTGCGAACTACGCTGAAAGTTTATATTAAATAGAGAACTAGCTGAACTGGAATTCGTGAAAGTATAGCTGGAGAACTCCGCACATCGACAGTTCGCCTGGTGACGAACACACTTAAAAGGCGAAATAAAGAAACGAACAAATACAGCAATAAATATATGTTAGTAGCGCGTAACAGTACTAAAAAAGCACGCAGTAAACGGTGCGCGCGCAAACGAGCGAGTGTTTGGGTGTGACTTACTTGCACAATTGATCCTTATTGATGGGAGCTGAGGCGGACACAAGGCCAGTTGCAAGTGTGTTGGAGCATGTTGTCAGGGCAGTCGAGTCACAGGTACACTCCACCTGGCCCACGAGTATCTCTACACAACCAAAGGCGGGATAGCAATGTCAAATTAAGGGGATAGCACTCTACTTTTTGTGTTCTGACAAAATAGTCTCTCTTGTCTGCATCCTTAACACATTCTACCCCAGGACCGAAATCCCCCAATCTTGAAGTTGCCCTCTGAAGGACTGTATTACAATTCTAGAGACAGATTGAGCAAGATAGTTCAAGGGTGGTGCCTGAATAGCTTGGCACCTATGGGCGTAAAGCAATTCTGGCACCACCCTTGAACTGTCATGCTCGATCCATGTCTTGCTATGGTGTCGGGTCTGAATGAGTTAGTACCAAGTTCGTGTCTGAAGGGTTACAAACAGCCCCGGATGAGTGTGGAATGACCAGCCATGTTTGCATCCAACAGTCAAACTGAGACTGATATGCGCTCGCGGGGTTTGATTATACACTGTCACACTAAATACAGCCTCGGGCCATAACATGTGTTCCTTAACATCGTGTACGGTCATTAGCACTGAGAACAAACAACGCATGCAGGGGATCAAAGGACATTTTCTTTTGTACTGTCATCATTCTGGAAATTGTTTCCGCTCCTATAATTTGAATTCCAATCACTGCGTTTTCAGCTAGCCTGTATATTAAGAATGTCATAGCATGCCATTTTAACCAGCCTTAGTCACCAAGGAACGCGAAAATAATGGGATGGAACCCCCACACTCCCTTAGCAAGAATACATGACGTTATGCGGTGACCAAATAATTTACCATAAAACGTAATATCCAAAAAAGAATAGAATATTAATTTGAAAAAATATTCCATGCAAATTAGCTACAAATGTAGTCTAAATGGACTCACATTCACAAAGTTTGTATAGGACACATTGTAAAGTACAGTCAAAATACTACAGCGAATTTCCCTCAAGGTAACGTTAAATGGAGAAAAAAACAAGATGGTATGAGCCATAACCCACAAAACACTTCTGTAAGAGAGCTGTCCTCGCTGTCAACGGTCTCTACCTTTTGTCTTTGACCTGATTCTGATGTTGCATTATCTCCTATTGAAAAAGTCTCGCAGATCTGCCAATGCGTCAGTGAGTTCTATAAGGGGCGCAGGACATACGCGTCATTGATTTGTCAAACGTCATTTGTCATGACGTAAGTTTTAGTTTTTACGTAATTTTATATTTTGCGTGATATGAGTTTCACTTTCACTTCATAGGCTTGGGGAAAAAAGTGACAAAACTAGAACTTCACGGTACAATTTCAGTCTTGCTATAATTTGTGTGAAAGCAGGTTGACTTTACCTAGCTACATGATATACTAAGTACACGGGTCACCTGCATGGTCTTCTGAAAGCGCGTTGATGTGTGTGTGCCGGAGTTAGTGCGTGCGTGCGCGCGCGCTACAAACATCTCCAAAAGGCATAATCATGGTAGCTTAGAGGGCGCATGAGGATCTATTCCTCCTGGAGATAAGTCCCTTCTTTAATTTAAGGGACTTAAAAAGTAAAAGAAAAAAAGAACAATCAATAAAATGAAATAAAGTAACATGATACAAAATAAAATAAAATAAAATAAAATAAAATAAAATAAAAAATAAATAAAAAAATAAAATAAATATGAAGACAAATTTCAACACCATTTGTGTTTGTCATGCCTTGTCGACACATTTCATGAACTTTAACTGCAGTTTGGACACGCAGTAAAAGCACACGCGTAATCGTGCTTATTTATTCTGTGCAGCCGTTAGTGTGTCAATCTATTTTAGCTGTTTCTCGTACTGAAAGCGTTGTATTTATGGAGCGTTGTGGAGTCATTGCCAGGGCATTTGATATAAAGACGACATGTGCTCAACTGGATTGTCCAGTGTCTAAATGCGGGATGTACCCCTGGACAAAATCGTCAGTTTCCTGAGAGAGTGCAATATTTTAATAAGATTTGAGCATTCATAAAATATGACAATTCTATTATTTTGATCTTTTTGAGATTCTGTAGACGTTTCCTTTAAATACCTGTGCGACATGTTAGCATGAAATATTTTTAAGATATATTTACATCTTCTCTAAAGTCCTTTCTTTCAGTCTGGCTGGCCAGAATTGTACCCATCCCGCCGTGAGATGGCTTTAGCTGCCTGGTCGGCGTTAAGCCCAAAAAACTACACAAAATAACTAAACTGTGTCTAAATGAACCATACCTAGACCTGTGTGTGACGTTTCGTAATATGTTACAGAAGTGTATATATTAACAGTTACGGCGGTTGTGGGAACGAGGCTTGCCGTCACAAAACCTTTGTTGTCAACCAGCCAACCGACCAATCAACCAAATAACCTATATTTTAAACAAACATTAATAAAAGAGAAATTAGTACCATGAACGCACTTTTAGCCATTCAGTCTTGACACACATTGCAGCAGGTGATGGATCGACCTTGTTAATTCATGGATGTTGCCAGATTAGCTTGTCGCATGACGGCACCATGTTAATCTGGCGCTGCCCTTGAATTATCACGGTCGATCCATCGCAAGCAACTGGTGCATAGTCATTAGATGACGCATAAAACAATTTGGAAAGTACGGCCGTCGGGCTGAATGAGTTTAGTCAAAGTGATTAGCTGTCCCAAACGTGTTCGTCCGGGCGATTAAATCCGCTGTTTTGTGGAAACGCGCAATTTTAACCTATTTCTGAAATCGACTATTTCGTTACGTGCACTCATGTGGCTTGTGAAAAGATGGGCCGGGAAGTTGCATTTAAGGTGGGGAATATGTTTTCTTGACAAATGTTAACACTCAAAGCATTTTCTTTGCAATGCAGCTTTAAGTGATACAGACATGGTGACGTAACATGGTGACAATTTGAACACAACCAGCTGCAAGAGGTACAAATCCTCATGAACTTCTGCAGTTGCGGGGGGCTCATGAGGATCTATGCCTCTTGCTGACACCACTTTAAATCTATTTTCCTAAGACAACTGGGGTTTGTTGATGTTGAACTGACGAAGACTGCAGAGACACAGTATAAATCACCGGGCAGTGAAGGGGTTAAAGCTGAGAAACAGTCAAAAAACTCCGCCCCGCACGTGTTTTAAAAAAACTTTGCAGGACCCAGCGAGGGCCCTGTCTTCGTGAACGTTCGGCTAACTTCGGCAAACCGGTTTGCAACTGACTCAGTTGACTGAGTTTTCAACTGCGTTTGTCGTGCTGGCAAAACTCCCGTGAAAAAGACAGGTCACTTCCTGTTTGCAGCGAGTGGGCACCGCGATCACTGATCTAAACCAGCGATATTTTTACTGATATCAACAGTAGCAGACGACACTCGACCACCCGACGGACAGAGCAGGCCATTTGTGCCATGCCTGGACGCACACTGGATATGGACCAGGCCGAGCTATCCGTAAGTTACACAGTACAGCCTGAAGCTTATTTGATATCGGAAGGGTGAGGAAGGAGGGGTTATTTGTCGTTTAGTGTTTGTTGTTATATCTTTTCATCTGGAGTGGCCTACAGCAAATTTTTTCTCCATACGAAGGGCAGCTACTAAAAATCAGCTTGACCCATGGCGACCTTGTATCTTTTGGCATCTATGTAAACAGTGGATTCTCTCTCTCTCTCTCTCTCTCTCTCTCTCTCTCTCTCTCTCTCTCTCTCTCTCTCTCTCTCTCTCTCTCTCTCTCTCTCTCTCTCTCTCTCTCTCTCTCTCTCTCTCATCCAATTTACTGTATTGGTTGTACATCACAATGCTTCTTTATTTATTTATATTAGCCTATATTGGACTGGAGGTACGTGTTGAAAAAATTCGTTCACAACTACAAAGTGTCAGGAGTCATACTTACAGCATGTACAGCCGTACATTCTGCCATCATAGTCCCCAGCGCGTAAAATCCGTGGCTGTCGGTCAGTTTCAAAGTGTCACAGAATCGTCTGCTGTTGTCCGATCTGCTAATCGCGATGATTTCCGTGCAACAGGAAGTGGTCTGTCGTTTTCCGAGTGTTTTGCAAGCTCGGGATACGCAGTTGCCAACTCCGTCAACTGAGTTACGAACCGATTTGACCCACTTAGGGGCAGGGCCCAAGCTGGGTCCTGTAGTCTTTTTAAAACACGCGCTGGGCAGGTTTTTCTCATTGCACCTCAGCTTTAAGTAACGTAGAGCGATCTAGAAGTGATTACTGACGGTCTGTGTAATTGATGGCGGTCTTTAAATGATTTATGGCAGTCTTAAAGTGATTGATGATGGTCTTAAAGTGATTGATGGTGGTCTTAAAGCTACAGTGACTTGTGTGACTAGCCACTTACCTCCGCATGTTTGGGTGAACAGCGATTTGTTAGTGTCATATATAGTCTTTAATATGGCATCCTTCCCGCCGCAGTCAACCACGCCGGCGGCGTCCGCGCATCTGATGTACGCTCTGTACAATCTAGACAGGTAGACCACTACTGAATTAGTTCATTTTGTACACCCCCAAAGATACAAAGTCAGAATGGATGCCATTGTCCATATCTGCCTTTACTATACTCACGAGCAGCAGAAAAGCGAAATTTATGGAATCATCGAATCACTAAAGTGTTTTCGATAATAATAAAAAAATGTCGCATTTCCTTTGTTCGGCAGTATACATCTACAGACACACAAAGGGCATATATATATATATATATATATATATATATATATATATATATATATATATATATATATATATATATATATATATATATATATAAGTGTATATATATATACACATATATATATATATATATATATACACATATATATATATATATATATATATATATATATATGTATATATATATATATATATATATATATATATATATATATATATATATAATATATATATATATATATATATATATATATATATATATATATATATATATATATATATATATTATGTTAGACTATTCGTTATTATTCCTACGTCCTATTTCCAGTCCCTTAAGCTCAAACGTTACCACATGGTCTCGCTGCAACCCCCCCCCCCTCCCCCCAAAAAAAAAAATAATAATAATAATAATAATAATAAAAATAAAAATAAATAAATAAATAAATAAATAAAAAGATAAAAAAGCCCAAACACACAAAAGAAAAACAACAACATGGGATGAACATTAACCCACAAAGTCCCTTCTATATGAGAGCTGTCTTCGCTGTCAAGGGTCTCTACCTTTTGTCTTGGACTTGATTCTGATGTTGAAATTTCTCCTTTTGAAAAGCCTCACAGATGTGCCAATGCGTCCGAGTGAACTCTATAAGGGGCGCGCGCAGTGCATAAGCGTCACTGGTTTGTCAAACGTCATTTGTCGTGAAGTATTTTTTTTTATTTTTACGTAATTTTATAGTTAACGTGATATGCGTTTTGCTTTTGCTTCAAGACTTGGCAAAATGGTGACAAAACTAGAATTTCACTGTACAATTTCAGTCTTGCTATAATTTGTGTGAAATCAGGCTGACTTTACCAAGTTATAAGCTATACTAAGTACACCTGCATGCTCTTCTGAAAGCGAGTTCATGTGTGTGTATGCGTGTGCGTGCGTGCATGCGCGCTCCAAACATCCTCAAGAGGCATTGATGTTCATGTGCTCTCCAGGCACATGAGGACCTATGCCTCTTGGAGATGCACGCATATGTGAGAGAGAGAGCCAGCGAGCGAGAGAGAGAATTACGTTATATTTTGAGTATGTCTGCGTGGTGACGGAGTTGCTTCTTTTACGTCACCGCCACTGACTGACTTTCTCCAGATGTCAGGGTTTTTAACTATTTTTTTTTTTTTTTTTTTTTTTTTTTTTTTTTTTTTACTGAAGACGTTGAAAGGGTACAAAGCTGGCTAACGAACTCATCCAATGTCTTTCTCCAAACTAGCTGTATCGGGTCACCTAAATGCTCGTCTGAAAGCGCAACGATGTGTGTGTGTGTGTGTGTGTGTGTGTGTGTGTGTGTGTGTGTGTGTGTGTGTGTGTCTGCGTATGTGTGTGTGTGTGTGTGTGTGTGTGCGCGCGCGTGTAAGTGCGTGCATGCGCGCGTGTTCCAAACATATCCAAGTGACATAGATCCTCATGCGCTCTCCGGAAGCATGATAATCTGTGCCTCTTGGAGATGAGCGCATGAGAGAGAGAGAGAGAGAGAGAGAGAGAGAGAGAGAGAGAGAGAGAGAGAGAGAGAGAGAGAGAGACTTCGGAGCGGTAGAGAGAATGACGTAATATTTAGAGTATTATGTCAATGTCTGCGTGGTGACGGAGTTGCCTTTTCTACGTCACTGCCAATGTCTGACTTTTTCCAGAAGTCATTTTTTTTTTTTTTTTTTTTTTCTGTTTTAATTCTTGTCCGAAAAGAAGTAATTTTTAAGTCCCTTCTACTTATATAAGAGACTTTTTAGGACGTGTCGAGGTGGGGCGAACTTAATAGCATGTCCATGATTTCAAAGGCGGGTAGGCTAAACCTCTAACAATTGAAGTAACAAGATAAAAATTACGCCATGTCTAGTTACGCTAATCTCGCTGCTTAACGAACATTTGGCGCGAATCGCCGTATGTGAGTTTGTAAGTAAGTGCGTGTGTGTGCGTTTGTATGTAAACAAGAGAATTTCCGATATTTCTGTACACACAAGCTTGAAACTTGGCAGAATACTTTCTTAAGTGGGTGGCTAAGAGAGCCTCTGAGCATATTGTAATTGAATCTCTCATTTAAGACATAAACAACCGTTTACAGAAAGTCGGTTGACCCAGATTAGAGTCCTTAACTTTTGTCATATTTACTTGAACTGTTGCACATAGCTAGTGTGGAGAAATACATTGCATGAGTTTGTTAGCCAGCTTTGTATCCTTTCAACTTCTTTAGTAAAAATTAATTCTTTTCACAAAAGAATTAAAACACTAAAAAATCTTTACATCTAGAGAAAGTCAGACAGTGGCGGTGACGTAAAATAGGCAACTCCGTCAACACGCAGACACTGACATAATACTCTAAAAATGACGTCATTTTTTCTCTCTCTCTCTCTTTCTCTCTCTCTCTCTCTCTCTCTCTCTCTCTCTCTCTCTCTCTCTCTCTCTCTCTCTCTCTCTCTCTCTCTCTCTCTCTCTCTCTCTCTCTCTCTCTCGCACAAACACGCGTGCATCTCCAGGAAGAATAGATCCTCATGCGCCCTTCAGTTTCAGATGTTTGGAGCGCGCGCACAAACTAACACGCACACACACATCGACGCGCTTTCAGAAGAGCATGCAGGTGACCCGTGTACTTAGTATATCAAATAGCTAGGTAAAGTCAACCTGCTTTCACACAAATTATAGCAAGACTGAAATTGTACCTTTGAGTTCTAGTTTTGTCACCATTTTCTCAAACCTATGAACTGGGCTGGATCAATCAGTTTTCAAAGAGGGGAGAAGGGGGGGAAGGGGGGGGGGGTATTTTCAACCTTTCTTTTTTCTATTACCAGGGTCTAGTATATGATCAAAACACCACAACCAAAACTGTTCTTCTGACGTTTTTGTATTAGGGGGTGCTGCAATAACATTAAAGCATCCACCCACCCCCCTTCTCGGACAATGACTTTTTTTTAAGCCCGAGGGGGGGGGGGGGGAGCTGTAGTACCAAATCACCCCCCCCCCCCCCCCTAGATACGGCCTAATGAAGCAAAAGTGAAACTTATATCACGTAAAATATAAAATTACGTAAAACATTACGTCATGACGCGTATGTCCTGCGCCCCTTATTGAACTCACTGACGCATTGGCAGATCTGCGAGACGTTTTCAATAGGAGATAATTCTACATCAAAATGAGGTCAAAGACAAAAGTTAGAGACCATTGACAGCAAGGGCAGCTCTCATATAGAAGTGATTTTGTTGGTTATGGTTCATCCCATCTTGTTACTAAAGACGTTGAAAGGTTACAAAGATGTCTAACGAACTCATCCAATGTCATTATCCAAACTAGCTATATCCAAAATTTTAAGGAAATATGACAAACATTACGGACTCTAATCTGAGTCAACCGACTTCCTAAACGTTTTTTTACGAGTATGTCTTAAATGAGACATTCATTTACAATATGCTCGGACGCTCTCTTAGCCACCCCTTTAGGAATGTATTTCGCCAAATTTCAAGCTTGTGTGTATATAATTATTGGAGTATCTCTTTCTTAGATACATACGCAAACACATACATACATACATACGCACATACGGCGCTTCGCGCGAAATGTACGTTCAGCAGCGAGCTTACCGCAACTAGACATGACGTATTTTTTTCTCTTGTTACTTCAATTTTGAGAGGTTTAGGCCTGCCCGCCTTGGACATCATGGACATGCGCGACCGCGTCCTAAAAAATAGAAGGGACTTAAAAACAACAACAACAATTTGTAGCTACAAATGGCGGACCATCACGCAGCTACTTTGTGACGCGTCCTGGACGCCAGTTTTATTCCCCCAAAAAGAGCATGAAAACATTCTAAAATACGAGTTTATTAAGTGTTGTTCGAAGCAATAGGCACACTACTGGAGATGTTTGCAGCTCACACTTTCACCATTTTTCAAACACTAAAGAAAGGACATTTGCGGAATCGAAAGCACATCGGCCTCCTATGAGACTATTTTACTGAAGAATTTTAGTCTTTTGAGACAAACAGTCACCCACCTCGTCCAGTGCATTAACCCATTCAACCCCGACGCCATACAGCAGGAGATGGATCGACCCTGATAATTCAAGGACAGTGCCAGATTAGCTTGGCGCCTTTTGGCTCCAAGCTAATCTGGCACTGCCCTTAAATTATCATGGTCGATGCATTTCATGTAACTGATGCAGTCATTAGATGACGCCTCCAAAATTGGGGAACTACGTGCGTCGGGCTGAATGAGTGAAACTGACAATGTGTAGATGATGCTGCTAGTGGCATAAACTGAAATTGTTACGATTGGTCGCGATGGAGCGAATTCAATAACATGCCCATGACGTCATGTGAGGGCAGGCCTAATCCTCTGGCGACTAAAGTAACAAGATAAAATTTACGCCATGTCTAGTTACGGTAACCTCGATGCAGAGTGTATGGTCTGCACTCCGCTTGTCAGGTTCGGCAACCGGAAGCTCCACTGATCCATCGATGCAGGTTAGCTCTCGATGGACAACACCTTATTGACTAGCTTGTGGCGGGCGGTACCCAGCAAAAGTCCTCGGGCCCACGACGGCTGTAGTGGACCCGCACACGGGCGTGCGAGGGCCCACTATGACCGTCGTGGGCCCGAAGACGTTATGCTACTGGGGTAGTTGTCCAATGAGACCTGAGGATTTCTACCACTGTCACAAGCAATCCATGTCCAATGCACAAGAAGCCATCTGGCCGACGTAGGCCCGATGGCCTTTGCGCACTGGGTCCCCCTCGCACTTCGCCAGTCGAACAGTGAGACTTATAACCGGTAACTGCTGCTTCCCGTGATCTGCCGACGCTGTGAAGGGACACTGGAGTGACCTTTCCAGGGTCTATCTGCTCCTTCGTTGATTCGGCCATGTTACACTGTGTGGACGCGCCTGAGCTCAACCACATCGCGTGTCTACAAGCGGAGTCATCGGGAACTACGCTGAAAGTTTATATTCAATAGAGAACTAACCGAACTTGAATTCGTGAAAACATAGCTGGAGAACTCCGCACACTGACAGTTCGTCTGGTGCGGAACGCACTTAAAGGCGAAAGAAAGCATGCTCAATATAAAGAGAAACGAATACACAGAACAATAAATATTATGTTAGTAGTGGTAAACAGTTCTGAAAAAAGCACGCAGCAAACGATGTATATGCGTGCGCGTGTGCGACCGAGCGAGTGTTCGGGTGTGACTTACTTGCAAAATTGATCATTATCGCTGTAAGCTGAGACACCCACAAGGTTAGTTGTAAGCGTAGTGGCGCATGTTAACAGGGCAGTCGAGTCACAGGCACTCTCCACCCGGGCCACGAGTATCGCTACAGCAAACACAACCAAAGGCACATGTCAATAACGTGGTAGCACTCTACTTTTTGTGTTTTGACAAAATAGTCTCTCTTGTCTGCATCCTTAACACATTCTACCCCAGGATCGAAATCCCCCAATATTGAAATTGCCCTCTGAAGGACTGTATTACAATTCTAGAGACGGAATGAGCATGACAGTTCAAGGGTGGTGCTTGAATAGCTTGGCGCTCGATACATGTCTTGCAGTGGTGTGTCGGGTGTGAATGAGTAAGAGCCAAGTATGTCTTTGAAGGGTTACAAACAGCCCCGGATGTGGAAAGACCATGTTTACATCGAACAGTCAAACTGAGACTGATCGGCGCTGGTGGGTTTTGATTATACACCTTCACACAAAATACAGCCTCGGGCCATAACATTTGTTCCTCAAAATCGTGTACGGCCATTAGAACTGAGAACAAGAAAAAAAAAACTCATGCAGGGGATTAACGGACATTTTCTTTTGTACTGTCATCATTCTGGAAATTGTTTCCGCACCCATAATTGAACTTCCAATCTCTGCGTTTTCAGCTAGCCTGTTCTAAACGACTGTAGTAGTCATTCCTAAAGTTGTGGGCAGGTTCAAACTATTAATTTTACTCTATGTACCTTGAAACTGTACTGGGATGACATATTTCATTATGATTCGTTAATTTACAACACCATTTTATGAAATAATTGTAAAATCAGTATGTGGCTAGCTTTTTATTTAAAAAAATGTAATAGCATGCCATTTTAGCCAGCGTAAGCCACCAGGGAACGCGAAAATAATGGGATGGAACGCCACACTACCTTTGCAAGAATACATAACGTTATACGGTGACGAAATAATTTTTAAAAAAAGTAATATCCCAAAATTAATAGAATATTACTTACAAAAAAAAATTTCCATGAAAATTAGCTACAGACTCACATTCTCAAAGTTTGTATAGGTCACATTGTACAGTACATCTACACGGTACCCTTTTCAGAGGCTAGTTGTACGGGTAAGCTCACAGTTTAATGAAATAACTGAAATTGTTATAAAGGAGGTGTTCATTGACGTCTGCACTGATACCTTTCCCCACAACACCCTTATCTTTGGATCCGCAAAACATCGAAAAATATGCGTAAATATTTACCTCTTTGGTGTAACGCATCTAAAAGCTCAATGTCATAGCAACGGTCATTTGAAGCAAGGAAATCTCGTTTGTTTCTACCCAAGACCAGACACAAGTATGGTTTGTATAATTTATAGTTTGAGTATAATCATGAGGTAAATGCAGGTTCATTAAAACAATCTGGTTCAAAATTTCATGACTCTTTTGGATAACGTCATTCGATGGCCGATTCCATAGTGATGATGCACGAAACTGACACACAGTTCTTTCAGACAAAATGAAGTAGAAAAGATTAGCTTTCCCCCAAATTGTATGAAACACGTGACGTGGCCATCGCCGGTTGATCTAGCCGTTAGAGAGGGCCTCTGTCTGCTCGTTTAAGAGTCTTCCTCCCTACGAATACCTTAACCCCTTGAGAAAACTTTAACCCCACCCAAACGCAAGAGGTACAGATCCGTATGAGCATCCGCAGTTACCAGGGCTCAATACCTCTTTCTCACACCACTTTTATCCATGTTTCTTGAACGGCTTTGGATCGGTGAGGTTGAATTAACAAGGATTTCAAAAAGACAATCTACGTCCGCTGGCAGTGAAGGGGTTAATGCTATTCAATACTACAGATTCTCACCCCACCCCAATCCCCAATCTCCGTCTCGGGACATTTTCTGACGCTGCTCTTTGAGGTTCAGTGTTGGGCGGTGTTGGCATCTGATCGACAGTTGGGGGGGGGGGGGGGGACTAACCCTTTTCATCCTGATACACCCATTGCTTGAAATAAATTTTGACTGATAGTTCAAGGGTTGTGCCAGAATAGCTTGGCGCCTAAGGCGCCAAGCTATTCTGGCACCACCCTTGAACTAAAACACTTGCTCTATCTCCTAATCTGTAGTGTAGCCTTCATAGGACAATAAGCAAATTACACAAAATCAGCCTCAGGATGAAATGGGTTAACACAACGAGTACATCTTATGTACTCTTTTAATGTGCTTCTATACTGGGGTGAAGTGGGGGTGAGGGAGGGAGGGGCCGCGTGTTGTACACCAACAGATAAATTATGTCCACTGTGACGTTTAAATAACAACAGCATTCAATTCAACAACAGTCGAAATACTACCGATAATTTCCCTCTCCGTAACGTTAAAATGAAAAAAAAAAGAAAAGATAAAAAGTGTAATCAATAAAATTAAATAAAGTAACATAAAACAAAATAAAATAAAATAAAATAAAATAAATAAAATAAAATAAAATAAAATAAATAAAATTAAAATAAAATAAAATAAATAAAAATAAATAATAATTAAGAAATTGAATAAATAGAATAAGACAAAATAAAATAAATGAATTGAAACAAAAAACAAGATCATAATCAAAATAACATAAAGAAAACTAAAATAAATAAAATTAAAAAATGTGTTAAAATGAAATGAACACAACACAATAAAGTAAAACTATCAACTACAATCAATGAAACCACAAAACGAACGCAAAAATGAAAGGAAAGTGAAAGATAACAGAAAATCAAAATAAAACGAAACTGTTGAAACAGTATCAACCCAAAATGATATAATAAACAAAACTACAGTAACGAATTCATAATGGTTTATATCAATTAACCCATTCAGTTATGACGCACTGCAGCAGGATCTAAACTGCTAATTCAAGGGTAGTGCCTGATTGGCTTGGCGCAATTAGGCGCCAAGCCAATCTGGCACTACCCTTGAATTAGCAGGATCGATTCATCTCTTGCAACTGGTGCATAGTTGTTAGGCGACACCTCTAGCCTTGGTGTTGAATAGGTTTTGTCTTTTAGTCACTTAATGTATAACCTACCGGCCATAGCACACAGGGAGACGAGGAACTGGAAGGTGGCCATCTTGAGCTGTTAGACTTGCTGGTGGACAAACACAACGATGTGATGTTCCTGCGGTTCTGGGCGAAGGCTGCCGACTTCTGAGCAAAGAGAGGAGGTTGGTGCCGATTGGAGAATGTGCCTTGGTTGTCATGACGCGATATCAATACCGCATAATATTGCCCGCTTGGTGGGTATCGCCTCAATCTCAACCAATCTGGAGCGGTGATAGATACCAAGTCAAAATCGGTGTAAAACGCTGCATTGACGCCTGGGTAATTTGGATCAAGGGTAATGTTTGAGTTGCAAACTTGCAAGGCAAGTTTGCCACGCCAACGTTACCCCGGCTCCATCTGGTGCATCAATCTGCCCGCAAAAGAGACTCTGGGTCTGTTTGGCGTAACAGTTTGTGTTACGTGGTAGTCGTAGTCGTAGTATGGTACAATCACACCAGACCCACGCACGTAGGGTTCTTGTAAAGAAACTTCACTCAGCTGCAACTCGTCACACGTGGCATAAGGTTGTAGACCACACTGGAGTAATAGTTCCAACAATATTTTATTGCAGCAACACAATGCATCCTCAAATGCACTAACACTGATACACTGTCTCCTCTACAATGCATCAACAGTTTTGACACGCTGGCTTCTCATAAATGTACACACATACTTCATAGCACAGTCTTTTATACTATTGCAGATTTCCAGAATAATCAAAAAAATTAGCACAACACAACCAATCAGAAAAGAAAACGTAACCAAAATTCTTAATATTCATTAAGAAAGAACTCTCGAGATCCGACTAAACATTTCTACTATCACCTAAGCGCCTTCGATACAATGTTACGAAATGTTGCCGTCATCGTTGACGTCATACTCTGAGGTCACTAGAAAGATCGCGACTCTGCTCGAAACTTCTAGTCTGATGTTACAACATTGTAGAGAAACTACGCGTCACAACAAAATCGATCGCAATTCTCCGTGCAAAAGAAAATGAATCCTACTAAAGAGTTACGTAATTCTTATCCAAAATAACTAAAAAAAAATATCGGACCTTTCCTATGATCACACACATGCTCTCAAAAGATTAACACAACCGCAAACGTAACAGTTTGTCTCACTAAAAAGGCCCCGGGTCCATCTTGTACAGTTGTGTGCAGCGCTATTATCATCATGGGGCGATCAGGCGTAGTGGTCGATTTTGCGTGTACACCGGATGGCCGCAAAACACCTCACAAAACATGATGATGAAACGTTTTTATTCAGGATAAAAAGTTTTAGGCATAGCAATGCCTATCTTCCAAAATGTCCTGCTACTCTACACATATAAAAATACATCAGATGATACATCAAAAGATAAAACATATGTAAGTAAAAAGACCCAGATGAACAGATAGAACAGGCAAGAGGAATATATCCTCATGAGCCCCTATTATAGCATGGATCTTTGCCGCGTGCAGCTGGGTTCTTTTTGTTGGTGGGTGTGTATTTCGAAATCGGATGTCGACATTCAAATATTTCAAGACAAGAGGTGGCTGGAGTGGAATTGTGCGGGAAAAAGTCCCTGCGTGTGTGTGTGTGTGGTGGGGGGTGGGGGAGGAGGGGGGTGGTGGTGGGGTGGTGGGTGGTGTGGGGAGGGGGGGGGGGGGGGAGGGGTGGAGGGAGGTGAGGCGTTCTGCACTGTGGTCTGCTGGGTCAGTGGTCATCAAGGCAGGCCCACTGGTCTAGATTCCGTTCCATTTACGGGTGGGTGCGGGTGCGCTGTATGTGAGTTGTGTTGGAGTGGGGTGGGGGCACGCGTACCAGGGCATTGGGGGCGTGGGACACTGGTTTATGAGTCGGGAGGGAGGAGGGGTGGGGGGTGGGGTGAAGGGATTGGGGGAGTGGGCACATGGTTGTGAGTAGGGAGGGATGAGGGGGGGGGGGGTGGGGTGACAGGGATGGATTGGGGGGTGAGTGAGTGAGTGAGTGAGTGAGTGAGTTTGTGAAAGAACGAAAGAAGAAAGAAAGAAAGAAGACTGAATGAATGAATGAATGAATGATGAATGAATGAATGAATGAATGAATGCATGAATGAATGAATGAATGAATGAATGAATGAATGATGAATGAATGAATGAATGAATGAATGAATGAATGAATGAATGAATGAATGAATGAATGAATGAATGAATGAATGAATGAATGAATGATGAATGAAT
>BTPG01000006.1:8099271-8101771 GCA_036245525.1 Semisulcospira habei
TGAGCTGACATGCACTGCCTGAATTGCATGACTGCAATGAATGAATGAATGCACTGACCTGACTGAATTGCCTGCCTGACCATGCCTGACCTGAATGCCTGCCTGAATGACTGCCTGCATGACATTGCAACTGCATGAATGCCTGACTGACCTGGATGACCTGGACTGCATGCCCGTATCCATCAGTCATGAACTGAGCCATACTGACTGACAGCACTGCATTGACTGCCATGCATAGCACTGCACTGCCAATGACCTGCCTGCATTGCCTGAGCCTGCCTGACAAGGCATGGCACTGAATGCCTGACTGATAAGACTGCGAATCATTGACCATGACCTGCGCTGTCATGCCTGACTGCATGGCCAGCACTGCCTGCCTGCCTGCCTGACATGCCTGACCTGCACATGCAATGACT
Organism: Semisulcospira habei; assembly: GCA_036245525.1. NCBI lineage: Eukaryota > Metazoa > Mollusca > Gastropoda > Semisulcospiridae > Semisulcospira > Semisulcospira habei. Next base: position 8,099,688 of record BTPG01000006.1, read on the forward strand.
GCACATGAGATGCCTTCCATGCCTGCACTGACATGGAATGGCATGAACTTGCTGAATGAATGAATGAATGACTGACATGCACTGAATCACTGCTGCATTGAATGCGCTGCAATCGCCTGCATGCATGCATGCCTGAATGAGCCTGACTGCCTGGCTGACTGCCTGCCATGACTGGACATGACTTGAATGAAACATGCAATGCCTGCACCTGCGACTGACTGACCTACCATCCATGAATGAATGCATGGGCATGGCATGACTGAGAATTCGAATTCCTGTACTGCATGCGCTGCCTGAATGCCAGCGCATGACGCCTGCCTGAATGGACTGAAATGCCTGAAATGACTGAATCCATGAATGCCTGACTGCATGACAAGACTGCGATGAATCCATCCATCCATGACATGCATGACATGAATAGCATGATCGCTGACTGACTGAGCATGAATTACTCGAGACCATGCATGCTGCATGACATGAATGAATGGACTGCCATGACTGAATGACTGACAGGACATGGCATCCATGGCCTGCCTCGAACTGCGCGAATGCCATGCCAGCACATGAATGAATGAATGACTGAATGCCTGCTGATGACATTCACTTGCAATGAGCATGGACTGCATGTCCTGACTGCCTGACATGCATGCCATGACTGACATGACACTGCATGCCTGCCTGATGCCACTGCTACATTGCATGAATGCCGAGATCACAATGACCTGAATCACTGACTGAATGCCTGAATGCTCATGCCTGCAATGCATCACTGAACCTTCCCATGCATGCCTGAACTGACATGCATGCCATCACATACACCTGAACTGACTGCGACGAACTGACCTGGATCAAGGCAATGACTGAATGAATGCCTGGCATTCTTAACTGCATGGCAATCGTCCTGCCTGACTGCGAATGAATGGACAATGCACTGACTGAATTGAATGCACTGACTAGACTAGAATTGCATGGCACTGACATGAATGAACTGAAAGAGATTGCAATGACTTGCATGACGATGAGACTGCATGAATGAATGCCAGTAATGCCTGCCTGGACTGACAATGCACTGAGCCTGCAAGCCATGCAACTCAATCATGAATGCCAGACTAGCAAGACATTGCATTCAAGCAATGCAATGAATGACTGCTACATGCCGTGCCATGACGCTGCCTGATGCCATGCCTGACTGCCTTCAGCATGCCATACTGCCTGCACATGGACCTGCCTGCACTGACTTCCTATGCCTGAATCAATGCTGCATGAATGCACTGAACCTGACATGCCAATGAACTTCGCTATGCCTGAATCAGCAATGTACTGCCGTGCATTCCATGCCATGACCTGCCTTCATGCCTTCCATCTGACACTTACTGCATTCCCTGCACTGCACGCATGACACTGACTGATCCAAGACATGGCGCGTGCTTCTTCCTGCACATAGCCATCCAGCCATTCCTTTCCATCCTGCCAGCCTGCCTTCCAGCTGCCAGCCTTCAATGCCTGACTGCAATTCCTGACATCCTGACAGTCCCTCTGCCACCCTAGCCTGCCTGGCAACTTCACTGCCAGCCTTCCAGCATGACTGCATGCATGAATCACTGCCTTCCTTACTGCCGCAATGTGCCGTTCACTTACAATGCATTGCCTAGCCATGCCATGCACTGACAGGACTGAATGCAGAAATCATTGCGGGGCTGATGCACAGCCAGCATTGAATGCAAGACTGCATGCATTGTCCATACGCATGACTGCCATCCTCAGTCCAGCCATGCCGATCCAATCGCCTTCTGCCTGCCTGGCATGCACGCAGCCATTCGGCATCTGACCCTTACTTCCGCTCATGCCTGACCAGTCCACTCCAGAATGAACCTCCATCCAGTCCTTCAATGCCTATCCTTCATGTCCATCTCAGCACTCTGCCTGACAGCCCTTCCTTCGCTGCCATCCTTCCAGCCCATCCATCCATTCACATCCATCCATCCTTGCCTGCCGTTCCAGTCTGCACACTCCTGCCATCGAGCAATGCCTGCACTGCCTGCCTGCCAGCCTAGCCTGTCCAGACTGCCAGCCTGCACTGACAT
>BTPG01000006.1:8106771-8116771 GCA_036245525.1 Semisulcospira habei
CCCCATCCCACAACGCATCCAATACAAGATTCTGTCTCTCTGCTACAAATCCCTGAACAACTACGCTCCTACCTAACTCTCCAACTTACTTCAACCCTACACTCCTTCCCGCTCCCTCCGCTCCGCCTCCGACCCTCTCCGCCTCCTCATCTCCCGCACCAAACTCAGCACTTTCGGTCTCCGCTCCTTCTCCGTCTACGGTCCAGCCACCTGGAACACTCTCTCACTCTCTCTCCGTCAGAAACACTCTCTCTCCTCCTTCCAGTCCGCCCTCAAAACTCACCTCTTTCAACAGTTCTAGCACTATATCACCACACTCCCCACACCAAGCTGACCGTCGTAATGTATTTTCACTATTTGTGGTACGTGAGTCATTGTCTAAAGCGTGCGCATGCGTGTGCGAATTGTGATTGCGCGCTTAGAGTTATAATTATTATAAGATAAACGCATTATAAATTCGTAATTATTATTTCATTATTACTGTGGTAAGTGAGTGCGACTGCGGTAAAATAGTGTAGCTGCGGTAAGTTAGTGCGGCTTCGGTAAGTAAGTTCGGCTGTGGTAAGTTAGTGCGACTGTGATAAGTTAGTGCGATTGCGGTAAGTTAGTGCGACTGTGGTAAGTTGGTGCAACTGCGGTAAGTTAGCGCGACTGTGGTAAGTTAGTGCGACTGCGGTAATTGAGTGCCACTGCCGTAAGTTATTGTGACTGCGGTAAGTTAGTGCGACTGCGGTAAGTTAGTGCGCTTGCGGTAAGTTAGTGCGACTGCGGTAATTGAGTGCGACTGCCGTAAGTTAGTGCGACTGTGGTAAGTTAGTGCGACTGCGGTAAGTTAGAGCAACTGCGGAAAGTTATTGTGACTGCGGTAAGTTAGTGCGACTGCGGTAAGTTAGTGCGCTTGCGGTAAGTTAGTGCGACTGCGGTAATTGAGTGCGACTGCCGTAAGTTAGTGCGACTGTGGTAAGTTAGTGCGACTGCGGTAAGTTAGAGCAACTGCGGAAAGTTAGTGTGACTGCGGTAAGTTAGTGCGACTGCGTTAAGTTAGTGCGACTGCGTTAAGTTAGTGCGACTGCGGTAAGTTAGTGTGCCTGTGGGGGCTCATGAGGATTTATGTCTCTTGCTAACGGGTTGCGTTCGCCTGGCCCCAGCAGTTATGGGGTTATTAACAGTCAGACGCGGGGAAAAAATTACAGTTTCGTCTGCTTTGCCCATTTAATTCAAAAGCCATAATTTCCAAATTATAAAGGTGTCCGTTAAGAACTAAGTACCGGTTCCAGGAGACGGATCGGCCATGATAGTTCACGGGTAGTACCAGATTATCTTGACGCCTGATGGCGCCAAGCTAATATGGCACTACCCTTGAATTATCATAGTCGATCCGTCTCCTGCTGTAATTTGGCGGGGCTACTTGGGAGGACTGTGTCCAGGCGCCAGGCTGGTCATGCAGATTGTTGTCGGTTAGAAATCTGTATATCCTTGATCGTTTGCGCAATATCATATGACATTTGTGTAAGCGCTCAAGGTTCGCGTATCTACTGGGTAACAAACTTCATATGGCATTACGCAAAGCATCAAGTAAATATTGCTGCATAAGACGCTTTGGTTCACACTCAGCCTGTCTGTCTGTCAATCTGTCTGTCTGTCTGTCTCTGCCTCCCTCCCTCCCTCCCTCTCTCTCTCTCTCTCTCTCTCTCTCTCTCTCTCTCTCTCTCTCTCTCTCTCTCTCTCTCTCTCTCTCTCTCTCTCTCTCTCTCTGCTTTGATCTGCTATCATACATTCAACTTGCATCATATTTGCACGCTCAAATGTGTGTGTGTGTGTGTGTGTGTGTGTGTGTGTGTGTGTGTGTGTGTGTGTGTGTGTGTGTGTGTGTGTGTGTGTGTGTGTGTGTGTGATTGTAACGCATCACTCGAGTAATAGCCGTCATACGTTATCCTTGTGCTGCCTTACATCTGACTCACAGTGTGTGTGTGTGTGTGTGTGTGTGTGTGTGTGTGTGTGTGTGTGTGTGTGTGTGTGTGTGTGTGTGTGTGTGTGTGTGTGTGTGTGTGTGTGTGTGTGGTGCAACGCATCACTCGAGTAATGACCATCTCGCATTACTCTTGCGCTGCATTGCATCTGGCACACATGTATGCTTGCATGTGTGAATGTAACGCATGACTCGAGTAACAGGCACCATGCGTTACCCTTGTGCTGCCTTACATCTGACTGAATGTGTGTGTGTGTGTGTGTGTGTGTGTGTGTGTGTGTGTGTGTGTGTGTGTGTGTGTGTGTGTGTGTGTGTGTGCGTGCGTGTGTGTGTATTTTTTTTTTCTTTCTCCAATTTCTCAATAGTTACAGTTAATGGTTAGTGTTCAATAGTTTACATTTGAAGTTTTAACTTTACTCCTTCAGTTTTTAGTTGAAATCTTAAAGAGTTAACATTTTTCATATAATCTATGATCATCTTTATGTTTATTTAAATCTATTGTATGTGCAGGTGTGAGTATGTGTGCGTGTGTGTGTGTGCGTGCGTGCCGTGATTGTAACGCATCACTTGAGTAACAGTCACCATGCGTTACCCTTGTGCTGCCTTACATCTGACTGAATGTGTGTGTGTGTGTGTGTGTGTGAGTGTGTGTGTGTGTGTGTGTGTGTGTGTGTGTGTGTGTGTGTGTGTGTGTGTGTGTGTGTGTGTGTGTGTAACGCATCACTCGAGTAATGCGTGTTTTACTTTATTCTTGTGTTGCCTTACAACTAGCATACGTGTGCGCAACAGCCGCCGTATGTCAGTATGTGTCTCTGTGTGTTTTTGTATGATATTTTCAATTCCTCAATAGTTACAGTTGATGTTTAGTGTTCAATAGTTTACTTTTGAAGTTTTAACTTTACTCATTCAGTTTTTAGTTGAAATTTTAGAGTTAATATTCTTTCATATAATCTATGATTACTTTTAGGTTTATTTAAATGTAATGTATGCGCATGCGTGAGTATGTGTGCGTCTGTGTGTGTGGGTGCGTGCGTGATTGTAACGCATCACTTGAGTAATAGGCACCATGCGTTACCCTTGTGCTGCCTTACATCTGACTGAAAGTGTGTGTGTGTGTGTGTGTGTGTGTGTGTGTGTGTGTGTGTGTGTGTGTGTGTGTGTGTGTGTGTGTGTGTGCATTTGTGTGCATTTGTGTGTGTGTGTGTGTGTGCGTGTGTGTGTGTGTGTGTGCGCGCGCGCGAAATATTTCTGTTTATTATTATTATTATTATTATTATTATTATTATTATTATTATTATCCTCTCTTCTTTATATTTTTATTTATTTGTCATGTTATCTTTTCTGCTGTTATATTTATTTAAAATGTTATTAAGGACAGACGTGTAAAAAGGCCTGCGTGCCTACTGTCTTCATCCTTAGAAAATAAAGTTTCAATTCTCAATTCTCTCTCTCTCTCTCTCTCTCTCTCTCTCTCTCTCTCTCTCTCTCTCTCTCTCTCTCTCTCTCTCTCTCTCTCTCTCTCTCTCTCTCTCTCTCTCTCTCTCTCTCTCTCTCTCTGAGCTTAGCTCTGTCTATGTGTGAAGGGGGGTGGGTGGGGTGGGGGGTGTCTGTGAGTCTATGAGTATGTCTGTCTATGTGAATAGTGTTGTCATCGCTTTGCAAGTATTATGTTTACTTATATGTATGTATATTTGTAGTTAGTCTTGTAGTTGTTAGCAACGGCAGGTTTGTAAAATGGATGTGTCGATGACGATGTCAATGCCTAAACCGTTGTAAAATAAAGTTTCATTGATTCATTGATTCATTGATTCTCTCTCTCTCTCTCTCTCTCTCTCTCTCTCTCTCTCTCTCTCTCTCTCTCTCTCTCTCTCTCTCTCTCTCTCTCTCTCTCTCTCTCTCTCTCTCATTATTAAATGAAACGGCATTTGTGCTGTTTCATTTAATAATCTCAACGTATACTTCCTTCTTTTGACATTTTACTTTGTAGTTGTTGTTGTTTGTTCTGTACAAATTTGCCTTACTCCGTAATAGACATAAATTTGAAAGTTATGCGAATAGGGCATCTCAATGTTTTTCATTTGTACAATAAACTAACCGATATATCTGTCTACATTAGCAATCCCACACCGTTTCATTTATTTGGGCTTAGTGAGACGCGCCTTAGCTCGTGTGTGAGCGATGAAGCCATTAGTATTCCTAATTTTTCCTTGACTAGGAGAGACCCCTCGTCCCCAGGTCAAACAGGCATCGCTGTCTACATTCACAACTCCATTCAGCATTTAGTCCATAGACGCTTGGACTTGGAAACAGCAGACGTAGAGTGTTTGTGGTTGGAAGTGAAATGCCCTAAATCGACACCGCTACTAGTTGGATTCCTTTACAGAAACCCTGCCGCCACTTTTGAATGGTATGACCATTTTAGTCAGATCCTTGATAGAGCGTGCAAAAGAAAGGCTGACCTTCTTCTCATGGGAGATTTTAATATAGACTTCCTTAAGAATCACACTGCGTGGGATACAATATCTTCATTGTTTGGTCTAGTCCAGTTAGTAAAATCGCCCACCAGAATTACTCAGAATACGTCCTCACTTATAGACCACATATACACTAATAAACCCAAAGCCGTCTATAATGTTGAGGTTTCAAATCTAAGTGTTAGTGATCACTATCCAGTTGTTTGTTCATGGTCAAAAAAGATTCCGAAAGCAAAGAAGAACGGCCATACAACCATAACATATCGATCATTCAAGAACTTTAACCATAATAAATTCCTATTTGATTTAAATAATACTCCGTTCAACGATGTACTTCTTTCCAATGACCCGGACACTGCCCTTTCTATTTGGTACACTCTTTTTCTAACTGTATTAAACAAACACGCACCCCTTCGTGAGAGAAGGGTTAAATCAAACACTCTTCCTCCATGGTTAACCCCAGAAATAATGCAAGCGATGGCGCTTAGAGATGATCTGCGTAGTCGAAAACTATTTCCTGAATTCAAGCAACAACGTAACCGTGTTAAGTACATGATCAGAGAGGCAAGGAAAAGGTTAATCCGTGACACAGTGAAAGACAGTAAGGATACTTCCACTATCTGGCGCCTATTAAACACTCTAACTAAAGGCTGCCCTGGCACTTCAACAACCATTCCCAGCAGTCTTACTGCAGAAACTTTTAATAATCATTTTCTTTCAGTCGCTGAAACTCTAAATGCCTCAATTAATAGCAGTAAGTATGAATGTTCTAATTTGCTTTCTGAATTCTGTAAACACAGAACAGAGGACACAGACCCCTTCAGCATTCCCTTGCTATCAGTTCATGAGGTGGGTTTGCTCATTAGTAAACTACCAAATAAAAAGTCTTCGGGGCCTGATGACATCAGCCCCCAAATACTTAAGTTATCCCTGCCGTACATAGTAGAGTCTATTACGTACATTTACAACCTTTGTATCAAGCAACATACTTTCCCTAACAAACTAAAATACGCTAAAGTCATTCCACTTCCAAAAACTAAAGATCGTTCTGACCCTAACAACTATCGACCGATTTCATTATTATCAGTTCTATCAAAGCCGCTTGAAAGGCATGTCCACAAACACCTGCTTGCCTACTTAGAAAACCGCAAGCTCCTGCACCCCTTTCAATCCGGATTTCGCCCACAACACTCGTGCCACACTGCACTCACGCGCCTCGTTGACGCATGGCTCCATGGTATGAACAAATCCCAGATAACGGGTGTCGTTTACTTAGACTTTAAAAAGGCCTTTGACCTAATCGATCACACCACTCTAATGACAAAGATTCAGAAATACTTGAATAGTACAGAAGTAGTTGCATTTTTTAAATCATACCTAACTGATCGTAAACAAAAAGTTCTAGTGAATGGATCTTACTCTTCTCTAAAAGATATAAAGTATGGAGTTCCCCAAGGATCCGTGCTTGGTCCCTTATTATTTTGTCTATTCATCAATGACCTGCCACTTCATATAACTTGCAAGAACGTACAATGTGATCTTTTTGCTGATGACACTTCCATTCATATGACTAACAAAGATATACAAGTAATTTCTTCCAACTTGCAGCATAGTCTTGATGAAGTGTCTGAATGGTGTCACAGGAATTCTATGATTGTTCATCCAATTAAAACCAAATCTATGATAATCACCACTCGTCAAAAACACCAGTTAGCACCCCTGTTACTTAACCTTTTATTAAAGGGCAGGCAAATAGAACACGTTAATGAACACCGCCTACTAGGGATTACAATTGACAGTCAGCTTAAGTGGAAGGCTCATACGGACACTCTATGCAGAACGGTAGCCAAAAATCTTTTCATGTTGTCCAAACTGAAATATTACACCGACTCGGACACGCGCAAACTATTCTATAATGCTCACATACGTTCTCATATTGATTACGCGTCAACGGTGTGGGATGGATGCAGTGAAGTCCACTTGAAGAGACTCAACTCGTTACACAGAAGGGCAGCAAAGTTAATCCTTCCTGACCCACGACTCACAACAGAAGAAAAACTCGCCAAAATAGGATTTCTGCCGCTGCAAGACCACTTCAAATACAATAAGGCTATTTTTATGTTCAAAGTGTGGAAACAGAAAATACCAGAATATATCACAACTCTTTTCTCTAAGTCGGAATCTAGGCTTGGTAATATTAGGCAACTTTTCTTAGTCCCCAAAACAAGAATTGATATATACAAATCTAGTTTGTCATTCGCGGGAACGCAGACTTGGAACACGCTTCCTGATTATGTAAAATCCGCTTCCTCTCTAGCCCGTTTCAAAATCAGTCTCTTCAAGTACTTCTCGAAGCAGTCATAATCATTTCGTTGTGAAATATATACTGCCCTGTAACCCTGATTATGTATGCTCCCAATTACAAACTCTGTGTGTGATGGTGTGTGTGTGTGTGTGTGTGTGTGTGTGTGTGTGTGTGTGTGTGTGTGTGTGTGTGTGTGTGTGTGTGTGTGTCAGTTTAGGTGTGTGAGATTGTCATGGGAATTTCTTTCCCTAAACTAGCAATGTTTTTGTCAGTTTCATTTACATTTAACTATATACTTAGTTGTTTTTTTTTTATTTTGTCTCGTAGTTTTGTAGCAACGGCAGGTTTGAAAAATGGCTATGTCTGTGACGATGTCAATGCCTCAACCGTTGATAAATAAAGCTTCATTGAATCATTGAATCATTGAATCTCTCTCTCTCTCTCTCTCTCTCTCTCTCTCTCTCTCTCTCTCTCTCTCTCTCTCTCTCTCTCTCTCTCTCTCTCTCTCTCTCTCTCTCTCTCTCTCTCTCTCTCTCTCTCTCTTAGATATACATATACTCGGTGATTTTAATGTTGATTTATTGAAACCTGGCAACACGTCATGGAGATCCATGATAACGTTCTTAGGCCTTACACAAGTAGTTCAGTCACCCACCAGGGTCACTGCTACTTCATCCACATTAATTGACCATGTTTATACAACCAACGACAGTGCCCTTAGCAATGTCTATGTACCCAGCACCTCTGTCAGTGATCATTTTCCTATTTGTTTTCATTATCTGCGAAGTTGCCAAAGAAACCTCATAAGGAGCATATAACCATCCTCTACAGATCATTCAAAAAATTTAATCAAGATGATTTTTTGCATGAACTTTCCCAAACACCATTTTCCGATGTGTATAACTATAACGATCCCAATGTAGCGCTGTCCCACTGGTATAAGTTGTTCCTCGGTGTTCTTGACAGACATGCCCCGAGGCGCACTAAGCGTGTTAAACATCCCACTGTGCCTGAGTGGCTGACGGATGAGATTAAAACTGTGATGGAACTAAGAGATCTATTGAAACAACAAAAGAAATTTGACGAGTACAAAAAAACAGCGAAACCTAGTTAAATCATTAGTACGTAAAGCACAGAGGCAGTATGCTGAAAAGATTATTGCGGGCGGCAAAGACATACGCAGCGTGTGGCAGGTGATTAACACATTTACTAAAGGACAATCTAGCAAAACAACGAGTGTCCCCCCGCACCTCACAGCTGATGTATTTAATGAACACTTTCTTAACATTGCAAAAACCCTGTCACAGACGAACACCAGGCAGCCAGGTGAATACGTATGTTCAGAACAATTGAAACAGCACAGTCAGATAAACGCCGGCAATACTTTCTCAGTTCCCCTAATGACCGTCCTTGATGTAGGAAAATCTATAACCAACATGAAAAGTAAGACATCTTGTGGTGTAGACGGTATTAGCAGTAAAATCCTGAAAATTGCGCTCCCTTATATTGTGGAATCATTAACTTTTATATATAACCTTTCGATTCAAAAGAGCATGTTTCCCGATGAATTGAAAATAGCAAAAGTTACTCCTCTACCGAAAAGCAAAGATCTGAGCGACCCAAGTGAGTACAGACCTATTTCAATCTTATCAGCAGTGTCCAAACCACTTGAAAAGCATATACATAATCATTTACTTCAATTCCTGGAGAAAAACCACCTTATTAGTACAGCACAATCAGCTTTTCGGCCCAAACATTCGTGTCAGACTGCCTTAACTCTCATAACCCACAAATGGCTTACTGCCATAAATGAGTCCAAACTTTCAGGTGTCGTATTTCTAGATCTTAAAAAAAAACCTTCGATCTCATTAACCACTCAATCTTACTAAAGAAGTTACCTTTATATCACATTGACTCAAATGCAGTCGCTTTTCTCTCGTCCTATCTCTTAGACAGAACGCAGAAAGTGTTCTTGAATGGTAAATACTCAGCGAAAGGACTGGTGACCCATGGTGTTCCTCAGGGATCCACCTTAGGACCGTTATTATTCAACATCTTTATAAATGACCTTCCACTGTCAATATCACACCCCGACACAAACTGTGAACTATTTGCTGACGATACATCATTACATGTATCTGATAAAAATGTTTCAACCGTGAGCGCTGTCCTCCAACATAGTCTAGATGAAGTGTCAACTTGGTGTGAAGAAAATCATATGATTATTAGTATTCCTAAAACGAAAAGTATGTTGGTGACAACACGCCAAAAGCATCAAGGTGGTTTGCAACCCCTTGAGCTGTCCCTTCACTCTCAGCCCATAGAGCAAGTGTCAAAACATCGTTTGTTAGGAGTGACAGTCGACGAACAGCTCAGCTGGGAGCCGCACATAGAAACTGCCTGTAAAACTATTTCAAAGAATCTATTTTTATTATCCAAATTAAGTCGTATAGTTGACATTGATGCTCGAAAACTATTCTTTAACGCACACATCAAGACACATTGTAATTATGCTTCCAATATCTGGGACGGCTGTGGAGACATTCATTTGAAAAAAATTAATTCCCTTTACCGGCGAGGCATTAAGCTTATTCTTCCTGGTTCGTCCCCTACTGATGAAAGACTGAAGGCCCTTAATATTCTACCACTCAGTAAACAATTGGAACTTAATAGATGCTTGCTTGTGCAAAAAATTCTAAACAATGCCGCCCCTCCCTATCTCCGTGTGCTGTTTTCCCACACGAATAGAAAGAACACGAGGAACAGCTTACTCCATCTCCCAAAACCGAGAATCGACATCTTCAAATCTAGCATATCATTTTCCGGTGCTAAGTCATGGAATAACTTGCCCTCGCATTTAAAGTCTATTTCAAAGTTATCTATCTTCAGAGCTCGCGTCCATAAATATTTGCTGTCGATGTGAATGTCCTATTTTTCTGTTTAGTATGTTGCTCCAGCACAGCAGATTGCTGCAGATTATGTAATAGTTTGACTGTATTAACATGTCAGGCTCATACACGTACATATATTGTTTTAATTCTTTTTGTATTTTTTTTTTCTGATGGTGGGGGGGGGGGGGGTGGGGGGGGGGGGTGGGGGGAGGGGGGGTGAGGGGGTATGGGTACTTATATATATTTTATCTTTTGCTGTATCGTCTTATGTATTTTTATATGTGTAGAGTAGCAGGACAGTTTGGAAGATAGGCATTGCTATGCCTAAAACTTTTTATCCTGAATAAAAAACGTTTCATCT
>BTPG01000006.1:8121771-8241771 GCA_036245525.1 Semisulcospira habei
GCTCCAGGATCTGCCACATACCTTGCCTGCTCACAGTGTCAAACGCTTTTGTTAGGTCGACAAACGTTACCTACAGCCCTTTGTTCTGCTCGCGGCACTTCTCCTCAAGCTGTCTCAGCACAAACACCATATCGGTGGTACTCCTGTTGGCTCTGAAGCCACACTGGCCCTCTGGGAGGTGGTCTTCAGCGATGGCAGGTACCAGCCGATTCAGGAGCAACCTTGCGAGAATTTTCCCGGCAATGGACAGCAGGGTAATTCCACGATAATTAGAGCAGGCAGATTTCTCTCCTTTGTTCTTGTACAGGGTGATGATGACTGCATCACGGAGATCCTTTGGTAGTGTTCCTTTTTCCCCATCAGCAGAGAAAGAGGTCGTGGAGCTTGTTGTGCAGTGCTGGGCCTCCATGTTTTCAGATCTCTGGCGAGATTCCGTTAATGCCTGCTGCTTTGCCACTCTTGAGCTGGTGGATGGCTGTGAGGGTCTCTTCGGCGGTGGGCGGTTCGTCCAATTCAACCTTTAGTGGAAGGTGTGGGATTTGGAGGATGACTGTTTCTTGAACAGTGCGTTCAGCGCCGAAGAGGTTCTGAAAGTATTCCGACCAGCGGTTCAAGATGGAGGTATTATCTGTGAGGAGTGCCTGTGAAGAAGCCCCTGTAGTCACCGTTGTCAGCGCAGAGCTGGGTCCTCTGTGCGAGTCTGGACCACCACTCGTTCTGGAGCTCTCTAAGCTTGAGCTGGAGACTGCTGCAGATGAGGCGGAAGGCAGACTTCTTCACAGGGCAGGAAGGCTGGGCTAGGTGGGCCTGGTGGAGGGCTCTTTTTTTTTTGCTAGAAGTTCCTGGATCTCTACGTCGTTTTCGTCAAACCAGTCTTTGTTCCTCTTTCTAGCAAAGCCCAAAACTTCCACAGAGGATTTTACAATAGCAGTTTTCAGTTGTTCCCAGAGTGTTTCAGGGGAGGAGTCTGCTGGATCAACTGTGTCTTTGAGCATGCGCTGTAAATCGGCCTGAAGGGCAGCTTTCTTGTCGTCACGCTGAAGGCTGGCAACATCAAGCTTTTTCTTGGGATGGTTTAGTAACGTGCGGTGTTCCACAGGGGTCTATTCTAGGGCCCTTATTATTTAATCTATGCATTAATGATCTGCCACTGTGCATATCTCATTTAGACGCAAACTGCGATCTGTTCGCAGATGACACGACCATGCACACATCTGATAAAGATATCGCAACCATTAATAAGGTACTCCAACAAAGTCTTGATGAAGTAGCAGGCTGGTGCAGTGATAATCACATGATTATTAGTATTCCACAGACAAAGAGCATGTCAGTTACAACACGTCAGAAACACCAGCATGCCCTACCATCTTTAACACTCTCCTTAGATAGCCAGCCTGTAGAACAAGTAACTAGGCATCGCTTATTATGTGTTATAGTGGACAACCAATTAAGCTGTGAGCCGCATACTGACTCTATATGCAAAACAATCTCCAAAAATATGTTCCTGTTATTAAAACTACGCCATATAGTTAATACTGATATCCGTAAACTCTTTTTCCATGCGCATATCAAAACGCATTGTGACTACAGTTCTACCGTCTGGGATGGATGTAGCGAAGTTCACATGAAAAAAGTTAATTCATTGTATCGTCGGGGCATTAAATTAATACTTCCCGGTCCTACTTTGACTGATGAAAAATTAAAATCTCTGAAGTTACTAACATTGAAAAAACAGTTTAAATTTAATTGCTGTGTTCTACTGCACAAGATCATGCACGGAAAAGCCACATCCTATCTAAAAACTCTTTTTTCCGACAATAATAGGAAAAGCACGAGAAACAGCTCGATCCACCTTCCAAAAATTAGATTAGACATCTGTAAAACCAGCCTGTCTTTTTCAGGCGCTAAAGCGTGGAATATTTTACCTCCACACCTAAAATCAATTTGTAAGATTAGCGTCGTCAAAGATCGCCTCCATAAATATTTACTTCAGAATTAATAGTATGTTCGGCTCCCATATGCTACTATTCGTATAGTTAGTGACACGTTTCCTATTACCTGATACTCTTCTACTGTTGCTGCAGATTATGCTCGACTGTCTGCATTAACATGTCAGGTTCATACCTGTGTGTGTGTGTGTGTGTGTGTGTGTGTGTGTGTGTGTGTGTGTGTGTGTGTGTGTGTGTGTGTGTGTGTGTGTGTGTATATATATTATATATATTCTCTCTCTCTCTCTGAGGGGGTGGGGGGTGAGGGGGAGGATGAGTCTTTTTACTTACATATGTTTTATCTTTTTTATCTTTTGATGTATCGTCTGATGTATTTTTGTTTGTGTAGAATAGCAGGACAGTTCGGAAGATAGGAATTGCTATGCCTAAAACTTTTTATCGTGAATAAAAACGTTTCATCATCATCATCATATCTCTCTCTCTCTCTCTCTCTCTCTCTCTCTCTCTCTCTCTCTCTCTCTCTCTCTCTCTCTCTCTCTCTCTCTCTCTCTCTGAAAATGCTACCTCTTAGCAAGCATCATCTCTTAAACAAGGGTGTGGTTATATATAAAATCTGGAATGAGATTCACCCAGAATATCTTTGTAAGCTCTTTACCAAGGCAAGTTCAGGTTATTCTACTTCAAGACAAAACTTTATTACACCTCGCCCCATGATAGATCTATTTAAAAACCAGTGTATCTTTCTCAGGCGCATCTTTCTGAAACAAACTGCCTACATGTATAACACACGCTAGCTCCCTCTCCTCTTTCAAGGAATGCCTCCTCAAGTACTTGTCTGCTGATACATAATCTACCACAAGTATCCGTATCAAACATGTGCTTATCGTATAATCAGTGCATGCTGCCGTATGGTTTGTCCATACTAATAATAATCGCCTAATTACATAATTCAAATTTCTATTATAATCCAAATAATTTTTGCTGTCTGAAGTGAATTTTCACTATGATCCAAATGATTTGCTTCGTATATAGGTCAAGTTATCATTAGCGAGTGTCTGTGTGTGCGCGCGAGCGTGTATGCGTTGCGTGTACTTTCTGTTTTTCGTTTGTTTTTGTATGACTGAATGAATGAATGAATTTTGTTTAATGTCTGTTCATGTTTAATGTCTCCTAATTTTTCTTTGTGTAATTTGGTACTATTAGTATTACTGTTATTATCCTGTGTTTGTAGAGTAGCGTGAACGGCAAGTATGAAAAATGGCACACGTGCTAATTACTTCTTCCGTTGAGAAATAAAGTTTCATTTCATTTCATTTCTCTCTCTGAAATATATACTGCCCTGCACATCTGATTGTGTATGCTCCCACAACTCTGTGTGCGTATGTGATGGTGTGAGTGTGTGTCAGTTTAGAAAGGTGAGATCGTCATGGGACTTTCTTTCCCTAAACTAGCAATGTTTTTGTTTCATTTACATTTAACTATATACTTCGTTTTTTTTGTATTTTGTCTCGTAGTTTTGTAGCAACGGCAGGTTTGAAAAATGGCTATGTCTATGACGATGTCAATGCCTCAACCGTTCGGATAAATAAAGCTTCATTGAGTCATTGAATATCTCTCTCTCTCTCTCTCTCTCTCTCTCTCTCTCTCTCTCTCTCTCTCTCTCTCTCTCTCTCTCTCTCTCTCTCTCTCTCTCTCTCTCTCCCTCCCCCCCCCCCTCTCTCTCTCTCTCTTCTCAAGACAGATTGTAAGAAAGGCCTGCGTGCCTAACTGTAACCTTTTCAAACATGCCGAGAAAATGTTAACAGTATCCAACTACAAGAGGTATAGATCCTCATGAGCCCCCGCACTTGCGGGGGCTCATGAGGATCTATGCCTCTGGCTGACACCACTTTGAATCCATTTTACTAGGACATCCAGGTTGTTTTTGTTGTCTTGACTTAATGAAGCTTGCAGAAACACGGTCTGCGTCAGTTGGCACTGAAAGGGTTAACAGGCCTCCCCCCATTGGCCCCCGGACCTTATTCTTCCTGTGGGAAACTAAAGTTTCGTTCTTACGTTTCTCTTCCCAACCCCGTAAGCAGTGGCGGAGAAATATGTCATCAAACATCGCAGTCAGTAGGCTTTCCCCTCCAGGCGTGTTTGTACGTGTGTGGGGGGGGGGGGGGGAGGGGAGGGTGGTTGACGAGGTAGGGCGGTGGTAGGGTGGTGGTAGGGTGGTGGCGTATGACGGGGATTGGGGAGGGGGTGTGGGTGGGAGTGGGAGGTTGGAGTGGGAGGGGGAGAGGGATGAGTTGTGAAAGAGAGTGATTGTTGGGGTATGGCTGGATGTGAAATCTACTTCCACCAGGCGCAAAACGCCTTCGGACCCACAACGGTCTGGGCCCCGGGCACACTGCGACCGTCGTGGGCCCGAGGACCTTCACCTACTGAGTCACTTCATCATTTTTCATTCTCGGATTTAGTCCGTACTGTAACTTGTCCGCATGTTGTTGTTTTGTTGTAATCCGAGTGAAGCCAAATGAAGACATGTTTCTACTGGACAATACATTATTTCATTCTTGTATCTTGAAATTCATCGCTGACAGGAAGTTATGTGTTAAACTGTGAACGGTGATGATTTTCGAGCCGAGACTGACCTTTCACACACAAATTCTGGTTTCGAGTCTCTGCCGGCAGAGCATTCCGGGCGTTTTCCTGGGCTGCCTGTGAATCCCTACATTCAGGTTAGAGCCGTAAATTCAAGCACTACACTGCAGCTGAACGCAGTCGGGCAATGCTGACGTCACAACAGAACTCGGGAATATTTTTCACGACATAGTTGTAGCGCTTCGTGTTATGTAAGCCCTTTCATTATTATTATGCAAACACCGAAGTTAGCAAAACGCTTTTGTAGGCTCTTTCGAATCAATCAAACCGTCGAACCGGCATGACAAGAAACAGGGATCATACAATAGTGGGATAAATACGTTACACCACATGCCCCTGGTGATTTGCTTTCGACTCACAGTTCTGGCTCCCCGGCAGAACCTCGACATGCCTGTTTGCATGTCTCGGCTCGTGCTTCATCACTTGTCATGGTTAGACATACATTAAATAGGGCCAACAAGAGAAAAAACATTTCATGTCAATTTTAAATCAGCTCGAACAGCATCTGCTGGGACTCACGTTTGTCTGTTTTTCTTGCAAGTCAAGTGAAGTAGCGTCAAGTCAAGTCAAATAACTTTATTTATACCACAAATGGGCAATTTCAGTCTGGACGGGAGCATATAAATATATATGTAGATATCAAGTAAAGTTACAAAATGGACGAGACGAACATACACACACATACACTCAGGCACACAGCCACCCATGCACGCAGAATTTAGAACTATACTAATACTGACATCTATACTAATACTGACATCTATACTAATACTGACATCTATACTAATACTGACAACTGTCACATTAACCTTACAAGAACAAAACTGCGACCCGGCTTCCATCCCCCTCATGCTCGAGTACAGATCTCACAGCTGAATACCTTTAATAGAAGTCTATGCCACTGTGTTCAAAAGAACAATAGCGGTGGAAATAAAAGAAAACTTCCTTCTGTTTGTCTTACAGCTGTGACACCCGTACCATCGGGCTGAGGGCAACAGCTCAAATTTTGTATTAAAAATAAATTATGGTCTTTTCGGCTAATAATGGACATTGCCTTCTTCACTGTCTGCTGGTGCAAAAAAAGGCATGAGTGTGGTGTTAGCTTTTCCCATCTGTGAACTTGTTCTCCCATTCCGTCTTAAGGAGCACTACACGGCCATGGTAGTTCAAGGGTGGTGCCATAATAGCTTTGGCGCCAAGTTATTCTGGCAGCACCTTTGAACTATCATGGGCAACCTGTTTCCTAAACTGTAATGATGGCTTCAGAAGGCAATTCCAAAATCTGGAAATTGCGACTTCAGGGCAGGCTGTGTTAAATAATTATAATAATACCGGTTATTATATAGGCGCCTTACCCAATTCTGCGAATCGCGCCTCGAACTGAACCCAACAAGCACGCTCACGTGACACACACGCATTCAGTCTGAAGACAAACACAGTACAAGACAAACACAGGACATTCACGTGGTGCAAAGGGTCAGCTCAGCTACTGAGGTTTCGGAAATTTTGATCGATATAAAGTGGCCTGAAACCGGTACCACAGTGTAAGGGGAGGAAGAGCCGGAGTACCCAGAGAAAGAACCCCCGACGGTCCGCCCGAATTAACGGTGACACTTACTAGAGGAAGAAAGTCCGAAACCGGAACAGGGTATCGAACCTACCACCTCTAGCATTGGTGGCAGGTGCCTTTATCACTGCCCCACGGACCACATGATGAGAATCTATATATTAGAGCACAGTAAAATACCACAGAACTTTTCAGTCCGCTCCGACTCGCTGAGTTTTCTGTTGTAAAGTCATGTACGGACGAGTCATCAGTGGCGCGGGAACTCAGGCAGTAGGGTAGGTCGGGTGGAGAATAAAGGGTGAGGGTGGGGAGGGGGGAGGCAGGTATTCCCAGGCCGAACAAACACAAAACACGGTAAAAAAAAAAAAAAACAGGTATCATTTGACAAAATCATTTTACCCGACTTCGGGCCAGCCCATCCCCCTGCCTCCCCCCCCCCTCCCCTCCACACACACACTCTCTCTCCCACCCTCCCAGCCTTCTCACCATTGTTTCTTCACGACCGCTCCAGGCCGGCCTGCTCAGCACGGAAGCCCATTTTATTCTTCAGGAAGCAGGTTGACCATGATAGTTCAAGGGTGGTGCCAGAATAGCTTGGCGCCTTCTAGGCGCCAAACTTCTCTGGCACCACCTTGAAATATCGTGCAATATTTTCCCCATGTTGTCCGCTAGGGCTGAAATTATAATGACCTATACTTTGCAATGGTGCGTTTGTACTTTTGCGAGCAGTTGCGCAATTGTGCTCTGATTTCTACGTCATATTAAACTGTAATAAATCTACGGAAACATAAAAAAAAGTCATTTAAGGGTTTATAAAACCTTACCCTAAAATATTAGCACTGGCAATCTGCCCTTTTGTTTAGTAGGTTCTCTTTTAGGGCGCATGAAATTTGGCTCTAGGTGGAGGCATGGAATGTATGGCCCTGCAGACACCACTGTAAAATGTGGCTGTCATTGCAGGTAGGCAAAAGTTCTTGCCTTCCTCCAGTATTGCCGATGGTGTGCTGAAGAGAGTCGCCAAGACCGAAACAGCTGTCCACACCGGCTAAATATCTGGACCCCCCTTGGGGGACCTAGATTTAAATTTCCATGCACAGAGTGGCTGAAACAGTGGGATAATTATGTGATACGCCCTACTTCGGGTGGGGGGGGGATGGGGGGGGGGGGGGCTTCCATATGCATTGCTTCAAGTCACTTTCTTAGCGCACCCCCTCTTTCCTATCTTTTATTTTTTTGTGCTTTGACCACAGTAGATCTATGATCAGTGGTCAATCATGCACACTTCTCTCCCCTGACAGTGCTCTTACCTACTTTACTTTGTAATCTTCCTAAAACCTTATCCCATCTAGACCCAACGCCCTGCAACAGAAGACAGATCGACCATGATAATTAAAGGCCGGTAGTGCCAGATTAGCTTGGCGCTTGATGGCGCCAAGCTAATCTGGCACTACTCTTTAATTATCATTTATGATCCGTGTCCTGCTATTGTTACATGATCGTGTGGTGCCACTTCCCCAAAATTCGTAAATGCGACAGTGGGCTTTACTGGGGTAAGTACTTTTTCTTTGTTGTTTCCGTAGATCGTCAGCGTAGCTCAGTTTTCTTCCTATTTCTGGACCATACGTTATGCCTGTATTGTGGCGGGTGGACAGGGTTGCGAAATGCACCTTGCGTCAATTTACTTAGGGTCATGTCGCAGGTGACACCGTGCACTTTGCGAAGAAATTTCACCCAGTAAGCACAACTTTATGTTTGGCTGCACTCATACTGATCAAACATTCAATGCTCCTGGCGGATTTTAATCGATAAAAATCTCTCGGTACATCGGGTTGTCAGTGTTTTCTTAGTCGGGAAATTTTAATCTTTCTTAATAGCATAATTTATTTATGCGGATTTTTCGTTATGATTATGAATGTATGTGCCTAGTGTATTTAACTCACTCTACCCCAAAACCGAAATCCTCAAATGTTGCCGTTGTCCTCTGAAGACTGTATTGCAGTGCAGGACACAGATCGACCATAATAGTTCAAGGGTGACGCCAGAATAGCTTGGCGCCCATAGGCGCCAAGCTATTCTGGCATTACCCTTGAACTCTCACGGTCGATCCTTATCTTGCTGTGGGGTGTCTGGGGTAGAATGAGTTAAGTTGTTTTATGCCTAGCATCATGTATATATGTTTTTGTGTGTATGTTGGGGGGCAGGGGGGGGGGGGAGTATGTGTGTGTGTGTGTGTGTGGAGGGGGGGGGGCGTGGTACTTCCTGGGGTAGGATATGTCACTTCTTGTATTCCACTCGAATTTCTGTCGTGCTTTGTAGTATATCCCATATTCTTTTTAGTATATCGCGTACTGCATTGCAGTGTATACTGTGCTGTACTGTAGTGTATTGTATTGTGTATCGTACTGTACCACCCTTGGTATCTTGTCGTCACATATACTCCAAAAACACAAATATAAAAAACGAAAATGATATTTGAGAGAAAAAATAGCTGCAAAAAGTTAGTGGACATGTTCATATTTTTCTTCTCTTTTGTGTGTGAGTTGGTTTTTATTTTTGTGGCATCATAAAGCGCGGCGAGATTGCTCTTCTGTGGGGAAGGGCGCTATATTAAAACTATGTAGTAGTAGTAGTAGTAGCAGTAGCAGTAGTAGTAGTAGTCACTTAGTGCCTGTCAATTCGACCACCGCCAGTGGTCTTCGCTTGCTGCGGACCATGACACCTGGCGCTCCACCATTTACGAGGCAGCCGTCTCCTTTGAGGACTCTCGCAGAGCTAACCTTAAGGACAAGCGCCTCAGGAGAAAAAACAGAGTTGTCGTAACTCAGAACCCTGACCAGACCTTCCCCTGCAGCCACTGCGGTCGAACCTGCCTGTCCCGGATTGGCCTCCGCAGCCACGAAAATGCCTGCAGACGACGTGGGCAAGCCCTATAGAATCTTCGTTCGCGAAGTCAAGCCAAGAGCAGTAGCAGTAGTAGTAGTAGTAGTAGTAGTAGTAGTAGTAGTAGTAGTATAGTAGTAGTAGTAATAATAATAATAATAATAATAATAATAATAATAATAATAATAATAATAATAATATAGGAAATTTGTTAAGCGCTTATTCTAAGAGTAGCTCTAAGCGCTGATGCAATGAAAAGGTTAACAACTAACACACACACACACACACACACACACACACACACACACACACACACACACACACACACACACACCACACACACACACATGACCGTGGTGATATATTTTGCATGGTTGGGGAAATGTACTAGTAAAAGGCAGCGTTGTAGAGGTGGGTTTTGAGAAGTGATTTGAATGAGGATAGCGTTTGACAGTTACCGACAGGGGCGGGGAGGCTGTTCCAAGTGGCGGGGCCAAGATGAGAGAAGGCGCGACCGCCATGTGTTTTACGTTTGAAATTGAGAGGGCGAAATTTACATGTGTCAGAGGAAGAGCGGAGGGAGCGAGATGGAGTATACAGATAGAGTAAGTCAGAAATATAAGCAGGGGAAGCCAGGTTGATAGAGTGGGAGCACATGCAGGACAGTTTATACAGAATGTGTTCTTGTACGGGCAGCCAGTGAAGTTTTTCAAGCTGGGTTTTAGGCACGCCGGGAAGGAGGGCGTTACAGTAGCAGTAGCAGTAGCAGTAGTAGTAGTAGTAAACTTTCTTTTTCGTGTAATTATTTTGAAATTAAGCAACGACAAACACAGCACATTGCCCCAGCAGCAAACTGTCTTCGGGCCCATGACGGCCGCAGGGGGCCAGAGGATCGTTGCTTACTGGGTGCTTGTGTGCCTGGGATTACTTCGCGCATCAACTAACAAACGAGCTCTGTCTCCACCCCATTGCAGAATTAGAACGATTTTTACACTCATTCCTAGACAGACCCAAAGTCTCATTCTCAAACTGTCCGATTCATAGTCACCGAGAGCGCGGAAGCGCTCTCGGTGACAATGAATCGGGCAGTTTGAGAATAAGTCGCTCCGTGTGTCTAAAAATGAAGAAATGAAACTATATTATGAACACTCCTCTTCTTATGAAAACACTCGCGACTTCTTCGCCCTTGGATGTCAAAGGCCGGTCAGTCTATTTTTGTAGGAATCTAGATTTGTATTGCAATGCACTGAGAATCTCGCTTCTCAGAAAAAAAGACGAACCACTGGACTGAAATGCTGTGCGTCTGATTGTCATCCTTGTCGAGTTTGATTTATTGATTCTGTGCGTTGTGCACAGTGTCCGCCGTGTGTTTATTGTTGTTTTTTTCACGAGTCACGTTCCTCAGCAAGTGTGCATCCATGCCGGTACGTGCTTATCTTCTGTGTGCTTGTGTGTGCTTGTGTGTGTGTGTGTGTGTGTGTGTGTGTGTGTGTGTGTGTGTGTGTGTGT
Source organism: Semisulcospira habei (assembly GCA_036245525.1). Classification (NCBI taxonomy): domain Eukaryota; kingdom Metazoa; phylum Mollusca; class Gastropoda; family Semisulcospiridae; genus Semisulcospira; species Semisulcospira habei. The sequence continues at coordinate 8,132,323 of BTPG01000006.1, forward strand.
GTGTGTGTGTGTGTGTGTGGCAGGATAGTGTGAGGTGGGGACATATTTTAATGTTTGTTCGGCCACCAATGGAAAGCTCTTTCCCTGTAGACAAAAGGTTATCGGGCCAGAGTCGGCTGCACCGGGCCCGCGCACAGTCGTGCTAGTGTAATCCACCTTTCGGCGCCGGCCCACTACGGCACAGTTCGGCCCCCTGACCTTTTACGGACTGAACTTGCAGGGTATAGCCAGATCGATGCCGTCATTTATTTCTTGTGTACACGTATTTTCTTCGGTTATTTTATTTTGTTCACGTAAACGCGCATCGGGGGGGGGGGGGGGGGGGGGAGGGAGATTTACGCTCCGGTGGAGTTGCAAGTGGGGTTCCATTATATTGTTTGGGGTATTGATCCTGAGACATTAGGAGCTCTGAGGCGAGACCTTGCTTTCCACTGAGAAAAATATCAAAGCGATGGTGGGAGAGAAGAGTGTGGCGGTGAGCATCTCGCCCCTGTCTCGCTACTGACCGATAAACGAAACAGGCGGCCCGGTCGGGGTATTTGTTTGATTTGATTTGCTCTCATTCATTTTTTATTTTCGTATTTTTTTATTTGTGCTGCAAGCCCAGGTATCCTTACCCCTGAAACTGCCGGGGCCAGGCCGCTACCCATCTGCAAGAAACATAAATCCTCATGAGCCCCCGCATTCGCGGGGTGGCGGGGGATGAGGGGGGGGGGGGCATGAGGATTTATGTCTCTTGTTGGTCCTGTCCACTGTACACCGTGACAGAGGGGCACCAAAGAAGAGATACAAAGACTGTCTCAAGAAGTCACTTAGTGCCTGCCAAATCGACCACCGCCAGTGGTCTTCGCTTGCTGCGGACCGTGACACCTGGCGCTCCACCATTCACAAGGCAGCCGTCTCCTTTTAGGACTCTCGCAGAGCTAACCTTAAGGACAAGCGGCTCAGGAGAAAAAACAGAGTTGTAACTCAGAACCCTGACCAGACCTTCCCCTACAGCCACTGCGGTCGAACCTGCCTGTCCCGAATTGGCCTCCGCAGTCACGACCATGCCTGCAGGCGACGTGGGCAAACCCTATAGAATCTTCGTTCGCGAAGTCAAGCCAAGAGGGGGTCCTGTCCAGTCCAGTTTACCGTCCCTACTCACGCTAATGAGCGTATGAGGGACGATTTTAGTCCTGTGTTTTTTTTTTTGTGCCCACATTTGGCCCCGTTTCATTATGTGTTCCACGCTTCACGCGAACTGACGCACGTCAACGAGCAGTGCCGGTTTCAGACGCGAAATCCGCAGTACAGGCTTAAAATTTTAATAATATAATATAATATAATAATATAATAATATAATTTAATAATATAATAATATTATTATCGTTGTTCTGTACACACTCGCCCGCCGTGAGATGGCCTTAGTCGCCTGCTCGGCGTTAAACCCAAATAACTAACTAACTGTACACACTCGCGTTTTTAACAATCTTGCGACAAAGTGCTCATTAATTTCATCCATCCAAAGCGGCACAACTCCTTCGTCGTAAACACGACGAAGGAGTTGTGTCGCTTTGAATGAAAGCGTTCTGCCTTGTTGACTGTGTGTGTGCGTTTCGCACGTTTTGTTTTCCCCTCAAAAAATCTCCGCAAAGAAACACCTTTCTATACCACTTTAAGAACAGAACTCATAAGTGCCAATTGACCTAATATGTTTTTTTTTATATATTTTTCTTTTATTTTATTTTTTATTTATTTATTTATTTATTTATTTTTTATTTTTTTTAATTTTTTTTTATTTATTTATTTATTTATTTATTTATTTTTTTTTTTTGGGGGGGTGAACTCCTATGATGTAGTGATTTAGCTGTAGAGTCGTACACATTTGGTGAAAAGGCAAGAACAACGAGCCGTTTTCGCTAACCTAAATAGAGCCCCGATAGATTTCGATACCAGGTTAAGCATGCGGACTCGTGTATGTCTTCACTGTTTCAGACTTGAAAACGTGACCAATTAACGTCAAAATGGATCTTTCTTATACTGGGCTTCAGTAAAACATCTGGGGCACATTTAGGGATGTAAAATCAGTCATTTATTGAAAAACATGGACACATTGTTCGAGTTTCAAAAAAGTAAATCGCATTATGTGAAGTGTCACTGAATGATATGTGTTCTGAGACTGATATAGAAAAGTGTTTCTTAGCGGAGATATTGACGAAATACTTTGTGAGCTCCGATGTCAAACGACCCAGACTGCTGCGTATGTTGACAAAAACAACATGAATGCTCATTTCCTCCATTCAAAACGGCACAACTCCTTCGTCGTTAACACGACAAAAGAGTTGTGTCGCCGCTTTGGATTGAAGCGTTTTGCCGTGTTGATTGTGTGTGTGTGTGTGTGTGTGTGTGTGTGTGTGTGTGTGTGTGTGTGTGTGTGTGTGTGTGTGTGTGTGAGTGTGTGTGTCAGTGTCTGTGTGTGTGTGTGTGTTTGTGTCAGTGTGTTTGTGTCTATGTGTGTGTGTGTGTCAGTGTGTGAGTGTGTGTGTCTGTGTGTGTGTGTGTGTGTGTGTGTGTGTGTGTGTGTGTGTGTGTGTGTGTGTGTGTGTGTGTGTGTGTGTGTGTGTGTGTGTGTGTGTGTGTGTGTGTGTGTGTGGACACGAAAGAGCTCAGATGGGTAACTGTCTTTACCATCCTTATGAAAAATGGATGTGTGTAAAAATCTGGGTGCCCAAGTCAGACACCCATTTTTTTCTGAGGGTTGTTTTTGCATTGTCTTGGGGTAAAGATTCATAAAAAAAAAAATAAAAAGGTCAGTTTTTCTCGTTTTGGGGTTTAAAACATGCACTTTTGTGTTTAACAGACACGCCTGTAGTGTGTTTGAAAACTTGTCCCTCCCAGCAATGTGTGTGTGTTGTGCGCACAGAACCCCGAAAATGGGCGTGTATGTATGACATCACCCTTCTCAGCTATAAATAACTTCATAGCTGATATGGATCAGGAAGGGTGGGGGGGGGATATTTTGTTTTCTGAGGGAGTAAATTGTTTATGTTCCTACAAAATTAGGTTTGTTATTTGAGGGTATGGTTGTTTTGCTAAAAAAGTGTTGAGTTGTGATGTACTTCCGGGGTGATGTGGAGAAAGGTGATGTCTAGTGAACAAATTTGAGGTTCATGTATACGTTCACCAGCGACTTAGCCTATACGTTTTCTACGTTTGTTTCCATGTCAGATGAAGAATATTTGATTTGAAACGTCGTTTTTTGTTTCTATTTTAAAGGGTTTTCCGCCACTATCTTCTGTTTTAGTTTGACTTAGCCTATAATTATATTCGTGCGCCAGTTGCTAAGAAGTAAAGTGATTGTATGAGAGCGTAGTGAGAGAGAGGACGTATAGACTTTGGGTGAGGCTGCTGTTGTCTTGTGTCTTTTGGTTCAACCTGTTGCTTTGTTTAAGTGGGTTTGTTGGTATTATGCTTTCGATTTGACTGCAACTCCTGTCAGATTGTATGCACAAATTGATTGAATGCAAATGACGTCACACAGTCAGTGTCGTTAGGTGTGTCGTCTGCTGCAGTCGGTCGTGTATGTAATGCTAGGTCAGAGGAAAAAAAACAAAAAAAAAACCCCACCTAATGTTGCCAAAGGGTGTAATAGTAAAGTATTCTTTGTGTGAATGCTGCCTGTTTGAGGGAAGGACTGGAAAGTCAATTGCTGAGTGAAGAGAGAAGGCGACAATGGGGAAACTATGATATCCAGCACTATTACGGTGGAATAGATGCATAACAGTTACGACACGCCTGTAAACGAAAACACTTTTAACATTAACAAAAGTTGAGTATAAGGAGAGGTTTTAAAACAGTTTTAATAAAAACTGTTGCCCAACACGCTTCTAAAAACAACAGTTTCTTAGTTTTAAACCTTGCACCGCGCCATAAACGCCGCGATTGCTTCTTGGTCTTAGCTGTCCTATAGTGTGGAATGTGAGACTTGTCCAACTGGATCCATCTGGTGCACTCCAAATGTGTATTTGTGGTGGTTTGATGTGCAACTCGTTGCGCGCCTCAGAAATGACCTCCTGATTCCAGGGATAATTAAAATCTTTCATTCATAAGAGAGCATTCAGCAGCTCTATTAAACCCAAAGTGATGACCCCCCCCCCTCCCCACCTTCAACCCCCACCCCTCCCCTCCCCTCCCCCCCCCCCCACAACCCTACCCAAACAATCATTAGAAAATCAACCAGAGGTATTTTTAGTGAGGTATTTGTTCACTGTGTTGTTGTGTCATTGTGCTTTACATTTTTAATGCAGGAAAAAGAAGGAATATACATTAAGCTGAAAAAAGAATGACAAGAATCAAATAAATGTGGAAAAGAAGCATCAAATATTCCGTGAAATTTACCTTATTACAGACACCTAATTTTCTTGAGATGTCCATGCTAAAATAAATGATTTGACAAGGACACCCATTTCTACTGTAATGCCAGTTTTTGTGTGAGAGGCACCCACTTTATTGGTAGAAACCCATTTTTTTCTCCATCCAGTGGCTCTGTTTCTAGAAAATGTCTGTTTTATTTAAGTTGTAGAGCTTAGTTACAAGGTGAGTTCTAAACATTCGCATTAACTCTAGAGCCCTAGAATAAATAGAAATATGGGAACCCAATTTCACATAAAATGGTAGGTAACCCACTCTGATAGTTTTGTCTCCCTGTGTGTGTGTGTGTGTGTGTGTGTGTGTGTGTGTGTGTGTGTGTGTGTGTGTGTGTGTGTGTGTGTGTGTGTGTGTGTGTGTGTGTGTGTGTGTGTGTGTGTGTGTGTGTGTTGGCAAACAGCGAAACGCAGACCTCGGTTTGTGCAAGTCTGACCTCGTCCTTGGTGATGATGATGATGCCGGCTGTTCTCATGTCCTGCATCATGTCATCAACGCAAGAGCTGACACCCAGTGACTTGTAGTGACGTCACCAGTAGTAACAGAGGACTAAAATCTATCGTCAGTGTACCTCAGTCTAACATCAAATACAGACAGCCTGGTGCAGCAGGTGCAGTAATCGAAAACAGCAGTCCCTCCATAAATCACGTTGGATATCATTTTAAAAATGATAAAAATAATCAGTCAAAGTTAGGATTATCAACAACAATATCAACTCATCCGAGACGTGCCGACTCCGGATACGCGACTTAAGGCCGCGTATCCGGAAGCGGCACGTCTCGGATGAGTTAATAATAATAATAATATAACAATATAACCATTATGATAATAATAATATTACTATTATATTATTATTTGTATTATTATTAGTAGTATCATTATATTTATTATTATTATTATTATTATTATTATTATTATTATTATTATTATTATTTACGACTTCGAAGGATAGTAAAGCAAAGAATGAAGGCTTGAAAGACGCAAACACACTATAATTGACAGCATACAGAAATACGCATCGATTATGAAATCTGAGAAACAGAAATTCTTTTTTCGACGATATTTAAATAAAAACGTTGCCTCAAATGCCACAACACGTAAAAAAAAAAGTGAACAATATCTCGCTATCCAAAAATAAATAAATAAATAAATAAATAAATAAATAAATAAATAAATAATAAATAAATAAATAAATAAATAAATAAAATAAATGAATAAATAAAATAAAATCCTGTTCACTCTTCACGTGTCGACCCAACCAGCGCAGAGGAATCGGTCGGCAATCCATCTCGCGCGACATGTACACAGTTCTGAGCAGTAGATTATTAACCCAATCAGCCCTGACGCACTACAGCAGGAGATGGGTCGACCATGATAATTTAAGGGTAGTGCCAGATTAGCTTGGCGCCGACAGGCGCCAAGCTAATCTGGCACTGCCCTTGAATTATCATGGTCGATATATCTCCTGCAACTGGTGCATAGTCATTTGATGACGCCTCCAAAATTTGGGAAATACGGCCGTGGGGGTGAATCAGTTAAAGGTGAGCCTTGATTTAGGAATGAAATGTTGACATGGATGTCTTGAGCTCTGAAGAACTGTCCAGTTGCTTCCACGAGATTATAGGATGTCTTGATCTTAGGAACGCTGTCCCATAAATCTTAAAAAGTTCTGAGATTTAAGTTAGAGAATATTTTTTATCAGATTTAAGGGAGTCAGCGAGAGGAATAAATCATCAGTCCCCGCAAATGCGAAGGCTCATGAAGATCTATGCCACTCGCAGTTAGGTTGGCATGTATCATGTATTGTGTACTATGTTTCTGCGTAGATTCAGCGGGTTCCTGGTGCGTACACTCGTCCTCTTTACACGGCACTGTTGTAGAGACGCTTCAGGGACAGTGCCAGAACCGCGATGTACATGGGCCAAGACATCAGCAACTGTGTAGCTGAAAAAAAAAAATGAGAAAAAAAAGTCGTCTTACATCTGTTAACCTCTTAATCCTTTGACTGTCGGTATCACTTTTTGTCGCGATGATTCCCTCAGAGACCATCGCGACTGAAAGCGGTACCGACAGCAACAGTGTTCAGATATTCGCAGTCAGATAGTTTCTGCCTTTTCCATGACGTTATCACAGTCCCTCCCTCCCTCCTAACCCTCCCTCAATCCATCCATCCATAAAACCTTTTTACAGGTTCTAGTTTTAATAATGATTTAGTACTCAACCCAATGACGTTAAGCGTTTAAGGCTTAATGTCTTTTGTCCACCACGAAAGTGATTTCAAGACTTGGCACCAAGCAAGTGGGTTCGAACCCGTGACAGTGTCAATTAAAAGTCCTGGTAAATCAAAGTGGCACATTTGCAGTGCGGCCGATTTAAAGAGTATTCAGGTCGTGTTCCATAGGGAATAGTTGTCCCCGACTCCTTATAATCCGCTCGCTACGGTGCCGTGGACTTAAACCCCGAACTAACCAAACAGTTTGCATGTCCGTTAAAAAGTCCTGATCAATCAAACTGGCACACCTGCAGTTCGCTTGAACTGATCAGGGTTCAGGTCGTACTCCATAAGCAATAGCTGTCCCTGCACCACCACCACCCCCCACCCCCAACCCCCCCACCCCCCACTCCCCCACCCATAACCCGCCCTTTAGGGCCGTTCATTATCACTCTGGTGTGCAGTGGACATTAAGCTCCGAACTAACTAACCAACCCGAGTTCCCCTGAAATAAAACAGACGTACCACCTGATCACTGTCCCTGCAAGAGTACCATAGCTGTAAATCGGGTCAGCATTGATGTTGTAACCAGTCTTCCCCAGTGCGATCGGGTAGTGACCTAAGATTATGTAATACCTCCCGTCGCGCTTAGGTCACTACCCCATCGCGCTTGTGAAGACTTGTTGCAATATTAAAGTACCATTATGCATAAATCTGAAGACACATTTCAGCACCATTTGTGTTTGTTGTGGATTGTTCTTACACCTATTGAACTTTAACAACAGTTTGGACACGCAGCAAAAGCACACGCGTAATCGCACTTATATATTCTACACAACCGTTAGAGTGTCAGTCTAATTTTAGCTGTTTTTCGCATTGAAAGCGTTGTATTTCTAGAACGGATTGGAGTATAGAACTAGAGTGTACAGTGTATAAATGAAACATATCCAGACCTGTGTGTAGCGCTTTGTAACCATCTACTACAGAAGTGTATCTTTGAACAGTTACGGCGGTAGTGGGCCTTTAACCTATTAACTGCTGCTGACGACACCCACCGGCGGAAAAGACGCGTAACTACGCGTCATCGTACCCCCCCGCCCCCCCACCCCGAACGGTTTAACCCATTCAGCCCTGACGCACTACAGCAGGAGATGAGTTGACCATGATAATTCAAGGGTAGTGCCAGATTAGCCTGGCGCATGTCGGTGCCAAGCTAGTCTGGCACAGCCCTTGAATTATCATGGTCGATCCATTTCCTGCAACTGATGCATAGTCTTATAGGTGCATATACCACAGTGACCGGTCGCTCACCTCCGCATGCCGCAGTGTAGGTGCTTTTGAAACCGTCGTAGACTGCCTTCAGTACTTCACTGCAGTCCGAGATATTGGCTTGGTCCGCGCAGGCGATGTAGTCTTTGAACGCTCTAGTAACAAACAATCACAGAAATAAAAATAACAAACAAACATTCTGTAAGTACGTGAGAAGAATAAAAGTGGCACATCTGTAAGAACAATGTGAACGTTGTAACGAGCTTTATTATCATGTAACGCTTGGCACACATCGTGTAGTCACTCCCTGGAGTCTCAATGTGCTTTGTCACAAAAATGGTTGGTGATTACAAAGCTTGGGGTCTAAAGTGCATTTTTCGCACAGGAGGTTCTACGAACTTGGTTACAATGTTACATTGTCACGATCGACGCTTGTTACAAGAGACGTCACCCTTCTCAGTGTGTACTCCCCAACCCTCCTGGCAGAGCCTGCTGAAAAGGACAAGTTTTACACTGACCTGCGCAGCCTCCTACAGAGTACCCCTGCAGACGACAAAGTCATCATCCTTGGCGACTTCAACGCCAGAGTGGGCCAGGACTCTGAAGCCTGGAAAGGAGTCCTCGGCAAGCATGGCGTGGGGAACTGCAATGACAATGGCCGCCTACTGTTGGAGTTCTGTGCGGAGCAGCAACTGGTCATCACCAATACTACTTTTCAGGAAAAGGACAGTCGAAAGACCACCTGGATGCATCCTCGCTCCAAACACTGGCACCTTATCGACTATGTCCTAGTGCGTCAGAGGGACCGCAGTGACGTCCTCCTCACCAGAGTGATGCCCAGCGCAGAGTGCCACACTGACCACCGCCTTGTCCGCTGCAAACTCAGGCTCCACTTCAAGCCAAAACCCAAGAAATGGGGGCCCCCCCAAGAAAAAGCTTGATGTTGCCAGCCTTCAGCGTGACGATGTGAAAGCTGCCATTCAGACAGATTTACAGCGCAGGCTCAAAGACACAGCGGACCCAGTAGACTCCTCCCCTGAAACACTTTGGGAACAACTGAAAACTGCTATTGCAAAATCCTCTGCAGAAGTCTTGGGTTTCGCCAGAAAGAAGAACAAAGACTGGTTTGACGAAAACGATGTAGAGATCCAGGAACACCTAGCAAATAAAAGAGCCGCCCATCAGGCCCACCTAGCCCAGCCTTCCTGCCCTGTGAAGAAGTCTGCCTTCCGCCTCGTCTGCAGCAGTCTCCAGCGCAAGCTCAGAGATCTCCAGAATGAGTGGTGGACCAGACTTGCACAGAGGACCCAGCTTTGCGCTGACAATGGTGACTACAGGGGCTTCTACGAAGCACTGAAAGCAGTGTATGGCCCCAGGCACCTGGTACAAAGTCCCCTGCGAAGCGCGAATGGCCAGGCACTCCTCACAGATAATACCTCCATCTTGAACCGCTGGTCGGAATACTTTCAGAGCCTCTTCAGCGCTGAGCGCACTGTTCAAGAAGCAGTCGTCCTACAAATCCCACACCTCCCAGTAAAGATTGAATTGGACGAACCGCCCACCGCTGAAGAGACCCTCACAGCCATCCACCAGCTCAAGAGTGGCAAAGCAGCAGGCATTGATGGAATACCGCCAGAGGTCTGGAAACATGGAGGCACAGCACTGCACAACAAGCTCCATGACCTCTTTCTCTGCTGCTGGGAGGAAGGAACACTACCAAAAGATCTCCGTGATGCAGTCGTTATCACCCTGTACAAGAACAAAGGCGAGAAGTCTGACTGTTCCAACTATCGGGGAATTACCCTGCTGTCCATTGCTGGGAAAATCCTTGCAAGGCTGCTCCTGAATCGGCTGGTACCTGCCATCGCTGAAGACCAACTCCCAGAGGGCCAGTGTGGCTTCAGAGCAAACAGGAGCACCACCGATATGGTCTTTGTGCTGAGACAGCTACAGGAGAAGTGCCGCGAGCAGAACAAAGGGCTGTACGTAACATTTGTCGACCTAACAAAAGCGTTCGACACTGTGAGCAGGCAAGGCATGTGGCAGATCCTGGAGCGACTTGGCTGTCCCCCAAAGTTCCTCAACATGATTGTCCAGCTACACGAGGACCAGCAAGGCCAGGTCAGACTCAACAATGACCTCTCAGAACCATTCCCTATTCTCAACGGCGTAAAGCAGGGCTGCGTGCTGGCACCAACCCTCTTCACCATCTTTTTTAGCATGATGTTGAAGCAGGCCACAGTGGACCTCGATGATGACGATGCAGTGTACATCAGGTATCGTCTCGATGGCAGCCTGTTCAACCTCAGACGACTGCAGGCCCACACGAAAACCCTAGACCAACTGATTCGTGAGCTGCTTTTTGCTGATGATGCTGCCCTCGTTGCACACACAGAGAGAGCCCTGCAGCGCATCACGTCTTGCTTCGCAGATGCTGCCCAGCTCTTTGGACTCGAGGTCAGTCTGAAAAAGACAGAGGTCCTCCATCAGCCGGCACCCAAGACAGTGTATCGCCCTCCTCACATCACCATTGGCGAGTCTGAACTAAAGTCAGTGCACCAGTTTACTTACCTTGGCTGCATTATCACGTCGGACGCCAAGCTGGACAAGGAGCTTGACAGCTGGCTGGCAAAAGCGAACAGCGCTTTCGGGCGACTTTTCAAGCGGGTGTGGCACAATCAACAGCTGAAAACAGGCACCAAGATCAGCGTGTACAGAGCTGTGGTCCTCACCACCCTGCTGTATGGTTCCGAGTCCTGGGCCCTCTACCGCAGCCAACTACGACTCCTCGAACGCTTCCACCAGCGCTGCCTGCGTACCATCCTGGGCATTCACTGGAGTGACTATGTCACCAACGTCGAGGTCCTTGAACAGGCTGAAGCTGTGAGCATCGAGGCTTTGCTGCTGCGGACACAGCTCCGCTGGGCGGGGCATGTCTCCAGGATGGAGGATCATCGCCTACCAAAGATCACCCTGTTCGGCGAGCTTGCTACTGGACACCGTGACAGAGGGGCACCAAAGAAGAGATACAAAGACTGTCTCAAGAAGTCACTTAGTGCCTGCCAAATCGACCACCACCAGTGGTCTTCGCTTGCTGCGGACCGTGACACCTGGCGCTCCACCATTTACAAGGCAGCTGTCTCCTTTGAGGACTCTCACAGAGCTAGCCTTAAGGACAAGCGGCTCAGGAGAAAAAACAGAGATGCCGCAGCTCAGAACCCTGGCCATACCTTCCCCTGCAGCCACTGCGGTCGAACCTGCCTGTCTCGGATTGGCCTCCGCAGCCACGAACAAGCCTGCAGACGTCGTGGGCAACTCCTATAAAATCTTCGTTCGCGAAGTCAAGCCAAGAGAGACAAGAGACGTGTGTGTGTGTGTGTGTGTGTGTGTGTGTGTGTGTGTGTGTGTGTGTGTGTGTGTGTGTGTGTGTGTGTGTGTGTGTGTGTGTGTGTGTGTGTGTGTGATCGTATGTGTGTGATTGTGTGTGTGTGATTGTGTGTGTGTGTGTGTGTGTGTGTGTGTGTGTGTGTGTGTGTGTGTTTGACGTACGTGCAATAGGCATCTTTGTTGCTAGTCGGATTCAGCGAGGCAATGGCAGTACTTAGTGTGGTACCACAAGTTTCAACAGCGGTCTCGTCACAGACAGCACTGGCGATCTCCACGCGGCACACCAGTATCGCTAAAATTTACACACAACCAAAGGCGCCGGTCACGTTGGTATGATACACAATCCGTAATATGCAAGACAATCTGCACGCGCAGGGAACATTCACTCTATAGAGAATTGACGGAAGGCAAGCTAACTAGGTCACGCCTGAAACTCAATAGATGCACTGCGATCCACTGTGATTCGACAACAATCTTCAATCTTCAGAGCAGCCATTCACATAAACATAATCGTCAGGAACAAACTCAGTAGACATTTTGCCACAAATCCATACTCAGCTTGCCTGCCGATCGAAATCGCCAGTTTATTATCAAGAATTTGTTCACAGTCAATCATGATTCAAAGCAGAGGTTATAGCTGTCAAAAGAAACTAGCCCCGGAAGTACCCAGTGTGCAAAAGGCCGTGGGACCGACTTCGACCGCCGTTGGCCCGCGCACAGCGGTGCGCGAGCCAACCGCGGCCGACATTGGCCCATCATACACATTTCCGACTAGTTTATAACAAAATATGTCAGCGTGTGTGTGTGTGTGTGTGCGTGCGTGCGTGCTTGTGTGTGTGTGTGTGTGTGCGTGCGTGCTTGTGTGTGTGTGTGTGTGTGTGTGTGTGTGTGTGTAAACAAGAGAATCGCCGATATTTCTGTGTGCACAAGCTTGAAACTTGGCAAAATACTTTATTGAAGGGAGTGGCTAAGAGAACCTCCAAGCATATTGTAATTGGATGTCTCATTGAAGACATAAAAGACCGTTTATAGAAAGTCGGTTGACCCAGATTAGAGTCCGTAATTGTTTTCATATTTATTTGAAATTTTGGAAATGGCTAGTTTGGAAAAAGACATTGTATGATTTCGTTAGCAAGCTTTGTATAAAAAATAATTCTTTTCAGAAAAAAAATTAAATAGTAAAAAGAATGACAGTGGCGGTGACGTAAAAGAAGCAACTTCGCGCTTCCCCGTGAGGCATACATCCTTATATGCCAGGAGGATCTATGCCTCTTGGAGATGTTTGGAGCGCGCGCGCACGCACGCACACGCACACACACATCGACGCGTTTCAGAAGAGCATGCAGGTGTACATAGTATACTATGTATGTAGGTAAAGTCACCTTGATGTCACACAAATTATAGCAAGATTGAAATTGTACCGTGAAATTACAGTTTTGTCACCTTTTTCTCAAGTTTTGAAGCCAAAGCAAAACTCATATCACTTTAAATACTAAATTACATAAAAACAGGGGGTGAGTGATGGCCATTTGCATTTAATGGTCCAGCTACACGAGGACCAGCAAGGCCAGGTCAGACTCAACAATGACCTCTCAGAACTATTCCCTATTCTCAACGGTGTAAAGCAGGGCTGCGTGCTGGCACCGACCCTCTTCACCATCTTTTTTAGCATGATGTTGAAGCAGGCCACAGTGGACCTCGATGATGACGATGCAGTGTACATCAGGTATCGTCTCGATGGCAGCCTGTTCAACCTCAGACGACTGCAAGCCCACACGAAAACCCTAGACCAACTGATTCGTGAGCTGCTTTTTGCTGATGATGCTGCCCTCGTTGCACACACAGAGAGAGCCCTGCAGCGCATCACGTCTTGCTTCGCAGATGCTGCCCAGCTCTTTGGACTCGAGGTCAGTCTTAAAAAGACAGAGGTCCTCCATCAGCCGGCACCCAAGACAGTGTACCGCCCTCCTCACATCACCATCGGCGAGTCTGAACTAAAGTCAGTGCACCAGTTTACTTACCTTGGCTGCATTATCACGTCGGACGCCAAGCTGGACAAGGAGCTTGACAGCAGGCTGGCAAAAGCGAACAGCGCTTTCGGGCGACTTTTCAAGCGGGTGTGGCACAATCAACAGCTGAAAACAGGCACCAAGATCAGCGTGTACAGAGCTGTGGTCCTCACCACCCTGCTGTATGGTTCCGAGTCCTGGGCCCTCTACCGCAGCCAACTACGACTCCTCGAACGCTTCCACCAGCGCTGCCTGCGAACCATCCTGGGCATTCACTGGAGTGACTATGTCACCAACGTCGAGGTCCTTGAACAGGCTGAAACTGTGAGCATCGAGGCTTTGCTGCTGCGGACACAGCTCCGCTGGGCGGGGCATGTCTCCAGGATGGAGGATCATCGCCTACCAAAGATCACCCTGTTCGGCGAGCTTGCTACTGGACACCGTGACAGAGGGGCACCAAAGAAGAGATACAAAGACTGTCTCAAGAAGTCACTTAGTGCCTGCCAAATCGACCACCACCAGTGGTCTTCGCTTGCTGCGGACCGTGACACCTGGCGCTCCACCATTTACAAGGCAGCTGTCTCCTTTGAGGACTCTCACAGAGCTAGCCTTAAGGACAAGCGGCTCAGGAGAAAAAACAGAGATGCCGCAGCTCAGAACCCTGGCCATACCTTCCCCTGCAGCCACTGCGGTCGAACCTGCCTGTCTCGGATTGGCCTCCGCAGCCACGAACAAGCCTGCAGACGTCGTGGGCAACTCCTATAAAATCTTCGTTCGCGAAGTCAAGCCAAGAGAGAGGACATAAAAACAAAAAATACGTCATGACAAATGACGTTTGGCAAACCAATGACGCGTATGCACTGCGCCCCTTACAGGGTTGACTGTGAGACATTGGCACATCAGCGAGGATTTTTCAAAAGGAGATATTTCAACATCTGAATCAAGTCAAAGACAAAACGTAGAGACTCTTGACAGCGAAGACAGCTTTCATATAAAAGGGACTTTGTGGGTTATGGTTCATCCCATCTTGTTCACACTTGCTGTTGATACTCTAGTAAATGTACAAAACTGTTAACTCACATACACACATACAAAAAAAAAGTTATTATATGATTATTATTATTAATTGTATTAGTAGTAGTAGTAGTAGTAGTAGTAGTAGTAGTAGTATTTTTATAATGATGATTAGTATTATTAGTATTTCCACAGCACAATCACGTGACTAAATTGTATCCTGCGTCCCACTGAGCGATTGCCAAGAATGCTAGAGTGTTTTCCCGCAATAATTTTAAAAATAAACAAGATACGTCACAACCTTCAGGTAGTTTAGTAGTTCAGTAACATCACAAAGAGACTGTTTTGCTGCTTTCTTTAAAAAAAAATAGAAATAATTTTTTAAAAATTTAAAATGCTGAAACAAGCACAACCCATATCAAACAGGTTTATTCTGTAAAACCTGTTTTACGACTACAGTCCGCAGCTGCAAGGACTCATGAGGATCTGTGCCTCTTGCAGTTGGAGCTTGTTCATTTGTGTACGCTGTGAAGTGCCGCGTATCCGGAGCCGACACGTCTCGAATGAGTTAAGGGGGGTAAAAGGGGAGGATTCGTCGGAGGGGATGTGTTGCACACCAGTAGACATGGTCATCGACAACAACAATGAAAATACAACGGAGTAGGCGCCTCGAGTAGATAACGTATTAGAGTATGTCATTATTTGAAACTGGTCACAGTGCAGGGTTGTCATTGTAACGAACGCCTTTAGTGCAGGGTGTGACGTCATTGGCAGTTGGACCGAATGTACACATACGAATAATGTAGAGATAAGCATTGTTCACGTGCGGTAATGTAGCGGTGAGCGATGTTCACGTGTGACAGTGTGGGTTCGGGAATAATTGCCAGTTAGAGATGCTACACCAGTCGAGCCCAGCGGTCGTTTTCGTTAGGGCTCTGAGGAAGAATTCTGGCTAGAGAATTCGATAGCTGTATATTGAATACAGGTATTTATTCTTTTATTACCGGTATTTATAATGACCTATAACGCTATTCAGATGAAAAAGGAAAGTCTTGTTTTATGAATTATTATTAGAGTGCAGAAGAGCCATGTTTGAAGGAAATGCGGCGATGGCTCGTGTCAATACTTGTTTAGTCATGTAATTATGTGATATAGTTTATAACCAGGATGTCATGTTGTATTCGTTCATATGTGAAGATGTGGGACTGAAATAGGAATAGAATTCAGTATATATTTAGGTATACCTAATGATGAAATGTGCAGTAATGTTACGAATTGGAGGTGAGCTGTGATTGTAATATTTGGCTCATAATCCATTGGCTATAGGAATTGTGTGCACTGTGTTAAAGTGGCTATAGGAATTGTCATAAGAATTATGACAATAGTGATTGTAGTATGGTGGCGTAAAGAAGACATTTTTCAGAGGAAATGATCTAGAGCGCTCTGAAGAATAATGTGTCGAAGACACATTCAGACTTTTGGGTATAAGAGCGAACATTTATGAGTGTATAAATGTTGTGTACAGCGGGGCCGGTACGGAGCGGAAACCCCTGGTGTAGGGCCGATGAAGCTGTCCTGAAGGCATCACGTACGTGACCAGGTGCGGACATCAAGCCTTCATCTCTCCTTCGTCCTACCATCACTGGTGCTACGAGCAGCAACGGTAGCGAAGTAAGCCACAGATTCGTGCTACAGGACCACATGCAGTGTTCCGTCAGTGTAGCTATTGTCGCCTAGCGCCGTTAATTTCACGCCTAGGAATGTTCTAAATCTGTGAGTAGTCATTGAATAGTAATATTCAGTTCGGGAATCTCCGTCAAGTCGTCAATGTGATATTGACTGTGTCGACACTAGTATAAAGAGGAGTCGAGTGACGTCTCTCGAGAGAGACAACGACCTCTACGGTAGCGAGTGAATGTGTGAGCGCTGAAGTTGTGAATAACTTATATGCCACTTGTTAGTTATTTGTGCAGATTGATTTATATGATGTGAATTGTTATTGGTGTAGATTGGTTTATATGATATGAATTGTGTGGTTTAATGTATGTTATGAGTGTATGAGAATTAGTTAAACAGAGGGCAAAGAGATATAACTGTGTGGCCTTTGTCCTTGTTTGTAAGCGCGTGTGTGGTGGATGAAAGAGTCTAGTGAACAGAGATAGAACACCCACCTTTATACTGATTAGCAGAACAAACCCACGCACTCACTCATTCCATTAGAATAAACGTTTATATATGTAACAGTTTAGTTCAGTAGTACCCAAAAACACCGTCGTTACAGTCATGAAAAAAAGACGTAACGCAAGTTGTATATTATTGAAACCTTGAACGTGGATGTAAGCTACGAAGAAGAGATCAAACA
Organism: Semisulcospira habei; assembly: GCA_036245525.1. Lineage (NCBI taxonomy): Eukaryota > Metazoa > Mollusca > Gastropoda > Semisulcospiridae > Semisulcospira > Semisulcospira habei. The sequence goes on from BTPG01000006.1 coordinate 8,148,983, forward strand.
ATACACAGTCGCATAGATGATGTCAACAGAGCTGGATAAAGTGGTGAAAAAAGGGTGAACGACCAAAATCGCTTTAAAAAAAGGAGTTCGAAAAGAATTAATTCTCGAAGGCGTGCTGTGCGCATCGGATGGAGCTTCAGTGTATTGCTTTTCGAACGTATTCAGTAAATAAAACATCAATGAAAAACAATGCTATAGGCTGATAAATCTGCTTTATATCTCCGTGAATGTTGTGTGCGAATTCCGGGTTTGTAGCGTTTCAACCGGTGTCACGTGTCCGAAGTTAACAAAAAGATCGTCTGCAAGCGTACGGTAAATGTCGTCAGTACAAATCAAACATGCACACCGAAAACGTCCGAAACGGGACGATTTGCATTCAATCCGACCATTTCCTTGCTAATCAAATCAATTTTTGTCCACCGTGTCACAAATGAAACGTTAGAAACCCGGAAACTTAAACATCGGTTACCTGCAAACGGAAACAACCTCCAGTCATTTTTCACTTCAAAGACGGGAAATCGAGCCTCAAGCACAGCAACTGATGACAGTTTACCCGCTTACTCTGAAACCAGGCTTCTGTGTGGCCCCCATACTGTGACGTGTCACGCTCAAAATCACCTGAAACGCTAGAAACCGGTCGACTTTTGCAAGCCACGAGTTGCCGATTTTCTCTAAAATACTTTTTTTTTCTTGATTACCATCATTGAAATGGGCCGTTTCGCATTATTATGATATGAATCTTTGTTGTTTTGTTGCTGTTGATGTTGATGTTGTTGTTTAATATTTGGAGTATGTTTAAGTAATTCGATGCCTCTGAATGGGAAAAAGAACAGCGACATCCGAAAGGCGCGCTCTTCCAGAGCTGACTGTTTTGTTCCACACAGCCTCATTCAGCGCTGACTGTTTGATGGGAGTAATTAGTGGCTCCAAAACTGACTTGCAAAAATGAATTAATTATTATTGAAAACGTTGAAGAGGTACAACGCTGGACTTTACGAACTCATTCAGTATCTCCCTTTCATCCCCCCACCCCACCCTACCCTCTCCCCCGCCTGATCCGCACGGCAATGGCACGCTCAAAAACAAACGGCAGAATGGTACACACAAACACAGACGGCAGAATTGCACACACAAACGCTCAGTCGTCAGCCGCTTAAAGAAAATTCTAATGTTTCACTGTGAGACATAAGAAACTTTTTCAAGTGGCTGACGACTAATTTCAATAGTATGGCAAAGCAACTTGACCCCAAGGATTTTTCTGACTAATTCTGAAAGCAGATTGATACCACATGCTGCGAATTAAATTTCATGAACTTTGCTCAAGTTTTAATTTTGTACCGCAATTCCTCCTATTTGTGAGAAGTACCAAATAATGACTCATATCGAATCTTGGATGTAACAAAAACAATCCTGCGATTTCGCACGTTCTGCTCATCGCCTACGGTGAGCATTGTAGGTTCCTTTCGTATTTCGTACTATTCTAGATAAGTGATAAACGTAATAAACTGAATCAAATGAATGGCATAAAACACGATACATTAAAAATACAATGTAAAATGAAATAAAATAAAAAATAAAAAACAAACGAAAATTAAATCAAAACTGAAAAAATGGCACTATACTAAATGAAATAAAATATAAGAATAAAATGAAAGAAAAAAACACACAAAATTAAAACGGACGAATAATATACAGAAGCTGAGGTCAAGAAAGAAATAGCATAATAAAAGAAACTAAAATTTGAAGATAACTAATATGTAAAAAGAGACATAATGCAAAATGAGACGAAAAGAACAGATTAGGATAAATTGAACGAATGATTTTTTATATCAGTTAACACATTCTCCCCCAGGACCGAAATCCCCCAATTTTGAAGGTGCCCACTAAAGTACTGCATTACAGTTCTAGAGACAAATCGAGCATGATAGTTCAAGGGTGGTGCCAGAGAAGCTTGGCGCCTATGGATTATCATGCTCGATCCAAATCTTGCTGTGTGGCGGCCGAATGAGTTAAGCGCCCTTTAGTTTCTCCTACCCGGACCTACCGGCAACAGCACACATGGAGACGAGGAAATGGAAGCTGGCCATCGTGAGCTGTTAGACTTGCTGGTGGACAAACACAACGATGTGATGTTCCTGAGGCTTGGCCGCCAACGAATGAACGTTGCGAGGACGAGACTACCGAACCGGAGAGACTGCGTTTATAGCTGGCAGAGGCGTTTTAACGTAACATAATATATAGGGCGTCGGTTGCCTGGAAGCGATGCCAATACAACATACTATTGTTGTCTAGCGATAGTGCATGCATATCAGCGTAAGTGGTGACCAGTCCGGTTCAGCTACAGACAACAATAAAGTCCTCAAAGTCGGTGCAAAACGCTGGAATAACCCTAGTCTAAGATGGACCCGCGGTCATCTCGGAGTGTCAAACTTGCCACGCAATAGCGCCCCCGGGGCCATCTGGCGTATCAGTGTGCCACGCCAAAATGACTCCGGGTCCACCTTGCACACTGGTGTTCTACGCTGTAGTGATCACGGGTCAATCTGGCGTGGTGGTCATTCTTGCGCTTTACACCTCGAGTGAAATGAGACAGGCAAAAGACATAGATCCTCATGAGCCCCTGTTTTAGCGTGACCTCACCAGGATCAATGCCGCTTGCAGCTGGGTTGTCTCTGTTGGGTGGTGTGTATGTCGAAGTCGGATGTCCACATATTAAGACATCACCCAATGCGCAAAAGGCCATCGGTCCGCGTCGGCAGCCGTGCGCGGGGCAACGGCGGCCGACGTCGGACCAATGGCCTTTTGCGCCTGAATAATCGTGGGTTTTATTTTTGTTTTGTTTTTTGGAAGACGGAGGGGGGGGGGGAGGAGGGGGAGGGCATAGGGTGTCTAGGGGTGTAGATTGTAGCGGTTTTGCACAGTGACAGAATTCGAGTGTGTACAGTTTAGCGCGTGCGGTAAAGTGTTTTTGTAGGCTGGTAGCATTATGCACCACACGCTTTTTACAGTATTCAAAACGAATTCGATGACCCATGTTTTCCTGCTCGCTCATCAGGGTTAGCTTAGTGTTGACGAGCTGCTGGTTGTTCTGACTGTTAATCTTTCAGTTCATTCGGGTTTTCTCTTAAACACCGAACCCACTGGACTTTGTGTGACATCTGTATCTGGTGTATTTCTGGCATCGCACAGAGCTATTGAGCTTGATACAAGGTACACACTCTAAATCTGGGGTGTATCTCAGGTCAGACCCTCGCTATACCCCTCCCCCCCCCTCCCCCCGCGCATCCCCCCCCCCACCTCCCCGCCGGCCACACTCCTTCAGGCTCGAAACATTGTAAAATGATTTGGTCTTTCAAATTTCATACTTCGGTATTGCTGCACGAGACACTAACTAGATAGTGGTCGCTGACACTCAGACTATCAACTTGAGTGTTGCTAACTACGAGAGGTTTGTTGGTATAGATATGGTCTATAATAGTGGCTGATGTTGCCGTAATTCTGGTGGGGGATGTCACCATTTGTTGGGAGGGAGAGAGAGAGAGAGAGAGAGAGAGAGAGAGAGAGAGAGAGAGAGAGAGAGGAGAGAGAGAGAGAGAGAGGAGAGAGAGAGAGAGAGGAGAGAGAGAGAGAGAGAGAGAGAGAGAGAGAGAGAATCAATGAATCAATGAAACTTTATTTTACGACGGTTAAGGCATTGACATCGTCATTGACACAGCCATTTTACAAACCTGCCGTTGCATACAATTACAAACTACAAAACTACAACTACAAAACTATCTACACACGCACATAAATATAAGTAAAACATAATACTTACAAGCAATTAACAACACTACTTACATAGGCAGACATACTCATAAACTCGCAGACACCCCCTCCCCCACCTCACCTCCCGCCCCCCTAAACACACACACACACACACACACACCATCACACACACACACACACACACACACACACACACACACACACACACACACACACACACACACACACAAAACTAAGTAGTTCAAATGATAAATGAAAAGGATAACAGGCTTAATTGGTAATAAATTGGACCCAGCATAGAAATAAACATATAATACATGTAGTTAAGGCATCCCTAGGCCCTACGAGTGATCCACGATATACTTGCAGAGACCTTTTTAATACAGGCTAGCAGGAGGCGGATTTTACATGGTCGGGAAGCGCATTCCAGATATGTGTTCCTGAGAAAGATAAGCTGGTTTTATATATTGATCGATCTTTGGTTTTGGGACTATGAAAAGCTTTCTGATGTTTCCAAGCTTGAACTCAGATTTGCGGAACAAAGTGGAGATGTACTCAGGTGTTTTGCGCTTCCACAATTTGAACATAAAAATTACTTTGTTATATTTGAAATGATCTTGAAGAGGCAGGTGACCAGCTTTTGTGAGCTTTTCTTCAGTGGTTAGGTGTGGATCAGGGCAGATTATTTTGGCCGCCCATCTGTGTACGGAACTGCGTCTCTTTAAATGGACCTCACTACATCCATCCATACCGTTGACGCTTAATAGAGTGAGAACGTATGTGAGCATTAAAAAAAAAAAAAATACGGGTATATCTGATTCAGTATAATATTTCGATTTTGATAACATAAAGAATTTGTTTGCTACTATTTCGCATAAGACGTCTGTATGAGTTTGCCATTTTAGCTGACTGTCGATTGTAATCCCTAGTACGCGATGTTCGTTTTCCTGTTCTACCTGACTACCTTTAAGTGAAAGGTTAAGTAATAGAGGCGTTATCTGCTGTTTTGGCGCGTGGCGACTACCATCGATTTCGTTTTGACTGGATGAACAAGAATTGTTTATACATCAAGCTGATATGTCATGAAGACTTTGTTGTAAGTTGTCGGAAATTACCTGTAATCTTTACTAGTAGTATGAACTGAGGTGTCGTCAGCACAAAAAGTCGCATTGTACATCTTGGCAAGTAATATGTAGAAGCAAACCATTAATAAATAAACAAAATAGCAGGGGGTCCAGTACAGACCCCTGGGGCACGCCGAAGCTTACATCTTTGAGAGAGGAGTATGAGCCATGAACAAAAACCTTTTGTTTCTTTTAGTAAGCTAAGATGTGAAAAAAGCAACTGCGTCTCCGTTATTAAGGTATTTGTGAAGCTTAGCAGTCAGAATAGTGAGGTCAATCAGATCAAAAGCCTTCTTAAAATCTAGATAGACTACTCCTGTTAACTGTGACTTATTCATACCTTGAGCCATGTGTTAACAAGGCGTGTAAGTGCTGTGTGGCATGAATGCTGCGGACGAAATCCGGATTGGATAGGGTGGAGGAGCTTACCGTTTTCTAGGTAAGCAAGCAGGTGTTTATGAACGTGCCTTTCCAGTGGTTTGGACAAAACAGATAATAAAGAAATAGGCCGCAAGTTATTAGGGTCAGAACGATCTTTTGTTTTTGGAAGTGGAATTACTTTCGCATATTTAAGTTCGTTAGGAAAAGTGTTGAGATTATAAATGTAAGTTAAGGATTGTACAATGTATGCGAGAGACAGCTTAAGTATTTTCGGGCTAATATCATCAGGCCCCGAGGACTTTTTATTTGGAAGGTTACTTATGAGCAAACCCACTTCACGAACAGCTAGCATGGGGATGTTGAAGGGGGGTGTACCCATTGTTCTTTGTTGACAAAACTCAGACAGCAGATTAGAATGGTAATAAGTGTTATCCTCGCTTGACGAAATTAGAGATTAGTAAGATTAGTGGGAATGGTAGTTGCGGTACTTGGAGATCCCTTAGCAAGTGTTTTTAGAAGGCGCGATATAGCAGAGGTATCCTTGCTGTTATTAACCGTGTCACGAACTAACTTATTTTCTTGCCTCTCTGGTAAAGTATTTATCACGGTTACGCTGTTGTTTATATTCAGTAAACATTTTATTACGTAGATCGTTTTCGCCTGCACGATTTCCGGAGTAAGCCAGGGAGGAAGAGTGTGAGATTTTACCATCCTCTCGCGTAGGGGAGCATATTTATTATGTACATTTAGGAAAAGAGAGTACCAAATACTGAGGGCGGTATTAGGATCATAGGACAGGAGCACATCATTAAAAGGAGTATTTTTCAGATCAAATAAAAAATAATCTTTTCTGAATTGTTTGAATACGTTATAGTTGTATGTCCGTTCTTTTTTTTTTTTATTCAGGGAGGTTAGAAGACCAGGAGCACGCCACAGGATAATGATCACTAACAATTAGATTTGATACATCAACGTCAGAGACGGCTTTGGGTTTATTAGTATACATGTGGTCAAGTAAGCGTGGGAAGTAGTTTGAGTAATTCTGGTGGGTGATGTCACTAACTGTACTAAGCCAAACAGAGATGACGTTGTGTCGCAGGCGGGGTGCGGCTTAAGTAAATCTATATTAAAATCGCCCAATAAAAAAAAGTCGGCCTTCTTTTTTAAGCTCTGTCAAGGTTCAGACTAAACACTTAACTTCGACCCATACGCACTCGACCCCCATCGTTTCTAGGTCGACGCGTCGATGAACTAAATGCTGGATAGAATAATGAATATAGACAGCGATGCCAGTTTGACCTAGAGACAAGGAGTCTCGTCTAATAACCGAAAAAATCGGGATACTGATTGCTGAGAGAGAGAGAGAGAGAGAGAGAGAGAGAGAGAGAGAGAGAGAGAGAGAGAGAGAGAGAGAGAGAGAGAGAGAGAGAGAGAGAGAGAGAGAGAGAGATTCAATGATTCAATGATTCAATGAAGCTTTATTTATCAACGGTTGAGGCATTGACATCGTCACAGACATAGCCATTTTTCAAACCTGCCCTTGCTACAAAACTACGAGACAAAATACAAAAAAACTAAGTATATAGTTAAATGTAAATGAAACTGACAAAAACATTGCTAGTTTAGGGAAAGAAAGTCCCATGACAATCTCACACACCTAAACTCACACACACACACACACACACACACACACACACACACACACACACACACACACACACAGAGAGAGAGAGAGAGAGAGAGAGAGAGAGAGAGGGAGAGAGAGAGAGAGAGAGAGAGAGAGAGAGAGAGAGAGAGAGAGAGAGAGAGAGAGAGAGAGAGAGAGAGAGGAAGTAGCAATATTCAAGTTTTGCTGTAAATATTACACACAAAAATTAATGCAGACTCTTAATTGATGTTTACCCGACTTTCTGCAAACTGCTATTTTTATCGTCAAACAACAACCCAAGTAATCACGCTCGGAGAGGGGTAGTAAAACCCCTTGAAACTATTATTAGGGCCTTTGAAACTCAACGAAATTGAGATTCTTATAGTTAAATTTACAGTCTATGACAACAAGAGTGTTTGAGCCATATTTCACTGTCAATTGTCTGAACTCGCGGACTCCGCTTAGTCAGCTTGCGTCTGTGGTAAAAATGCCTCCAGTTATATTGTCAGGGTTTATGAGCGGAACCACGCAGTGAGTAGCGGCAAATTGTCCAATCGTGATTATACGAGCTTATCCCAGTAAGCTAAGGTCCTCAGGCCCACGAACGCCGCAGTGGGCCCGCGCACGGCTGTGCGCGGGCCCACTGCGGCCATCGTGTGCCCGAGGACGTTTTGCTGCTGGCTCTTGTCACAACATGCTCGTGACTTATAATAAGTTGAACAATACTTGGCTGTGCTTCCTTCTTGGCTGTAAAAACCCGGCACTCAAAAGGTTATAGGACCGCAGTTGACTCGCGCCCAGTCGTGTGCAGACCGACGACGAGCCGAGGACGTTTGATAATAAGGAACCCTGCACGATGACGATGACATGCACAAACTTGCAGTTCTCCCCTACACTGCCAGCGGATTCGCAATACGCGTCTGAACTCACTGCACGCTCACCGCCGTTCGCGTGAAGATCACAGTGTAACGCCAGCAAAAACAGGCATAATGAACAAAGGACTAACAAGAGACATAAATCCTCATGAGCCCCCGCGACTGCGGTAAGTTAGTGCTACAGCGGTCAGTTAGTGCGACAGCGGTCAGTTAGTGCTACAGCGGTCAGTTAGTGCGACAGCGGTCAGTTAGTGCTACAGCGGTCAGTTAGTGCGACAGCGGTCAGTTAGTGCTACAGCGGTCAGTTAGTGCGACAGCGGTCAGTTAGTGCTACAGCGGTCAGTTAGTGCTACAGCGGTCAGTTAGTGCGACAGCGGTCAGTTAGTGCTACAGCGGTCAGTTAGTGCGACAGCGGTCAGTTAGTGCTACAGCGGTCAGTTAGTGCGACTGCGGTAAGTTAGTGCTACAGCGGTCAGTTAGTGCGACAGCGGTCAGTTAGTGCTACAGCGGTCAGTTAGTGCGACAGCGGTCAGTTAGTGCTACAGCGGTCAGTTAGTGCGACAGCGGTCAGTTAGTGCTACAGCGGTCAGTTAGTGCGACAGCGGTCAGTTAGTGCTACAGCGGTCAGTTAGTGCGACAGCGGTCAGTTAGTGCTACAGCGGTCAGTTAGTGCGACAGCGGTCAGTTAGTGCTACAGCGGTCAGTTAGTGCGACAGCGGTCAGTTAGTGCTACAGCGGTCAGTTAGTGCGACAGCGGTCAGTTAGTGCTACAGCGGTCAGTTAGTGCGACAGCGGTCAGTTAGTGCGACTGCGGTCAGTTAGTGCGATTTCGGTAAGTTAGTGCGACTGCGGTCAGTTAGTGCGACTGTGGTAAGTTAGAGCGACTGCGGTAAGCTAGTGCGACTGCGGTAAGTTAGTGCGACTGCGGTAAGCTAGTGCGACTGCGGTAAGTTAGTGCGACTGCGGTAAGCTAGTGCGACTGCGGTAAGTTAGTGCGACTGCGGTAAGTTAGTGCGACTGCGGTAAGCTAGTGCGACTGCGGTAAGTTAGTGCGACTGCGGTAAGTTAGTGCGACTGCGGTAAGTTAGTGCGATTTCGGTAAGTTAATGCGACTGCGGTCAGTTAGTGCGACTGTGGTAAGTTAGAGCGACTGCGGTAAGTTAGTGCTACAGCGGTCAGTTAGTGCGACAGCGGTCAGTTAGTGCTACAGCGGTCAGTTAGTGCGACAGCGGTCAGTTAGTGCTACAGCGGTCAGTTAGTGCGACAGCGGTCAGTTAGTGCGACTGCGGTCAGTTAGTGCGATTTCGGTAAGTTAGTGCGACTGCGGTCAGTTAGTGCGACTGTGGTAAGTTAGAGCGACTGCGGTAAGCTAGTGCGACTGCGGTAAGTTAGTGCGACTGCGGTAAGCTAGTGCGACTGCGGTAAGTTAGTGCGACTGCGGTAAGCTAGTGCGACTGCGGTAAGTTAGTGCGACTGCGGTAAGTTAGTGCGACTGCGGTAAGCTAGTGCGACTGCGGTAAGTTAGTGCGACTGCGGTAAGTTAGTGCGACTGCGGTAAGTTAGTGCGATTTCGGTAAGTTAATGCGACTGCGGTCAGTTAGTGCGACTGTGGTAAGTTAGAGCGACTGCGGTAAGTTAGTGCTACAGCGGTCAGTTAGTGCGACAGCGGTCAGTTAGTGCTACAGCGGTCAGTTAGTGCGACAGCGGTCAGTTAGTGCTACAGCGGTCAGTTAGTGCGACAGCGGTCAGTTAGTGCGACTGCGGTCAGTTAGTGCGATTTCGGTAAGTTAGTGCGACTGCGGTCAGTTAGTGCGACTGTGGTAAGTTAGAGCGACTGCGGTAAGCTAGTGCGACTGCGGTAAGTTAGTGCGACTGCGGTAAGCTAGTGCGACTGCGGTAAGCTAGTGCGACTGCGGTAAGCTAGTGCGACTGCGGTAAGTTAGTGCGACTGCGGTAAGTTAGTGCGACTGCGGTAAGCTAGTGCGACTGCGGTAAGTTAGTGCGACTGCGGTAAGTTAGTGCGACTGTGGTGTAAGCTAGTGCGACTGCGGTAAGTTAGTGCGACTGTGGTAAGTTAGTGCGATTTTGGTAAGTTAGTGCGACTGCGGTCAGTTAGTGCGACTGTGGTAAGTTAGAGCGACTGCGGTAAGCTAGTGCGACTGCAGTAAGTTAGTGCGACTGCGGTAAGCTAGTGCGACTGCGGTAAGTTAGTGCGACTGCAGTAAGTTAGTGCGATTTCGGTAAGTTAGTGCGACAGCGGTCAGTTAGTGCGACAGCGGTCAGTTAGTGCGACTGCGGTCAGTTAGTGCGACTGTGGTAAGTTAGAGCGACTGCGGTCAGTTAGTGCGACTGTGGTAAGTTAGTGCGACTGCGGTAAGCTAGTGCGACTGCGGTAAGTTAGTGCGACTGCGGTAAGTTAGTGCGATTTCGGTAAGTTAGTGCGACAGCGGTCAGTTAGTGCGACAGCGGTCAGCTAGTGCGACTGCGGACAGTTAGTGCGACTGTGGTAAGTTAGAGCGACTGCGGTAAGCTAGTGCGACTGTAAGCTAGTGCGACTGTGGTAAGTTAGTGCGGGTTTATGCCTATTGCAGATGGATATCCTTAAACGTTTCCCTGAAGTTAACAAGCTACATAATAATGGGTAGACTATCAAAAACCGATGATGTCGTCATTGTGCATGACTTCTATTTGTGGGTGCGGGTGTCGCTGGCCAAGCCAATCCTGGAGCCACACCTGCGAGGGAACGCAGCTGTGGGGAGAGTCGACGCTGTCTTTCTGCGAGCTCTGGCACTGGTGATCCGTTCGCGCCGATTGTGTTCAAAGTGCGTGCAGGCTTTCCTGGCGGCGGCACGCCAGCCAGATCTGTCTTGTGCTTGTGCTTCAAGTTCCTTTACCGGGAAGACGCAGTACTTGAGGCTGTCTTTAATGCAGTCTTTGAAGCGTTTCTTTGGCCGTCCTTGCTTCCTGTGGCCTTTTGAGAGTGCACCATACAGGAGTTGGCGTGGCTTGCGAGAATCATCCATGCGTATGACATGACCTGTCCAGCGAAGTTGTGTCTTTAAGATCAAGGCTTCAACACTCACTAAGCCAGCATTATCCAGGACTTCCAGGTTTGTCACCTTGTCTTGCCATTTGATGCCCATGAGTGAGCGCAGGAATCTCATGTGGAAACGTTCAAGCTGTTTGAGGTGCTTTCTATACAGCGTCCATGACTCACAGCCGTAGAGGAGGCTGGGGAGAACTACTGCCTTGTAGACTTTGATCTTGGTGGAGAGCTTGACGTTGTTGTTATTCAACACACGAGTGCGCAGACGACCCAGGGCTTGGCTGGCTTTGCTGATGCGAGCTGCGATTTCCTTGTCGATAGTACAGTCAGAAGAGATGATGCTCCCCAGATACCTAACCTGGTCGACAGTCAATAGCTCGGTGCCTTCGATATACACTTATATACACTTTGGGTGGGGGGTGGGAGGGGGGGGGCTCTTGTGCCTGGGGCTGGTTGGTGCCGGACCTCGGTCCTGTTGAGACTGATGGTGAGGCCAAACAGTCGAGAGGCTTCCGAGAACCTGTTGACGATGGTCTGGAGGTCAGACTCCGTGTGCGCCAACAGCGCACAGTCATCGGCGAACAGCGCCTCAAGGATCAGTCTCTCGATGGTCTTGGTCCTGGCGTTCAGTCGACAGAGGTCGAAGAGAGAGCCGTCTAGTCTGTACTTCAGGTACACTCCCTTCTCAAGGTCACGTACTTCCTGGGTCAGGACACACGTGAAAAACAGGTTGAACATCACTGGGGCAAGAACACAACCTTGTTTGACACCGTTGGAAATGTCGAAAGGTGTGGATGTGTCGCCGTTTGACTGGACAACTCCTACCATTCCATCATGGAGGAGGCGGATGATGTTGGTGAACTTCCTGGGACAGCCGAACTTTGCGAGGATGACCCAAAGCGCTTCTCTGTTTACGGTGTCAAATGCTTTGGTCAGATCTATGAAGACAGCGTAGAGGTCCATGTGCTGCTCAATGCATTTTTCCTGGACCTGTCTCACAGAGACCATGTCGACTGTGCTGCGGCCAGGTCTAAAGCCACACTGAGCCTCTGGGAGTGCTTCCTCGGATACAGAGCTGATCAGGCGGTTGAGGATGACTCTCGTGAGGATCTTGCCAGCAATGGACAAGAGTTAGATCCCTCGGTAGTTGGGCAGCAACGCAGTTACATAATAGTAATAATAATAATAATAATAATAATAATAATAATAATAATAATAATAATAATAATAATAATAATAATACGATATCAAACAACAACAACAACAATAATAATAATAATAATAATAATAATAATAATAATAATAATAATAATAATAATAAACAATAATAATACATTTCCAGAGCGCCTACTCACAAGGTGCTCTGGTCTTTTTACAAGTACAATTATAAAACAAAACCATACATTACAACGAACAACAAGATGATAATTTCATCCCAAAGTCTACCGTATTCTTAGGAGCTCAGATGCGTTTATCTTTTAGGAACATTCAGAGTTGTTCATATTTTTTTAGGCTTATAATGCTGATCCATTTCCTTCCTCTCTAAGCCAGCCTCTGATCAACACACACGTCGGCGCACACAAATAAAGACGGACACACGGCGTTTCCCGCCATTAGTACGCTCTGTGGGTTCGTGAAGCGACAGGAATCCATCTCCTTGTACTCTAACCCACCCTGTGATCCACACACAATGGCACACAGAAATAAACACGGGCACAAGGCGATTCCCGCCATTCCTAAGCTCTGTGGTCTGGCGTAGCATAGATATTCTGAAGAAGAATAAAAGCACGCGCAGCGAAATGACGTCACTTCAAGCTTCACGTCATGGCATCATTAGTCCCACGACGCCGTATTCATAGTGACGGCTCGATGTTATACGTCACTCATCGCAGTACTAACATTTGACGTATCAGAGAATCAGCTTACTAATTTTCTTCCTGATTTTCACACCCGGGGCTTACAGGTGACAATTTGACCTAATCTTTTACCAGAGCCGGGACAAACAGCAGACTTAAATGCAAACACTGTTTATGAAAAATCATGCGGGTATTAATGAGAATAGTTTTTTTTGTAAAAGAAAAATTAAAAGTTATGTTAGCTGTTTTACAAATGACTCCGACAATTGTCTGATTTTCACACCTCTGGCATACAGGTCACAATTCACCTAATCGTACCAGATAGTCGAGACAAACTGTAGACTTATGAAAATACCTAATATGAAAAATCATGATATTATTAATCAGAAGATAGTTTGTTTTTTTTAAAAAGATTCATTTGTTTTAATATTAACCCACATAATTCATGAAATTAATCCCCAAAACGTGAAAATATTATTTTTCAAAAAGTATTTAATTATTATCTCTCTAAATGTTCTAGAAGTAAATGCTGGTAAAAATGAACTCATCCAATATCTCCCTTTTATCTAGCTATATGCAAAACGTTTATTAAAAATAAAACAAATTACGGACTCCAGTGTGGATCAACTCGTTTTTGTGAAACGACCATTTTCTCGCGAATGAGCAACTTAATCAAAACATCGAAATAAAAGACTCGAGATTATTCTGTTAGGGACAATATGCTAAAATTTCAAACTTGTCCGTCCTTAAACGCGGGCTCTAGTCGCTGTCACACACACACACACACACACACACACACACACACACACACACACACACACACACACACACAATCACACACACACACACACACACACACACACACACACACATGCGGCGCTTTGGCGCCAAATAGACGTTCTCTAGCAAGGTTTGCGTAGCTAGACGTAACGTTATTTTTGTCTTGTTTCAAAGTCTACCGTATTTTTAATACGGTATGTAGACAGGCATACGCCTGCGCACGCAGCGAAAGTCCCTACGACCCAGTAGGCTGCAATTTATGTGTGTATCTGACAAAATATAAATCAAAGCTGTTCTTATTAAGCATCCACTAGCTGCACATACACTGGCACACATGCAGCTAGTCGCAGAAGTAAAAAATGTGGCCGCAAACTGTCATAATTTGACGAAATTGGCGAGATTTATGTGTGCAAAATTTAATCGATCGCGTGTCCGGTTTGTCGGGCTGCGTCTGCACTACACTAGGCACATCTGTCAACATTCCTACGGATTGTACAAATGACATTAAGTGGTTAGGTTAGGGAATTTTAGTGTCTTTCGAGCTGACAACAAATTATTTGATGTTGGGACTACGATGTGCAAGGGATGATCTCGGTTGTTCAGAAATGGCCTACGATGTGAAGAAGTTTGGACTATACTGTGCACACGACGCTGAAGTAAAACCACGCTGACCTCAGAACGAGACCATTTGAGACCTGTACGAAGGAAATACAACTCTAGTGTTGTAATTCAATGCGAACTCTCTCTCTCATATAAAGTCCCACGTTGATTATGTCTCCACAGTGTTGGACGGCTGCAGTGATGTCCACACGCCCCATCCCTACCACAGACAAATTTAGACACTTAAACATTCTCGGTCTGCATCAGCAACTTACATTAAACAAATGCGTCTTCATGCATAAGATACTGAATAATATGACACCCCATTATATAATCACTAAATTTATGTCTCACCAAGAACGTGGAACGGACCTCAAGAAACAATACCTTACCCCTACCACTGCCAAGAATCGACCTTTTTGAAACTAGTATGTCATTCTCTGGTCCGTTTGCTTGGAATTCTATCCCTGCACATTTGAAAACTATTACCTTACCAGGAAGTTTTAAACAAAACTTTTTGATTACCTGATGAGTCAAACTTAGTACTTCTCTCAGGTGCTGTAATATCTCATGTACCTCATATATTTCAAACAGATGGTCTTTATTTGTGTGCGCGCGTGTGTGTGTGTGTGTGTGCTCGTGTTTGTTTGTGTGTGTGGGTGTATGTGTGAGCGGCGCGCGCACGTACGTGCGTGTGTGCATGTGTGTGTCATGAGTGTTATTATTTTTTCTGTATATAATGATGCTGTTGGGTTTTGTATGTAAATATATATTTTTATAGTTTCCCCTTTTCATGCTGTAGATGTTAGCAACGGCAAGTTTGTAAAATGACGATTTGATTTCTGTCAAAACCTTTTACCGTTGAAAAGGGAGGGGGGGGGGGTTCAAGGGTTCCGGAATCCCCCCCTGCCCCCCCCCCCCTCCCCCCCCCCCCCACGAACTAAAAAAAAAAATGCTATAACGCCCTTATGGGTGTTTGGAACCCCCGCCGCCTGCTTCACGTTAGTTTTTACTCTCTCTGTCTCTGTCTGTCTGTCTGTCTGTCTGTCTGTCTGTCTGTCTGTCTGTCTGTCTGTCTGTCTCTGTCTCTCTCTGTCTCTCTCTCTCTCTCTCTCTCTCTCTCTCTCTCTCTCTCTCTCTCTCTCTCTCTCTCTCTCTCTCTCTCTCTCTCTCTCTCTCTCTCTCTCTCTAGCATGTCGTTCGAGTGAAAGTATACATGTGGCGTGCCCCCCGGGTGGGAGTGTCTGGGGAGGGCTCCCGCAAACGGATATTATGATACCTGCAAACATCTTTGTATGGGTACCTGTGTGTTTTGCTAAATCATTGTTGCTGTTTGTAGTGTTGTTGTAATTCGCATTACTTTCGGTGATGTTTGTGAGTGTAATGTAGCTTTGCCTGTTATTGTGTCAGTAGATGTAGCAAGGACAGATTGGAAGAAAGGCCTGTGCGCCTGATATCTCAATCCTTGATAAATAAAGTTTCAGTCAGTCAGTCAGTCAGTCAGTCTCTCTCCCTCTCTCTCTCTCTCTCTCTCTCTCTCTCTCTCTCTCTCTCTCTCTCTCTCTCTCTCTCTCTCTCTCTCTCTCTCTCTCTCTCTCTCTCTCTCTCTCTCTCTCTCTCTCTCTCTCTCTCTCTCTCTCTCTCTCGCATGTGAGCTCCAAACAATACGGTAGACTTTGTAGTGAAATCTTCATCCTTGTTACATTTAAAATGAGAAAGGCCTGCGTGCCTACTGTCTCCATCCTTAGAAAATACAACATCAGTTTACCTATGTGTGTGTGTGTGTGCGCGCACACACACACACACACACACACACACACACACACTGATCGTTGTACTTAAATATACTGACTTGATCAACATGTGATGCATTTATATAGTGCTTAGACAAATTGATGAAAGATAATTCAGTCAACTTCGCCTATGACAAAGTGTTAGATAACAAAAGCCAGATATGTATAACGCTTTTCCTGAGTTCCCAACCACACAATTTTTATGTAATTTACTTCGCATATAAGGTTTCGATGAAACAACAAAAACGTTTGGGTTGACGAACGATTTGTTATATGCAAAATTTACTGTATGAGGAATAGTCATTGTGCCGGTCTCTGCGTCTAAACGGCGGCAGGCTACGAGCTGAACCGGATGTCCGCTGCTAGTTGACGGTACAATCTGCACAAACGAGTTCAAAATGATCGATAGTTTTCAATTCTTCTTATAGTCGGCACTTTTCAAGAAAGCATTTCTAAAATCTCTCGAATTTCCAGCTATGAAAATAAAAGTCTGCCTGAATAACGTCTGAAAATGTCTTTCTCGTTTTGTATTACAATATCACTACACTCACGTGCTCTAGTAGAAGATCATGGGCGATGCATTTGTCTTTGATCTTCAGATCCTCACTTGAAACAATCAAGCAAACGATCAAAGAAACAAGCAAACAAACAAACAAACAATCAAAGTAACTGGTTGTTGTGCCATTTTCGATGACTGGGACACGAGACTTAGCCGAAAGCAGCACACTATTCGTGTGACATGCAGCCATCAAAGTGACACTCGGAGCACCGAAGACAACATAAACACTGCAGGGGTTTCTACGATCACAAATATAGTTCAAGCGGGACCTAAATAGGAGTTAGTTACCGCAGGGGTTAGTCGATGAACATTTATAATTAGCATAAGCCATTGCAATGCAGCTGACATGTCATGCGTGTAACGTGTGTTGGTTAGTTCGGGGTTTAACGTCCACGGCACCGAAGTGACAATGGACGGCCCTAACGGGAAAATCTATTGCCTATGGAGTACGACCTGAACACTGATCAATTCAGGCGCACTGCAACTGTGCCACTTTGATTTACCAGGACCTTTCAATAGACATGCTATTGAACAAGCCCGTCTTTTCCCCTGGATTGCGAGTCCATCTATCGGGGCCGGGACGGGGACTCGAACCCACGAACCGGCGATTCCCTTCGCTCTCTTGCTCCAACGCTTAACCGCCTGAGCTATTTCGGACTCTAACGTGTGATGTGTTCGTTGTTCCCACGAATGGTCGTGTTGACAACCTCATTCGAACAAGTCAACAGTTCAGCCGGGTATTTTAAACGCATCTGCTCATAACAGACACTTGTTAGCCTCTATCATACTTCTTTTTCTGGCATGTACCTTTCTTACACCCTTTTAAAGGAATTCCAACTAATTTATTGACTGTATTTTACAGTATGTTTAAACATAGACCGTTACTTAAAAATAAGTGTATCAGTTCAAAACAATGTTGGTTACGATCTGCCGTAAATTGTGGGGCAGCGATTTTTGCACAGTGTAGTCCCACACTCTTCACATCGTAGGCCATCTCTGAGCAACCGCGACCATTCATGCACATCGTAACCCCAACATCAGACATACTTTTTTCAGCTCGAAAGAGACTAGATTACCCTAAATTAAACACAGAATTCCACTTCTACAACCCGCAAGAATGTTGACAAGCGCATTTAGTGTAGTGTGTTTTGCAGCAGAATCTGTCCAAACGAATCGGACACTGACGCTATCGATGAAATTTTACACACTGAGGTCGCCGACTTCTTCAAATGATGATAATTTCCACCCAGCTTTCGAAATTCTTCAACTAACTACAGGCTGCAGGTGTGCCAATCTATTTGCGGTTAGCAGATGCTTATCAAATGAACATTTTCGATTTATGTACAAGCATTAATTGTAGCCTAGTGGGTGTCTCAGTACGTAGTCCTTCCTTCCGATTCGTGAAAGTAGGCCTGTTTACATACCCTGAACTTTAAAAAATATAAGATTTGAAAACACACACACATACACACACACACACACACACACACACACACACAAACACACACACACACACACACACACACACGCACGCACGCACGCACACACGCACACACACACACACACACACACGTGTACAAGTGTGTTACCCCCCACCCCCCATCACCCACCCCCTCTTCCCCTTTGTGTACGCGGCCTCCGAGACTGTTGACAATACCGGAAGGCGGCGCAGCTTGCACAAGAGGGTTGTTAACCCCTTGATCGCCGAGACAAAGTGACCACAATCCAACTGCAAGAGACATAGATCCTCATGAGCCCCCGCGACTGCGGATCTATGCCTCTTGCAGAGACCAGTTTGTGTCCACGTTTTGTTGCGACGGCTTTGGCTTTTGGTCCTTTCAATGAACAAACATTTCAGAAAACCCAATGTACGTACAGCGACATGGATCGAGAGGGTTAGCGCAACTGCCGGGAAAAGGCGACCGCTGCATAGCTCAGTCCAAGTACGTGTAGGCGATGTATACTATCTGTACGGTACAGGTACATGTTCGCTGATTAGTTGTCACATTATTGTTGTGATTAGTAGTTGTAGTCAAGGGCGGATCTGGAGGGGGGCGCCTATGGTTCCGGAACCCTCTTCCAGACGCAAAATTCTTTAAAATGCTATAACAAAGTCCCTTTTGGGGATGTTTGGAATCCTACCCCCCCCCCCCACCCCCCTCATTGTTTGATATTTTGGCGAATGGTAAGAGTCTTAACATACGCACGCGCCTTCTCCCTCTCCCCTCCCCCCTTACCCCCCCCCCCCTCCCCTTTCGATTTTTCCGCGACTTGAGGCGTCGGGGAGGCCTTTTGTATCAGGTTGAAGGTCCCAAACAAAAGGGTGGCCCCGCCCCCTCGAGGTAACTGATCCGCCCCTGGTAGTAGTAGTGGTAGTAGTAGTAGTAGTTGTTGTAGTAGTAGTCCAAGTAGCTTTTTGCTGATGATGCTGCCCTCGTTGCACACACAGAGAGAGCCCTGCAGCGCATCACGTCTTGCTTCGCAGATGCTGCCCAGCTCTTTGGACTCGAGGTCAGTCTTAAAAAGACAGAGGTCCTCCATCAGCCGGCACCCAAGACAGTGTACCGCCCTCCTCACATCACCATCGGCGAGTCTGAACTAAAGTCAGTGCACCAGTTTACTTACCTTGGCTGCATTATCACGTCGGACGCCAAGCTGGACAAGGAGCTTGACAGCAGGCTGGCAAAAGCGAACAGCGCTTTCGGGCGACTTTTCAAGCGGGTGTGGCACAATCAGCAGCTGAAAACAGGCACCAAGATCAGCGTGTACAGAGCTGTGGTCCTCACCACCCTGCTGTATGGTTCCGAGTCCTGGGCCCTCTACCGCAGCCAACTACGACTCCTCGAACGCTTCCACCAGCGCTGCCTGCGTACCATCCTGGGCATTCACTGGAGTGACTATGTCACCAACGTCGAGGTCCTTGAACGGGCTGAAACTGTGAGCATCGAGGCTTTGCTGCTGCGGACACAGCTCCGCTGGGCGGGGCATGTCTCCAGGATGGAGGATCATCGCCTACCAAAGATCACCCTGTTCGGCGAGCTTGCTACTGGACACCGTGACAGAGGGGCACCAAAGAAGAGATACAAAGACTGTCTCAAGAAGTCACTTAGTGCCTGCCAAATCGACCACCACCAGTGGTCTTCGCTTGCTGCGGACCGTGACACCTGGCGCTCCACCATTTACAAGGCAGCTGTCTCCTTTGAGGACTCTCACAGAGCTAGCCTTAAGGACAAGCGGCTCAGGAGAAAAAACAGAGATGCCGCAGCTCAGAACCCTGGCCATACCTTCCCCTGCAGCCACTGCGGTCGAACCTGCCTGTCTCGGATTGGCCTCCGCAGCCACGAACAAGCCTGCAGACGTCGTGGGCAACTCCTATAAAATCTTCGTTCGCGAAGTCAAGCCAAGAAGCCAAGAAGTCCAAGTAGCAGTAACCGTACTTGGCATTCCATATTTGACAAGATTTCAGACACTTTTGTTGCTGTATAAACTCTGTACACTTCTGAATGACGCTGAAAACATTAATTTCGTGCTAAATCTGGCACCCATCATTTTTACAGACACTCCGGGGGCGGTCCGCATGGAGTAACTTCCACTTGCACCATCAGAGGCTGTACTTAATCCTTTGCTTGTCGGTAGCGGTTTTGTCGCGATGCTTCCTTTAGGACTAACCCTTCCTTTAGGAATCATTATGACAATAACAGTTACCGATACGCAAAGGGTTAACAAGAAGAACAAGAGCCTCGTGCCATAATAACCATGATAACTTTGAAATCGATGTAATGTCACTTCTTGTCTCGCATGCCGGTATAGCAGACTGCCTTTTCTCTCTAGTTCTATGTTTATTTATAGGAATGAGAGACCGCACGGAGTTACTGGTAATGTTCATGTCAGTCTTGTGTCTACATCCGCGTATGGGACAAGTAGGCTACTCTTTAAAGGTGAACAGTCATTAACGCTCATCACATGCCTGTGGTGATGGCGGCTGTTCTCATGTCCTGCATTTTCTGAGGGTCACGTTGCATATTGAAAGGAGTTAGGTGAGGAAAGATATATTTTAACAAAATCTTCTGCCTTCTTTGGCATTTTGTACAGAGGCAGTATGCTGGAGTTTGCTTAAAATCTCTTGATAGGTGAGAAGAGACATGTTTGGTGCTTTGATTCATACCAGTCTTGGCTTAACCAGCGGACTCTTTTTGACCTAGTTTGAGTTGCCAAGCGGATGGTGATTTGAGGTGTGTACCAGTTTTGGCTGCGCTTGGATGTAGGGTTGGTACAGAGTCATATTGATAGCCAGGAAATGAGACTGGTGATGTCCTTATTTTTTTTAATTATTATTATTATTATTATTATTATTTTTTTCTTTTTTTCTTTTTTTTTTTTTTTTTTTTTTGGGGGGGGGGGGGGGGGGGATTTTGTGCATGGCAAATGTGCAGCTAGTGGGCGGTAGAGTTGTTTAAGGGATTGAAAAATTAGGTGATGACTGGGACAGACTAAGAGTAAGACTACAGAGGGGACTGCAGGGGAGGCCGACTGCGTGCTTTGACCTGAGCAACGCGAGAGCTGACCTCCAGTTTGTAGTGGTGATGTTGAGGAATTCAGGACCTGGCGTAAGACGGAGACGCATCTACCCTGCTTTAGCACAGGCCTCTGTCCACTTCTGTGAAAACCGAGGTTTCAGTGTAATACATCAGCAATCTCGCTTTCACAACAAGAACAACGATAAGCGTATTTGTTATTAAAAAAAATAATAATAATAATTAAAATTTAGTGTCGAGAAAGCAAACATGTTTGGTTGGTTGTACATTGCTTAACGTCCCGACAGCAACAACTTTCTCAGGACGTGCCTGCACTGCTTGTGAAAAAAAAGTAAACAAAATATTGAATGTATGTTGCCAGCTGGTCTAACACGCTAACTACATCTAAGACCGTTAAGCAACACACATCCAATATCAAGAGCTACAGACAGCGCAGACAGTAGAGAGGTTTAAAAAATGAAAATACGGTGAATGGACCACAGGTAGACAGAAACACATGTCCCAGAATAGAGGGAAAACCCACCCTGTGGGGCTGACCAGGGTGACCCTGGGAACTAAAAAGTAGTTAATCCCACCCAAGTCCCCCAGGGCAGACCCGGGTGAGGGCGAGAAAGCAAACACGATTTAGCTGCAAGAGACATAGATCCTCATGAGCCCTTGCGTTGCGGGTGTTTATGAGGATCTATGCCTCTTGTCTTGATGATAGCACTTTGTATTCACGTGTCTGGGACGGGCAGGACTGGCGACCATCAAAGCACACACTGCAGAAACACGATCAACCAATGCGCAAAAGGCCATCGGGTCGACGACGGCAGCCGTTGGCCCGCGCACTACTGTGCGCGGGCCGACGGCGGCCGACGTCGGCCAGATGGCTGTTGCGCACTGGGCAGGGACCACTGGCAGTGAAGACACTCATCCCTTTACTGCGAATGAATACGAAAAAAAAAAAATATTGCGGATCGCCAGGTGGTCTAATAACCACCTGCTCTACCCCCCCCCCCAACTCCACCTCTCCTCCCTACACACACACATCGTACCTTGAAGAGCGTTAATATTAATGTGAATAGCAAGAGGCAAGGACCTACGTCAGCCCGAACATGTGCGGCGGTCCCTTCTGGGTCTAGGTGCATTTTCCTAGTGTGTGGTGTTTACCGTATTGCGGTAATGTAAAGGTTCGTTTATATAAATTTATACTTTGTTGCTTTAAAATCCAGTGTGACTGTTTAGAAGTGTGTGTGTGTGTGTGTGTGTGTGTGTGTGTGTGTGTGTGTGTGTGTTTCAGTGTGTGTGTGTTTCAGTGTGTGTGTGTGTGTGTGTGTGTGTGTGTGTGTGTGTGTGTGTGTGTGTGCGTGGGTGTGCGTGTTTCAGTGTGTGTGTGTGCGTGCGTGCATGCGTGCGTGCGAGCGTGCGTGCTTGCGTGTGTGTGTGTGCGTGTGTGTGTGTGTATGTGTGTGTGTGTTTCAGTGGGTGGGTAAGTGTCAATACAAGAGGTGACCACATTGCAGAAATCAGTCTCCCTAGCACGCGATAATGCATCTAGAGTAAAGTCCAGTTGATATGGACCCAATGCGCACAAGGGCATTCGGCCGACGTCGGCCGCCGTTGCCCCGCGCACATACGTGACAGACACATACGTGACAGACACATACGTGACAGACACATACGTGCGCGGGCCATCTGCCATCTGCGGCCAACGTGGCCCGTGCGCAATGGGTGCTGATGGATGCATGTCACGTATGTATGCTTTTATTCCAACTGCTGTCTCGATTTTGAACTCTCGTTTATAACGCCGCGATAAGTATGATCTACTTAACATTACCTGCCATCTTGTGACAGATTGCTTGTGATAGATTGCTGCAATGATAATTTTTCATGATATGCTTTTGCAGCATTTGTTAATGTCTTATATTGTTGTTTCATGACGAGCCGAAAGGCAAATTTCTGTCGTGCCTGGACTCAGTCGAACAGACAATAAAGTTGTATTGTATTGTATTGTATTGTATTGTATTGTATTGTATTGTATGTTCGTTTCTATTAAACGTATGCCTACAGTCAAAGCTATTTTTTTGTGGTTTTTTTTTCTCTCTCTTCTTCTTCTTCTTCTTTTTTTTAGCGCGGAGTTGAACTACACACATGGCCATACAAGTTGTGTGTCCCTCACAACTGCTCGGAGTGTCAACAGGAATGCACGTACTTACACCGTCAGCTATTGTCAGGGCCGCCTCATGACTATAAGTTGTATCGCCCGAGTGAACTGTCCCAATATTCGATTTTGACTTCCGGATTCTTGGGAATTCTAGACGGTAGACGCCGCCTGAACCGAAACTTGGCTGACAAACTGAAAGTATTTAAGTTTACTGTAGTGCCGGGTTGACCGGTGTAGTCCACCTAGATGACCCTTACGGCAAATCGTTCCGGGGTCCTTTTGGCGTAGCAAACTTGCAAGTTTGTCACGCCAAAAGGACCCCGGGGTGATCTAACGTAGCTGTTCAATCCCGTTCCAACTGAAGTGATCCCGAGTCGATATGGCGTTGCGTTGTTGTTGTTGTTTCCCGTCAGAATTTGACCATAGGTCGATCTCACGCCAGTCAGCATTTGTGTGTGTTACACCGACGCTACAAAGGGGAACGTTTCGCACCCTGACTGAC
The DNA here is from genome assembly GCA_036245525.1 of Semisulcospira habei. Taxonomy (NCBI): domain Eukaryota; kingdom Metazoa; phylum Mollusca; class Gastropoda; family Semisulcospiridae; genus Semisulcospira; species Semisulcospira habei. The sequence continues at coordinate 8,172,596 of BTPG01000006.1, forward strand.
CTAACTGCAGTTGATAACGCGATGCGTGGACGAGTGGCTGGCCTGTCAGTTTGGCCGGTAGGAGGACCTGACGAAAAGGTAAGGGCTGTGTCTCTTCATCTGCACAGCTTAGTGTCCTCCCCAATGCGCAAAAGGCCATCGGGCCGACGTCGGTCGCCGCTGGCCCGCGCACGGCCGTGCGCGGGCCAACGGCGGCCGATGTCGGCCCGATGGCCCTTTGCGCATTGGGCTTGTTACGCAAAGTATACTATATTGTCATAAATTAACATTGCAGCTCGGGAGAATGCCAGCCTGCTGCAGACAATGAGTGGAACGTTTTCAATGCCTGTCAGTCTTTTTAGTATGTTTTCCAGGAAAGCGGCACAAAACAGCCAGCTCCGTTAATCCATTTAGCCCAAACGCCGTACAGCAGACGATGACTTGTCCATGATAATTCAAGGGTAGTGCCAGATTAGCTTGGTGCCTTCAGGTTGACTTTACAGGCAGGCGCGAAGCTAATCTGGCACTACCCTTGAATTATCATGGAAAAATCATCGCCTGCAACATGTACACAGGCTTCAAGTAACGCTTCGAAAATTTGGCACCCGTGGCGCTGAATGGGTTAACTTATGAAGTCTGAATGTCGAAAATCAAAGACTTTTAAGTCTCTTCTCCCACCTTGTGCCTAGGAGATTTCTCCCAGTAAACAAAAGTAGGTAGAATCCCCCCCCCCTCCTCCCACCCATTCCCCCGCTAAGTGTTCATACTCATTGTCAATAGCATGCACGTCTGCAGTAGCATATCATGTATCTGCGTAAAGTCAACCTGACTTCACACACATTCATAGAGTAGCAAGACTGAAAATGCACTGTGAAATTATAGTTGTGTCACCATTTGTCTCAAACGGGAAACGCATGTATTAATAAAAAATTGCGTCATGACCAATGACGCGTCTGCACTGTGCCCCATATAATGCACACTGACGTCACTAGGGAGAGCTCGGCGGTAGAGCGTTCGACTATCGTCTTCAAGGTCCCGGTTTTCGAAACCAACTGGGGTCAAAATTTGCTTAGACACTATATCGGTGCCCCGTCTTTGAAATCACCTTCCTGGTGGACAAAACAACAGCAACAAAAAACAACGTTGTAGGCCCACTACCGCGGTAACTGTTCAAAACCACACTTATGTAACAGATGGTTACCAAACGCTACACACAGGTCTAGTTAAGGTTTATTTAGACACAGGACAATCCAGTTCAGCACAAATCGTCTTTATATCAAGTAACCTGACAATGATTCCACTCCGATCTATAAATACAACGGTATTAGTACGACAAACAGCTAAAAATAGATTGACACGCTATCGGCAGCGCAGAATAAATAAGAGCGATTACGCGTGTGCTTTTGCTGCGTGTTCCAACTGCTGTTATAGTTAATTGGGTGTGTCGACAAGGCATAACAAATACAAATGGTGCTGACGTGTGTCTTGAAATGTACGCGTAAAATGGTACTTTAAGAACTAAACGTTTAACTTTTTAAACTGACCTCACTGGCAAATCCACGAGGCTTTATCAATAGGGGTTACGTTTACTGCACAATCAGTCAAAGATAACAAGTACAGACCCTTGACAGCGAGGACAGTTCTCATATAGAAGAGAGTTTATGGCTTCGGGTTCATCCCATCTTATTGTTGTTTTTGCTGTAGTCGTGATCGTGAAAAGATATCACAAATTTGTGCTGACTCCGTTTTTTAGTTCCGCGATTGGTGTTTGACGTTGAACAATGGTCGCTATCCACAGGTGAATCTTCGTGTGCAGACGCAGAGCGCCTGCACACGAAGATACACCTGTGGATAGCGACCGTTTTTCAAGGCATTTTCCCGCTTTGGGCTATGATTCCAATCACGCTTCGAGACTGTGCGCGGCGATTTATGTCAATGATGTTCGCATGAAAGCGTGTAAGTGACATTTTAGCGTGGATCATGTTTGACGCGGTTGCCTCTTTTACATGATTTATTTTGTACAAAACTGCCTGTAGCTCAAACAGAAAATGCTCCGTTACGTGTTAGTCGTAGTCGTATTATGATGCAATCACACTAGACGCACGCACGTAAGGTTTTTGTAAAAAAAAAAAAAAAAAAAAAAAAAAAAAAAACTTACTCAGCTGCAACTCGTCACACGTAGCACAAGGCCGTAGACCACACTGCAGTAACAGTTCCAACAATATTTTATTGCATCGATGCGATCTTCACGCAGTGCATTCACAAATGCACCAACACTGATATACTGTCTTCTCTACAACGCATCAACAATTTTGACACACTGCGCCTCTCATACAATGCACACAGATATTCCTAACACGCTCTTTTATACTATTACAGACTTCAAGAATAAATCCAGCAAATTCGCACAACACAACCAATCAGAAAAAGAACACGTAACCAAAACTTACTAATATTCATGAAAGACTGAAAATGCTCTAGAAACAACTACAAATTCCCACTACCATCACGCCTTTGACACAATGTTACAAAATGTTGCCGACAACCTTAACGTCATATCTGAGGTCATTAGAAAGATGGCGACCCTGATCAAACCTTCCCGTCTATTGTAGGTCAAACTTTACAACACTGTAACGAAACTACGCGTCACAAAAAAAAAAAAAAAAAAAAAAAAAAAAAAAAAAAATCGCAATTCTCCGTGCAAAAGAAAATGAATCCTACTAAAGATGTAGGTAATTCTTATCCCAAATAACTCAAATAAATATCGGATCTTTCCTATAATTAACACACACATGCTCTCAAAAAAATAACACAACCACAAACGTAACATGCTCATAACCGACTCGTGCTGAAAGCCTCAGTCTACATATGCTGACCAAAATGGGAACAGGTCTTTTGCCTTTTTCCGTCGAAAAATTTTGTTACAGAATTGCATGCGAATTCTATCGATCTGCTGGCGGACGATTTAACCCATTTAGCACCGACGCACTATAGCAGGAGATGAATCGACTTTGATAATCCAAGGTAGTGCCAGATTAGCTTTGCGCCTGATGGCGCTAATGTTTCTAACAACTTATGAAATCACGTCCTTCGCTTCGTCGATTTTTAGTATGCTGATGTAAAATGCTGAAGCAGGAACATGTATAGTTATATTTCATATCGTCATGAAAGCAGGACGTTAAAGATATTATTAGTTGTATTACGAGTTAGGATTTGCCGGTGGTTCTGTTCGCCTCGAGGTTCCGATCACCGGGTTCAATGTCCGACTTTCACCTCCGACATTGAACCCTCTGATCTGACCCGAGAGGCGACATGAACCACTGGCAAAGCCTAACTCGTAATACAACCATTTTGTCTTCAACGCTGCTCTTGCACATTTGACAAATCAGTGGTTGCTGAAATCAACCAATCTAATATTTTAAGCGCCAATTTCTTAGATTAAAAAAAGTGTTTGACTTGATAGACCGACCACACAATTCTTCTTCAAAAACTTCATCATTACCTAAGGAGTCGCAGAGCAGTTCCCTTTTTCAAATCACTTTACTTGGAAGACCGCAAACAATGTGTCTATCTAATAATAATTTAATAATAATTGCTGTATTTATAATGCGCTTATCTTATAATAATTATAACTCTAAGCGCGCACAACTCGCGCACGCATGCGCACGCTTTAAACAACGACTCACGTACCACAAATACATTACGACAGTCAGCTTAGGGTGGGGAGTGTGGTGATATAGTGCTAGAACTGTTGAAAAAGGTGAGTTTTAAGGGCGGACTGGAAGGAGGAGAGAGAGTGTTTCTGACGAAGAGAGTGTGGGAGGGTCTAAATGGCAAGCTGTCTGGCGAAGGTGTAGTCAAATTCGGTGTTCCACTTGGATCCATTTTAGGGCCAGCACTTTTCAAAACTTATTTATGAATGACCTGCCTCACTATCTTTCCAAAAGAGAACACCTGTTAGATGTTTGCTGACGACACCACCTTACACACATATGGGGAAAAGGGCTGCAAATTTCCAGTATATTACAACTAAGTCTAAATGAAGTTACTAACTGATGTGTCTCAAATCACTTGATACAAAACCCATCAAATACAGTTTCCTCCGCGCCCCCTCCCCTTTAAATTTTGCCATCGTCAACAGTCCTATCAGACAAGTGTCAGAACACTGTCTTCTTGGGGTTGTCATTGACGACCACCTTCAGTGGCATCCCCATGTAGATAAAGTATGTAAAGCTGTTTCAAAAATAGGTTTTTCTGCTTTCTCACATAAAATATATCGCTGATATCCCCACCAGAACATTGTTCTATAACGCCCACACTAAACCGCACTTCGATATTCTTCATCCGGCTGGGAGGGGTGCAGTGATAGTTTGAAAAGATAAATTCTCTCCACCGCAGCGCAGCAAAACTAATTCTCCCCAGCCCTGACATGTCTACAGATGATAAACTCGCTACCCTTGGTATCCCACCTCTCAAAAAACAGGTCAGCTTGAACAAGGGCGTCTTAATGTATAACATTCACAGCAAACATCCGGAATATCTCAGCACCTCTTCCATCTTGCATAAACATCATACACAAACCATAGAGAGAAAAAAAAAACATGACTGTTTAAAGCTAGTATTTCTTATGCTGGAGCATCCCTGCGGAATTAACTCTCTACCAACATAAAATGTGCTTCATCTTTAAATGTTTTCAAGAAGAAGGTGTACGCATTTCTGGTTGGATCAGGCTTGACACGTATTACCTAGACACATATTGCCTTCACGCTATTCCTGCATTTTTGTTTTAATTATTCCCCAAACCGCTCTTATTCCTTTTACATACATGAATGTTAATGTTTCCGTGCAAACACTTATGCTAATGTGTGTGTGTGGGTGTGTGTGAGTGAGTGAGTGAGTGAGTGAGTGAGTGAGTGAGTGAGTGAGTGAGTGAGTGAGTGAGTGAGTGAGTGAGTGAGTGAGTGAGTGAGTGAGTGAGTGAGTGAGTGAGTGAGTGAGTGAGTGAGTGAGTGAGTGAGTGAGTGAGTGAGTGAGTGTAAGAAATAGTGTTGTTGTGTACTATTGACCAGTATTTGCTTTGTGTTGTGTTACTTTTGTTTGATGTTTATTGTAGCTGTAGCGCGGACATGCTTGTGAGAAACGCCTGCGCGCCTATAACCTCTTTGTCTTGATAAATACAGTCAGTCAATCAATCAATCAATCAATCAATCAATCAATCAAATCTCTCTCTCTCTCTCTCTCTCTCTCTCTCTCTCTCTCTCTCTCTCTCTCTCTCTCTTTCTCTCTCTCTCTCTCACTCTTTCTAATACGCCGTGTGGTGGCATAGGTTGCCTGCTCGGAATTAAACCCAAACTAACTAACTAACTCTCTCTAAACAAGATGAGGATTTCATTCCAAAGTCCACCGTATTGTGTGGGGCTCAGATGCGTTTATATTTTATTACCATTCAGAGTTTTTCATACTTTTAGGCATATCATACTGATCCCTTTCAACTTTTCTCAAAATCAACCTCTGATCAACACACATCGGTGCACACAAATAAAGACGCGGGACACACGGCGCTTCCCGCCATTACTACTCCCTGTGGGCTTGTGTAGCGACAGGAATCCATCTCCTTCTACTCTAACCCACTCTCTGATCCACACACACTGGCACGCAGAAATAAAAACGGACACACGGCGATTCCCGCCATTCGTAAGCTCTGTGGTCTGGCGTAGCATAGCTATTCTGAAGAATAATAGCACGAGCAGCGAAATTACGTCCCTTCAAGCTTCACGTCATGGCATCTATAGCCCCACGACGCCGTGTTCAGAGTGACGACTCGATGTTATACGTCATCATCGCAGTACTAACATTTGACGTATCAGAGGATCAACTTTGCAATTTTCTTGCTGATTATTACACCAAGGGCATACAGGTCACAATTGACCTAATCGTACCCGACAGCCGAGACAAACTGTAGACTTACGGAAAATATCTAGTAAAAATAAGAAAAAAAGAAAAAAATACGGACGCCAGTGTGGATCAACCGATTTGTGAAACGGACATTTTCTAGCCAATGAGCATCTTAATCAAAACATCGAACAAAAGATCCCGAGATAATTATTTTAGGGACAATATCCTAAAAGTTCAAGCTTGTCCGTCCTCTAACGCGGGCTGTAGTCGCTGTCACACACACACACACACACACACACACACACACACACACACACACACACACACACACACACACACACACACACACACACACACACACATACAACCATTTGGCGCCCAAAAGACGTTCTCTGGCAAGGTTTGCATAGCTAGACATGACGTCATTTTTATAATAATAATAATAATAATAATAATAATAATAATAATAATAATAATAATAATAATAATAATAATACTAATGTTATTATATAGGCGCTCTTTCTCAATTTTTGGGCGAATCGACTCAAAACGCCGCGAACTGAAACCCAACACGCACACTCACGTAACAGACACGGATTTACGCCATTTAAGACAAACACAGTAAAAGACAGACGAAGGGCCAGTTCAGCTACTGAAGTTACAGAGATTTTTTAACGCTGGTATTTGAAATTTGTAAAGTGGACTGAAACCGGTACCAAAGTGTGTGTGTGTGGGTGGGGGGGACGAAGGGGGGGGGGGGTGGGGGGGTGGAAGAACCGGAGTACCCAGAGAAAGAACCCCCGATAGTCCGACCGAATTCACGGTGACACCTACCAGAGGAGAAAAGTCCGACGCCGGAACCCGTTTTCGAACCTCGCACCTTTGGCATTGGTGGCGGGCGCCTTAACCACTGCGCCACGGACCGCCCCATTTATCTTGTTACTTCTTTGCCAGAATTTCTGCCCGGCACATCAAAAACGTCATGTGCATGCGCCGCAATGCGCTCCGACCAGCCCCATTTCAAAGTCTACCGTATGTTTTCTTCTTTTTATATACGGTAGACAAAAATGACGCGTATGCACTGTGACCCTTATAGCGCTCACCATACGTCTATTACTATAAGTATGCAACATGTCGGCCGCGCATGTAGTAGTTGTAACTTCAGTCGACGCGTAATGTTCGATCGCCCTAGCTTGAAGCTTCGGTACGGACGTAAAAAAAACAAGTACTCATACTTAACTCATTCTACCCCAACAACGAAATCCCCAAATGTTGCCGTTGTCCTCTGAAGACTTTTTTGGAGTGCAGGACACAGATCGATCATGATAGTTCAAGGGCGATGCCAGAATAGTTTGGCGCCCATAGACGCCAAGCTATTCTGGCATCATCCCTGAACTATCATGGTCGATCCTTATCTTGCTGTGGTGTGTCTGGGGTAGAATGAGTTAAAACAACACAAAACAGGCCGGCATCATGGGAAGGTTGCGTAGAAATCCCCGACACGTCATTGTCTTAAGCAATGTAATGTAATCAGAAAATATGCAACATGGCGACAAATGTGGTCGTTCTATGCTGCTTTTGGTATCCGAAAAAAAGAAAGATGGAAGTCGAAGAGAAACGACGTGTTAAAGGTATATGGACGGTAACGGTTCCTCTCTCTGATTATTATGAGACCCGGTGTTGAGCAGGATTTTTTGTTTGCTTTGTTACAACTGTGTAGTTGCAGAAAAAAAGACAAAATCGTTCCCTTTTCTTTTGTCATCTTATACAGCCATTTGCTCACCCCCCTACCCCCCCTACCCCCCTACCCCCCCTACCCCCCTTTCTACTCTACACACATACACACACCACGCAAAATCCTGCACTGTGCAGCAAAGGTATTCTTTTAACATTGTATGCTTAGAACATTACATGACGTTTACATGCCAATACGTCAAAACATAATATTTCTTTTTACCTAAAAGACTTTTGTGTGTCTGGCTCCTGTGGTACTTTTTTTCCAGTGTGCTCTCGACATCCTGTCTTTGTTACGTTTGTGGTTGTGTTATTCCTTTAGGGCATGTGTGCGTTAATCATAGTAAAAAACCGGTTTTCAGTTGAGTTATTTTAGTTTAAAATCACGTACCTTTTTAGTATGAGTCGTTTCTTTTTTTCGTGGAGAATGGCGATCGATTTGTGTGTGTGTGTGTGTGTGTGTGTGTGTGTTTATGACTACAGTGTTGCACATTTCGCTTGTTGCAAAGTCCGACCTAGATTAAGCTGGAAGGTTCTGGAAAAGGCGCAATCGTTCTAATGTCTTTAGGCAGACACTCTAAAAATACCAGTTTAAGGTTGTATACTATACCTACATTTTTTAATTGAAAACTGCCGCTTATAGGGTTTTTTGAGAGCCTTATTGAGTCTGGAGGCTATTGCCACCCTGAAAGACCCATGGTCCCGGGCATATTTGTAAGTTTCAGCCTTTTGCGTGACCTACCCCATGTGCGAAAACACGCAAAATAGCTGATTTCAGAACACAATAAAAATTTATCGAATAGTGTGTTAAAATGATAAAGAAACATTTCGGTCACTTCATAAAGTATGTTAGTATTTTCTCGTAAAAAAAAGTGTGTTCTGATAATTGGAATTCTAACTGTAATCGATAAAAGTTTATGTTGTAAATTCGCAAATTGCCCGGATGTTATCAATAACATTACAAGTGTTTGCAATGTTGGGCAATTGCTCAGGCCCTTTTTATTCGATAAAATCGTACTTTAGATCATATCACACACATTATTTATGAAAAAATGAGGGGTCCCGCGCAAAAATTGGCACTTTGGGTCGTTTGCGAGTGCGTTTTCAAAAAGGGATACAAGCGATGTCTGACTTCCGGCAGATCATATCTCCGCCGTAGCCGTCCCAAGCCCGCATGAGAAAGGAGGAAATCAACTACCAAACCAACAAGTATAACCTACGCCCAAACTGTTGCAAACTACTAGTCTTCGATCACTATTAGTGAGTGGGAAAGTAAACTGGAACAAACAACAACGGGAGATACGGGATGAGAAGGTTTATCTATAAGTAATTAAATGCACCAGACATCACTTAGTAGTTGAGTTAGTACAGTGGTAAAATACTCTTTTTGCCACGCAGGTAACCAGGGTTCAATCCCCGTAGACGGATATTTTTTCCCTGCTCAAAAATTAGAAACCCATACAGTTTCTACTTCGCTAAATGAAACAAACGCACACACACACAAAAAAAAAAAATATATATATATATATATATATATGTTCTTTTTTATGTAAAATATGCGATTATCATCACCGTTGTAATGTGGATGTTAAACCATGAACCAACCAACAAACCATTTTCAGTCTTGGATAAAAATGCATACTGGTTACCTCGGTACATTTGTTCATTTAATTTTTTTCAGCCAGGCATTGTGAGCATGTTTACATTCATTCAATCATTCACAGATTCACTGATGAAAAAGAACACCAAAGAGTGTTGTCACAGGGTGTTTTTTTTTTAATTTTTCTGGCATCATCTACAAACATTAATTAATGAATAATGTGAATTTGTTTTAATATACCTGCTGCAAGCAATGCTACATGCTCCTTTGGTGTATCCGTGAAAGCAGGTCGGTGAACATCTCTGGTTGAAAGATGTTTGTGAACAGATTGGTAGTGGATGTACCTATGTCTCCAGCTGAATCTCAGTTTCCCAGCAGTTTTTGGTTACAAATTATAAGGAAACAAAACAAATGTCACATGTTTCAATATGCCCCGTTATGTTTGCACATGATCATTGTGAGTAAAGAATAATATCTTTGTTTATTTTCAAAAGAAACGCTGTATTTGCAGACATTCATTTAAAGTATATATGTACAGTCAAGTATGTTGAAAGCATTATTAGGCTACAATGCACATAGGCACCCATACAAAAGTAACTACCTCAAATACAAAATGTTAAATGTTTAGGGCTTAACATCTTTTGTCCATAAGGTGATTTCAAAGATGGGTCACAGAAATAGGGTCTGAACAAATTTTGACCCAAGCTGTATTCGAACCCAGGACCTTTGGGATGAGAGTCAAACACACTACCACCGAGCCACCCAGCTCCCCCTCAAAATACAGCTTTACTGTGGAACAACATATTTTAACTACATTATTCACATTTACATTGACAAAGTGCTGACTTTATACAAGCTAGTGGGTGGAGAACAGTGGAGCTGAAGTTATTTTCAGTTGTGTGCATGCCAACCGAGACTGACACCGGCAACCACTTGCTCATGAGGTATTTATTTGGGAGCCAACTACACAGTATATAAAAGAAGGGGGATAGGAGAGAAGGAATGACAGACTTATCATTTAGAGCCTTCTACTACATATATTATTTCCCTCATATATATATAACACGAAGAGTTTTTGCGTTCCCGGCTGACGGCCATCTTATTCTGTATTAAAATTTCACTGATGACAATGGAATGCTTAACACAATATATATATATATATATATATATATATATATATATAATATATATATATATATATATATATATATATATATATATATATATATATATATATATATATTATATATATATATACATACATACATATATATATATATATATATATATATATATATATATATATATATATATATATATATATATATATATATATATATAATATATATATAGAGAGAGAGAGAGCATCACTGAAGTCCTGATATAACTCAACATTGCACATCCCACTACGTTATAACAGTGAAATTCAGTGTCCAGCCACCACTACACTACACACATAACACATACTGTGCACAATGTTGGTATGAAAATCAAACAATACTGTTACCAGTACCACACTCTGTCCCATTGCAGCACAACTAAGTGAAATGCAGTCTCACGCCCCATAACATATACTGCACAATGCTGATGTCAACATAAAATATCGTAACAACTGCATAACAAGGGTAAAATGCACTGTGTCACCTAGTCTGCATAATATAGGCATACACACCAAACAATACTTTTACTGCTCTTGATACAAAGTCTGTGCAGTCCACCATATCACAACACTGCAAAATACATCAGTGCTACGCTGGCAGAGTGCCTACAATACAACCCGAAACGCTGAAGGTAAATTCTTTGTAAGGCACTGCAACACTAACCTGCGAAAGTTTTGTTTTTCTAACAGAGTTGCCATTGTTTGGAATGAGTTACCAGTTTCATTAAAAAAAGCACCTAACATAAATTCTTTACAAACCAGATGGACGAATTACCAAAATTTAAAGAGTTTTTCTATTCATATGATGAATCATTTATAGGAAAATTTCATGAATAGCAGACTCATAAAGTAACTTAAGAAAGAAAGGACATTTGCAAAGGCCTCACGGCCTATTTTGTCCTCACACTACTACAGTCTGCACCATGCCGGCTATTAATATAAGCAATACTCTTCAAAAACTCAACATGGTGCAGGCTATCGTGTCACAACTGATTGCACATTGCATAGCACTTAGCAGCCACCACACACAACCTGGTACTGTGCACAATGTTGGCTTCAGTTTTACTTTGTTTATTTAATTTTGGACCTGCTGGGGGCATGAGAAAAATCACAAAAGAACTTACATGATTGCGCTCAAAAATTAACTACACATGAACACATGTTCCTTAGACAGCACAAATGACTTGTATGGACACAGATCATAGTTAGGTCATTCTGTTTGCTGGTATGTGTCATGTACAGTACGTCTGGAAAACATGTGAAATGAACCATGTGATTAGCAATTCTGATACGATAAGTAAAGCTACACAGCTGAAAGTCAACGATTGACAGAGGAAGAATAAATAATAAAACAAACAAAGTACAGTACATATCATATGCCTATGATCAGTTATCAACCAACCACTGAAAACTGCTGTGACAGATGGAGGGTAATGCAAGAACTACATGGTCAACTCACTCTTTAGAAGTATTGCGATTTTCATTGAGCAAGTCCACATTTGGTATATTTTGAGCAGAGGGTTTAATGACATATATGTATATATATACTACATACCTACCCCCCCCCCCCCCCCCCCTCTCCCCCGGCTGCATTTCTATATTTTGGCACACCCTCTCTTCAGAAAGGACCCATGGGTGTTATACTCTGAGGCCAATGACCATTTTCAGAATGTATATCATTTATAATCATGCAAAGCGGAGCAGTGATAAGTTTTCTCCTTGTTTCACACCGACGCTGCAAAAAAATCTATCTGTACCACTGTTTCCTAACTCATAAGAGTCAGCTGTGGAGTACATATTTTGAATGACTGATGTATGCCAGTATTTCGGAACTTGTCACAAAAAAGACCTGTTTATATGCTGAAATTTGAAATGTCTTCGAAAAATGAACACATTGGCAGTAAAGGGGTTTTTCCCTGGATAATCAAAAACTAATACAAATTAAGCTGCGTTTCCAAATCGTGACATGACAGGAGAGTGCAGTAAGGCAAAGGCGTTTGCTGCATTGCGAAGGATGTGACTGTCCAAAACCTTGGCATTGTGGCTGGACAGCAAAATAACAGGACGTTTGCCCACAGGACAATCAGTTCACTTCCTTTGCCTTCCTGTCGGTTGGCCATCCCGGAGAGACGTACCCGCTGAACTCTTCTTCAATGTGGCTATTGCAACCTGCAAAAGATAATTAAGAATCAAAAAAAAGTTTTGAAATGCACATTATGCGTGCATATATATGTGTTTGCAAGTATTTTTACAAAGTACATACATGCATAATAATTATGACAGTATTCAGAGCAAGAACAAGAAAGACAATGAATGTCCTTATGGTTTACGTGTATGACCAATCCACATAATACGTCCAACCTGTGTGACCTTGTGTGAGGAGAAACAATTTGTGTCAAAATCTGACCATTTTTTACCCCTTTCTGGACCCCCCCCCCCCCTCCCCCCGTGACCCTGACCTTTGAAAGGTCACAGCAGTTGGTATGTTTAGAAAGATTGTACCACAAAGTACCCTGGTGCCAAGTTGGACGTCTGAGGCTTAAATAGTCTCTGAGGAAATACCAATGTTAAAGTTGCCTATAGATAACAGACAGTCGACGGATGACCCATTACAAACACTTAGTTTTGCTATCACACGTGAGCCACATATGAGACACAACTGAGCTTTAAATGACCACAATGGGTGTATAAATATATCTAGAATCAGCATCACAGTGTAACTTGCAGAAAATGTTTCATACAGGACACGTTTAACATATTGCTGTTTAGCAACAGTACACACTGGACCAAAAACCCACCCCACCACCCCCACACTTTGGTACCGGTCTCAGGCCACTTTACAAATTTCAAATACAAGCGATCAAAAATCTCAGTAACTTCAGTAGCTGAACTGGCCCTTTGTCTGTCTTGTACTGTGTTTGTACTGTGTTTGTCTTAAATGGCGTAAATCCGTGTCTGTTTCGTGAGTGTGTGTGTTGGGTTTCAGGCGTGGCGCTTTGAGTCGATTTCCCCAAAATTGAGAAAAAGCGCCTATATAATAACGGTATTATTATTATTTATTATTAAAAGCTGGTATTCAGTGTTTTCTTGTCATTCTTGCACTAAGTGCTTATTAAAGAAAATGACAGTATTTGCAGACTTGCACAAGCCTCTAGTTTCCAAATCAAATGCAATATGGTGCCACTTGTTGACAGCAAGTGATTTTAGCATTCGGTCTTGTAGAGAATGCTGGTACTGTACTACACCATCTTCAAAATGAAAAAAAGCATTACAGTATGATGTGTTTATTCACACCAGTTGTGTTTTGTTATGAACCTGATTCTATTCACAAATCAACCGGTATGATTTACCTCGAGTCCAGGAGAATAGTTGATCTACTGGAACTGGCATTGCCTGCTTTCAGCTGTGACCTTCTCCTTTTGAGCAAACATGACCTGACTAGCTCCTGCCTCTTCTTGGTGTAGGCGTCATACTTCTGTGTTCTGTGCTTGTTTTGAAAGTATACCCTCTGGGTGCGACTCTGCAGTGCGACGTCAACAGCAGCATTGACCTGAAATGAAATACATGTTTATTAACGTGTTGTTTAGCAGCATGCCAATTTTACATCTGATCTTATTTCAGGGTGGGTTGGTTCCAAACTCCCCAAAAAGGGACTTTGTTATAGCATTATAAACAATTCGGGGCCAGGGCGGGAGGGCTCCCCCCCCCCCCCCCCCCTGCCCAATATGCCCCTACATTTAGTTTACGCATTACTACCTTCAAACTAATGTGAAATAAACTGTAAACACCACAAACAACAATGGTGAAGCCTGGATCGCTCATGTGCATTTAAAACTGATCATTTACATAATCTGCACTGTGTGACCTTTCCAAAAGGTGACTGAAATTTAAGTGCCATGAGTCTCCGCATCAGAAAAGGGCTGGCTTTTGTACTTGTGCATAATTTTATTACGATTTAAACTACTGAAAATCCAATGAACAGCAACAGCACAACATTATTTGAGAAAAAATATCTATTGTCAAAATATGGCTATTTTTTTTACCTATTGCTTGATTTCTCATGACCTTTGGTCTTAACTCAAACTGGTATGCTAAGACAGGTCTTGCCACAAAGTATCCTTGGACCACGTTGAAGACTGTGGTTTGAATAGTCTCCAAGAAAATGCCAACATTACCGTTTACCATGGACGACGAATGGCCCAGAACATAGCCTCACACTTGCTGCACACATGAGCCAATGACAGAAAGCATTACAGTATGATGTGTTCATTCACAATCACACCATAGTTGTGTTTTGTTCTGCACCTGATTCTAGTCACAGATCTACCGGTATGATCTACCTTGAGTCCAGGAGAATACGTGTCGCCTTCCTTCACTTCACTTGAGCTGTGGCCTTGGTGTAGGCGTCATACTTATGCGCTTGTTTGCAAGTAAGTCCTCTGGGTGAGAGTACTGAGACTCCACAGTGAGAGGTCAACAGCAGTATTGGCCTGAAATGAAATACACGATTATTAGTATTACTGTGTTGTTCGGCAGCATGATAATTTCACTTTGTGTGAACTAAATGCAGGAGCAGATTATTACTTTCAACTGACATAAACTGTGTACACCGCAAAGAACAAACAAGAATTGCAGTCTGTACGCCTCATGTGCATAACTAATTCACATATAAGTATAAACTGTGTGACCTTTTCAAAACTGAGGTAGCTGACATAAGTGTCACAAGTCTCAACATAAAGGCTTGCTTTTGTACTACTAGTGACATTTGTATTTTCTCTACAAATTACAATTATGCATTTTTCTAAAGTTTGTCAACCTTCTGTGACTCTTGACCTGTGTAAGGAGTCAACCAAATTAGTATCTATAAGATGAGGAAGATTTCATCATCAGCTACCCTTGTGCCAAATTTGATAGGGAAATTGCAAAAACTTTGATACAAACCGCAATCATACAATGAAAAAATAAATAAGCATATATCACACATTCCAAGGTCATCCAAAATGGTAGTCAACAAATATTAGGGTTTCAGTCAAAGTAGCGTAGGTTTAATTTAACATACATACATACCTATAAAGTACTAGGTAACCCTTTTACTCCTGATACACCCACTGCTTGACATAAATGTGACTATGATAGTTCAAGGGTAGTGCCAAAATCGATCGGCGTCTCATCCGCCAAGCTATTCTGGCACCATCCTTGAACAAAACAAAAAAGAAATGCTGGACTTATATCCTAATCTGTAATATAGCCTTTATAAGACAGCAAGGGAATGGATGAGCAAATTAAGTTACTAAGTACTGGAAGCAGTTACTGAGTTAGAGGTTTATAATGCCAAATTCTCCCTTAGCAGGACTTTTTTCTACACACAGTACGTTTTCCTAGATAATAAGCACTGGCACTGGTTTAATATAACTACAATGTCGACTACATACCCTCCACTTATTAGTAAAGGCTCTCCGAAAATGTATGGAAATGTTCTACTTCTAGGTGGTGACTGACATGGCCGGAATGCCCCCCCCCCCCCCCCCCCTTCTCAACCCACAATAAAATGTAGTCTTCTTCATTGCAGGTAGGCAGTGACGACGGCACTAGTACCGTGGGGACTTAAATTTCCATGCATACACGGACAGTTAGCTATGGGGGTTTTACGCCGTGCAGGTGATATCTCACGGCGGTGCATAAGGGTTGGACGCTGAACCAGTGAGATATGCCACTTATATTACGACAGTTTGCTTCTGCTAGTACCTCGTGTTCTAATCGCTTAGCAAACACCACCACAATTTAGTTGCTGAGATTTTGTTGTTTTCCTGGCTGCCACGTAGACTGCTTCCCGTCTTTGCTTGGCCCGTTCTTTTTTTTAAACTTCAGATTCCGAAATTGCGTGTTGCTTGGCGCTATTACGCAGGTTATGCCTTACGCTCGATGACTTGTCGCAACTTATGCAAAAGTATCTTATTTCTGAGGAAACAAAACATTTTACGCATAGAAACAGTCAGCGTACACACCTATTTCAGACAGTATATCTCTTTTATCAATTATCGATAAATTGAGCTTGTTTGCAATACGACCTGACGTACGGCGTTTTTTTTTCCTGTGAACTCCAGTCTTAGGTCACGGCAGACGCAAGATAGCGGTATCTAAATGCGCAGAAAAGATGCGCGAAACAGGTGTGTCCTACAACCTTAAACGCTGGTCGGCCGCGACACTAGACGTCGACTTTTTCGCTAGGCGTTGCACACTTATAGTAATAGACTTATGAGCTCCTTGATGCATTGACAATTTTGCGAGGCTTTTTCAAATATATTTCTAAATAAAAATCAGGTCACGACGATAGTAAGAGACCATTGACAGCGAGTACAGCTCGCATATAAAAGGGATTTTGTGAGTTATGGCTCTTGTATCGTAGTAGAATGGCAATAGTAAGAGACCATTGACAGCGAGTACAGCTCGCATATAAAAGGGATTTTGTGAGTTATGGCACTTGTATCGGCAGTGGGCAGATGTTCACATCTGCACGGGACATAGACGACCCCGCCCTCCACGAGTCCCCTGCTGCCTTGCAGGCCGGGCCGCTTGGCTGCGGAAAGGCTAAGGGAGGAAACCCCTGACATCAAAGCCCCCGTGTCTCCGGGAAAGGCTTTTGAGCCAGAGACTAGGACAAGGACAGTCTGATATAAAACCTACGACCCGAGGACCTCGATGCCATCGTCCCAGCTTGCTAGGCCATGGCAGACGAACCAAGGGTTTAAAGGGTCGGGCCAGTACTGCGCACACTGCACTCCACCAAAAAGCTCCACCACGCAGGCTTTAGGAAACGTCCACGGACCATGACACTGACCATTCCAAGTCCTGTAGCGACGGGCGAGGGGCGAAACGGCAGGTGAAAGATGTCACTGGAAGCCGCAGTCTCAAACCTGCATGCAGGCGGTTCAGGATATTGGTCGCCTGATGTTGACCTGGGGATGACAACATCACTCGGCACACCCTGAACGACCAAGCAGCCTTCTCTAGGGAAGCACTGCTTGCTCCACACGGAGACGGGCTTAGAAAAGGTGGCCTAACCAAAGCTCGTCCCCTCGCATCCCCAGTTAGCTAGCCGCGGTCAACGGGCATCTTCTCCTGCGGTCAACAAGAAAGAATAACGGATCCACTCTCATGACGACCACGACCGGACTCAACGTAGCATGCTGGAACATCCGAACCATGCTCGACAAAGCAGACAGCGGACGCCCTGTACGTCGCTCCGCCCTCATTGCCCATGAATTGCGGAGGTTAAACATCGACATCGCCGCGCTCAGTGAAGTACGCCTTCCGGACGAAGGCAGCCTCCAAGAACTTGGCGCTGGGTACACCCTCTACTGGTCAGGCAGGCCTGAATCAGAAAGACGGCTTTCAGGCGTGGGTTTCATGGTCAAGACCTCCATTGCGACTAAGCTGGAAAACCTACCAACGGGTCACTCAGACCGCATCATGTCCATGCGCCTCCCACTGAGACACCAGCAACACGTCACCCTTCTCAGTGTGTACTCCCCAACCCTCCTGGCAGAGCCTGCTGAAAAGGACAAGTTTTACACTGACCTGCGCAGCCTCATACAGAGCACCCCTGCAGACGACAAAGTCATCATCCTTGGCGACTTCAACGCCAGAGTGGGCCAGGACTCTGAAGCCTGGAAAGGAGTCCTCGGCAAGCATGGCGTTGGGAACTGCAATGACAATGGCCGCCCTCTGTTGGAGTTCTGTGCAGAGCAGCAACTAGTCATCACCAACACTACTTTTCAGCAAAAGGACAGTCAAAAGACCACCTGGATGCATCCTCGCTCCAAACACTGGCACCTTATCGACTATGTCCTAGTGCGTCAGAGGGACCGCAGTGATGTCCTCCTCACCAGAGTGATGCCCAGTGCTGAGTGCCACACTGACCACCGCCTTGTCCGCTGCAAACTCAGGCTCCACGTCAAGCCAAAACCCAAGAAATGGGGGCCCCCCCAAGAAAAAGCTTGATGTTGCCAGCCTTCAGCGTGACGACGTGAAAGCTGCCTTTCAGACAGATTTACAGCGCAGGCTCAAAGACACAGCGGACCCAGCAGACTCCTCCCCTGAAACACTCTGGGAACAACTGAAAACTGCTATTGCAAAATCCTCTGCAGAAGTCTTGGGTTTCGCTAGAAAGAAGAACAAAGACTGGTTTGACAAAAACGATGTTGAGATCCAGGAACACCTAGCCAAAAAAAAGAGCCGCCCATCAGGCCCACCTAGTTCAGCCTTCCTGCCCTGTGAAGAAGTCTGCCTTCCGCCTCGTCTGCAGCAGTCTCCAGCGCAAGCTCAGAGATCTCCAGAATGAGTGGTGGACCAGATCTGCACAGAGGACCCAGCTTTGCGCTGACAATGGTGACTACAGGGGCTTCTACGAAGCACTGAAAGCAGTGCATGGCCCCAGGCACCTGGTACAAAGTCCCCTGCGAAGCGCGAATGGCCAGGCGCTCCTCACAGATAATACCTCCATCTTGAACCGCTGGTCGGAGTACTTTCAGAGCCTCTTCACCGCTGAGCGCACTGTTCAAGAAGCAATCGTCCTACAAATCCCACAACTCCCAGTAAAGGTTGAATTGGACGAACCGCCCGCCGCTGAAGAGACCCTCGCAGCCATCCACCCGCTCAAGAGTGGCAAAGCAGCAGGCATTGATGGAATACCGCCAGAGATCTGGAAACATGGAGGCACAGCACTGCACAACAAGCTCCATGTCCTCTTTCTCTGCTGCTGGGAGGAAGGAACACTACCAAAGGATCTTCGTGACGCTGTCGTTATCACCCTGTACAAGAACAAAGGCGAGAAGTCTGACTGTTCCAACTATCGGGGAATTACCCTGCTGTCCATTGCTGGGAAAATTCTTGCAAGGCTGCTCCTGAATCGGCTGGTACCTGCCATCGCTGAAGACCACCTCCCAGAGGGCCAGTGTGGCTTCAGAGCAAACAGGAGCACCACCGATATGGTCTTTGTGCTGAGACAGCTTCAGGAGAAGTGCCGCGAGCAGAACAAAGGGCTGTACGTAACGTTTGTCGACCTAACAAAAGCGTTCGACACTGTGAGCAGGCAAGGCATGTGGCAGATCCTGGAGCGACTTGGCTGTCCCCCAAAGTTCCTCAGCATGATTGTCCAGCTACACGAGGACCAGCAAGGCCAGGTCAGACTCAACAATGACCTCTCAGAACCATTCCCTATTCTCAACGGCGTAAAGCAGGGCTGCGTGCTGGCACCGATCCTCTTCACCATCTTTTTTAGCATGATGTTGAAGCAGGCCACAGTGGACCTCGATGATGACGATGCAGTGTACATCAGGTATCGTCTCGATGGCAGCCTGTTCAACTTCAGACGACTGCAGGCCCACACGAAAACCCTAGACCAACTGATTCGTGAGCTGCTCTTTGCTGATGACGCTGCCCTCGTTGCACACACACAGAGAGCCCTGCAGCGCATCACGTCCTGCTTCGCAGACGCTGCCCAGCTCTTTGGACTCGAGGTCAGTCTGAAAAAGACAGAGGTCCTCCATCAGCCGGCACCCAAGACAGTGTATCGCCCTCCTCACATCACCATTGGCGAGTCTGAACTAAAGTCAGTGCACCAGTTTACTTACCTTGGCTGCATTATCACGTCGGACGCCAAGCTGGACAAGGAGCTTGACAGGAGGCTGGCAAAAGCGAACAGCGCTTTCGGGCGACTTTTCAAGCGGGTGTGGCATAATCAACAGCTGAATACAGGCACCAAGATCAGCGTGTACAGAGCTGTGGTCCTCACCACCCTGCTGTATGGTTCCGAGTCCTGGGCCCTCTGCCGCAGCCAACTACGACTCCTCGAACGCTTCCACCAGCGCTGCCTGCGTACCATCCTGGGCATTCACTGGAGTGACTAAGTCACCAACGTCGAGGTCTTTGAACAGGCTGAAACTGTGAGCATCGAGTCTTTGCTGCTGCGGACACAGCTCCGCTGGGCGGGGCATGTCTCCAGGATCAAGGATCATCGCCTACCAAAGATCACCCTGTTCGGCGAGCTTGCTACTGGACACCGTGACAGAGGGGCACCAAAGAAGAGATACAAAGACTGTCTCAAGAAGTCACTTAGTGCCTGCCAAATCGACCACCACTAGTGGTCTTCGCTTGCTGTGGACCGTGACACCTGGCGCTCCACCATTTACAAGGCAGCTGTCTCCTTTGAGGACTCTCGCAGAGCTAGCCTTAAGGACAAGCGGCTCAGGAGAAAAAACAGAGATGCCGCAACTCAGAACCCTGGCCATACCTCCCCCTGCAACCACTGCGGTCGAACCTGCCTGTCCCGGATTGGCCTCCGCAGCCACGAACAAGCCTGCTGACGACGTGGGCAACTCCTATAAAATCTTCGTTCGCGAAGTCAAGCCAAGAGAGAGATCGTAGTAGAAGAGACCATTTGTTACATTAGAGTTACGTCAAAGCCAGCAAGTAGAGGCCCTTGCCAGCGAGGACAACTCTCGTTTGGAAGAGACTTTGTGGGTCATGATTCATCCCATCTTCTTTGTGTGTGCCAGTGTGTGTGGTGCAGAGGCTGGCTAAGAGAGGAGGGAAATGGATCAGAAGGATAAGCATAAATATATGAACAACACTGAATGTTCCACAAAAAAAAAACGCACGTGAGCTCCGGTGATACGGTAGACTTTGGGATGAAATCCTCATCTTGTCTGAACAAAAAGGTGTGTATGACAGACAACCGTTTGCTGGGCTAGGACGTAAAAGAAAAAAAAAACACATACTAGCATACAATGGTCATGATATGAGTTTTTGGTGTGTGTTTATTTTTTTTATTATTAATATAGTTTTAATAGGTTTTATTGTTGTGTGCAGCAAGCACAATGAATTTGCCATCAGTGACAGTATGGCTGACTATAGCAGTATGGATCGCTGTCCACGCAACTGGGATACATGCAGTCAAACTGGTCGAGGATCTGAACCGTCTCCTCACGCCAGAACTCATGACACCAGTTTTCCGGGTGATGAAAGAAATGGGCGAGGAAATGCTAGAAGAGTTAGTCAATAGGACTAGGAAACCCGAACACCAAGCCGAGGTGAAGCAGTTTCTGCTTGCTGCAGTTGTTTCACGGCGCGAAATTGAACATGTGTCGGCGAAAGCAATATTCCCACCCGATATTATACACCCGAAGGAGGGAGAAAACGATGAATATGTTATAGAAATGAGAAGAATGGTTTTTCTGCGGAACAAGGCCTTAACTGAAGATGCCAAAAACAAACAGATATTTGGTAAAGCTCTACATACCGAGGTTGCTTTGATTCTCTTTCATGTTAAAAGCTTACAAGACGTGTTTGCGTCAGCGTACAAAATGCCTGAATATCCTTTAATTCTGATGTATTCCCACTATATACCCTGCTACGGAATAAAACCAATTCATTACTCCTGTGCTGAGGAAATAAAGAACTTTGCCCGCAATCGGCAGGATGAATTTGGGTTTATAGTCGCCTTCACTGAGGTGCATAAGGACACAGATGAAGTTTGCTCTCGTCAGCAATTACGGGAAGGAGGGATACTTCTGTTTCAGTACCGCGGGAGTGACCAAGAGTACGAACGGGTTATAGACTTTGTTCCCCCAAGGACACCCGAGCAAGAGACAAAGCGGACACTTCAAGGAGACCTGTATGATACTATTATACGTGCGATACCTCCAACACGACAATGTTGCATTGGAGACGACGATAACAAACAAAGGATTGTTGCGTTCTTTGTCAATGAAATAACTTACAGGTGTATACGTGACAGTTCAGTTGCAATGAGATCTTCATTTACAAAACTGGGTCAGCGTTACCTCAATCCGTGCATGGATACATTTATTGACGCTATGGGAAATGACTGCATGAAATGCAACACGAAGTTTTTAAAAGAGAAGTTAAGGAGAAATGTGTGTGAAACTCTCCGGCAGGCCGCGAAAGACAACATATTTCTAGGCAAGCCGCCTAGTACCAACGATCTGGGGATCTATGACCCAGCCTGGCAACCCTATGACGGCGCGTGGAAGGACCTCTACACAAAGGCGCCTTCCAAACAAGTACATGCGATCAAACTGCGAGTAGAGTGCGCCGATCGCAGGTTGTCCAAAATCTCTCTCTGCACCAAAGAGGATAAAGAGTCGGAAGAAGAGCGGGAAGAAGAAAAGTGGGACATTGGCGACGTGCATCGACAGCCCATAGCTGATATTAGGTATTCTGATTCATTGCATGTGGGGCCGCGGAACGGTGACAATCAAGAACTCATCGACCGCGATCTGCATGCAACCGCACAGAGAGAAACTGAGCCTCTACTCGGGCAAAACACACGTCGAGCGCCATTGTATCGGCGACTTCCGCCGAGAATTTGGCGGTGCCTCTGCTGCTGTGCGGGCGATGATTAACCATTTGCATGTCGGTAGAGGTTTCAGTCGCGATGATTCCTGTAAGAATAACAACACCCTGACATCCTGTAGGAATCATCGCGACTAAATCTGCTACCGACACGCAAAAGGTTAGGACAAGAACATAAGAGAGGGCGCTAAGGGGGCAGTGCCGGATGAGGTGTGTGTCTTAAGAGCATCCTGCTTGGCTGGCCTTTCCCGGTTTGCAATATTTTTATCCTCTCTTACCATAGGACAGAAAAGTCGTCAAACGTAATGTACCCCTATATCCCTCTCCTCCCCGTCCCTGTAAGGTCCAATGCTTTAAACTTTTAGCCCCGAGTCCCTACAGCAGGTGATGGATTGACTATGATAATTCAAGGTTAGTGCCAGATTAGCTTGGCGCCTGAAGGCGCCAAGCTAATCTGGCACTACCCTTCAATTATCATCGTCAGTTCACAGGGGCGGAACAGTTAATTCCAGGGTGGGAGGGAGGGTGGGGGGTTGTTCCAACTTTTTGTTTGGGACCTTCAACCTGGCACAAAATGTCTGCCCGACGCTAGACCTTGTTTCCAGGGGCCGAAAAAAATCGAAAAGTGGGGAGGGAGAGTGGAGGAGTTCCAAACACCCCAAAAAAGAGACTTTGTTCTATCATTTTAAAGAATGTTTGGTCGGAGGGGGGGGGGGGTCCGGAACCCCTGACCCTCACCCCCAAGATCCGCCCCTACTTCATCCCTTGCAACTGGTACATAGTCGTTAGGCAACACCTGCAAAATGTAAGAAATGGGACCTTGGGGCTAACAGGGTTAACCTTATATGCGTGGTGCAGCCACCGGCGCTGTCGAGTGAATGGCTTCCCTGTTACTTCGCGAGTTGGAAGCAATTATTATTGACTCATTCAGCCCGACGCACGTAGTTCTCAAATTTTGGAGGCGTCGTCTAACGACTATGCACCTGTTGCAGGAGATGGATCGACCATGATAATTCAAGGGTAGTGCCAGATTATCATGGTCGACCGATCTCCTGGTGTAGTGCGTCGGGGCTGAATGGATTAACTGAGTTAACTGTTTGAGTGAAACAAGACATGGAGTCAACTGTTTATATGCTGGTAATGTTTGTAACCCTTTTACTGATAACTTTTGCTGGTAACCCCATTTTGATTCAGCCAACAGTTTCCGGCAGTCTTTAACTCATTCTACCCCAACACCGAAATCCCCAAACTTTGCCGTTGTTCTCTGAAGACTGCTTTGGAGTGCAGGACACATATCGACAATGATAGTTCAAGGGTGATGCCAGAATAGCTTGGCGCCCATAGGCGCCAAGCTATTCTGGCATCAACCTTGAACTATCATGGTCGATCCATATATTGCTGTGGTGTGTCTGGGGTAGAAGGAGTTAAAGACACATTTATTCTTTTAAACATGCATTCACTGTTATAATTCTTCTTTTTCTCAACATTTCGTTGTCAGTCATAGCTGTTTAGTATATCTTTTTATTTGTTGTATGGTACAAGAATATATTTTTATTTGTTGTATGGTACAAGTTATATCTTTTTATTTTTTTGTATGGTACACGTATATCTTTTTGTGTGTGAGCATTTTTGTTGTTGTTGGTGGTGGTGGTGGTATGTCGATTTTGTTATTTAATTTTTCTTGTATATCATGTTGCGTGGGTGCGTATTTTAGGGAATATATGTGTGTTGTAGGATGCAAGGTGTATGTATGTTAGTATGTCATTTGTACGGCGCCTAGAGCTTTTCTATCGAAAGTATAGGCGCCTAAAAAAATATACATTATTATTATTATTATTATTATTATTATTATTATTATTATTATTATTATTATTATTATTATTATTATTATTATTATCATTATTATCATTATCATTATCATTAGTATTAGTAGTAGTAGTAGTATTACTGCTATTGGTTAAAATAATGTTTCTCAAACCATGTCAAATTCGCTGCTGGCCCACTCACTTTACTTAAGACACATATCTAAATGAATTACGCCAGAAAGAGGCATAATTCCTCATGAGCCCCCGCATCCGCGGGGGCTCATGAGGATCTATGCCTCTGGCATGGGATGTACCGGCAGTGAAGATGTTAAGAAACAACATGAGCAGATTCGAGTCTCTTCAAGCCAAAGACTTCAAACTCGGCTCGAGGATACTTTGTGGCAAGACCTTTCAAACATACCAATTTCACTGGCATCTCTCAAAGGTCAAGGTCACAAGGAATCAGTAAAACAAATTTTCAAATACTATTTGAACACAAACTTGGTACAAAGATACCTCATGGTAAGACCTTTCTGTGTACACTGATTTGGATGAACCCTGGGAAAGGTCAAGGACCAACAAGAGTTCAGAAAGTAGGTGCAAAATAGCAATATTTTTCACAAAGATATCTTTCCTCCAAACTTCAAATACCGTTCACAGCGTCAAAGCCAAACTTGGCAAATTTGGTACAGGGAGATACAGGGTCACATTAAACCACGAGGTAGGCCACAATAGCCATTTTGTCTTCTCAAATATTTTCTACAATTTCAAAACCAAATCAAGTACAGAGATACCTGATGGTATGACCTTCTAAATTACTCATGCTAATTTTGTCTGATCCCTTGAAAAAGTCAAGGGTCACAAGAGATTGACAAATGATTTGTATTCTTAGTAGAATTTTTTTTTATCATCATTTCTGCAAAACACATTTCAACCAAATTCGGCAGAAAGATAGCTGACGATAAGACCTTTCTATGTATAATAATTTGGTTTGCTGCTCGCAAAGTTCAAGGGTCACGGGAGGCTGAAAAAAAGTATGAAACAAATTTCCCATCTTGGGACAATAAAGTTCTTCGTATTTGTATTAAAAATAAATGCATACATTGTGAGAAACGTGAATTTCGCAGGTACAAAAACCAGTCCTCAAGACGCATGAACACTTGCTTATTTCAGTGACCTGTCGGTGAGGTCAGCTAGGTCATACACGGCTGACTGATTCTTGGGATCGGTCATGCACGTCAGCATTAACCCCTTCCCTGCCACTGCACGTAGAGTTTTGTTTCTGAAATCCGCCTTCATTCACCGACCAAAAGCCAGCATCGCGCAAGCAGCATGGATGCACATTGATTTCACCTGGAGGCATAGATCCTCATGAGCCTCCGCAGTCGCGGGGGGCTCATGAGGATCTATGTCTCTTGCAGCTGGATCGTGTTGACGTTTCCCGGCAATGAAGGAGTTAAGGGCTTTGCCGTTCTTGTGACGTGTGTCTCGTTAACTCATTCTAACCCCAGACACACCACATCAAGATGAGGATCGGCCACGACATTTCAAGGGTGATGCCAGAATAGCTTGGCGCCTATGGGCGCCAAGCTATTCTGGCATCAGCCCTTGAAATGTCATGGTCGATCTGTGTCCTGTACTGCAATGCAGTCTTCAGAGGACAACGGCAACACTTGGGGATTTAGGTCTTGGGGTAGAATGAGTTAAGTATTTTTTTATTTTTCATAATATTACATTTATGTACTATATTCCACTGGCATGAACAATAATCAGCACATTGCCTTGCCGTTTGCTTCTCACAAAAAAACACGTCTTTGTGTTAACCCATTCAGCCTGACGCCCTACAGCCGGAGATGGGTCGACCATGATAATTCAAGGGTAGTGCCAGATTAGCTTGGCGCCTGTCGGCGCCAAGCTAATCTGGCACTACCCTTGAATTATCATGGTCGATCCATCTCCTGCAACTGGTGCATAGTCGTTAAATGACGCCTTCAAAATTTGGGAAATACGGCCGTCGGGCTGAATGAGTTAATGTATCAGGAACGAATAGAGGGTGACTTGTAAAACTGACATATTATCTTGTTATATACTTTTATGAATATTGAATCTTAAAGAAATAACATTTTGTTAAACTATCCTGTTTTCTATGTTCTGAATTGAACAAGTGGTCTAGCAAACGCATGGGATTTTATATATGTGCTTGTGCTTTTTAGAGAAGAACCCAAAAGGAAAAAAGAAACACGCTTAGAAAAGACAGTTACAACGCAATTGGGTTGTGGTTGTCTTCTCTAAGCGTGTTCCTTTCTCCGTTGGGTTCTTCTCTGCATTGTACACGCTTCGGCAGTCACCATTTTTGTCTGTCTATTCTCTTATGCTTTTTGCATTGTATACATGCCAGGCTATGTAGTAGCGTTTAACTGAGGACTTGTTATCGTTATTTGCATTACGAGTCAGGCATTACCAGACGGCACGATTAACTCATTCGCGGCCAGCGGCATCCGGATGCGCGGCTTATGCCGCGCATCCGGATGCGGTTGGCCGCGAATGAGTTAAGGAACTGATGTCAAAAGATAACTCGAGGGTTTTGTGCCAGAGACTTTACCTTTAGTCCTCAACACCCGAATCGGGCCCTTGAGGCGTCAAAAACCCACGACCACAGCCTGATTTGTGATAACATGACGTGTTTGTGGGTTTTTTTTTTTTTTTTTTTTTTTTTTTTTTTTTTTTTTTTTTTTTTTTTTTAAGTTAGACAAATTTGGCTTTGACGCTGTGAACGGTATTTAAAGTTTTGAGGAAAGATATCATTGTTAAAAAATATTGCTATTTTTTGCACCTACTTTCTGAACTCATGTTGCTCCTTGACCTTTCTGAGGGTTCGTCCAAATCAGTATACATAGAAAGGTCTTATCATGAGGTATCTTTGTACCAATTTTATTTTTTTCGAATAGTATTTGAAATTTTCTTTTACTGATCCCTTGTGACCTTGACATTTGAGAGATGCCAGTGAAAGTGGTATGTTTAAAATGTTGAGTATCAAAAAAACATTTATATGCATGAAGTATCCCCTCGAAAGTACCCAGAGCTTTGTTCTGGTAAAACCAAAACAAGCAAAGGAAACAAATCTGTCAGTTACTTCATTTTACCAGTATTCATGTTTTCTAAATTTCGGTCGAAAGTATTGTCTAACTTATCCCATTTCGATTTTTTTTAAAAATCAAACATTTACCACAAGTAGTGCACAGCGTGTACATATAGCTCTGTTTTTGTGTGAACTCCTCAGTTTTTATGTATCTCGTTTTTGCTTGTACTCCGTTGCGACTATGATCAGTACATTTTGCATACGTAGTGCCTTGGCTTGGAATTCTCTATCGTTGGTTTTATCTAACTTGTCACATTTTTGGACAAATCCCTTTTTGATGACAAATCTTTTTTATTTCACTTTACCAATTCCAAAATGTGTTTACGGATTTAGCCCCGAGTCCCTACAGCAGGAGACTGACTGACCATGATAATCAAGGGTAGTGGCAGATTAGCTTGGCGCGTCAGGCGCCATGCTAATCTGGCACTACCCTTAATTTATCATGGTCAGTCCACCTCCTGCAACTGGTACATATTCATTAAGTAACATTTTCAAAAATTTGGGAAATGCATTCTTTGGGCTAAAAGGGTTAACTATATAAAGCAGTATTACACCGTGTCACAGATTTTAACTGTGCATTCTGAGGTGTGTAAGACGACCGCCCAAGAATCATTGGTCGCCGTAGACAGTTGGTCTTGTTACACAGGGCCATCTAAGAAACAAAAGAAACCATTGGAACCAAAAATGGGTGGTCTCCTTAGGCCTGTGATCGTCCTATACAGGTGGTCACATCGACAGGTTTGACTGTAGCAGATTGCATGCCACACAATTGACTTCGGCTCTGACAATAATTATAAAGAAAATAAAACTGCACTGTTCTAAACTGTACTGTTCTGATGTGTTTTTTGTCCGAAGTATGTGTGAGGACGAACTGGCCCCGGGCCCTGGGCGGACTTACCCCAACATGGGGCGAGCCCGCCTACGCTCGACTGGGTCGCATTAGAGCCAGTTGGGGCTTATTTTACAATAATGTTGCAACGTTTTGCAAACGCAAGTGTAGGCAAGATATGTACGTTTAATGTAAACCAAGGACTGATCTTATATTTCTATTGGAACGTTATCCACGTGGCGTAAAATGCAAAAGGAAGCGGACTAGCCCCGGTTTCCTCTAAATAATGTAAGTTGTTGTTAGCAAGGATTTGCTACACGGATTCTTGAGGCCTGAGGGAGGTCAAAGGAACCATTGTACCCCGGGGTACAATGGTTCAGTTGACCTCCCGTATGCCTACAAGGGTCAGTGCAGCAAACCCCTGCTACCAATAACGTATTTGTTTTCATTCCTCCACTATTGTCGCAAAAGAAATCGAAGCTGAAATCGTCCGACCTGGACCATGTCAGACATGACTGACGTCAAAAGAATAATTATGCATGTGTATATAATGCACTTATGACGTAATTTAAGATCTTTCAGGGCGTTGCCGTTTGGATGACCAGCAGAATTGTCTACAAATCGTCAATGGAAGAGGTGAGTGGCTGTTTGCCTAAAAAAAAAAGCGTAAAATTCTTCAATAAAATGGATTGTTTACATCCCTACGTCACACGACCAATTACGTTAGCGCAAACCGTACCATGTGACCTCGCTACAAAAACCTTTGTAGCGACTTATGGCGGACTTTTTGTAGCCCTCTTTCTGACGCTTCTTGGATGCCAGTTTTGTTCTATGAAAGATCACTAAAACGTTCTAAAGTAAAAGTTACTTAGTGTTGTTCGAAACAACAGGCACACTACTGGAGACGGCACGTCATGAAAGATTTTTTTAAATTACGTCATAAGTCTATTATGTATATACAGATTTTTACGTCGGTGTTTAGGTGATACTGAGAATCTCACTTGAGTGGTTTTAAAACCTTATCTTACGAGCGAAAGCGAGTAGGATACGTTTTTAAGACCACGATTGAGAGAGAGATTCTCAGTATCACCTAAACACCGATGTAAAAATCTATTTCTTACTCACCCTTTTTTTTTTTTTTTTTTTTTTGGTGGGGGGGGGGGGGGGGGCATAAATCAGATCTGATTTGGTTTTCCACACACGCCTAACCACAACACAGCCGCCATTGTATCTTTGGCAAAGAACATGACGTCATTTACTTTGTAATGTGACGTGGATATTTTGGATGTCAGACAACTGTTCCTCTCTTGGCTTGACTTCGCGAACGAAGATTTTATAGGAGTTGCCCACGACGTCTGCAGGCTTGTTCGTGGCTGCGGAGGCCAATCCGAGACAGGCAGGTTCGACCGCAGTGGCTGCAGGGGAAGGTATGGCCAGGGTTCTGAGCTGCGGCATCTCTGTTTTTTCTCCTGAGCCGCTTGTCCTTAAGGCTAGCTCTGTGAGAGTCCTCAAAGGAGACAGCTGCCTTGTAAATGGTGGAGCGCCAGGTGTCACGGTCCGCAGCAAGCGAAGACCACTGGTGGTGGTCGATTTGGCAGGCACTAAGTGACTTCTTGAGACAGTCTTTGTATCTCTTCTTTGGTGCCCCTCTGTCACGGTGTCCAGTAGCAAGCTCGCCGAACAGGGTGATCTTTGGTAGGCGATGATCCTCCATCCTGGAGACATGCCCCGCCCAGCGGAGCTGTGTCCGCAGCAGCAAAGCCTCGATGCTCACAGTTTCAGCCTGTTCAAGGACCTCGACGTTGGTGACATAGTCACTCCAGTGAATGCCCAGGATGGTACGCAGGCAGTCGTCCTACAAATCCCACACCTCCCAGTAAAGGTTGAGTTGGACGAACCGCCCACCGCTGAAGAGACCCTCACAGCCATCCACCAGCTCAAGAGTGGCAAAGCAGCAGGCATCGATGGAATACCACCAGAGATCTGGAAACATGGAGGCACAACTGTTCCTACATGATGACGAAATAGCGCAATACATGACGCCAAAGTGCCAGCCGTCACTATCAAATGGCGTCACTGCACATGAACTGAAAGTAGGTCAAGTTTCAATATCGTGTGTCCCATTACCTTTTTGTAGACCAGATTTTCTACAGGACAATGTTGTGCACACGTGTTCGTCCACGCACTATGGCTGTATCACACACGTGCGATACAGGCTTAACAAGGTCTTCTTTTCTGGCTGGTGTACAGACTTCAGTTCGGACTCGCCGATGGTGATGTGGGGAGGGCAATGCTATTCCTTGGGTGCCGGCTGATGAAGGGCCTCTGTCTTTTTCAGACTGACCTCGAGTCCAAAGAGATGGGCAGCATATGCGAAGCAGGACATGATGCGCTGCAAGTCTCTCTCTCTGTGTGCAACGAGGGCAGCGTCATCAGCAAAGAGCAGCTCACGAATCAGTTGGTCTAGGGTTTTGGTGTGGGCCTGCAGTCGTCTGAGGTTGAACCGGTTGCCATCGAGACGATACCTGATGTACACTGCGTCGTCATCGTCGAGGTTCGCTGTGGCCTGCTTGAACATCATGCTAAAGAAGATGGTGAAGAGGGTCGGTACCAGCACGCAGCCCTACTTCACGCTGTTGAGAATGGGAAATGGTTCTGAAAGGTCACTGTTGAGTCTGGCCTGGCTTTGCTGGTCCTCGTGGAGCTGAACGATCATACAGAGGAACTTTGGGGGACAGCCAAGTCGCTCCAGGATCTGCCACATGCCTTGCCTGCTCACAGTGTCAAACGCTTTTGTTAGGTCGACAAACGTTACGTACAGCCCTTTGTTCTGCTCGCGGCACTTCTCCTGAAGCTGTCTCACCACAAAGACCATGTCGATGGTACTCCTGTTGGCTCTGAAGCCACACTGGCCCTTTGGGAGGTGGTCTTCAGCGATGGCAGGTACCAGCCGATTCAGGAGCAGCCTTGCGAGAATTTTCCCAGCAGTGGACAGCAGGGTAATTCCACGATAATTAGAGCAGGCAGACTTCTCTCCTTTGTTCTTGTACAGGGTGATGATGACTGCATCACGGAGATCCTTTGGTAGTGTTCCTTTCTCCCAGCAGCAGAGAAAAAGGTCGTGGAGATTGTTGTGCAGTGCTGGGCCTCCATGTTTACAGATCACTGGCGGGATTCCCTCAATGCCTGCTGCTTTGTCACTCTTGAGCTGGTGGATAGCTGTGAGGGTCTCTTCGGCAGTGGGCGGTTCGTCCAATTCATCCTTTACTGGGAGGTGTGGGATTTGGAGGATGACTGTTTCTTGAACAGTGCGCTCAGCACTAAAGAGGTCCTGAAAGTATTCCGACCAGCGGTTCACGATGGAGGTATTATCTATGAGGAGTGCCTGTCCATCAGCGCTTCGCAGGGGACTTTGTACCAGGTGTCTGGGGCCATATACTGCTTTCAGTGCTTCGTAGAAGCCCCTGTAGTCACCGTTGTCAGCGCGAAGCTGGGTCCTCTGTGCGAGTCTGGACCACCATTCGTTCTGGAGCTCTCTAAGCTTGCGCTGGAGACTGCTGCAGATGAGGCGGAAGGCAGACTTCTTCACAGGGCAGGAAGGCTGGGCTAGGTGGGCCTGGTGGGCGGCTCTTTTATTTTTTGCTAGAAGTTCCTGGATCTCTACGTCATTTTCGTCAAACCAGTATTTGTTCCTCTTTCTAACAAAGCCCAAGACTTCCACAGAAGATTTTACAATAGCAGTTTTCAGTTGTTCCCAGAGTGTTTCAGGGGAGGAGTCTGCTGGATCAACTGTGTCTTTGAGCATGCGCTGTAAATCTGTCTGAAAGGCAGCTTTCTTGTCGTCACGCTGAAGGCTGGCAACATCAAGCTTTTTCTTGGGGGGAGGGGGGGGGGGGCTTTCTTGGGTTTCAGCTTGAGGCGGAGCCTGAGTTTGCAGGGAACAAGGGGGTGTTCAGTGTGGCACTCTGCGCTGGGCATCACTCTGGTGAGGAGGACGTCACTGTGGTCCCTCTGACGCACTAGGACATAGTCAATAAGGTGCCAGTGCTTGAAGCGAGGATGCATCCAGGTGGTCTTTCGACTGTTCTTTTGCTGGAACGTAGTTGCTGTTCTGCACAGAACTCCAACAGTAGGCGGCCATTGCCATTGCAGTTCCCAAAGCCATGCTTGCCGAGGACTCCTTTCCAGGCTTCAGAGTCTTGGCCCACTCTGGCGTTGAAGTCGCCAAGGATGATTACTTTGTCGTCTGCAGGGGTGCTCTGTAGGAGGCTGCGCAGGTCGGAGTAGAACTTGTCTTTTTCTACAGGCCCTGCCAGGAGGGCTGGGGAGTACACACTGAGAAGTGTGACGTATTGCTGGTGTCTCAGTGGGAGGCGCATAGACATGATGCGGTCGGAGTGACCCGTTGGTAGGTTTTCCAGCTTAGACGTAATGGGGGTCTTGAAAGTGAAGCCAACACCGGAGAGCCGTCTTTCTGATGCAGGCCTGTCTGACCAGTAGAGGGTGTAGCCGGCGCCAAGTTCTTGGAAGCTGCCTTCCTCCAGGGGGGGGCGTACTTCACTGAGCGCGGCGATGTCGATGTTTAACCTCCGCAATTCATGAGCAATGAGGGCGGAGCGACGTTCAGGGCGTCCACTGTCTGCTGTGTCGAGCATGGTTCGGACGTTCCAGCATGCTACATTGAGTCCGGTCGTGGTCGTCATGGGAGTGGATCCGTTGTTTTTTCTTGTTTTCTGACCGCAGGAGAAGATGCCCGTTGACCGCGGCTAGCCAACTGGGGTTATGAGGTTAGGCCACCTTTTCTAGGCCCCTCTCCGTGTGGAGCAAGCAGTGCTGTCCCTAGAGAAGGCTGCTTGGTCGTTCAGGGTGTGCCGAGTGACGTTGTCATCCCCAGGTCAACATCAGGCGACCAATATCCTGAACCGCCTGCATGCAGGTTTGAGACTGCGGCTTCCAGTGACATCGTTCACCTGCCGTTTTGCCCCTTGCCCATCGCTACAGGACTTGGAAAGGTCGGTGTCATGGTCCGTGGGCGTTTCCTAAAGCCTGCGCGGTGGAGCTTTTTGGTGGAGTGCAGTGTGCGCAGTACTGGCCCCACCCTTTAAACCCTTGGTTCGTTTGCCATGGCCTAGCAAGCTGGGACGTGGCATCGAGGTCCTCAGGTCGTAGGTTTTATATCAGACTGTCCTTGTCCTAGTCTCTGGCTCAAAAGCCTTCCCCGGAGACACGGGGGCTTTGATGTCAGGGTTTTCCTCCCTTAGCCATTCCACAGCCAAGCGGCCAGGCCTGCAAGGCAGCAGGACAATGATTTATTTTCGAGGTTCTCTCCTATAGATCCGCCGTGTTTAGCCTGGGGGCTAGTGCTGCCCTGTTTTTGGGGTCACCTCGGAGAGAATGTGGCCAGGGACCACGCCCTGGCGCTCTGGGATAGAGGGACGCTATGCTAGTCCAGAGGGATTACACGAGGGTGCTTCACAAAGGCCAAGAGGCCCTAAACTAGGGTGATCCTGGGGGAGGCGCTTTAAGAGTTCCCCACTACCCGCACCACCAACGCAACTCGTCCCCTTGGGCCTCCACCCTTTGAGACAGGCAGTGGCCCCTTGACCCTGATCACTAACTAACCCATTAAGTAATTGTCAGCCAGTGTAAGAAGTATACATCATAGGTGATCATGACTATTTCTGTGATCTGATTCTGTGTTTCTCATATGGAGGAGGTTTGTGGGTGTATAGAGCAGTATCACAATTTTCACAAATGGCTGTGTTGTTCCTCAGACGGAGGAGTAATTGGTAGTGTAGTGTTGTTGTCAAACACAAGGTGATTGCTCCTGCAGAACTCCAGGTAGAACTTTCTTTTCAATAAGAAAATTAACACCATAATTTTATAAGAATCAGAAGTTCTCGATTAATCTTGTTTTGTTAGGGAGGTGGGGTGGAGGCAGGGAGGAGGACATGATCAACCCTTCCGTTTATAAAGTGCCAAAAGCAGTGCTGTGTCCCGAGACAAAAGAAGAAAAGTTTTAACAAATAAAAATCGTCACCTCTGAGAAATCTAGGTATGTCTGAGAAAATCATAAGAAAAAAAAAAATAAAGAAAAACACGTAGAGAGAACGGTTACAACAGGATAGTACAATTTTAAAGAAAATCACAAAAAGCACCAAGAAAGAATAATTTCATCACAACTTATTTGTAATTGTTCTTTTTAAGCATGTTTCTTTCTTTGTTATGATTTTATGCTCGCCTGATAATCACTGTTTTGGTGTAGATTTCTTGTGTATGACACAGTGTGGGAAAACGGGAGGGGGGCTGTTGTGCCATCCCCCCCCCATCCTCCCTCCGTCGAGACACCTCTGGATCCGCCCCTGAAACAGGTTGTCTCCAAGCGTTTGTTTCAGCAGCACCTCATATCACTCTACAGTGACGCACAAAGACATCAGACTTCGCGGCACACATCAGCATTCATGATCACATATTGTTACCTCTATTTTCAAAAGATTTAGTAATTATGGGAATTTTGTGCGTCAGCTGTCAAATGATGCATTCAGTTAAAGTATCGTATTGTGTGTGTTGTGGGCGATGGTAGGAGTGTTGGAGGTGGCTCAGTTACCTCCCAGCGCGAGTGGAACGGGAGTGGTGGTGGGGAGGGGGGGGGAAGGGGGAGAGGGGGGAAGGGGAAGGGTGTTGCAAGCTCTTGACATAGATCCTCATGAGGGTCTACAGTTACCTCTATGTTTTTTTCTAAAACTGCTTTGTTTCCATGTTTCCTTGACGTCGAATTCTAAATGATTTACAAGCAAAACACGATCTGGTTCACTGGCAGTGATAGAAAGCTGTTTGGTATTGACTGTGTGTTGTGGTGGTGTGTGACGCAAAAACTTACTATAGGGGGGGCACGCTTCTCTTATTCATGTTAACATACTGATGAGACCCACATCTGCTTTTGGGCGCAAGTGTTCTTAACCCACAAGAGCACACAAGCGCCGGCACTATACACAGAACTAGAGGCTGCATGCACAGAACTACTTCACTGCCCGGGCAAGGCCAACGCTGCAAGAGACATGGTATGGTATGGTATGGTATATATGGTATGGTATGGTATGGCATGGCATGGCATGGCATGGTATGGTATGGTATGGTATGGCATGGCATGGCATGGCATGGTATGGTATGGTATGGTATGGTATGGTATGGTATGGCATGGCATGGCATGGCATGGTATGGTATGGTATGGTATGGTATGGCATGGCATGGCATGGTATGGTATGGTATGGTATGGTATGGTATGGTATGGTATGGTATGGTATGGTATGCTTGGTATGGTATGTTATGGTATGGTATGGTATGGTATGGTATGGTATGGTGTCTCCGAGGCGCACATATCCATCAAATTAAATATGCTCAAAGCGCCGCCGTAGGGATGGAAGGTGAAGCTTTGAAAGCCCTTTGCTACTAAGCGCTACTTTATGTGCAAACCTCCACCCGGTTATTAACTTTGGTGCATGTGATATATTTCTGTTTCCATTTCACCGGTCCTACCGGGCCTTCTCTTTTCGAATAGTGGTAATGGGATTGTTAACGTGCGCACTTGATGATTATGCGTGCTGTACACACGAAGTCGAGACAAGCAAACGTAAGCCGAGTCTGTACGTAAATGTGACTCAATGGGAAGGATGATGATGATGATGAAACTTTATTTATCAACGGTAAAAAGTTTTGACAGAAACAAATCGTCATTTTACAAACTTGCCGTTGCTAACATCTACAAGATAAAATAGATTAAAAGATAATAATAATAATAAAGAATTATATTTACACATATTATTTCATGCAACAATAAAAAATTTTTAAAAAATGACACAAAATAATAACACTTAACATTCATCTTATACCACACACACACACACACACACACACACACACACACACACACACACATACACACACATACACACACACACACACACACACACACACCAACAATATAGATAAATGCATAATTATATTACATAAAAGCATTAACCAACACGGTTTGTTTAAATGCCCAGTGTTGCTATGTTTGGCTCATCAGGTAATCGAAAAGTTTCGTTTTAAAGATTCCAAGTGAGGCTATAGTCTTCAAATGTGCATGAATAGTGTTCCATACAAACGGTCCAGAAAAGGATAAACTAGTTTTAAAGAGGTCAATTCTAGGCAGAGGTAGGGGTAAAGTATTGTTCCTTGAGGACCGTTCGCGTTCTTGCTGTGGCACAAATTTGGTGGTTAGATACTGCGGTGTCATGTTATTTAATATCTTGTGCATGAGGATGCATTTGTTGAAACTAAGTTGTTGACGTAGGCCGAGAATGTTTAGATGTCTAAATTTGTCTGTGGTAGGAATGGGCCGCGTATCTATCATTTTGACAGCTCTTTTATATATAGAGTTTAACCTGTTCATGTGAACATCACTACAACCGTCCCACACTGTGGAGACATAATCAACGTGAGACTTGATATGGGCATGAAAAAACAGTTTACGAGTATGTGTATCCGTTACTTGTCTAAGCTGGGACAACAGGAAAGTGTTTTTAGCAATGGTTTTACAGACTGTATTTATATGCGTCTCCCAACATAATTGTTCGTCAACGTGTATTCCCAAGAATTTACGCTCTGTGACTTGTTCTATCGGTTTAGCGTTCAGTTGTAAATGTAACGGCTGTGGTCGGCGTTGGTGTTTTTGTCGTGTAGTGATTAAAATACTCTTTGTTTTTCCTGGATGAAGAACCATATGATTCTCTCTACACCAGTCGGAAACCTCGCTGAGACTACTTTGTAAGCTAATGGTAATGTCAGCTGTTTTTTTACCTGAAACATGGAGGCTCGTATCGTCCGCAAACAGGTTGCAATTAACATCAGTGTTAGTAATATGCAAAGGCAAATCATTAATGAATATTATAAATAGAAGAGGTCCCAAGATCGACCCCTGGGGGACACCGTAGTTAACTTGTCCTTGTTTAGAGTATTTTCCATGAGTATATACCTTTTGTTTTCTGTCTTTTAGGTATGAT
Source organism: Semisulcospira habei (assembly GCA_036245525.1). NCBI lineage: Eukaryota > Metazoa > Mollusca > Gastropoda > Semisulcospiridae > Semisulcospira > Semisulcospira habei. Next base: position 8,210,155 of record BTPG01000006.1, read on the forward strand.
CTAAAAAATGCTATGGCAGTTTCACTTATATGGTATGCTGCTAGCTTCTTTAAGAGAATGTCATGGTCGACAAGATCAAATGCTTTTTGTAGGTCTAAGAAAACAGCTCCAGACATCAGGTTTTTATTTATTGATTCCAGCCAGCTGTCTACAATGTGTGCCAGTGCTGACTGACATGAGTGTTTCGGTCTAAAGCCGGACTGATGAATATTTATGAAATTACCCTTTTCTAGAAAATCGAGGAGGTGTTTTTGTATGTGTTTTTCAAGGGGCTTTGACAGGGCTGACAAAAGTGAGATAGGACGGTAGTTATTGACATCCTCAAGATCTTTTGATTTAGGGATTGGAATTACCTTGGCCTCTTTGAAAATAGTTGGAAACGTGCTGTGTTTTATACAGAGGTTAAAGATATAAGTGAGTGCCTCTACCGTATTTGGTAGTGACATTTTCAGAATTTTGTTGTCTATACCATCCATCCCGGTGGACTTTTTGTTCGGCATGCTAGAGATGAATTTGCCGACTTCAGCGACGGTAATATCAGGAATGATGAATGTCTGCAGCATATTTTTGGCCTCACAGTATTTTTCCAGTATACTAGGAACTTGGTACTCTGTGTTACTACTTGCAGCTGACTGAGCAAGTGTTTCAGCTGTCGATAGGAAGTGCTTATTTAATATATCAGCTGACAAATGGGATGGTATTTCAGGGGCTGATTTATCCTTTGTTATAACGTTCAGGGCTTTCCACACCGATGCTGTATCTTTTTTGTCCCTAATCATTTCCTGGAAGAACAGTTTTTTTGACGCTTTCACTAAGTATTTAACACGATTTCGTTGTTTCTTATATTCATCAAACTGTTTTTCTTTCTTAAGTTTGTCTCTAAATGACATGGCCTGTTTGACATCTACTGTTAACCAGGGTGGCAGGGTAGAGTGCTTAACTCGTTTTTCTCGTATGGGCGCATGCTTATTTAGGACTCCAAGGAATAGATCCATCCAGTACGACAGGGCACTGTCAGGAGAAGTGTGGTTATACACGTCCCTGAAAGGAGTATTGCGCAGATCCCGCAGAAAGTCGCCGTTATTAAATGTTTTGAAAGAACGATATTTAATTGTTTTATGTCTCTTTTTGTTCTCTTTGTCTAGTTTCATGGAGACTGTGCAACATACTGGGTTATGGTCACTGACAGCTAAGGAGGGAACATGTACATTTGATATTTTATCATCATTTGTCACATAAATATGATCAATCAGGGTTGAAGATGTACATGTGGTTCTAGTGGGGGTTTTAATTAACTGTTCTAAACCAAATAGTGCTGTTGTTGACGCCCATGCAGCATTGGACCCTTTAGATTTAGAAAGATCAATATTAAAATCGCCCAAAAGAACAACGTCAGCTTTATTTTGATTTACGCTATCCATCATTGCTACGAAGTCATCATACCAGTCCCAGCTGGCTGCGGGATTTCTATAAATAAAGCCAATGAGGACGGGGGGTGATTTAGATGTCTTCACTTCTACCCACAAGCTTTCCACTTGAGCTGACTCTAAGTCTTGTCGCCGTTTGACGTTACCAAGTATTGAATTATGTATATATACAGCTAGTCCAGTGTGTTGTGGGATTGAGGCATCTCTGCGGAGTACTGAGAAATTTGGGACAGAAATGGAGTTATCCCTTATTGAACTTTTAAGCCTCGACTCGGACACACCAAAAATATGAAAATGTAATGGCGTGTTTAGGAACACGGATAAATCGGGCACCTTGTTAACTAGATGGTATATGTTAAGATGGCCAATTCTCAGTTCGTCTGTTCGTTTCGGAACAGTATTTAGATTACGATTTTGCATGTCGATAAAAACACAAATGTAGCGAAAAATATAATACAAAATTAATATGGTCACAAAAAATAATCCAACAAAATAAAAAATAAAAATCAACTAATATCAATATCTATATAGAATGCTTTAAATAAGCTCAATAAAAAAAAAATACACGGCAAAGAAACACAATGTTTATCACGCGCTTAGTCTAAGTTCAGCAGAATGTTTACGGTTTTCTTGCTTGGTTATGTCAACAAAAAATAACAAAGTCAGCAACTATAAAAGAGAACAAATAAAAAATGACTTGTCAAGGAACTATGCACGTTCACCTGCGACAAAGTTCATAATACACAAAGCTAATTTGACGACTTAAAAATAAGAAGAAAGAAAAACAAACAAATTTAAAGTCTAAGAAAATGGTACAACTATAATATTTTAAAAAATCGCTAAGTGAAAAAAATATATTTAAATCGGGAAATGGTAATAGCAGATCGGAAATTACTGTCAATAATTGGTCCACAAAACGCGCACAGTGGGACTTTATCAAAGAATGTCGAAATGGCTATCACGCGTGTCCTAATTTCCGGCGCGTGGCCTGAACTTTTGAAGAAGCGAAAACAAGGCGGCACAGTCACTCTCACTAAGCTGCGGCACTCCAGGGGGTGGGGGCGGCGGGGGATAGGGGAAAGTTGGGGGTTTGGGGTACGGGTAGGGGTACACAGGTCGACCGCCTGCCATGTAGGAAGGGGCGCCCATGAGTGTTGATGTGCGATCATAGCCGGGCTGCTGTGGCTTGTGTTCTGGAGCAGCCCCGGCCTTTGATCCACCGCCATAAGCAAACGGCGCTGGTGTACGGTCAGCATGGTTCGGATCGTGCTGACTAGAGTCTTTTGCAAAAGCCTGCTCTTGGTGGAATCTGGGCGCCATTCTGAAGACTTTCGTCACAGCCTGCTCCTCGCGGAATCGGGGCGCCAAGCTTGAACTGGCTGCGTGCTGAGGGCGCTGACTGTGTTGAGGCCTTTGGTCTCGAGGGCCGGGATGCCCGTTTTTACCGCCATGCCCGGGTACATTTAGCTGTCCGTGGCGGTGTGGGTTTTGGTGTCTAGCCTCAGTGGGGCGGGTTACGATGTTGGAGGTACGGCCAGAGTACGCCCGCTTGATGTTTACAGCGAGAGCACTGGTGCCCCGCTTGTTCGGATGGATGGCGTCTCAAACCACCCGCTCTTTACCTCGCCGGTCCTTGTGTAGAACACTTGGTCGTTGTCAATAAAGTTTACCTTCAGCGAGTGGCACACCTCCCTGAGACAAAGGTTGGTGTCTGTGACGCATGGATCAGGCTGCTGACGTTCGTTGATCGTGGGCAGGATGGATGAGATGAAGATTTCTGCCTTGGGGAAGACTCGTCTGGCAGCAGAAATCACATCCTTCCAGCCCTTCTTGCCGATGACGAACCCACGCTTACAGTCATTGATGCCGACATGCATGACGACTGTGGTGACTGCATTCGTGGGGTCGGCATCGTGAAGGTGCTGGAGGATGCCGGCTCTGTCGAGGCCTGACACTGACACGACCTGCGCTTTGTCTGTGCCAGTGACAGACATCAGGTCTCCATGAAGGCCGCGTAGTATCGAATCGCCGAGTAGTAGCGTCTGGGTGCCGGGCTTTGGGTTTTGGAGTGCAGAAAGGTCGGTGGCTTTGTCGGTATCTGAAGATGGTCGGTTTGGTGCCGGCTCTTTGCGCTCGGGGGTTAGCGGAGATGCACGCGGGGGCTCAGAAGTTGTCGTTGAGGTTGGCGACTTTTCCAGCGCTTGCTTGGGCCGAGTGTTGGACGGGGGTGACGGGTTCTTCTTGCCGCTTTTCCTGTCGCTTTTCTGGCCATCCTTCTCCCCCTCCAGCTGGGTGATCCGCTCACGCAGGTGTCTAATCTCCGTGTGCAGCGAATCCACCTCGATGTTGTACGAGTGGCGGATCTCCCCAACGGCGGATCGGAGAGCCGATATCTCCGCCATCAGGCGCTCAACAGCCAGGGGGTCAGGGTTGAGTACTACCGGGCAGACTGTCTGGCACGCAGGCTCAGTGGACACTGCAGCAACAGGAGCAGATGGATGAGTGCCAGCCCCGCCGGCGTCTGTTGTACTGGCAGCGGGAACACTGCTGTCATGGTCGCTGGTGGCGATGCTGGTACCAGTGCTGCCGGTGTTAAACGTATTGGCAGCACCAGCACTGTTGACGCTGTTGCTGATGGTGACGTTGGTGCTAGTGCTGCCCACGTCAAAGGCATCGGCAGCACAAGCACTGTTGACGCTGTCGCTGATGGTGGTGCCAGTGCTGCCGATGTCAGACATATTGGCAGCACTAGCACTGTTGACGCTGTCGCTGATGGTGGTGCCAGTGCTGCCGACGTCAGACGTATTGGCAGCACGAGCACTGTTGACGCTGATGGTGGTGCCAGTGCTGCCGACGTCAGACGTATTGGCAGCACTAGCACTGTTGTCGCGGTCGCTGATGGTGGTGCCAGTGCTGCCGATGTCAGACGCATTGGCAGCACCAGTACTGTCGACGCTGTCGCTGATGGTGGTGCCAGTGCTGCCGATGTCAGACGTATTGACAGCACCAGCACTGTTGACGCTGTCGCGGATGGTGGTGCCAGTGTTGCCGATGTCAGACGTATCGGCAGCACCAGCACTGTTGACGCTGTCGCTGATGGTGGTGCCAGTGCTGCCGATGTCAGAAGTATCGGCAGCACAAGCACTGTTGACGTTGTCGCTGATGGTGGTGCCAGTGCTGCCGATGTCAGACGTATTGGCAGCACAAGCACTGTTGACGCTGTCGCTGATGGTGGTGCCAGTGCTGCCGAAGTCAGACGTATTGGCAGCACAAGCACTGTTGACGCTGTCGCTGATGGTGGTGCCAGTGCTGCCTATGTCAGACGTATTGGCAGCAATAGCACTGTTGACGCTGTCGCTGATGGTGGTGCCAGTGCTGCCGATCTCAGACGTATTGGCAGCACTGTTGACGCTGTCGCTGATGGTGGTGCCAGTGCTGCCGATGTCAGACGTATTGGCAGCAATAGCACTGTTGACGCTGTCGCTGATGGTGGTGCCAGTGCTGCCGATGTCAGACGTATCGGCAGCACAAGCACTGTTGACGCTGTCGCTGATGGTGGTGCCAGTGCTGCCGATGTCAGAAGTATCGGCAGCACAAGCACTGTTGACGCTGTCGCTGATGGTGGTGCCAGTGCTGCCGATGTCAGACGTATTGGCAGCACAAGCACTGTTGACGCTGTCGCTGATGGTGGTGCCAGTGCTGCCGATGTCAGACGTATCGGCAGCACTAGCACTGTTGACGCTGTCGCTGATGGTGGTGCCAGTGCTGCCGATGTCAGACGTATTGGCAGCACTGTTGACGCTGTCGCTGATGGTGGTGCCAGTGCTGCCGATGTCAGACGTATTGGCAGCACCAGCACTGTTGACGCTGTCGCTGATGGTGGTGCCAGTGCTGCCGATGTCAGACGTATTGGCAGCACTGTTGACGCTGTCGCTGATGGTGGTGCCAGTGCTGCCGACGTCAGACGTATTGGCAGCATCAGCACTGTTGACGATGTCGCTGACGATGGTGCCAGTGCTGCCGATGTCAGACGTATTGGCAGCAGTAGCACTGTTGACGCTGTCGATGATGGTGGTGCCACTGCTGCCGATGTCAGACGTATTGGCAGCACCAGCACTGTTGACGCTGTCGCTGATGGTGGTGCCAGTGCTGCCGATGTCATACATATTGGCAGCAGTAGCACTGTTGTCGCTGTCGCTGATGGTGGTGCCAGTGCTGCCGATGTCAGATGTATTGGCAGCACCAGCACTGTTGACGCTGTCGCTGATGGTGGTACCAGTGCTGCCGATGTCAGACGTATTGGCAGCACCAGCACTGTTGACGCTGTCGCTGATGGTGGTGCCACTGCTGCCGATGTCAGACGTATTAGCAGCACTAACACTGTCGACGTTGTCACTGGTTGTGATGGTGGTGGGATTGTCGGTGATGCCAACGTCAGAAGTACCAGTACTGATGACGCTGTCGCTGGTATTGATGTTGGTGCTACTGTCTCCGACGAGAGTTGTGATGACAGCGCGAGCACAGCTGCCGCTGATGGCGTTGTCCTTGCCGGTGGGGCTGACGGTGTCGTCCATCTCAGTGTTGGTCAAGGAGTCATGGTCCACTGGCAGTGCAGAGTCAACTCTAGACGGCAGCGCCAGCTGACTGTGTCCAGACTGGGCAGCCAAGGCGTTTACGATGTCTCTCAGTGCCGCAAACTCCCTGTCCACCCACTGGCGGCAGGACCGGCCCTGCACCAGGAAACTTGCTGTTGTGTAATACACATGAATGACAAGTAGTTGCCGCCTACCGTCTTTCAGCCGTATAGTTGAATGCACAAGGTCTTTGGGCAGACTACTCAAATCTGGGTCAATTAGGTGTTCATAAATGGTATGGTGTTCTCCATAATCCTCCCAGGTTGTTGTAACACCTTGAGGCCGAAATTCGTCAACGTAGCGTAGATTTAACACCTTTCGCCACACTGGTAGCTTCGTATGGTCCGTATGGTAAGTGATCTGAATGGGGTCCAGAGTACGTCTTATCTCTTCTATGTTTGTCTGTGTGAAGCCTAGCTTGGACCGTGTGGTCGGGCCCATCTTGCCATCACTCTAGCTGACACCACACAAAGACTAATCGCCTACAGACAACGCACAGATTACGAGCACACACCTGGCCTGACAGTACACGGTCGGTCACGGGTGGCAAAACCTGGTGTAAGGAGGGGGTCTGAAGATGCAAATTGTATTATCTGAAGGCGCACCGGTGAGGCGCAGTTGAATGTTTACGGATTTTCGTTGGTATAAATGAAAAGATATTCAGTGGTCGACAATGATTTGCACTGGGTTGTCTTCGGCGACCAATTTTGACAAACCCAGGGCTCCACGAGAGTTGAAACTCTTATTTCTCCTATCTCTGCTTTTATGTTTGACAGAAATAGAGGCGGTCGGATGATGAGGTCAGACCCCTGACCCCTGGGCCAGGCATCTGCGCTGGTGTGTTTACACAGTGTTGGGACTATGATGACAGGCGTAGCCAGGTCTGACGCCCCCTGATTACAAAACACTGGAGGCCATATGAGTCACCGCACACGTGTACAAAATTTGAAAATGGAAGACAAGAGAGTTCAGTGGAACATCATATATGGGAAAACACTCATAAGTCATTACTCACGAAAAACTCCATCCTTTCACGTGAAAAATCGCCAGAATGTAGGAGACACAATCACAAACCCGTGTGCCAAATATCATACTTGGCAAATTCACTTAAGACACATGAATCCACTGCGAGCTGGAGCACGATATGAATGCGTGCTGACGCTCCCGGAGAGCGAGAGAGAGAGAGAGAGAGACAATGACAATGAATCTTTATTTTCCAAGAATGAAAAGATTTAGGTCTGAAGACCTTTCTTCCATCTTGTTCTTGCTAAATTACTTACGCAAACACTCACGGGGTCGCACGCACTGACACACCATAAGCGCCCAACAAGGCGAGTCAGGAGGAAAAGTCCGCATCCCATTCCTGCCCACCAGGGGATTCGAACCCGGGATCTTACGACTGCCAGCGCAGTGTCTTATCCACTAAGCTACGTCCACATAAACATAAACCCTCATGACCCCCCGCAGTCACGCAGGGGTTAATATCTCCACTTCGGATAAAGGTCCTCGGTGAGACAAATTAGTTCATTTATAAATATAGTCAAGTACGCATATAATAAGGCCTATTATAACACAAATCGGATAAACAAAGCTGTGTGGAGGTCCCGGCCAGATCTCTTCTTTGTCTTTGTAAAATAAATCCGCTTATAACAAGGTCGGATAGAACACCAGTTCGGATATAACAAATATGTTTTTAGTGCCGACCTCGCATATAACAAACCTTTACATTATAAGCAACAAACGAAACAGGAGAATGTTCTATTTTCAGAGAATGAGCGTGTTTTAATTACCTATTTAAAACTGACTGTGTATTGAGACATTTCGTGCGTTTTGCCTTTGTCACGTTGCCATCTCGTAATATCGCGCTTCCACGTGCATTCCTGCATCTGCAAGAACTGGTCTTTGTAATCGTGGACTTGTACAATGCTAAAGGTGCGAGGATTGGATACCGAGTTCCGCCGTCGGATTTTTTTTCTTCTAGCCGGCGCTGTTCTTATAGCGTCGGGCCCCCAGGCTGCAACTCTGAAAGTATAATTCGTTTGGTTGTTTTTTTTCTCTCTCTCTCTTTTTTTTTTTTTTTTTTTTTTTGGGGGGGGGGGGGGGGGGGGGGGGGGGGGAGGGGGTGTTATGCGTACTTTTCATTTGTGAAACTAGTCTCAGCCAAGCAAAAAGTTTTAAAACATTATATTACGTGTTTAAGAGATACTATGATAGGGCTGTCCTTAGTTTGCTTTGTGTTAGGGAGGTTCAGGTCGGGTTGGGGCCGTTGGCGCCGGCCATGAGACGCCTTGGCGACGGGCTTCACCTGTCCCGAGCCATTGTCCATTTGTTGTTTGTAAATTGTTGTGTGAGTGTGAGTGATTGCGAGTTGTACCTGAGCTGGCGAGACAAATTTTCCTGTACGTGGCAACATGTATTTGGAACAATAAATTGATTGATTGATTGATTGATTGATTGATTGATTGATTGATTGATTGATTGATTGATTGATTGATTGATTGATTGATTGATTGATTGATTGATTGATTGATTGATTGATTGATCGATCGATCGATCGATCGATCGATCGATCGATCGGTCGGTCGGTCGGTCGGTCGGTCGATCGATCGATCGATCGATCGATCGATCGATCGATCGATCGATCGATCGATCGATCGATCGATCGATCGATTGATTGATTGATTGATTGATTGATTGATTGATTGATTGATTGATTGATTGATTGATTGATTGATTGATTGATTGATTGATTGATTGATTGTGTCACCGTTAATTCGGGCTGACCGTCGGGGGTTCTTTCTCCGGGTACTCCGGCTCTTTCTCCCCCTCCACTTTAATACGGTTTCAGGCCACTTTATAAATTTCAAGTACAAGCAATCAAAATTTCCGAAATTTTATTAGCTAAACTGACCCTTCGCACAACGTGAATATCCTGTGTTTGCCTTGTACTGTGTTTGTCTTCAGAGTGAATCCGTGAGCTTCACGTGAGCGTGCGTGTTGGGTTCAGTTCCCGGCGCTTCGAGCCCATTCGCAGAATTGGGTAAAGGGCCTATATAATAATCGGTATTATTATTATTATTATTAGTATTATTATTATTATTATTATTATTATTATTATTATTATTATTATTATTATTATTATAATCATTATCATTATTATTACAAAGGATAGCTGTAATCACCGGCAGCAAGTTTGGTTGTTGGTAGGACATGTATACAAAACCAGATCAAAAAGGTGACCGCTAAGCGTGCAGAATGCAGAGAAAAACCAACGAAGAAAGAAACACGCTTAGAAAGACAGTTACAACACAATTTATTCATATCTCGGGGTTAAATAAAAAATTTAAAACAAAATAGTCAAACAAACAAGAATACACTTTGCTATTTATCTTATAAGTGAGTGGAGAAAAGTTGTGACTGTGTTTTCCACGTGCATTAATGCATCTACAAGTACTGGTCGTTGTGATCGTGGTCTCGACCAACAGCCAACACCGTCCAAGGAACATGGATACAAACTGGTCCCAGCAAAAGGCATAGATCTTCATGAGCACCCGCATTCCCACTAACTTACCCCCAGTCGCGCGGGCACACGAGGATTGATGTCTCTTGCAGTTCACTTTTATCTCGGCAGTAAAGTGATTGAAGCTAGACACCAACACACCAAGACCGCATTAACTCTTTCAGCCCGATGGCCGTATGTCCCAAATTTTGGAGGCGTCATCTAAGGACTATGCACCAGTTGCAGGAGATGGGTCGACGATGATAATTCAAGGGCAGTGCCAGATTAGCTTGGCGCCGACACTAACCTTGAATTATCATGGTCGACCCATCTCCAGCTGAATGGGTTAACTTTGCGGTAAATGTAGAACATCGATTTCAGACACCTTGGGGTCTCACAGAGTAACTGCCACTTTTGTAGGCAGAGATTGTGCTTTCCTGGAAAAAAACAAAAAAACAAAAAACAAACAACAACAACAACAAACACCAAAATCAAACAAATACGCTGTCACTTTTCTTTATTGTTCTTTTTGTATTTATAGGTATTAAAGACCGGAACCGAGTTAAATAATCTAATCATAATTCGTGTGTCCACACTCACCTCAGCTACACTACGACATGTATAGGGGAGACCGGGACGGGGTGAGACACAAAAGTCTCTTTTCGTTCTCAGGCAGGCCGTATTCAAAATAAAGCCGTGAAAAAAAATAGTAATGAAAATTAAACAATTTTGGCACATACAAAACAACAAAATTAACAAAAATATACGACAGTTTTGCCACAATAACTGATTAAAAACGCTGATCAAACCGAGGCAGGTTGATACACCCCAGGGCAGGTTGACACACTGAGCAGGGCAGGTTGAGACAAAGATGGGGCAGCTTAAGACGCAGCACTCTAGTTCGGATCACAAACGCACACAGTTAAAGTTAGCTCTTTGACTACAGTTTAAACAAAACACTGGATCATTGTTTTCAGAGTTAAAAGCAAATATCAGACCAGAAGTCGCACAATTTTCGGCACAATCAAAAATCAAAATCTGGCGCAGGTTGAGACAGTTATTTTTGGGGCAAGTTGAGACAAGAACTAATTTTGCAAACATATCAAGTTACAAGCGTCACTCTGGTTAGATAAGCAGCAGTTATAGATCTACAAGAAAAAACACCATATGCGCAATAAAACGTGACTAGATTCTTTTTTAAAGGTCGTCATCAAAACAAAAGACACGGGTGGCTGTCATGGTCCGACGCAAAAAAAAAAAAAAAAAAAAAAAAAAAAAAAAAAAAAAAAAAAACGAGAAAATAAATGTAAACCAGGTGGGAACATTGTCAGAATTCCACAAAATTCTAACACTATGTCCCATTTTACTTCTGAATCAGACTTCCGTACGTATGTTCTCACTCATAACTCATCTGTATGTTAACCCCCTTCACCCAGTCTTTACCTTTTCGTCCATTGTCATCCCCCAAAGGAGGGGTGAACTTTAATGTTTCGCTGAGTGAGCCGAAAGGCCAGACCAAGATGAGTTTTCAAATCAAGTGGAAAACTACAGCTAGATGCCATGAATATGACTGTATTGCTGGAGTTCAAACTCAGTTTTATTTTTTAAAAAGGCCATGTTTTGCAGCTCCGAATGACAGTTTTAAGCCGTTTGCGTTTAGCAAAGGTCCTCATCATATGCCACAAATTACCTTTTTGCACAAAAAAACCCCGCTTCAGCGGCATAATACAGTGACTGTCCTTCATGCACTACCTGCATAGCAGTGGCAATATTTCCTATGGAATAATGTGCCCGATTCGATTTTCTCTTGAGCTAAACTTACCATCTGTAATATACCATTCCGAAAGATTCATCAATTAGCAAAGTAATACAGTCTGTAAAAGAACATTATAAAGCTTGGACAAATAACACTAAAAACATAAAATGTTAGTAAAGTACTGGCACTGGCATGTACCATTCTTGAAAGAGAAAAAGCAAGAATGGCAAAGCCCATAAGGCTCACATGCATGACCGATCAACATAATTAATCTAAACTTTTTTTTACTGTGTCCTTTCCAACAGGTCACTGAAATAAGCAAGTGTTCAAGTGTACTAACATACGGAAAGGGTTGGCTTTTGTAGGTGCGAAATCATTGTTTTCTAAAACTGTACGCATTTTTCACTTTTGTCAATCTTACAGGACCCTTGAACTTTGTGAGTAGTGAAACAAATTAGTAAGCACAGAAAGGTCTTATCATCAGCTAACTTTCACCTAAATTTGGTTGAAACGTTTTCCAAAAATCCTAATATGAACTAAAATTATAGAAATAAGAAAGGCAAAGCCCTTATGCCTCAAGTGTCACATGTCCAATCTACATGTGTGACCTTTGTGACAATAATTAAAGTGATGGCTTCTGCACCATCAAAATCTATGCTTTCTCAAAATGTCATCCGTTTTCACACATTTTTCTAACACCCGTGACCTTGACTTTGCTATGAGTCGACTAAATGAGTATATATACGAAGGTCTTATCATCATCAGCTACTTTGTGCTAAACTGGATTGAAAAGTCTGCAGAACTGTTGATAATAATACAGTTCCATCAAAAACTGTCATTTTACACACATCTGCCGACCTCTTGTGACCCTTGACCTTCCGAGGGCTCACCAAATCAGTATGCATATATAGGTCTTAACATCAGGTATCTCTGTACCAAGTTTGGGTTTGAAGTTGTGAATAGTATTTGAGAAAAAAACATCTTTTGTCAAAATATGGCTATTTTTCAACTATTTCTTGAGCTCTTGTGACCCTTCACCTTTCCGAGGGAACATCCAAATTAGTATGCATAGATAGGTCTTACCATCAGGTATCTCTGTAGAAAGTTTGGGTTTGAGGTTGCGAATAGTATTTGTGAAAAAAAAAAATCTTTTGTCAAAATATGGCTTATTTTACCTGTTTCCTGTATGGAAAGATCTTCCCGTCAGGTATCTTTGTACCAATGTTTGGGTTTGAAGTTGGCAATAGTATTTGAGAAAAAATACAGTATGTTAAAATACTGCTATTTTTAAAATCTATTTCCTGATCTCTTGTGACCTTGACCTTTGTGAGAGGTCAGTGAAATTGGTATGTTTAGAAAGGTCTATTCACAAAGTATCCTTAGGCCAAGTTTGAAGACTATGGCTTGAATAGAAGTACCCAACTATGAAGTTGCTACATTGATTCTGCGAATGAAGATAAGTAGCGTCTGATTTCTCTGTTTGTTTGTCTTTTTTGACAAAGGGTATTGACCTGAAATATTAATATATTGTGTTGTAACCATCTTTTCTAAGCGTGTTTCTTTCTTCGTTGGGTACTTCTTTGCATTTTACACGCTTGACAGTCACCTTTTTGGTCTGGATTGTTTATAGCTTGAATAGTCTCCACGAAAATGCCATCGTTAATGTTTACCATGCACGACGGACGAAAGACGGACGACCACTGTCCCAGAACATACACTCACTTTTGCTTCGCACGTGAGTCAAAAGACATATTTTCACATCGTTAACTTTGCTGATTTCTTGCGACTCTTGACCTTTCCGACGGGTCGTCCAAGTAAGTATGCATAGGATGGTTTTACCATCGGGTATCTCTGTACCAGGTTTGGGATGGAAGTTGCAAATAGTATTTGAGAGAAAAACAATTTTTGTGCAAAATTGCTATTTCTGACCTATTTCATGATCTCTCGTGACCCATGACCTTTCAGAGGGTTCATGCAAATTGGTATCCATAGGAGGGTCTTACCATCAGGTATCTCTGTACCATGTTTGGCTTTTCAGTTTGTGAATAGTACTTGAGAAAACATAAATCTTGTCCCAAAATAGCTTTTAATTTTTTTTAACCTATTTCCTGATCCCTTATGACCATGACCTTCAAGAGAGGTCATTCAAATTGGTATGGTTAAAAAAAATGTTGCCGCAAAGTATCCGTGGGCCAAGCTTTAAGACTTTGGCTTGAATAATTTCCGAGAAAATACCAACGTTAAAGTTTACAACTGTCACAATTTATTTTAATCATTATGCAGTATTTTCTTTCGTGGAGAACTTTCGTTCTTTGTTGTGTGTTGCGGTTATGGCATGTACTTTTTAGTGACGTCAAGAACATATGACGTAAGATGTGTGTTTGGAACATGTGACGTACGATGTTGGTTTGAAGAGTTACGTCACTGTGAATCGTTTGGAAGACAGTCAGACATGAGAGATTTTTGCTCTCGAGTTAAGTTAGTTTTTGTGAGGAATTGAGGCGGTGTGATGTGCCTCGTGTTATCTATCGAAGGATAGAATGTTAGTGAAGCTAAATGCTCAATGTTGGTTGTGTAAACACAGTAAGTAGTTGTGTATAACTACGCATGTAACCGGCTAATTATAACGGTGAATTTGTCAACGGCCATCAGTCGTGGGCGCTGGGACAAGCACGAGATAGTCGAAGACTGAGTAAACTTTTCACGCATCTTTGGGTATGTATTTGTTTATTATATAGCTGATTAGCGTTTGTTAAGTAGTAGATTCGGAAAATGTATTAGTTGTTCGGCTCTAGATCTGAGATTGTATGATATTCGGCGCGCATCGGCGAGTTTGCGGTGTCGTCTGGCGATCGGCGCGCGGGGATGAATGGAATGATCGAAACGTTTTGTAGAGCCTGTTGATTTTGAAATGAATGATTCGGATCGTGGTGAGAGGTTATGTGTTGTGCGGAAATATGTCGTATTCGTGTGTGTGCATGATATTTTGGATTGACTGTTATTTAATATTTATTCGATGTCGGAAACGATCGGGAATCGGCGACAACGTCCGGAAGCCGTTAGCGGTCGTCATCGCTACAGTGTCGTCATTCCGGCGGAAGTAACTTTTTAGCAATGGCGGATTTCTTATGGAGAGATACGTTTTGTATGTGTTATAGATGCTTCCCCCCTTATCACCAGCTGAGAAGTTGGATTTGTGTATGCTTCATGTGGGAATGTAATTAATCAACGTGGTGTACGAGATAGTCCAGTCGATCCAGACGGTGTGCGTGTGGAGCTTCGACGTGCCATCGCGAGAGACAGTGCGATTATTCGACCAGTGGTGTGACTGAATCAACGAGCAGCGACGCTACATTCATCTTTATTCCAACAAGCAGCGACGCTACATTCATCTTTATCCCAACAAGCAGCGACGCTACATTCATCTTTATTCCAACAAGCAGCGACGCTACATTCATCTTTATTCCAACAAGCAGCGACGCTACATTCATCTTTATTCACGGTCGGAGTAATCAAACTGTTTGATCGTTCGAGGATTTAAGCATTAATTAGTGTCAGTTATTTTCGACAGACATTGAGATGTGACATTGTAGTGGAACAATAAGTGTAGGATGTGTGGTTAGTGCTGTGAACATTGTGCGAATGGTTAAGGGTGTGCGTGTATTACAGGTGCATGTGTGAATTGAGCGAATATTGTGTAGGTTTGTATACGTCCTGTCTGTTGTTTGTCGTGCGAATGAGAAGATCAAATCATTAAAATCGAACCAAATATCCAAATATTCCGAGTGACTTATATTCTTCCTCCCTGGTGTGACAACAACGGACGATGTGCGGACGGATGGCGGTGGACGAACAATGGACAGACGAACAATGGCCCAGAACATAGACTCACTTTTGATTTACACGTGAGCCAAACATGGAAAGGACTATTCACCATAATAGCACGGGGCAGTTTGAGACAGCCCCGGGTAGTTTGAGACACTGTCTCAACCTGCCCCGTCTCAACCTGCCCCGAAGCAGGTTCCTGAAAAAATTCTCGCAGTATTCTAAATTTACCGCATTGTTAACTAAACTGACGCAAACACAAGCTTTCCTTGTTTCTTTGCTTTCGAAAAAGCCATGTATCACAACTGTCATTCAAGCATTAACTCTAAAATTAAAAATTTTCAACGTTGTCAGAAATGTTCGTACCCTTGAAAAACAAGCCTCACTTCCTCCGGCTCAAAGTACATGTGATCACTCCTGCTAAAACTTGGTTGATGTTGTAAACCGGGTTCTGGAAATATTATCAACGGAAAAAGAACGGCTGAATTATAACGTTAAAGGCCTTATTTTGGGGGTGTCTCACCCAGCCCCGGTCTCCTCTACTCGTTTCAACCTGGCAAAGCAGCACAACTCCTTAGTCGTTAACACGACGAATGAGTTGTCTCGCTGTGCCTTGATGCGTTCTGCCTTATTGACTGTGTGTTACGGTAGTGTGACTGTCCCAGTGCACAAAGGCCATCGGGCCGTCGTCGGCCGCCGTTGGCCCGCGCATGGCTGTGCACTACACTAACATGGCTGTGCGCGGACCAACGGCGGCCGACGTCGGCCCGATGGCCTTTTGCGCATTGTGGTCGACTGTGAGTATGTTGGCAAAGACGAGACGCAAAACTTCCATGTGGAAGTCTGACCTTAATTTTATCGTTCTTGATGATGCTAATGCCGACTGTTCTCGTGACCTGCATCCCAGTCTTCTGAACAGCGCGTGAGCTGACCTCTAGCGAGATGTGACGTCGTCAGTCATAGTCCATGAACAGATGCAAGACCAGGACAACTCTATGAGATGGGCGGGGGGGGGGGGGGGGGGGGATTTGTTTAATTGTCGTAATTCGTGAAAGATTGATCTTCGTGAAACACTAAAGCCCAAATAATAATGTCTTCGTGATCCGTAAAAAGTCCCTGGTTATTTCATAAAACGTGAAAAGTCTGTTGCCAAATTAAATTTCACACAGAAACATTTACATCCCCCCCCCCCCCTCCTCTTTCCGTGACATGTGAATCGCTGTTAATCACGAATCCGTGATAACCCTCCCCCCCCCCCCCCGCCCCCAGCTGACCGCTCACCCCTCTCCCCCGCCCCCCCCCCCCACCCCTCCTCCTCCCCGCCCCGCCCCTCCCCCCCCGCCCCCCAGCCCGTCTCCCCATGCCCTCCCCTTCATTTGCCCAAATAATTTCAGCAAAAGCCGCGAAGTGAAAGTCCATTGATGTGAAAAGTGCGATTTCAGTGTAATTGCATTGCTAATCCTCGACTTTCACCCAAACGGACAAATCAGGAAAGTAACGTGCCGCGACCACTCGGTGTGTAAATTGTAAAACTGAAAATCCCTTCACTCTCCAGAAAAAAAGTGAACATGGTCCAGCTGCAAGAGACATAGATCCTCATCAGCCCGCGCAGTTGCCCTAACTTACCGCTGTTGCGGGGGCTCATGAAGATCTGCGCCGTTTGCTGACGCTACTTTGTATCCCTGTTTCCTGAACGTCCGGGACAGCTTGGCTTTGAATGGAAACCGATTTCAGAAAGTCAGACAGGGGCCACTGGCTTAAGGAAGCTAATCCCTTCGCTACAGTTGAAAAAGTGACATTGTGGATTCTCCTCCCTTTCATCGCACCCCCCCCCCCCTTTTCAGTAGCATGGATGTAAGTGAGACCAACAAGAGGGAAGGACCCACGTGACCCCGAACGACTGCGACCTACGATTCTTGTCGATACAAGGTGCTGGGCCGCAGCGAAGGGTTTCTTTTATCTGCAAAAGAATTACATTTTTTACCTGTTCCCTGCCGCTGGACGTGTTTGATGTTTTTGATATCTTTGTTCATTCAAAGTCCAACAATTGTCACGTCCAGGGAATATGGATACGTACTTGTTTCAGCAAGAAGCATAGATCCTCAGGAGCCCTTGCAGTCGCACTAATTTACCTCCGTCGCGGGGGCTCATGAGGATCTATACCTCTTGCATTTGGATCGTGTCCACCTTTTCTCGGCAGTAAAGGGATCAAATAAAACACACTGTGGTTCTTCTGACGCGTGTTTTTCAATGTGTGTGTGTGTGTGTGTGTGTGTGTGTGTGTGTGTGTGTGTGTGTGTGTGTGTGTGTGTGTGTGTGTGTGTGTGTGTGTGTGTGTGTGTGTGTGATCGCCCATACTGTTGTTGACGACAAGACAGAAACACTCGTTGTATTACTGTCTGATAAAAAAAAAGATGAGTTCCGCGAGTCATCATTCTTGAGCTGGCTGTTTTGCCTACCTGCAAAATGTAATGCACTGAAGTGTCTTTGTTATTCTAATCGTGCTTTTGTTGTTGTTGATTATTTCATCTAAAGTTTACATAGTCCAATGTACACAAACAGAAACATTGAAATCGTGCAACGTCTTTATTGAACAGCTTTGCTGGAGTGTGTCTTGTGTAGTCTATAATTCAGTTCAGACAAACAGTAAACAAACAGCTATGACGGTTCGTTACAAAATCAGCAGTAAAGCACCTAACATCTTGAAGCGCACAAATGTTTGCAATACGTGTGCTTTGTTACGTAAGCCCTATCACACTCTATACTGTTACCTGTACAAAGTTGTTGTACCGAGAAAAATGCGGGCCATCCTTCGTTCCCTTGTTTTGTTTCAGTCTTATTCTCATGCTGTTTGCACCAAAAGGAAAATACATGCACAGGAAGGAACAACTCAATCAAAAGGGATATCTTCCTGAACGTAGGCGCTAAAAAAGGCGCCTTAAAATGATTTTCCGTGCATTCAAAATTGCTGCCCCTAACAAGCACCCCACACCAAACACAAGATAAACAACACTTCCCTCCGACCTCCTGCGTATGGCCCAGTAGCCACACGACCCTATCCCTAATACCAGCAAGACCACGCTGAGTATTTTGATACAGTTACGCCGGATAAAGCTAATGAGTATTTTGATAAAGCTGCTGCGGTTCGTGTTAATGTCCGTCAGGAAGGCCACCAGGCGGTCCAGCTGTACGTGGGTTGTGCAGTCCTCGTGCTGATGGCGGAACAAGAGATACCGTCCCTTAGCGTCCTTGTACACCGACTGTAGGTTGGGCCCGGCCTTGCTGACAGCAGTAGGGATGTCGGTGTCCAGGCACTCCCCACGCGTGAAGGCCAGGATAACACTAGGCATTCTTTGCACGTGGCGCTGTAACCCACAACATTAAGCCGAGATCACGGCTCGCGATAAAATGCAATGCAATACAATACAATAAAATACAATACAATACAATACAGTACAATACAATACAATACAATACAATAATACTTTATTAATCCCTCATGGGGAAATTTATTGTCTGCCCGTGCAACACATGGCATCATCATTTACTCATTGAAATAATTAAATAACCCGTAACTCCCAGTAAAAAAGATGAACTGTAACATACGTAGTGTATCATCACAGTCACAGTTTGCTTTTTTTGGCACGGGGATAATACAAGAGGTCTACCACGAACAGGGAACGACACACTGGGTAAGTGACATGTTAAAAATGTAGCAAAGAATACGGTACAGTTGTTCAGGGCATAATTTTAACACATTTGATCTAACACCATCTGGCCCAGCCGCTTTGTTTGGGTTGGTATGTTTAAGTACGCTAAGCACCTCCTCCTCAGTCACCACAATCACTTCACTTTGCATGTGTTTAGGTCCACTAACTAGCATTTCCTTGACCTGTTCCCTCTCATGCTCAAAATCATGACAATCAAATCTTGCATAGATCTGATTTAAGTCGTTGGCATAGTCCCTAGTTTTGCTCAATACGGGATTAGCTTTTTGCTTCTTGTTCCCACCCATCAGATTCATACCCTCCCACACACGTTTCATTTTACCCGTCTCAAACTGTTCAATATTTTTTTCGATATTCTTGCTTCCCCTTTCTAAGCTCCCTTTTCAGTTCTTTTTGTACTTTTCGTAAAAGTTCTTTGTTCTTGTCTTCAAAAGCTTTTTTTTTCCTTTTAAGATCTCCTTGATGTGCTTCGTGAGCCAAGGTTTGTTGTTGGAATAGATTTTAACAGTTGATTTAGGCACAACACTGTCTACGCAGAAATTTATGTAGCTGCAAACTGTGTCAGCCAGCTCGGCAACGTCGCTTGAAGTGTCCGTAAAAACATTCCACTCAAGCTGTCTACCGGATCCCAAAATATCACCAATAATTATAATAGTAATAAAAATGATGATAATGATAATACTAATAATAAAATGCGGCTAATGTAAGCCCGAGGATCCTTTCCTTACTGGGATGATGTCGAAAGATTTCTTTTAAATAGTTATTGCTCATGAAATTTCCGCTGCTGGCAAGAGTACTTCAATGCTGTCAACAAGTATACCAACTCCATACAGGTTTTCCTTCTCTGACACATGCATTGATAAAAGCAAATTAATATTCATCAATTTAATTGATATACTTTCCTTCACAAAATCCCTTGCCTGCCAAAAAGATTCGATCATGTTGGTACTTGCATTTTTCCGAACGGAAACTCAAAATATTTTCATACTGCAGTCTCCTTATGTGTGGTAGTAATGAAATACTTAGTGTGTACGAACGCTCGAAATTTACGCCCTATACACACACACACACATACACACACACACACACACACACACACACACACACACACACACACACACACACACACACACACACACACGGGCGAACGGAGAACAGACGCCAGGAAACGTGCGAGTCACTGAACTGACTAGTGAAACTGACGAGATTGGCGACATCGACAGCCTCAGACAAGAAGAGATAAGATTTAAAAAAAAAAAAAAAAAAAAGATAAGATAAACTGTACTGCCATATGCACAAACATTAGGAATTTTGCAGAATATCTGATGAGCGTCCATGATACATACATCACAATCAAGCAGACTCTAAAATACCAAACCACACACACAAACACACACACACACACACACACACACACACACACACACACACACACACACACACACACACACATTATATATATATATATATATATATATATATATATATATATATATATATATATATATATATATATATATATATGTGTGTGTGTGTGATATATATATATATATATATATATATATATATATATATATATATATATATATATATATATATATATATATATATATATATATATATATATATATATATATATATATATATAATTTTTCATTCAATTCTGATCATGCTGTGCTAAAGCCATGGAATTCCAGGCTGTTAAGCTTGCATCGTGTCATCAGGACATCATATATACTTAAAATGTGAAGAGAGGATCCACATACACCACGTATTTTAGAAGGAGTGTTACACTTTTATTCTTTGCACAAATTTTCGCCCTCTCAGCAAGGGCTTGTTCAAGGGAATGCCCAGGTAGCAGGTAACTAGGTAACAAAACATAATTTACTTGTGAGAATGTAATGCATCAAAATAAATAAAGAAGGTACACACACATGCACTTTCAAATTCTAAATTATCGTAATACTTGTACATATATAGACTAAGGTACAAAAGCACGTGCATAAGTTCATGATATTTAGTGCGTCATTAATGATGACATGAAACTTTTATGAAACACTAGTATTGACACGCAGTGTGCGGAGGAAAAAAATGTCGCAATGAAATATTTATAATAATAACAACGTTATCATTAGTAGAATTTCCAAACGTGCAGTCAAGAAAAATCTAATATATATATATGTTACGTGGTGGAGTTATAGTCGTAGCATGATAAACACACCAGACGCACGTAAGGTTCTTTTTAAATAAACTTCATTCAGCTGCAATCCGTCACACGTGGCTTAAGGATGTAGACAATACTGGAGTAACAGTTCCAACAATATTTTAATTCCGCAATGCGATCTCCACACAATGTACTTCCAAATGCACAAATACTGATACAAAGTCTCTTCTGCGAATGTCCACACTGTCGACATAAAATTTCTCATACGCAGCGTCTCACACAAAGTACACCCTATACGGGCCACGTACCTACGATAAACTGCGTGTCTCTACCACTGACAATTGCAAGACAATGTATACACGTGCTTTCCTAGCGCCCTCTTTATATATACTACCAATTTCCAGAATCATCTACGAAAATCATACAACGCAACCAATCAGAACGAAACACGCAACGGAAACGCATTAAAATGCGGTCTTTGTCATTTGTGCTGCCTTACCACACCGTCATTGAGAAGGTAAGAAGGCTCTCAATGGCGGCGCGGTAAAACTGCACCATGATCTGCTGACTGACGCCAAAAGACTTCAACCGCTGAAGAAAAAAAACAGGCGCTGCTGGTCTCTCTTTACTAGCTGTTCAATATTCTTCTCTCACTTGAGATCGTGCGAAATGAGAGTACTAAATAAACAATCCTGCTGGCATTTTGCGCCATTATGCGCGATTGAGTTACGTGTAGAATGTACTCAGTAGCACGCACGGTTATACAAAGCACTGATGTCTTCATAGTCAGACGAAATCCATGCGCCGAGTTGACATTGATATGCAGTCGTCTGCCATTTGTGTTTTTTGTCTGAACACCCACAAACAGCCGCAAAAGAAAAATGACGTGAAACACAGTTTTGTTTTCAACTAGATACATACATTATATTGAGCAATATTTTGCTTGATATAGTGCCGATAACTGACAGATGTGATTACTTGACCCGAATCTAATGACCTCGACTGACGTCTAGGACATTTTTTATTCGGGTCTCTTAATGACATCTGCCTGCTATCGCACTATGTACACACTCCATAAAGTTTTCCCTTTTTTGACACAGGTATTGATATATTGTATAACAAGCAAATTAATAGTCATGAATTTGCTTGATGTACTTTCCTTCCCAAAGCCTTTGCGCGCCAAGACACTTGCTTATCTTGAAGATACTTGCATTTTCAAAACGGAAACGCGAAATATGCTCACACTGCAACATTAACAAGCTCCTTATGTATAGTAGTAATGAAATACTCCTTAGTGTGTATGAATGCTCGAAATGATAAGGGAGAAAAGACGACAGAAAACGTGGGAGATTCTGGACTGACAAGTGAAATTGACGAGATGTCAGCTGCCTATATCGATGTTACGTGGTTAAAATCGTGGTCGTAGTATGACATCACACCAGACGGCATGCACGTAAGGTTCTTTTAAATAAACTTCATTCAGCTGCAATCCGTCACACGTGGCTTAAGGATGTAGACATAATTGGAGTAACAGTTACAACAATACAGCGATGCGATCTCCACAAAATACGTTCACAAATGCACCAACAATGTCTTCTCTGCAAAATGTCCACACTTTGACACAATGCGCCTCTCATACAATGTACATCACCATACACTGCATAACTCCGTTACTGACAATGAAGCACGATACCTTGCGTAGCTCAAAGTCACTGTGCTTACGATACACTGCAATTATACAACTGAACAATCTACCGACGCTGTTACATCGCAATTTTACAACTGAACAATGTACAACACGCGCTTCGTAATACGATCTTTTATAGTGGTATGTTTTCCAGAACAACACTCGAGCAAAATCGTACAACACAACCAATCAAAACAAAATACGTAACTAAAACTCATAAATATTAGAGAGGAACCGATTACACTGGAATAGTCCACACTAATCTGGCTGCTATTACCAGCCACTATGTTGGGAAATCCCCGCGCGTCATGACTACACGCAAAAGTAGGCCAGACAGGTCACGACCTCCCCGAATCATCCGGAAATTTCAAGATTCCGCCTAATGCATAGTGACCTCCCACTTCACGCGCGCAGAAAACAATGGCGATTACTCGCGCAGTTTCTAGACTCTTCAGGCTTCAACTCCGTGTGTCAAAAGATAATCGATTCTGCACTAAGCGTGAACGATAGTGAAACTTACTAAAAAGGTACGTGATTCGTAATCATGATAGCTCAAATAAATATCGGATCGTTTCCTACGATTTATGCATGCACGCTCTCACAGAACAACACAACCACAGTCGTAACATTACCCCCCATTTTAGAAAGAAATTTCACAAAAATTTTTTCTCAAATCCAAAAAAACGGTTGTGGCTGTGTTAATATACACAGAACCCTAAACAAATACAATTTCACAACAAATTAAATCAAGTAACTACTTAAAATAATTAACTCACATTTCTTTTAAAATGTCCCGAATATAAATATGCTCCTTTAAACTGTCCTGATCACAGACATGTCCCTTTAAATTATCTTGGACACCAAAATGTTTCTTTAAACTGTTCTATACATAGAAATGTTCATTTAAATTCCTCTGCTCAGGTAATCTGCCCCAAAGTTCTGCGAACCCTTGATTAAACTAAAAATGAATGTCAAAGTTCACTGCTGGAACAACGTCAAATCATGAATACAGTTCACACAGTTCAAAGGTTACTGGTCCTGGGTCAAACACTGTCGGCTTACGGAATGTCTGATAGTTCAAACACACCAAATTAAATTTTTCCTGTTTCTTCGCGATGACCACTGGCGATCTGGAATCTCTGACGACTCCCAAGTCCGGCGTCTCCCCAAAATTCTCCCCCAGTCCTTCTCTCGTGTTGCGAAGCAGACGACATGGCTCGTCGCGAAATGGCTCGTTCGATGTCGGACCAATCTCACGCTGGACGGTGTCCGCAGTCTCAGAGTCAGGCGGAAATCGAGGCCCGAACTCCATAATTTGGACTCTCAGCTTCTCCTGTTTTACCTGGGCCAAGTGTCGTCCATACCGTACGTGCTCCACACCCTCCTGGTGGTGGATTTCGCAAAAGTCAAACAGGTTCTCGTCATCTAGTCTCTCGGTGTCAACAGTCAGACGCACTGATGCAGCGTGTTTACACTGACGACTTCTCTCGATATTCTCCGTCAGTGAATTCACACGGTCAGTATTCGTTCTGTTGTCGACTTCAACTCCGTAGTCTTTGATATCAACCACTGTGCCAGACATGCACGGTCCTCTATCCAACATGTCCAGAGGCAGACGGCGAATTTCAGTGTCGTGTTCATGCCGCAATCTGTCAAGCTGGTTCTGATGATTGACCTTCAGGTCTTGCTCCCGTTCATATCGATCCTGCCCTCCGTCGAAATCTTCGACGACCTTTTGACTTTTATATTCATACACCAGCTCCTGGTTATCTCTCTCCTTATCCTCTTCCTGCAGCTTCAACATCTCCTTTGTCAGAGGAGCCCTGTCTAGCTCGAATCCTTCGTTCTCCTTGCTTTTCGGCGACCCCGTTTGATCATTGTGGCGGCGCTCGGCATCGTGCCGCCAGCTGTCTAACTCCTGCGCCTGTTTTTGCTGCAGACGATGGACGGCTCCTCGCTGTTCCACCTCCAGCATTTCTCGATCGCTGGCCACTGCCGCGTCCATCTGGTTCTGCAGTTGCTCTAGCGCCTTGCGCTTCTCTTCCTCTAACTTCTCTTTATTCACCGTCACTGTTTGTATGGTGTCTACCACTTTTAGAGGGATATTATGGTGGCTCTTCTCTTCCTGACCTCTCGTAGTAACTGCATATGTTTCAAATCTCCATTCTGGATCTGGATCATCTGCGTTTCTGGCACCGCTAACATTTCCGATGATAAGATCATAAACTGGGGTCTTCACACACAACGCCTTCACCTCTCCTGTTAGATACGGGGTGTTGACACTGACCTTGGCAAGGGGGGGTGACTCTCCCACTTCCATCGGCCAAGATGAGGGTGGTCCACTCATGTAGCTTCTGGTCTTCAGCTACTAAATCATCTCTCACGATGACACAGTTACTCTCATTGGTGTGTCGCGGACAAATCTTGACACCACCGGCTTGTTCGGCACTTCATTCTCAGGCAGCGCGATGTTTGAAACTGGTAAGAATGTAGCCCCATCTCCTACTGGGATGCGTCCCTTTTTTTGAAAGATTCAATCAGCTCCGGTGTCACTCGCCTTTCTCCAGACTCAAAGTCACTGGATGACGTCACATCATTTGCTAGTACAGCGGCGGCTCTGTGTTGAGACGTAGTACTACTTCTGCCTGCTATCCCGCGATCTTGGTTGGATCTTCTGGTGTTATCGCCTCGGGGAAGGTCTTTAGAAGGACACCGTATCGCCTTGTGACCTTTCTTTCCACAGAGAAAACATGTCAGGTTCTCCACCGGCTTGTATTTCGGGGTGTCTCTGGCATTGTGGATTTCCTCTGCTGGTGCAGACACACGCTGCGGTTTACTGGGCCCGAACTTCATATTGTGGGCGTCAAGGTATCTTTGAGCGAAGTCTGCCAGGGCCTTTAGGGACTGGTCCTTTTTCTCCCTGAGTCGGGCGGCCAGATCCTTAGAACATGCGTTGAAAACTTGTTCTTTGATGATGAGGTCACACAGGTCTTGGTACTCTCTGTTTAGGCCAGCCAGCTCTATCCATTTCTCCAGGTAGCTTCTGATTCTTTCAATGAATAGGCCGGGTGTTTCTCCTTCTTCAGGCTTGCAGTTCCGAAATCGTCGCCTGTAACCCTCTTCAGTGAAGTCGTACTGTCTCAGCAGGGCGGCATTCAACTGCCTATAATCTTCGGCTTCTTCTCTTGGCAAGCGGGTGTAAAATTCAAGCGCTTTGCCAGTTAGAAGTGCACTCAGCTTGATAGCCCAAGTCTCTTGTTTCCAATTGTTGCTACTTGCGAAGCGCTCGAATCGTTCTAGGTAAGCGTCCATCTTATCTGAGTTTTCAAGGAAAGGTGGAAGCTTTGGCGCACGGGCTGTTTGCTCTCTGCTGGCTAATGCTGTTGCTTCACTTGCCCTCTGGCTCTGTGCCTCTGTCTCCATTTGCTTTAAGTGAATTTCGTGTTGACGCTGGCTCTCCGCCTCTTCTCGCTGTTTCTCTGCTTCTTCTGCTTGGATTTCGAGTTTCCTGATTTCACGTTCCTTAGCTCTTTCTTCTCTCTCCCATCTCTCTTTTTCTTCTCTCTCTCTCTCTCTCTCTCTCTCTCTCTCTCTCTCTCTCTCTCTCTCTCTCTCTCTCTCTCTCTCTCTCTCTCTCTCTCTCTCTCTCTCTCTCTCTCTCGTCTCTTTTCTTCTCTCTCCTCTCTGTCCAGTCTTCCTTCTCTTCTCTCTCTCGTCTCTTTTGTTCTTCGAGTCTCCTTTCTCTTTCTCTCTCCTTTACAAAGTCCAGGAGCTGAGCTCCCTCCAGTCCACATTTGTTTCCGATTTTCAGGATGTCTCCATTTCCGATGTCGCCATCTCTGCGTTTCTCTGCTGGCTGTTTTCTCCTGCTACCCTTTCCACTGAACCCACCGAAGAAGTCCCATCGGAGGTTTTAAAACGTTACGTGGTAAAATCGTGGTCGTAGTATGATATCACACCAGACGGCACGCACGTAAGGTTCTTTTAAATAAACTTCATTCAGCTGCAATCCGTCACACGCGGCTTAAGGATGTAGACAATACTGAAGTAACAGTTCCAACAATATTTTATTACAGCGATGCGATCTCCACAAAATACGTTCACAAATGCACCAACAATGTCTTCTCTGCAAAATGTCCACACTTTGACACAATGCGCCTCTCATACAATGTACATCACCATACCCTGCATAACTCCCCCCCCCCCCCCCCCCCCCCCCCCCACACACTTTGGTACCGGTCTCAGGCCACTTTACAAATTTCAAATACAAGCGATCAAAATTCTCTGTAACTTCAGTAGCTGACTGGCCCTTCGTTTGTCTTGTACTGTGTTTGTCTTAAATGGCGTAAATCCGTGTCTGTTTCGTGAGTGTGTGTGTTGGGTTTCAGGCGCGGCGCTTTGAGTCGATTTCCCCAAAAATTGAGAAAAAGCGCCTATATAATAACGGTATTATTATTATTATTTATGACAATGAAGCACGATACCTTGCGTAGCTCAAAGTAAATGTGCTTACGATACACTGCAATTATACAACTGAACAATGTACCGACGCTGTTACATCGCAATTTTACAACTGAACAATGTACAACACGTGCTTCGTAATACGATCTTTTATAGTGGTATGTTTTCCAGAGCAATCGAGCAAAATCGTACAACACAACCAATCAAAACAAAATACGTAACTAAAACTTATAAATATTAAAGAGGAACCGATTACACTGGAATAGTCCACACTAATCTGGCTGCTATTACCAGCCACTATGTTGGGAAATCCCCGCGCGTCATGACTACACGCAAAAGTAGGCCAGACAGGTCACGACCTCCCCGAATCATCCGGAAATTTCAAGATTCCGCCTAATGCATAGTGACCTCCCACTTCACGCGCGCAGAAAACAATGGCGATTACTCGCGCAGTTTCTAGACTCTTTAGGATTCAACTCCGTGTGTCAAAAGATAATCGATTCTGCACTAAGCGTGAACGATAGTGAAACTTACTGAAAAGGTACGTGATTCGTAATCATGATAGCTCAAATAAATATCGGATCGTTTCCTACGATTTATGCATGCACGCTCTCACAGAACAACACAACCACAATCGTAACAATCGACAGCCTGAGAAAAGAAGTAAATAAACAAACCAGCTAGCATTTTTTTCTTGCAATTATGCGTGATCTAGTTACAAGTACAATTTATTCAGTAACACGCACGGTTATACAATGCACTGATATAATCAGACGAAATCTGCGCGCCGAGTCGACAGCTATATGCAGTCGTCTGCCATTCATGTGTTTGGTCTTAACACCACAATCAGCCGCAAAATGAATGACGAGAGGAATACTTTTGTATTGAACTGGGTACATAAATTATATTGAGCAACAGTTTTGTTTGATATAGTGCCGATAAACAGACAGATGTCATTACTTGACTAAATTCAAAATGTCCTTGTCTTACCACTCGGACATTTTTATATATTCGGGTCTCTCACATCTGCCTGTTATCCGCAACTTATATGAAGCAAAATGTTGCTCAATATTATATAATTTCAAACAAAATGTTGCTCAGTATAATATAGTAACCTCCCTTTATTTATGAAACAATCTGGCAAGAGCATTGTATGCCACAAATAAGAGGATAGCAGTGATGTAGTTGTTTCCCTAAACCCGTTGTGAATGCAGCTGTAGTCCTGTTGACAGAGCTTGTGCCTGCAAGCACGAGGGGGTTATAAACACACCAAAATGCCAGCTTGTTTCATCCAGCTATACCGATGAGCAAAAGAAATGCTTCATTTTGGAATCATCGGAACACTAAAGTGTTTCCGATAATTTTTAAAATGTCGTATCTTTCGCTCGTCAGTACATGACTGGGGCAGCAGGAGTTATCGGCAAAGTCGATTGCATTCCTCAAATAAAACGATAGAGGAGACCGGAGATAGTACGCCCCTTTTGCACTATGTGCCACCTGGAGAACGTACTAATAGAGGTAGTATAGAAGATCAGTACTTGGCTTATATTTAAAGTAAATATCTTGCCTACATGTAGTTTGCAAAAAAAGAAATGGAAACAATATTGTAACGCAAGACACAATGTGACTCGCATGAGACCCAGCCAAGCATGGGCGAGCTTGCCCCACGTCGCGGTAAGTCCGCCCAGGGCCGGGGCAAGCTTATCCCCACACAAACATCGGGCAGGAAACACATCAGAACAGTGCAGTTTTGTTTTCTTTATGTGTCGCAGCGAATAGTAAGTTTATGGCATGCATGATGTTACAGTCAAACCTGTCAAGACGACCACCTGTATGAGACCATATCACGTGTAAGCAGCCCACCCATTTTGGGTTCCACGGTTTTCTTTCTGTTACTCACCTTCACCAGTCTTTACTGCAACGTTAAAATCTTGCAATTGTAATTACACACTTTTTCTCAAGGAAGTAAAAAAAAAAACCTTTCTTTTCAAGAAATTATTGTTGAAAAACAATACTGGTCATTATATAGGCCTACCCAATTCTGTAAATCGGCTGAAACCGAAGCGAACTACGCACGCTCACGTGACATGCTCCAACTCAGATTTCAAATCGCTACCCAACACCTAGCTTTACTTTCATGTATATAGTAGAGACGTTCATTAACATATTAATGGATTTCAGTGCTTTAACAATATTTGGCAGTAACTGTTCTTGTAACGGTGTGTGTGTATGTGTGTGTATGTGTGTGTGTGAGAGAGCTTTTGAGATATGTCACTTTAGTATTAACATTTATTGTAGCTTTTACTTTCTTGCATTTTTTCCCCTGCGATTTCGGTCTTGTAAAGCGCTTAGAGCATCATTAATCTGAAGTTAAATGTACATCTTTTATTATTATTATTACAAATTGGCGGGGGGGGGGGGGGGGGGAGGGCGAGGTTCTAGGGGTTCCGGACCCCCCCCCCCCCTCCCCTGCCCCCCTCCTCCCTCAAAAAAGTCTGTAAAATGCTATAATGTTTGGGAACTTTGGACCACCTCCCCTACCCCACCCTGCTTTTTCTATGCTTTGATGGAAGAGGCTTACACGCGCTTACCCTCCCCCCCCCACCCCCCCCCACCCCACTCCGCCACCGGTTTGATTCCTTGGAGATTGACGACTAACATCCCCACCCCTCCCCCTACTGCTTTTCAATATTCCGGCGCCGGGGAGGTCTTATGTGTCAGCTTAAGGGTACCAAAGAACCTCCCCCCACTCCTCCCCTCATGATAACTGATCCGCCTCTGCGTGAAACACACTCATTCACCCTAAAGACAAAGCCAATACAGCTACAAAGTACGATAAACACAGGACATTCACGTGGTGCGAAGAGTCAGCTCAGCTACTGAGGTTTCTGAAAATTATCGCTTGTATAATTATGAAATTATAAAGTGACCTGAAACCGGTACCAAAGTGGAGGGGTGTAGGGAGAGAAAGAGCCGAGGTACCCGGAGGAAACAAACAAACAAACAAACAAAAACCAAACGGCCGCTCAAATTTACGGCGGTACCAACTAGACAAGAAAAGTCCTACTCTGGAACAGGGTATTGAACCTCGCACCTTTAGCATTGGTGGCATGCGCTTTGCCACTGCGCCACGGACCACCCATGTCTAAATAGTGAATAAATTAAAGGGTAACCAAAGAAAGGATTATCTCATCGTCAGCTGAATAAATCACTGCATTGCATGTGTTTTCATCTGGAGCACATCTGTTCCCTCCCTCCCCCCCCCCCCCACCCCCGAGGCGTG
Organism: Semisulcospira habei; assembly: GCA_036245525.1. Classification (NCBI taxonomy): domain Eukaryota; kingdom Metazoa; phylum Mollusca; class Gastropoda; family Semisulcospiridae; genus Semisulcospira; species Semisulcospira habei. Next base: position 8,240,619 of record BTPG01000006.1, read on the forward strand.
TCCGCGTAGGAGGCGAACTTACTCCAAGGTAAATAGGCGGACGTGCCCCAACACAGACAAATTTACTTGTTAACTCCAGACGGCCGTATTTCCCAAATTTTGAAGGCATCATCTAATGACTATGCATCAGTTGCAGGGGATAGATCGACCATGATAATTCAAGAGTAGTGCCAGATTAGCTTGACGCCTGCTGTAGTGCGTCAGGGCTGAATGGGTTAAGGGAACCACTATCTGTGACACCGGTTACAGCAATAAAGTAACATCTCAATAATAGCTTAGATATAAGGGCTTTGATATCTGATCGCAATGTCTGACTGAAACCATTTATACGTGTTGTAATTTGAGCAGTGCAAAAGTTTTAAGAAATTACTTTTAACATAAGCAAATCATATTGTTACATCTCAGCCCACAAGATTGCAACACATGAGCGACATATTCACCCTGCAGGGAGATGACGGTCATGTGACTTAGCTATCTGACCAAAATGACTGACTAAATCTCCGTCTCCAAATAAAACCCAGTGGACGGACTAGCCCCGGTCTCCCTTAAACCGTGTGTCACTAGACCTGCAGTCGCTGACGGATACCGCAGTAGGCCTGGAACTCCTCCGGCGTGTATCTGACGTCACAGCGCACAGTGACGATCAGCGCGTGAGGGTAGGGGTGTGTCAGCTCCACCCACCGTCTGATCTCCGCCTCCACTTCATCATCGCCCATCTCACAGTTGAAAATGTCTGGCGTATCCACGATCTGCACAAAACACGCAGACAAGTTCACAGCAATGGCTGTCACCAGCTTAAATCGCAGTTGCAGGAGCGGCAAAATCGACTATGGTTTATCAGAATCCCGACTTAGGATAAACAATAAAGCTAAAGATTGTTTGTGTATTCTCATTATGACTTCAAACAAGGGTGGCACGTGACAGTAAGGGTTGTATATGTACATGTGATCCGCGTGGCTTAAGGGTCCTTGAGAATGTCTACACCTTTCAGAAGAACATTAGTATCTGTGCATCTTGCAATAGGGAGCGGTTTCCGTTTTTCCATCAACACTGAGGCTTACATGTGGCATAGATTCTCATATGCTATACAAGACATGTCCTGCCTGATGCTGCAGGGTGCCATGATAAATTGTATCTCCTAAAACAGGACGGG
>BTPG01000006.1:8244271-8271771 GCA_036245525.1 Semisulcospira habei
CGGCCGGAGCGTACTGTAGGCCTACAATAATGTGCAATCACTCGCTATCAGGCAGTTCCGCTACACTGATCTGCACACTTGGGATGAATGTGTGTGTGTGCATGATTTTAAATATGGAATTAACTCTCCAGAAACACCATAACCAAAGGTTTATGCCCTTACGTTTCTTCAGTCTGGTAGGCACTCGCCAGAAACTTTCCCAGCTCCCTCCCTCTTTCCACCTTCAACTCGACCACACCCCCATCTCCCTCTCGGACTCGGCCAAAAACCTCGGCGTTATCCTCGATTCCTCTCTTTCCATGACCAGCTTCATCTCCGCCACACCCCAGGCATGCTACTTCCACCTCCGCCGCATCAGTCAGATCAGAAAATACCTCACTACCGAAGCTGCCACCAAACTTGCTGTCTCTCTCATCCTATCCCGCATCGACTACTGCAACTCTCTCCTTTCCGGCCTCCCTCACTCCACCACTTTCACTCTCCAGCGCCTCCAGAAAAATGCTGCCCGCCTCGTCCTCAGAAAGAAAAAATCCGACTACATCACTCCCCTGCTCAAACTCCTTCACTGGCTTCCCATCCTAAAACGCATCCAATACAAGATTCTGTCTCTCTGCTACAATTCCCTGAACTCCTGCCTATCTCTCCAACTTACTTCACCCCTACACTCCTTCCCGCTCCCTCCGCTCCGCCTCCGATCCTCTCCGCCTCCATATCCCCCGCACCAAACTCAGCACTTTCGGCCCCCGTTCCTTCTCAGTATACGGTCCATCCACCTGGAACACTCTCCCACTCTCTCTCCGTCAGAAACACTCTCTCTCCTCCTTTCAGTCCGCCCTCAAAACTCACCTCTTTCAACAGTTCTAGCACTATATCACCACACTCCCCACCCCAAGCTGACTGTCGTAATGTATCTCACTATTTGTGGTACGTGAGTCGTTGTCTAAAGCGTGCGCATGCGTGTGCGAGTTGTGAGTGCGCGCTCAGAGTTATAATTATTATAAGATAAGCGCATTATAAATACCGTAATTATTATAATTATTATTTAGTTTGCACTCTCACTCATTGTAACAAATCACGACAAACACAAATAGACACATCACACCAACAATAACACATTTCATCAAATCTCTTTATGATGAGCATATATTCATGCAACGTTTTTCTTCTCAGCATTTTTGGGATGGCGAACCCAGTGAGTTGCACCCCTACCCAATTCCAGCAGACGAGTCACCTGCCTACAAATCCAGACTGCTCACAAAAGGGGGAAGTACAGATTATGTAAAATCTTCCCAGGAAGATCAAGTCTTGCAACATACACCTGACACTGTAGCTGGCAAGTGTGGGGCAGCGGAACAATGATGCAAGTATATCTTTGTGTACATATGCTGACAATAACAGCAGAGGTGCATGCCTAACATTTCGCTTACACTCTGTGATGACATTTCACTTTCCATGTAAGGCTTTCATTGTTCTTTGTACAAAGCTGACAGAGTGTGAAACAGTGGTGCCATGAATGGAATGTCTGGTGTGATTTGCGATACATTTACATCCCTTTGGGTGAAAACAATAACCTGTGATATTTAGCTGGCCTTGCACCTGTGTGTAGTAGGAATGTGATTTCTCCAGTCCCACGCTGGTGTTGTAAGCTAATTTCACACAAGATCATGGTGACTGATATGCCTCGAGTATGGTGAAATTTCTGGATGCGGTTGGGCATTTGACTTTGTTTATGCCTGTCTGGCCACTGTTGCACACTTTGAGTTGCTCCTAGAAATAGAAACTGTGGATTATCCACAATGTTGCACTTGTGCAGGTGTCTGTCAGGAAGTACTTCCAAATATTTACTCTTGGCAGTGTCCTCGTGTCGTTTACATAAAATGTGGCTGCAGCTGAGAAAAAAGTGTGTGAAAAGATTCTGTCAAGATATTTGTCAAAAACGTTAGCTTTTCTACTTAGATCTATGTGGAAGTTTTATGTTGCTAGTTTCTTGGTTGGTTTTGTGTTTTTTGTTTGTTTGGTGTTTTTTTTTTTTTTCCTGTATCCAGTGATTAGAACTGGTCTGTTCTCTGTTCTTTCCTCACGTTTCTCAGGATTTGGACACTAACTGGTCAAGCGAAGGCGATCCAGTTCTTGTGGGAGATCAGCTGGGGACCTCGTTGTGACACACATGTCAGCGACCCTGTTGATTCCCTGGTATTGGCTCTCTTTTCAGTCTCCTGGTCTGTGGACAAATATTGAGTGCAGCTTTAGAAATACGTTTGACGTTTTAAGTTAATCATATACATATACTGTTTATAATGTTTTTTATTTATCTTTTCGGGATTTCACCATTAGACTACCTGGCCGTCGCTGCAGAGTGCAAATTCTGAAATAGCAAGCTAGAAGATAAAGATAGACCTGCTGGAGGAGGAGATCAGATCAAGAATTTGACAAATCTGAATGACCCCATCTCAAGGCTGCAAAAAAACTAAAGGTGTGCAGACGCAACCAGCAGCAGAAGAAGTATTTGGAGTGGACTTTGTGATAAAAAAGGAGAGACAACTAAACAACATGTTACAGTTCTACACTGTATTGACATATGTTTGGTTTTTGGCATTTTTGTCATTTTTGTTCCACTCTAGGTGCTGAAAGTGTGCCCTTTTTCACTATACTTGTTCTTAAAAGATTGACCATTTTGCAACACAAATCACAAAAAAAGTCAAACACCAAACATATGTTAATGCAGCTGTAGTACCGCCACACGATAGACTGTTTCTCTTTGCTGATTGAGACATTTTGAAGACTTCATAATTAAATGAAAATGAGTTTTGAATCTAGTATTCCGATGATATCAAATTGTCACTGTGAATCGGCCATTTATGACCTGAACCATTATTTCTCTGTGTGTTGTGTTTTGGCTTGTGAACCACTCATATTCCAGAATAAAATATAATTTACCAGTTAATAATAGTTTTTATTTTATTTTAGGTAATGCTTACTTCTTGCTTGTGTTGATGTGGCATGTTATGGGCCTTTTCGTCCGCTTCTCAGATGGCCTGGCTAGCACACCATGGTTTTATTATTGGGACAGATGCGATCTTGGTGCCTTTTAATATTGCTGCTCACCAATTTTGTGGCATGCCGCTGCAGCTCAGTCGATTAGGCACATGGGTCAAACAGGTTAGCTGCCTTGAAATACTGAAGAGATTTCTGAAGCCCAATGACATGAGAACAGTGACCATTGAACCTGAGATACAAATCATACATGCATGGTTATTTATTAATAATCTCTCTCTCTCTCTCTCTCTCTCTCTCTCTCTCTCTCTCTCTCTCTCTCTCTCTCTCTCTCTCTCTCTCTCTCTCTCTCTCTCTCTCTCTCCCTCCCTCTCTCTCCTCTCTCTTTCACACACACACACACACACACACACACACACACACACACACACACACACACACACACACATCAATTTTATTTGTGAGTGAAAGTAATAATCTCAGCCTGACACTGAACACAGCCAGCAATAGTGAGCGTTGAGCAGCACTGCCATCCTGCTACGATCAGACAAGATGGACTAAAATAGCTCGGATAAGTGTGCTTTTTTTTTTTTTAAAGCAACACCAATAACAAAACACACCTACCCGACTCTGCAGGCACTGACAGCTTCTGTGACCTGTGCTTGCTGATGCTCATTTTCCACGTACAGTTTGTGTGAATGGGCGCGTTCTTGTAGATCTGCGACCGGTCAACACGGATGCAACTTGAACGGAATCACTGCCCGTTGTGTGATAAATAGGAACAGCATCAATGAAACTTGACGCAAACTTGCTTTGCCTCGATCTAGATCCGTTTGTTACATAGCTTTGTATCCTGGCATATATGTAGGCTTGTAGAATATGCAACGCATTCAGTCCAATCACGCGCGCTACCCTCCGTCATATTGCCCAAGGGACAGGACAGCTTGTGGCACCCAGCAACAATTCCTAGGGGGCGTGGCTTTTGTGGCGCGTGCTCGGTGAGGTCCATGGTAATCTATTGGCGGTGACGTCAAAGAAATGTCTATTTATACATAATAGACTTATGACGTAATTTAAAATAGTTCATGACGTTGCCGTCTCTAGTACTGAGTGTGCTTGTTGATTCGAACAACTCTAAGTAACGTTTTTACTTTAGAATGTTTTGGTGATCTTTTATAGAACAAAACTCGCATCCAAGAGGCATCACAAAGAGGGCTACAAAACGACCGCCATTAGTCGCCACAAGGGTTTTTTTGTAGCGAAGTCACATGGTACGGTTTGCGCTAAAGACATTGGTCGTGTGACGTAGGAATGAAAACAAATATATATTATAGCATAGAAGTGGATTGTTCGTATACTTTCTTTTCTAGACAGACCGAGTGTTACGTTTGTGGTCTGTTATTCTTTGTAGGGCATGTGTGTGTTGATCATAGAAAAAGATCCGGTTTTCAGTTGCGTTATTTTAGATTAGAATCACGTACCTTTTTAGTATGATTCGTTTTCAATTTGCATGGAGAATTGTGATCGATGTGTGTGTGTGTGTGTGTGTGTGTGTGTGTGTGTGTGTGTGTGTGTGTGTGTGTGTGTGTGTGTGTGTGTGTGTGACTAGAATGTTGCACATTTTGCTAACTTAAAGCAAAGTCCGACCTAGATTAAGTGGAAGGTTCTGAAAATGGCATGATTATTCTAGTGACCTCAAACATGACGTCAAAGTTTCCTAGTACAACATGTAGGTTACATTTCATGACGTTTACGTAATGCACCTAGATTTCAGTGGAAGATTGTTGAAAACCCTAGAGAGTTCTTTTTAATGAAAAATAATGATTTTGGTTTCGTTTTCTGTTCCTATTGGTTGAGTTGTGTAATTTGCGGGATTGTTATGGATATCTGTGATAGTATCAAAGAGAGTGGTAGAAAGTGTGGGGGCATTTGTAAGAGACAGTGTATCAAAGTGTGGTTGCATCGTAAGAGACAGTGTATGAAAAGGAGGATGCATGTGTGAGAGATAGTGCATACAAGTGTGGATGGATTGCGCTAAGAGTGCATCCGTAGAATAAAGTACTGTTGGAACTGTTACTCCAGTGTGGTCTACAACCTTGTCTACAACCTTGTGCCACGTGTGACGAGTTGCAGTTGAGTGATGGTTTTTTTTCTACAAGAACCCTACGTGAGTGTGTCTGAGGTAATTGCATTATACTATACTGTCTCGTACAATGCATGCACATATTTCCTAACACTCTTTTTTATTCTATCACAGATTTCCACAGCAATCCCGCAAATTACACAATTCAACCACTCAGAACACAAAACGTAACCAAAATGATTAATATTCATAAAAAAACACTCTAGATTTGTCTACAATCCTCCACTGAAATCTGGATGAAATGTAAACAATATGTGTGCTACAAAACTTTGACGCCGTGTTTAAGGTTACTAGAACAATCGCGCCTTTTGCAGAGCAATCCAGCTTAATCTAGGTCGGACTTTGCTACAAGCGAAACGTGCAACATTCTAGACACACTCTGAAAAAAGATCTCTATTCTCCTTGCAAAAGGAAACGTGTCATACTAAATAGGTACGTGATTCTAATCTGAAATGAACTCAGCTGAACACCGGATCTTTTTTTTTTATGATCAACACACACATGCCCTAAAAAGAATAACACAGCCACACACGTAACAGTGAGGATGCAAAATACCTTCACGTCACCAACAAATCCTCCGATAAGTTTATGCGACAACGATTCTAAAACCCCTCCCCCCCCCCTCTCCCCCACCAACCCCCACCCCTCCCCCCAAATAAATAAATAAATAAATAAATAAATAAATAAATAAGTAAATAAATAAAATAACGGACGCCGCGGGGCCGGGGTTATTCATATGTATGCTACTGAATTAGCTCCACCGCGTCCCATCCTAAAACAAACCCTCCATTCTATAAATATAAGGGACTTCAACAGCACACTGCCGAAAGAAAAATACTTCAAAAGAACAAGCAGAAATGTATTGTGCGAATGTTCATTTAAAGCGTGTTTCTTTCTTTCATGGCTATTTCTTTGCACACTTGATATGCCCCTTTGGTCTGGATTTGGGATTTAACTACAGCTTACTTTCAGCATAGTGCTTCTCCACTCCCGCTCTTCTCTCTGGGCTGTAGTTGTCTGCCTCCTCACCCCCTCGTACTCAGGGAACAAGTGACGACCCAGCAGTAAGTTACACAATGTACTCTTGCCAGTCCCTGTCATGCCCGCAACCAGCACGCGGAATTCGCGATCCATTCTGCAACACACACACGCACACACACACACACACACACACACACACACACACACACACACACACACACACACACACACACACACACACATACACACACACACACACACACACACACACACATATACACACACACACAGACAGACACACACACACACACAAATACACACACATCACACACATCACACACACACATCACACACAAACACACACACACACACAAACACACACACACGCACGCACACACACACACACACACACACACACACACACACACACACACACACACACACACACACACACACAGGAAATTTCTCTCATTACATTTAGCGGATTTTCCTTCAGATTTTGGCAAATTTCACTTTCAACATTTCATATTTTAACTTAACCCTATTGGGTGTCGGTAGCGGGTTCAGTTGTTATGATTCCTGCAAGGAAAATCGCGACTAAAACCGCTACCGACGCCCAAAGGGTTACAGCAACAGTACGCGTCTTTATGTGTTGTTGCTCTTGTGTCAGAACGCATGAATCAAACGCCAAACACATAAAAAAAATTACAAAGTTGAACGAATGACAGATAATAGTTTCGGAATGAGTAAATCTTGTTACGTTGATGTTCGTTTTGGATTCCTCATGGGATTTCATCGTGCGTATGTGAAAATAATGCAGTTACGGCCATTGTTTTACGCCGATTGGTGGTTTTTGTTTGTACATAATAATAATAATAATAATAAAGGCGATTTGTTAAGTGCTTATTCTAAAAGTAGCTCTATGCGCTGATACAATGAAAAGGCTAACAGCCAACACGCACAACACGCGCGCGCGCGCGCACGCACGCACACACACACACAAACACACACACATGACAGTGATGATGAATTGTGCATGGCTGAAAAGCAGCGTTGTAGAGGTGGGTTTTGAAAAGTGATTTAAAGAAAACGAGCGTTTGACAGTTACGGACACGGGCGGGGAGATTGTTCCAAGTGGCGGGGTCATGATGGGAGAAGGCGCGACCGCCACGTGTTTTACAATTGAAATTGTAAAGGCGTAATTTACATGTGTCAGATGAGAGCTGGAGTATACAAATGGAGTAAGTCAGAGATATAGGCAGGAGAAGTCAGGTTGATAGAGTTGAAGCACATGCAGGACAGTATTACAGAATGCGTTCTTGTACGGGCAGCCAGTGGAGTTTCTTAACATGCAGGACAGTATTACAGAATGCGTTCTTGTACGGGCAGCCAGTGGAGTTTCTTAACATGCAGGACAGTATTACAGAATGCGTTCTTGTACGGGCAGCCAGTGGAGTTTTTCAATGGCGGGGCGGATATGGTCACGCTTACGCACGCGCAGAACTAGACAGGCGGCAATGTTTTGCACTCTCTGCAGTTTATCTAGCTGGGTTTTAGGCCGGCCTGAACGGAGAGTGTTACAGTAGTCTAACCGTGATAAAACAAAGGAGACATGGATGGCAGTTGCTTCGGGCGTCAGATACTGTCTAACACTGCTAATGCGCCGAAGTTCAATAAAAGCTGATCTGCACATATGACAAACATACTTATCAATTTTGATGTCTCTGTCAATGAAAAAAAAAACAAGGTTTTTGACACTGTCAGATAAAGTGATTTGATTTTGACAGACAGAAATGTGACTGGGAAGATAGGACAACTGCGAAGACGCACACCAGCTGTGATAAGCATGGACTCTGTTTTACCATCATTAAGCTGTAGTGTATTTCTACTCATCCAGTCTTTATCATCTGTCAGACAGTTTTCCATGTTGGAAATTTGACGACCAGCTTCAGGAACGGGACCAGAATCGTGCAACTGTGTGTCATCAGCAAACACATGGTGTCTAAAAGAGTACTTTGACAAAATAGTAGCTAAAGGTTGCATATACAGAATGAAGACAATCGGCCCGAGCACAGAAACTTGGGGCACTCCGAAAAGTAGTGGGGCTGGGGCAGAGTGACAGCCGTTGACAGAGACAACTAGCAGCCGGTTTGTGAGGTACGACTCCATCCAGAGTAAAGCACGATCAGAGAAGCCATAGTCAAAGTGAAGACAAGACAGAAGAATGGAATGATTGATAGTATCAAAGGCTGTGGCCAGATCGAGGAGTGTCAGGACAGACAGCTCATTATTATCAGCAGCGCAAAGGGGATCGTTTAGGATTCTAATCTGGGCATTTTGAGTGGAGTGGCCAGGTAAGTGTGCGGACTGGAAGGGATGTAGAAGAGAATGTTTATGGAGGTACTTCAACATCTGAGTTAAAACAACCTTCTCGATGATTTTAGAAATAAAGGGAAGGGTGGAGATAGGTCTGTAATTTTGCAGTACATTAGGGTCGAGGTTTGGTTTCTTCAGCAGTGGTTGAACTAAGGCCGTCTTCAACTCAAAATATTGTCCAATAATACTATAAAATAGATGTTATTGATTGTACACTACAGGCGGAACTTGTGTAGTTTGTTGATTTAAATTGTTGTAAATAAAAATGTAGGTCTCTGTTTTCTGTTGCGTTGTGTTGTATTTTGTTTTCATTGTATTAACCTGTCTTGTAAAAACTCTCATCTGTGCATTTGTTCTTTCCAAGCTGGGCTATTGTAATTCACTGTATGCAGGTTGTCCCAAATATCAGATTGACAGGCTTCAAAAAGTTCAGAATTCTGCTGCAAGGCTCGTCACCAAAAAGCGCAAAGCAGATATTACACCTGTACTTAAATCACTCCTCTGGCTCCCTGTGGCTGCAAGAATTCAGTATAAACTTTCTTCTGTCTGCTTCAGCTGCATTTCCACATCAAGCCCCCCGTGCTTGTCCTCTCTCCTGCAGCTGTACACTCCTTCAGGACAACTCAGATCCTCTGCTGACAGCCGCATTTTGTGTGTACCTTTTGTCCGTACCAAGTCTTTTGGCCAGCGTTTTTTTTTTTTCATATCTTGGGCCGCTGTACTGGAACGAACTCATCCCATGTACGTCACAATGCTTCAAAAGACGTTTTTAAATCTGCGCTAAAAACACACCTTTTCCAACTCCATTACCCCACTGATTAATCATTGACTGCTGAGGATTCTGTTGTAGTTTTGCTGTGGTGCCTGGAATGTGTGTGTGTGTGTGTGTGTGTGTGTGTGTGTGTGTGTGTGTGTGTGTGTGTGTGTGTGTGTGTGTGTGTGTGTGTGTGTGTGTGTACACAAAAGCCCTAGAATGGGTGACTATCTTTACCATCCTTATGAGAAATGGGTGTGTGTAAAATTCTGGGTGCCCAAGTCAGACACCCATTTTTTATGAGGGTTGTTTCTGCATTGTCTTGCGGTAAAGATTCATAAATTTTTTTTTTAAAAATCAGTTTTTCTCATTTTGGCGTTAACACATGTTCTTTTGTGCTTAACAGACACGCCTCTAGTGTGTTTCATCTTGTCCCAGCAGTGTGTGTGTGTGTGCACAACTGAAACCCCTAAAATGGGCGTGTGTGTGACATCACTCTTCTCAGCTATAAATAACTTAATAGCTTATATGGGTAGACTGCGTCGTTGAGCCGAAGTGAAACGGAGAGATACGAAAGGAAGGGTGGGTGGGGGAGGGGAGGGGGGTGTATTTTAGTTGTTTGAGGGAGTAAATTGTTTATGTTGCTACAAAATGAGGTTTGTTATTTGAGGGTGTGGTTGTTTTGTTAAAAAAGTGTTGAGTTGTGTTGTGATTCCGGGGTGATATGGTGTGAGGTCATGTCTAGTGACAAACTTGAGAGCCATGTATTCGTTTAACAGCGACTTGGCCTATATATATTCGTGCGCCGGTTGCTATGAAGTGAAGTGATTGTATGAATGCGCAGTGTGAGAGAGGAATTATGGACTTTGGGTGAGGCTGCTGTTGTCTTGTGTCCTGCCCAACCTTTTGGTTCAACCTGTTGCATTGTTTGTGGGTTTGTTGGTGTTATGCTTTCATTTTGACTGCTACTCCTGTCGGATTGTATGCACAAATTGATTGAATGCAAATGACGTCACACAGTCAGTGTTGTTACATGCGTCGTCTGCTGCAGTCGGTCGTTTAGTGCAGTTTGAAGAGTGCAGGCTTGGATGGACCATCTTTCGATGTAATGCTAGGTCAGAGAAAAAAAAATGTTGCCAAAGGGTGTAATAGTAAAGTATTGTTTGTGTGAATGCTGCCCGTTAGAGGGAAGGACTGGAAAGTCGAGTGCTGAGCGAAGAGAGAAGGCGACAATGGGAAACTATGATATCCAGCACTATTACGTTGGAATAGATGCATAACAGTTACGACACGCCTGTAAATGAAAACACTTTTAACATTAACAAAAGTTGAGTTTAAAGAGGTTTTAAAACAGTTTTAATAAAAAATGGTCCCCGACACGCTTCTAAAAACAACAGTTTCTTAGTTTTAAACCTTGTTCCGCACCATAAACGCCGCGATTGCTTCTCAGTCTTAGCTGTCCTATAGTGTGGAATGTGGGACTTGGCCAACTGGATCCATCTGGTGCGCTCCAAATGTGTATTTGTGAGTGGTTTGACGTGCAACTGGGTGCGCGCCTCTGAAATGACCTACTGATTCCAGGGATAATGAAAATCTGTCATTCATAAGAGAGCATTCAGCAGCGCTATAAACCAAAAGTGATGAGCCCTCCCCCCCCCCCCACAACCCCACAACCCAACCCAAACAATCATTACAAAATCAACCAGAGGTATGTTTAGTGAGGTATTTGTTCACTGTGTGTTGTGTCATTGTGCTTGACATTTTTGATGCAGGAAAAAGAAGGAATACACATTAAGTTGAAAAAAATGACAACAATCAAATAAATGTGGAAAAGAAGCATCAAATATTCCGTGAACTTTACCTATTACAGACACCTAATTTTCTAGAGATAGTCCATGCTAAAATGAATGATTTGACGAGGACACCCATTTTCACTGTATTGCCAGTTTTTGTGAGAGGCAGCCACTTTATTGGTAAAAACCCATTTTTTCTCCATCCAGTGGCTCTGTTTCTAGAAAATGTCTATTTTATTTTAAGTTGTAGAGCTTAGATATAAGGTGAGTTCTAAACATTCGCATCAACTCCAGAGCCCTAGAATAAATAGAAATATGGGAACCCATTTTCACATAAAATGGTAGGTAACCCACTCTGAGGCTTTTGTCTGTGTGTGTGTGTGTGTGTGTGTGTGTGTGTGTGTGTGTGTGTGTGTGTGTGTGTGTGTGTGTGTGTGTTGGTGTGTGTGTTGGTGTGTGTGTGTGTGTGTGTGTGTGTGTGTGTGTGTGTGTGTGTGTGTAATAATAATAATAATAATAATAATAAATTTATTTCAGTTTTTGCAGGCCATCAGGCCCATATGAACACAAAATACAATTTACAACCAGAAAATACAGGAAGGTGGTTGTAAAGAACACAATCACATAGCATTACATCAGCGCACATAAATAAACAAAAACAACAAATGTTCAAAGCAAATCCCTCTAATTCCTTAATTTAAGGCACCCTGAAATATACATAGCAACTTTAAAGACCAGTTTATCATGTAGGTTTCCACACAGCAGCTGAACTTTGAGATCGGATGGGAATCTGTAGTAAAACAGTGGAATGTACTTTTTACGTAAAGGGGAATATTTTGGACACTCGAAAAGAAAATGACACAAATCTTCAGCCTTATGCCAATCACATGAATTACATTCTGGATTAGTGATGGGTTTTCCCAATCTGGATACTCCGTTTAAAGGTAAACGGTTACATCTAAGTAAACAAATTGCCCGCCTGAGTTCACAAGAAGTCAGCTGCCCTATGTAACTTGCTCTAAGTATTTCTGGGTGGTAATGGCAGTATTCTGTGTTTGATGTAAGGGATGCATGCCAGTCCTGTCTGAAACAATCCATCAGCCGATCTTTGAATATCTGAATGAACAGAGGAGTGTTTCCAACTGACTGCATTTCCCACACATACCCAAACCCGTGCATACACAACAGAGTCTTTATTTGCGTAGCCCAGTTCGATCTACCTGAGGCATCATGCATACATAACATCGTGTAACACTGTCTTGGGTATCTGTTTTCTGACATGGTAAGAAGTCTGCACCAATACTTCACCATTCGAACATAGGCATCAATATACATAGGAAATCTTCCACACTCACCCAGCGCAACATTGTTTTTTACATCTCTTCCAACACCAAGGACCATTTTACAAACCTTTATATGAACCTGCTCAATTACATCATGCCTCTGGAAACCCCAAACCTCTGACCCATATAGCACAATGGGCTTAATCTTGACATCAAAAATGTGAAAAACAGTGTCAGCTGGCAAGTTTTGTAATTTGAAGTATAGTTTTTTGATGCCTGCAACTGCTCTCCTGGCTTTTCCAGCTAAGTGTTCTACACATCTAGCCCAGTTCAGAGTAGAGGAAAATATCACACCAAGGTAAGTATAACTGGACTCGACTTGAATCTGCTTGTCAGCATAAAACCATTTTTCACAATTTTTCACAAAACCTCCATTTTTGAAGACTATCACTTTTGTCTTGTCCATGTTCACAGTGAGACCCCATTTTTTACAGTATTTTTCTAAGCAATTAATTTTCTTTTGGAGATCTGCTACAGAGTCAGAGACAATGGCTATATCATCAGCATACATAAGAAGGAAAATACCCAGTGGGTCCGCAAAAATATCAATGCCACGTGCACCGCACGATGATATTTCTGTCTCAAATTCTGAAAGAAAGATAGAAAACAGCAGTGGGCTCAACACACAACCTTGTCGCACCCCGCCTGACATGCAATCAAAGTAGTCGGTAACTTTGGTTCCAACCCTTACAGCAGCTTTTACATGTTTGTACATACTCTCCAGTGTCTGAAGCAACTTACCATGAACTCCTTTACGTAACAAGAGATACAACAGTTTTGTCCTGTGCACACTGTCGTAAGCTTTAGAAAAGTCTACGTACATGGTGTAAAAACGACCACCCTGCTTGCTAAGATACTTTTGCACTAGTGCCTGTAAACAAAAAATGTTGTCTATAGTACTGTACCCTTTACGGAAGCCAGCTTGAGCCTCAGGAATACAATCATTCTCTTCACAAAAACGAATCAACCTGTTGTTAATGACAAAACTGTACAACTTACTGATAACGTTCAAAAGAGAAATTCCTCTGTAGTTGTCAACATTTCTAGGGTTACCCTTTTTGTGTAGTGGAAATATCACAGCCATGGTCCAGCTTTCAGGGTATTCCGCACTTTGAAACACACGATTGAACAAAGGATGCAGAAATTTCACAAGGATCTCACCTACATGATGAAAAAGGTCAGTGGGCAAGCCATCAGGGCCTGATGCTTTCCCTTGCTTCATGCTATTAATAGCACTGCGAATTTCATCCTGCATGATTTCCTCGTCAATTTTTGCATTGTGACAACCATCACAATCATCAGATAATATATGGTCATTCAAAACACCCTCGGCCTGTCTGCTGAAACCTGAATCATCAACATTCTGATCCACATTTAGCAAATTACGAAAATAATCATACCACACCCGTGGTGAAATAACATCAAAACACAACTTCTTAACGCCAGTCAGAGACTTTATTTTTTGCCAAAATGTTCTTGAATTTGCATCGTTACATGCATCGTTGAGCTCATTCAAAACCCGTGCGTTGTACTCTACTTGTTTTGATTTACACAACTTCTTAAATTCTTTTTTCATGTCAAGATACTTCCCTAAGTCGTCATGTGTGTTTGTGTGTCTGAACTGCTTCAACTGTATGTACTTGTTTTGTTTTGCTAACTCGCAGTCCGAGACCCACCACGGCGGCTGTGCACGGGATTCACCACCTACCTTCTTACCTGACCTCATTTTGTCAGCCGCCTTCTGAATGAATGCTACAAAACAGGCCGACCCTTCTTCTACACTCGAGTCAAGCGCTGACGAAAAGTGTTGAAATTGAGTCTCCTGATTATCTTCAATGTATGCCCAAAAGGACTCAGCGTAGTTTTCTTTCCAAACAAATGTAACCCCTTCCTCTAGTATTATATCATCATTTAAATCATCATCATCACATGAATAAACAGACTGAATAGAAGTAAACGTGGTTACAATGGGGAAATGGTCTGACTCGCACCTGTCTGCAACAAACATATCGGTCACTAGGTCAAACACGGATTGAGAGCAAATACAGTAGTCCACCACACTTTTGCCTCTGTTGGCCACGCACGTAATTTCTCCCTCACTGTCACCTTTCGTTCTGCCATTGACAATAAACAAACAGTACTCTTGACATAGTTCTATCAGTTTCCGACCAAAACTGTTTACGCCAATATCTTTTGACCTCCGTGGGCTTTGTGGTACATCCTCTAGCAGATCTGTTAATTCCTGTAAAGGCTGCACGTGTGTATTATCATCAATAAAATCAGTATCAGACAGACCGGCGGTGCGGGCGTTAAAATCGCCACGTAATAGCCAAGGCAGCTCAGGATGAGCACGTAACACTTGAGCCATGTAGTTTTCTAACACTTGAAAACCATCAACGTTATCTTCACCATATACAACAGAACGCTCTGGAGCCACATACACAAATGCTGCCAGAACATCAGATGCAGAGTTCAAAACAGACTTACCGATCTTTAGAAACACAATATCCTCAGCTGCCTGCATTAAACGCAACACATGACAGGCTATAGATTTATGTACACACACGGCCACGCCCCCTTTTAACTTTTGTGTACGTGGTGAAAAAAACACCTGATACTCTGGAAAGGTATCCTCTATAACATTTTGCTTACACGACCAGATCTCTGAAAATGCAAAAATTTGACACTTTTCACAGAACTGCCTAAAAGAAACACTTTTCAGCTTATTTACAAGACCTTGGATATTCCATGCCATGATGCGAAACACAGAGCTACCACTTTCACCACTACCACTTTCATCATCACAGTGTGCTGGTGTGGGTTTGAGTGTGGGCACTTGAGTGTGTGTGTGTGTGCAGGTAAGTCGTCCTTTGAAGACACATGGTGAGGGCCCTGGGGGTCTGAATGAGGGACGGGCTGTCTTCTCCTGGTTGCTGGGTCAACATGCCGGCCTGCCCCTCATTTCTGCCCCCTGCGCTCCACTGGCCTCTGGGTAGCAGCGTCGTATGCGTGGGTCTTTCCCTCAACAACGAGGGAGTCGAAGCGGAGGAAGGCCTTCTTCCCCGCCTGCTTGGCCTCCTTGAGGAAGGGTAGCAGCTTGCGGCGCACGTCCCTCACCCGAGGGGTGAAGTCCTCAGAGATGTAGACCCGGGACCTGTTCTCCTTCAGCGTTCTGCGCTCAAACAGGATCCGCTCCTTGTCTTTGTACTTGTTGAAGCACACGATGATGGGGTGGGGCGCCTTGCCCCCCTTCAGACGATGGGCACGCTCCACCTCGATCTCCTCCTCTATGCCCATCTCGTCCTTCAACATTGACTTGACAGCTTTCTCACAGTCCGCCCAAGTCTCTGAGCGCCCCTGGGGGTGGGGGATTCCGTGGAAGATCAGATTCTTGCGTCTGCTCCGCCCCTCCAAATCATCCAGCTTATCCTCCAGCTGCGTAACTTTCTCCTTCAACTCTTTGTTTTCTTTCATCACCGCAGTAAAGTCACTCTGAATTTTGTCCATCTGCTCCTGCATTGTAGCTTTCATACTGTCCATCTTTTTGTCCATCACATTCAACATTTTAAACACATCCACAATAGTCGGCTCAGACACTGCGTTTGTCTCACCCCCGGGCGACTGGTTGTCTTGGTTCCCCTGGCATGTCAAAAGAGTCTGTCGTTTCGGTGGGCCTGGGTTCGCTTCGACATCGCCGCACCGGAGCAGAAAGCCGACCAAAAACACGAGTATGACTGCCACCGGTCCGCTGACACTGACAGTGCGGTAACGTAGGGCTGCCTTCCTCTGTGCTTTGCGTGCCATGAAGTTTTGAAAAGTCCAATAAAAGGTACCGCAAATGGCACGAAAAGCTACCGAACTGATCGGCATGATGAGCTGAATCACCCTGTCGTTGTTCTAAAGTCACTAATTAAGTAATTATGTTGCAAAATGCTAAAAATGTGCGGAGCCGCTCTTCTACTGTGTGACGTCGATCGTGAGCACAACCTGTGTGTGTGTGTGTAATATTGTGTACAGTTTTTTTTTTTTGTTTTTTTGTTTTGTAATTGTATTTTTGAAATTTATAAGCCGCCTAGAGCTCTACCTAATGTTAGGCGCCATAGAAATCATTATATTATTATTATTATTATTATTATTATTATTATTATTATTATTATTATTATTATTATTATTATTATTATTATTATTATTATTATTATTATTATTATTATTATTATTGTATTATTTACTTCTTCTTTGCTTAGTGTTGTTTGGTTTTATTTGTTTGGACAACTTGAGTGTGTCGTGGGTTTCTCTTAGTAACTCTCCATTGAGGGAGGCTGTATTAGAGCAGCAGCCTCGACAGTGAAAACAGAGGACATATCACATATCAATAACTCATTGGTAAATAACCCTGCCGAACGACTTTCGTTGTACACATTTCTTTATCACTGCAGAAACGCTGTTGTGCTGAGATTTTGTAAATGAACTACGCCAGGAACACGCTTTGAAAGAGCAGACTTGCAGATAACATGACCTGTATACCGCCGATCTGAAAGATCCTCATGCGCATAAGCCGCGCCTCCGGATGCGGCTGGCCGCGAATGAGTTAACCTTTAAAGCCCAGGCCGCATTTCTAAATTTGTGGAGGTGTCACCTAAAGACTGTCCAATTGCAGGAGTCGGATCGACCATGATAATTCAAGGATAATGCCAGATTAGCTTGGCACCTGATAGCGCCAATGTAATCTGGCACTAGGGTACCCTTAAACTATTATGGTCGAGCCATATCTGGCTGTAGTGTGTCGGGAGGCCACAGTTAAGAAAAGAGAGAAATAATAATAATAATAATACCGTTATTATATAGGCGCTTTTTCTCAATTTTTGGGCAAATCGACTCAAAGCGCCGCGAACTGAAACCCAACACGCACATTTACGTAACAGACACGGATTTACGCCATTTATTTTAAGACAAACACAGTACAAGACAGACGAAGGGCCAGTTCAGCTACTGAAGTTACAGAGATTTTTGATCGCTTGTATTTGAAATTTGTAAAGTGGCCTGAAACCGGTACCAAAGTGTGTGTGGGGGGGGGTGGGGGTGGGGGGGTGGAAGAACCGGAGTACCCGGAGAAAGAACCCCCGACGGTCCGCCCGAATGAACGGTGACACTTACCAGAGGAGAAAAGTCCGACGCCGGAACCAGTTTTCGAACCTCGCACCTTTGGCATTGGTGGGAGGCGCCTTAACCACTGCGCCACAGACCGCCCCAAATCAATCCACTTAGCTCCGACACACTGCAGCAGCACATGGATCGACCGTGATAATTCAAGGATAATGCCACATTAGCTTGGCACCAGATGGCGCCAAGCTAATCTGGCACTATCCTTGAATTATTACGGTCAAGCCATCTCTTCTGTAGTGCCTTTGGGCTAATTGGGTTAACCGTTCCCCACTGATACTACTATAATGAATGGTTCTTGTATAGCGCAAAATCTTTTTGTGGCAAAAACTCATTGCGCTAACACACGCAGTCAAACATGACATAGACGATATGAAACATTACAAATAAATACAACAGGACCACGGATCTACGACAGAGGAAAAGCAAGCTGGAAGAAGTGAGTTTTCAACTGAGCCTTAAACTGAGGGAGAGTAGAGAGATTTCGAAGATTGACAGGCAGCGAGTTCCAAACTGAAGGTGCAATGAAGCTGAATGAGCGTTCACCAACAGTTTTCAAGTTACGCTTCGGAGCCTTCAAACGTTTCTCACTGGAGGACCGCAGAGAGCGTGAAGGCTGTATGTGCAGAGTGAAGTAGAAAGGTAAGCCGGGAGAGTCCCGTCGAAGTGACGGTATGCCAGAATTGCCATCTTGTACTGGCATCGAAACTTTACCGGCAGCTACTACTACTTCAGCTTCAAGAGACGCAGACTCTCTAGAACCTCAGCAATTGCGGGCTGTCATGAGGATCTATTCCTCTTGCTGATACCACTGTCTGTCCGAGTTTCTCGGAAGACTGAAAATCTTGGGCGTGGAATTAATAAAAGAATCGCAGAAAATAAATAAATAAATAAAATCTGCGTCTACAGGTTATTTGGAGTTAAGTGTACGAATCTTACGGCAACAATAAAGTTAACCCATTCAGCCCTGACGCACTACAGCAAGAGATGGGTCGACCGTGATAATTCAAGGGTAGTGCCGGATTAGCTTGGCGTCTGTCGGCGTCAAGCCAATCTGACACTACCCTTGCATTGTCATGACCAATCCATCTGCTGCAACAATTTATATTCGTTAGATGACGCCACCAAATTGGGGGAAATACGTGCGTCGGGCTGAATGAGTTAAATAACCAACGGAAAAAAAGAAACACGCACTGACAGAGAGCGCACACACAGTTTACGTATCGTTTCGATTTTTTTCAAATCAAACACTGTGCCTTGTCAATTATCTTTTTGGGGAAATAGAAACGCATTATCTTTTTTTTGTGGTTTACTTGTAAACGGTTAATCCTCTGGCGGTCTGTAGTGATTTTTGTCGCGATGATTCCTGCAGGTTAGAAGCGTTCTTTAAGCAGACAAACAAATAAACATGACTGTGCATTAAAACCACGAAATTAGAAAGCTGTTATGTGCTCGTCTTCCAAAAAAGCGTGTTCCTTTCTTTTTCGGTTATTTCTTTGCATTTTAGACGCTTAGCTAGTTGCCATTTTGGTCTGGCTGTTCGGACGATGGCTGTGCATACCGCACTTACTGCCTAAACAAACCGGCCCCAGGATAGTGATTGCACTGTCCTTCTTCTTCTTCTTCTCGAACGCCGTCACACTTGGAATTTGACTCTCAAAATGAAATCTGTGGGCTTCTGTAGCGCCTTCACAGGCCCGTACAGTTTCTCTTGTAGAGTGGCGGGTTTCGGCCATAATTATCTCCTCCGTCAGCAACTGGTTGGTTGGTTAGTTTGGGGTTTAACGTCCACGGCACCGAAGTGATAACGGACGGCCCTGACGGGCGGGTTTATGGGGGAACAGGGAAATCTATTACATATGGAGTACGACCTGAACACTGCTCAACTCAGGCGCACTCCAGCTGTGCCACTTTGATTTACCAGGGCCTTTCAACGGACATGCTATTGAACAAGCCCGACTTTTCCCCCTGGATTGAGTGTCCAGCTACCAGGCCGGGACGGGGATTCGAACCCATGACCCGGCGATTCCCTTCGCTCTCCTGCTCCGACGCTTAACCGCCTATTTCGGATACCTCAGCAGCTTGTGGTTCCCACAGTCCTGGATGATGTGCTCTGTGGTCTGCTCTGCTTCTCCACAAGGGCACAAGGGAGATGGCACGAGGTGGAAGCGTGTGTGCAGGTGGAAATTGAGTCAATTGTGCCCGGTCCTCAGACGGAAGATGGTCACCTGCTCTTGTCTGGACAGCTGATGGTAACTGTCTAGGGGCCGTTGTGGTGGTCTGTGAAGCTGACTCCATTTTCGTCTTGTTCTTTCTCTGCGCCCACTTTTGCCATTCTGTCAGCTTCTTCATTGCCGTATATGCCACAGTTTGAAGGGATCCACTGCAGCACCAGTCTGGTGCACTTGATGTTTTGCAGTGCCTCTTGTATACGTGGCAGTTTGCTTGCTGTTGCTGCCTCAAGGACAGACATAGCATCAGTCCCCGTATCCATGCTTCCTGGGGATACTTTTCTTCGAACATGGCCAGTGTCAGGGCTTTCTTGCTCACAGTGCTGTGCTCATCTTTGGTGGTGATGTAGGGTACCGTGGAAGAGAGGGTGATGTTTTCTGGCTTACTTTCTCAGGGTGGAAGGTCACTAGCAGGATTCAGAGCCTCTACCTACGCAGGGAGCTTTGTCTGGTGTTTCTATGCAGAGCTGTCGTCTCCTGTACAGTCTTTTCAGTCTCTCTGAGGTTGGCCGTTTCATCCTGGCATTCATAGGATGGTCTTTGGAAGACTTAACCTTTGTGGACTGTATCAAGGCTTTGCAGTCTCTTTTCATGCGCAGGGGTGAGATGCCTGTTGTCTCTTCCATCTTTTCAATTGGTGTGGATCTCATTGCGCCGGTGATGATACGCAGTGCCTGGTTCTGAACTCTGTCAATGGTCTGTTGGTGTGACTGGGCTGCCGTCAACCATGCATTGGATCCGTACTCAAGGTGTGGTCTCACTCTGCCTTGATATACATTTTTGATGATCTTTTCATTGGGTCCCCATTGTGTTCCATCCAGCTTCCTCATGATGTTCAGCTCTCTTCTAGCTTTCGCTTCTGCGTTCCAAATGTGCGGCTTCCACGTCAGCCTCTGACGCCCAAGTATGTCTGTTGGTCATCATACCGCAGTGGGGTGTTGCCCAGTGTTAGGTTGCCAGCCTTTGCTTTGTTGGAGAGAGAGAAGAGTGTGGCTGATGATTTTTCTGTGTTGATGGTCACACACCAGTTGGTGGTCCACTCTGTCAGCCTGTCCAGGGCTATCTGCATCCTGTATGTAGCAGTTGTTGCATACTCTTCTGTGCACCAGAGTACCAGGTCATCTGCGTACAGGGCTGCGTGGACTCCTTTTGGTAGTTCTGTCACAATGTCGATGATGAAGAGTATGAACAGGGTCGGTGACAGGACTCCACCCTGTGGCACCCCCAGACGCAGCAGCACTTTTGGCACCCCCTGATGCAGCAGCACTTTTTGGCACCAGTACCGATCCACTGTCACACGGGCTCTGCGTTTGTGCAGGTATGACTTGGTCCACCGATACATGTTCCCTTGGATGCCACTGCGAAGGAGTTTCACAAGGAGACCATCCTTCCACACCTTGTCGAAAGCCTTCTGTAGGTCAAAGAAGGCAGCTAATGTCACCTTCTGATCTTGAAAGGTATGACCTGTGCAAGGTGTGTTGTCTGGTCTTCTGTACTCTTATGGCTTCTTAAGCCGGCTTGCTCTGGCACGATAATGCTCTCGGAGTCCAGGTACCACTGCAGGCGCTTGTTGATGATGCGCTCCATGGTCTTGCACACACAACTTGTCAGGCTGATGGAGCGATAACTCAGGGCTTTGGACTTATTCTTCCCTTTCTTCAAAATTGGGGTCATCCTGGCTTCCTTCCAGCACAGGGGTACCTGTCCTCCTCTCCAGCTGTGGTTAAAGATGTCCAGTAGCTTCGTTACGGCAGTCTTGCCAAGGTGTTGAGATGCTCTCTGGACCAGGAGATTTTTTCTTCTTCAGCTGTTTGATCTTCATTTCTGGAAGGGTGACGTCCTCTTCATTGCATCATGGATGTTTGCATCTCTTGTTCTCTCTCTCTTTCTTCCTGTCTGATTCTTTCTCAAGCATTCTTGGGACAGTGATGCTACTTTCTTTCGCATAGATCTTTGCGAACATGTTTGCAGCTTTCCTACCAGTCAGTGCTTTCCATTCTTCTTCCAGGGTGATCTTCTGTTCCCTGGTGCCCTCATCGTTCAACGCCTTGGTCAGTCTCCACAACTTGGTGGTGTCCCTCTCGTTGTTCAGTCTAACAGACTTCTCTCTCCAACTTCTTCTTGTGCACTCCAACTTCATCTTTAGATACTGGGCCTTACTGTGTTGTAGCTTGATGATGATTTCTTGGCTGGGGTTGGTTTCAGCGTCTTCCCTGGCCCTAGTGAGGTTGTCATGTGCTTTCTGAAGATCTGCGGTCCAGTATGGGGTGTAGATTTTCCGGACCCCTCGAGGTATAGTTTCCTTGGCTGCCTTACTGATAATGTCGTTGAACTCTCTGACCACGTTGTTGATGTTCATTCCAGACACAGCGAGGTCTTGCATTAGCTCATTTGTTCGGATACTGAACAAGCGCCAGTCTGCCTTTCGGTAGTTCTATCTTGGTCGGTGTGGTGAGCTAGCTGCTGTGCTTCCTTTTAAGGAGAGGAGGACAGGGCGGTGGTGACTTCCTCCTAACTGTGGTCCTACTGTTCTGCGGAGGCGCTTATGAACATCGTCAGTGCAAAGCGCCAGGTCCGGTGTAGTGGTGGTGTGCCAGCGGCGAGAGTAGAAGGTAGGTTGGTCCTCAGGGTCATTGGCAAGTATCAGGTGGTTTTCATCTTGCCACTCCTCGATGTCTTCTCCTCTCTTGTCAAGCGTGTCATATCCCCAACTCTGGGACTGGCTGTTGAAGACACCAGTGATGAGGAATCCACTGTCCGGGACCTGGTTAGTGTCAAGGGACAGCAGCTTATCATTAGGGCAGTAGTAGTTGACCAGGTCAAGGGTGCTGTCACTGGTGGTTACATTGACCAGGTTGTTTCTAACTAGGGTCATAACTGCCCTTTTTTCGTCCCATGGCGATCACTTCGGAAGACCTGATATCCTCTGACCTTAAAGGGTTTCCCTTCTTGCAGGTGTGTCTCTTGTATACAGCAGATGTTTATGCTGTTTTCATGCAGAAAGTGCTCTAGTTCTGTTTTCTTGTTGTTACCCCCTTCTGCATTCCAGTGCATGATGTTCACATAGGCTTTTTCTTTGTCTCTGGTCTTGTTTCTTCGATGGCCAGTCGCTCTACTTCCCCGTCCCCTGGCTCCTCGAGACAGTCGGGAAGGTCCTCCAGTCGCTGAGGGTGGGCTCCGAAGAGGCGCAGAGCCCGGTACTGCACTTGCCTGGTGAGACTCCACAGGGCGAGCACCATTTCTGTTCAATCCATCTCCAAGTGTCACATGGCTGTATATGCGTGGTACTGTGGTTTATTAGAGTGCGCTGTGCAGCCCAGTACCTCCGTCTTCAGCACTCGGGATTGCTGTCGGGGTTACCTCACCCTTAACTCCTGGTCAAAAGGCCTTTCCTGGGAGCACAGGATGGTTTGGTTTTGGAGCGTTCTTCTCCTAGATGGGTTGCCGACCAAGGTTTAGGAGTCCCATCTACTCTGAGTTATTGCACTGTCCTCATTTCTGAAGGACGATGCCTAAATTCTTTTACCTAATTCGAAAGAGTCGTTGGTTCACTTTGGCCGCTCATCCGTGATGCATTCTTTATTTCTGTGTTTACAACTTGTAATATTGGCTGACTGCTGTTATTTTGTTGATTATTTATTTGAGTAGTCGGTTTCTTTTGTTCGTTTCATTTGTTTTCAATCAATACTTAGCTCCCACCTCACGCAGATGATATTCTGTGTGGGAGAAAACGGCGAGAGCTGCTAGAGGCCTGGCCATTCTGACATTCACCGCTCTTCTCTTCCCTTCTATATGAGAGCTGTCCTCGCTGTCAATGGTCTCTATCTTTTGTCTTTGACCTGATTCTGATGTTGAATTATCTCCTATTAAAGTCTTCTCGCCGATTTGCCAATGCGTCAGTGAGTTCTATACGGGGCGCACGACATACGCGCCATTGATTTGTTAAATGTCATTTGTCATGACTTAAGTTTTTGATTTTATTAAATTTTATATTTTACGTGATATGAGTTTCACTTTCTGAAGTAGCTGAGATAGTGTATGTGAACTCGATGGATGGGTGGATGGGCACAAAAATGGGACCCAGCTATGCTGGCCTCTTCATGGGTTTCCGTGAGCACCAAATACTTCAGAAATACACCGGGCCTGTCCCTGAGATGTATAAACGCTACATCGATGACGGTATAGGAGCTACACACATGACCCAAGCTGCACTTTTAGCCTTCATTCACTTCGTGCAGAACTTCTAGCCAAACATCAAGTTCACATTCACTATCACAACTACTTCAGTCGACTTTCTGGACATGCAAATCAGTATTTATTGCGGATTGTTGAAAATTTCAATACATTACGAACCTACCGACTCATATTCCTACCTCTACTACCGCTCTTCGCACAACCCCATAACTAAGAACAGCATCCCATATTCCCAGTTTCTTCGGCTGAAAAGAATCTGTTACGAAGAATCAGATTTTGATGGTCAATCTAAAGAAATGGCTGGATTGTTCATCGACAGACATTACCCACATACTGTTGTTCAAGGATCTCTCCAAACGGTACAAAAACTTAGTCGCGCGAGTACACTGCAGACTAAACCTACCGCTGATAGTGACAGGCCTATCGTAACCATGATCTACCATCCCCACACCAATCCGGTTCGTAAAATACTTCTTTCTAACTGGGGTCTTGTGTGCTCCAGTAAAGAGTCCGCTGCTATCTTTTCTAAACCTCCGTGGTACGGGACACGCATGTTCGCTCTACTCTCAAGCCTCGTAATACCACCAGACCCTCCGGCTCCACACCGTGCAATGTTCCTAATTACAAAACGTGTCCTTTTATTTGCCCTTCCACCGTGGTGAATGGTCCACGTTACAAATTCAACATAGACAGATACTTCAGGTGTCAAACCACCAACGTGATGTATGTCATCTCCTGTATGAAATGCGGCCTACTCTATGTTGGAGAGACGGAAAGAACCATTAACGACCGTTTCAAAGAACATCTTCAGTCGGTCAAGTACCAATACAACAGACCGGTCAGACGACATTTCAACCAGGTCGACCACTCCGTCTCGGACATTCGGGTTAAGGGCCTCTGGCTTATGCAAGCCAGTAATGTTTGGACCAGGAAAGACCAAGAAAAATTCCTGATTAATAAACTGGGCACTGTGGCGCCACTCGTGATGAATATGAAAGATTACCATTTTTACCTTGACTTTGTCATTCTTATCTGCTAACTGTACTTTACTTTACCTCACTGTGTCGCTTCCATTTGAATCTCTCTTGGCTTGACTTCGCGAACGAAGATTTTATAGGGGTTGTCCACGACCTCTGCAGGCATGCTCGTGACTGCGGAGGCCAATCCGGGACAGGCAGGTTCGACCGCAGTGGCTGCAGAGGGAGGTCTGGCCAGGGTTCTGAGTTGCGGCATCTCTGTTTTTTCTCCTGAGCCGCTTGTCTTTTAAGGCTAGCTCTGCGAGAGTCCTCAAAGGAGACAGCTGCCTTGTAAATGGTGGAGCGCCAGGTGTCACGGTCCGCAGCAAGTGAATACCACTGGCGGTGGTCGATTTGGCAGGCACTAAGTGACTTCTTGAGACAGTCTTTGTATCTCTTCTTTGGTGCCCCTTTGTCTCTGTGCCCAGTGGCGAGCTCGCCGAACAGGGTAATCTTGGGTAGGCGATGATCCTCCATCCTGGAGACGTGCCCAGCCCAGCGAAGCTGTGTCCGCAGCAGCAAAGCCTCGATGCTTACAGTTTCTGCCTGTTCAAGGACCTCGACGTTTGTCACATAGTCACTCCAGTGAATGTCAAGGATTGTACGCAGGCAGCGCTGGTGGAAGCGTTCGAGGAGTCGTAGTTGGCTGCGGTAGAGGGCCCAGGATTCAGAACCATAAAACAGGATGGTGATGACGACAGCTCTGTACACGCTGTTCTTGGTATCAGTTTTCAGCTGTTGATTGTGCCTCACCCGCTTGTATAGACGCCCGAAAGCGCTGTTTGCCTTTGCCAGCCTGCTGTACAGCTCCTTGTCCAGCTTGGCGTCTGACGTAATGATGCAGCCAAGGTAGGTAAACTGGTGCACTGACTTTAGTTCAGACTCCGATGGTGATGTGGGGAGGGCGATGCTCCACCTTGTTTGCCGGCTGATGGAGGACCTCTGTCTTTTTCAGACTGACCTCGAGTCCAAAGAGCTTGGCAGCGTCAGCGAAGCAGGATGTGATGCGCTGCAGGGCTCTCTCTGTGTGTGCAACGAGGGCAGCGTCATCAGCAAAGAGCAGCTCACGAAGCAGTTGGTCTAGGGTTTTGGTGTGGGCCTGCAGTCGTCTGAGATTGAACAGGCTGACATCGAGACGATACCTGATGTACACTGCATCGTCATCGTCGAGGTCCACTGTGGCCTGCTTCAAGATCATGCTAAACAAGATGGTGAAGAGGGTCGGTGCCAGCACACAGCCCTGCTTCACACCGTTGAGAATGGGGAATGGTTCTGAGAGGTCATTGTTGAGTCTGACCTGGCCTTGCTGGTCCTCGTGTAGCTGGACGATCATGCTAAGGAACGTTGGGGGACAGCCAAGTCGCTCCAGGATCTGCCACATGCCTTGCCTGCTCACAGTGTCGAACGCTTTTGTTAGGTCGACAAACGTTACGTACAGCCCTTTGTTCTGCTCGCGGCACTTCTCCTGAAGCTGTCTCAGCACAAAGACCATGTCGGTGGTGCTCCTGTTGGCTCTGAAGCCACACTGGCCCTCTGGGAGGTGGTCTTCTGCAATGGCAGGTACCAGCCGATTCAGGAGCAGCCTTGCGAGAATTTTCCCGGCAATGGACAACAGGGTAATTCCACGGTAGTTGGAGCAGGCAGACTTCTCTCCTTTGTTCTCGTACAGGGTGATGACGACTGCATCGCGGAGATCCTTTGGTAGTGTTCCTTTCTCCCAGCAGCAGAGAAAAAGGTCAGGGAGCTTGTTGTGCAGTGCTGGGCCTCCATCTTTCCAGATCTCTGGTGGGATTCCGTCAATGCCTGCTGCTTTGCCAATCTTGAGCTGGTGGATGGCTGTGAGAGTCTCTTCAGCAGTGGGCGGTTCGTCCAATTCAACCTTTACTGGGAGGTGTGGGATTTGGAGGATGACTGCTTCTTGAACAATGCGCTCAGCGCTGAAGAGGTCATGAAAGTATTCCGACCAGTATTCCGTTTGACTACTCGCTAACCAGGTTGGTACTGCCACGGTGTCACAGGCGAATACATCAGTTGCTGTTGCTGCAGCCAGTCGGGGGCAACAACTGATTTATCTTGATGCTCCTGAATGGGCTGTAGTTATAGGTGCTGCTCTTTTGGTTCCTGTTGTTGCTGTTGCGGAGATTGACGCTTGTCTAGTTGTCGTTGCTGCTGCTGTAGATCATTTTGCTCCTATTGTCGGCATCGCTGTTTTGGCTGCTGTTGCCGATAGTGCTTATGAACAGCGGGTGACAAGCTCACCGGTGCCCCGCCCCGCAGCAATGTCTGAGTAAAGCTGCTTAGCGTGTTTGTTACATTAGGAAAAGAGAGAAAGATATATTTCTTTCTCTCAACCGACTTCCTATAAACCGTTGTTTATGTCTTCAATGAGGCATTACATTTCAATATGCTCGGAGGCTCTCTTAGCCACACACTTAATAAATTATTTTGCCAAATTTCAAGCTTGTGTGTACAGACATATCGGAGATTCTCTTGTTTACATGAATACACATACAAA
>BTPG01000006.1:8274271-8339271 GCA_036245525.1 Semisulcospira habei
TTAAGTCCCCGATTGTGTGGGGGCTCATGGGGTCCTTTGCCTCTTGCAGCTGGGTGGTTTTCGCATTTTGGTTTTCGGCAATGAATGGCTTATATTCATGCAGGATGGGCGTTGTTTACGGCAGCACCGGGCGGTGATTACACATACAAAAGGGTTGTTATCCCGAGTTACATGATATATTTTCGCACCTCAAAACAGATATTCAACCTTTTTATTAATGCATTCAGACCGACGCACGTATTTCCTAAATTTTGGAGGCGTCATCAAACGACTATGCACCTGTTGCAGGAGATGGATCGACCATGATAATTTAAGGCGAGTGCCAGACTAGCTTGGCGCCGATAGGTGCCAAGCTAATCTGGCACTACCCTTGAATTATTATTTTCGACCCATCTCCTGCTGTAGTGCGTGAGGGCTGAATGAATGTGATAATGGAGGAAACGACTACTTTTGGTATGCCAATGAAAAAAAAAAACAACAACATGAAAAGTTCTTGAAACCTGAAGCCTCGTGGCCGGGATTTCTCGTCACGCACTTGCTTTTTCACTGAAGTCTCTAAGTCAAGCGGCAACATCCGGCCTCTTTGTAATAGCTGTCCTAACCCCCTCTATTGTATCCTCCCATAGATGAGCAGCTAAGTTGGGAGAAACATGTGACTAATATATGTAAGAAGATATCAAAAAATATATTTCTTTTATCACAATATTTTATTGAGAAGTGTGAATGACATAAATGCACGAAAAATGTTTTTTCATGCGCACATTAAATCTCATGTTGATTACATCTCCACTGTTTGGGATGGTAGCGGTGATGTGCATATCAAAAAACTAAATTCACTATACAAAAGAGCCATTAAAAATGTAGATATAAGACCCATTCCTACCGCTGTTAAACTGCAAAATCTCAAACTTCTTGGCCTTCGTCAACAACTCGTTTACAACAAGTGCATACTTATGTTTAAAATTCTCCACAAGAAAGCTCCACAGTATCTAACAGCTAAATTTACTCCACAACGACAGTGTGACAGGTCCTCGAGGAACAGTACTCTTCGATTACCACTACCTCGCATTGACTTATTCAAATCAAGCCTAGCCTTTTCGGGACCACTTTTATGGATTTCACTTCCTCAACATTTAAAAACACTAACCCACCTTTCCTCCTTTAAAACAAAACTACACTATACCTGATGGAAACTGCTTAGATATATTATTTTTATCCTGTCATTCTGATGAAAGGTTATGTAAATGTATATATTGTTAGTGCGTGCATTTACATAGCTGTAAAGGTGTGTGTATGTATGTTTGATTCTTGGTACTTTGTGCTTGTTTTTGCTGTGCTGTGATTTTTTTTCCTATGTAATTTGTGCTGAGGAGTGTTACTTCCTTTTTTTGTATTTGTTTATTGCTACCTTAGTACTATCATTTTCTGTACTGCGTGTGTCTGTACTTATTTAGTTATGTTTTTTGTTTGCGTTAAATATTTTTTTGTTTGTCTTCATTATATTTCATGTTGTAGTAGGTTAGAAATGGCAAGTTTGAAAAATGACGTATTTGTATCTGTAAAAACTTCTACCGTTATGTAATAAAGTTTCATCATCATCATCATCATCCCATCCATCCCCCAACCACCCACACCCACTCCTACGGTTGGTTAGTTCGGGTTTAACGTCCACCTCACCGATGTTATAATGGACGGCCCTAACGGGCGGGTTATGGGGGACAGGGAAATCTATTACCCCACAACTACCCCTACACCCACCCCAATTTTACCCCTGATCCCCACACCTCAATCCCTTTTGCATTGCGACGCTTTTTTCCCTTTTGTGAAGCCTTTCTTGCCATCCAGAGCAGACTGTTTCAGTTGAGAAGTGTTACTGTTACCGACTAGTATTGGCGATATCGATCGACGAAACAGACACATAATTACGTAACTGCGCGTCACTTCCGTCGAACGGTATCGCCAGGAGCAATCACGTAATGAGGGTAAATAGTAATTAGCACTTTAGCTTATGGGTAGTGCCCGACAGCTTGACACCAAGATACTAAGTTCGCATGGTCGGTCAATGATTTTCTCAGTGTAAATAAAACTGGAAAGTAATTTTGCATCCAAGTGATTCAGGCACTACTCTCGAGGCAATGCGCAACCCGGATACTATACTCTTTGCTGGTGGTAGACGCAGGCTGTTTCTGAAATCTGTGATAATTCAATACAAAAACAATAGGTAGAATATACACAGTGGTCCAGCAAGAGGAATTGATCCTCATGAACCCCCGCGACTGCGGTAAGTTAGTGCGACTGTGAGGGCTCATGAGGATCTGTGTCTCTTGACCACCGTGTCTCTTGAACACCGTGACCACCGCCTTAGTTGCTTGCTCGGCGTTACACCCAAATAACTAACTGTGTCCCTTGCATTTGGATCGTGTTCACTTTTTGTCGGCAGTGAAAAGATTAAGGTATTACTCGTGGGCTGTCACAGTTGTCACTTGTCCCATAAATGGCGTTGGAAGTGAAAGAGTGGTGACTACATAATTCCATCCCTTGGAACCCAAGCCACCTGTTTCCGGCCACGCCATTAATCGTGTGAGGTGGTGTTCGGAGGTATTTTTACAAAGTTCAGAATGCAGACGGAAAAGGTGACAGCCACGCGTGTAAATGCCCACCCCCCCCCTACCCCCACACCCCCCTCCCCACCCTCAACTCCCCTTCTTACCCCTCCCATCCCCACATCCCCCCCCCCCAAAAAAAAAAAAAAAAAAAAAAAAAACCGCAACAAAAAAAGAAATACGCTTTTACAGTAAGAATACGCCATCGGGCCCACTGCGGCCGTCATGTCCCGAAGACGTTTTGTTACTGGGGAATAAAAGTACAATTACAACACAATGTCAAAATAGACACAGACAAGAAAACAATACAGCGCTAATCTTCCTATTCTAGTGCAGGGTGAACAACGGTCGAAACGTGACTCTTTCTAACCAACATTTAGATACCGGACTATATTTAATTTCCTTATGTATAAATCGGCATCCAATTTTTTTTTCGATTTACACGTACAAGACTGCACAGTGACGTAGCTGACGGTGAATGAAGCAAAACACAAAAAGAATAATGGTGATCCGATAAACCGTTCTCGAGATATAGCGTAAAACGTGCCCTTTAAAATGTTCACGTTTCGCACCAAAATCGTCAAATCGGGGAACATGTCAACTTTATGCTCCTGTGTGACTCAGATTATAAGCCGCACAGAGTCCAAACTTGGTACACACACTCCAAACACCGCGTAGACTGTGTCAGTTTTTTCTGGGCTTGTACTACAAACGCACATCCTGCGGCAGGCCGTTAAAGACGCCGAATTTAGAAAATCTAACAACGTCCTTTTTGCTTGAATGTTTGGTTTCAATCTTCAAAAGCTAATATCGCCTAGACTACTTGACCCTCAAACTTCAAGTCTGACCCTGCTAAAGTATATCTCTCTCTTGGCTTGACTTCGCGAACGAAGATTTTATAGGAGTTGACCACGACGTCTGCAGGCTTGTTCGTGGCTGCGGAGGCCAATCCGAGACAGGCAGGTTCGACCGCAGTGGCTGCAGGGGAAGATATGGCCAGGGTTCTGAGCTGCGGCATCTCTGTTTTTTCTCCTGAGCCGCTTGTCCTTAAGGCCAGCTCTGCGAGAGTCCTCAAAGGAGACAGCTGCCTTGTAAATGGTGGAGCGCCAGGTGTCACGGTCCGCAGCAAGCGAGGACCACTGGTGGTGGTCGATTTGGCAGGCACTAAGTGACTTCTTGAGACAGTCTTTGTATCTCTTCTTTGGTGCCCCTCTGTCACGGTGTCCAGTAGCAAGCTCGCCGAACAGTGTGATCTTTGGTAGGCGATGATCCTCCATCCTGGAGACATGCCCCGCCCAGCGGAGCTGTGTCCGCAGCAGCAAAGCCTCGATGCTCACAGTTTCAGCCTGTTCAAGGACCTCGACGTTGGTGACATAGTCACTCCAGTGAATGCCCAGGATGGTACGCAGGCAGCGCTGGTGGAAGCGTTCGAGGAGTCGTAGTTGGCTGCGGTAGAGGGCCCAGGACTCGGAACCATACAGCAGGGTGGTGAGGACCACAGCTCTGTACACGCTGATCTTGGTGCCTGTTTTCAGCTGTTGATTGTGCCACACCCGCTTGAAAAGTCGCCCGAAAGCGCTGTTCGCTTTTGCCAGCCTGCTGTCAAGCTCTTTGTCCAGCTTGGCGTCCGACGTGATAATGCAGCCAAGGTAAGTAAACTGGTGCACTGACTTTAGTTCAGACTCTCCAATGGTGATGTGAGGAGGGCGATACACTGTCTTGGGTGCCGGCTGATGGAGGACCTCTGTCTTTTTCAGACTGACCTCGAGTCCAAAGAGCTGGGCAGCATCTGCGAAGCAAGACGTGATGCGCTGCAGGGCTCTCTCTGTGTGTGCAACGAGGGCAGCATCATCAGCAAAGAGCAGCTCACGAATCAGTTGGTCTAGGGTTTTCGTGTGGGCCTGCAGTCGTCTGAGGTTGAACAGGCTGCCATCGAGACGATACCTGATGTACACTGCATCGTCATCATCGAGGTCCACTGTGGCCTGCTTCAACATCATGCTAAAAAAGATGGTGAAGAGGGTCGGTGCCAGCACGCAGCCCTGCTTTACGCCGTTGAGAATAGGGAATGGTTCTGAGAGGTCATTGTTGAGTCTGACCTGGCCTTGCTGGTCCTCGTGTAGCTGGACAATCATGTTGAGGAACTTTGGGGGACAGCCAAGTCGCTCCAGGATCTGCCACATGCCTTGCCTGCTCACAGTGTCGAACGCTTTTGTTAGGTCGACAAATGTTACGTACAGCCCTTTGTTCTGCTCGCGGCACTTCTCCTGTAGCTGTCTCAGCACAAAGACCATATCGGTGGTGCTCCTGTTTGCTCTGAAGCCACACTGGCCCTCTGGGAGTTGGTCTTCAGCGATGGCAGGTACCAGCCGGTTCAGGAGCAGCCTTGCAAGGATTTTCCCAGCAATGGACAGCAGGGTAATTCCCCGATAGTTGGAACAGTCAGACTTCTCGCCTTTGTTCTTGTACAGGGTGATAACGACTGCATCACGGAGATCTTTTGGTAGTGTTCCTTCCTCCCAGCAGCAGAGAAAGAGGTCAGGGAGCTTGTTGTGCAGTGCTGTGCCTCCATGTTTCCAGATCTCTGGCGGTATTCCATCAATGCCTGCTGCTTTGCCACTCTTGAGCTGGTGGATGGCTGTGAGGGTCTCTTCAGCGGTGGGCGGTTCGTCCAATTCAACCTTTACTGGGAGGTGTGGGATTTGTAGGACGACTGCTTCTTGAACAGTGCGCTCAGCGCTGAAGAGGCTCTGAAAGTATTCCGACCAGCGGTTCAAGATGGAGGTATTATCTGTGAGGAGTGCCTGGCCATTCGCGCTTCGCAGAGGACTTTGTACCAGGTGCCTGGGGCCATACACTGCTTTCAGTGCTTCGTAGAAGCCCCTGTAGTCACCATTGCAGTATATAAAAAGAGCTCTATGCACATGCGTGTGACTTAGCCGATACTCAAGGTCACACAAGGTCAAAATATAGAATGAAATATACGTTTTGTTTAAGATTTTAACAGTGATTTGGAGTCATAACACAGATGCTTAACAATGAAACACAACATTATGCTTCCAAGGCAACCTTTGATAACATTTTACAATGATCAAGTTCACTGGAGGTCATCCAATGCTTGAAAGTGGTCAATGTGTGTCAAAGTTGGAGACTATCTATTTGCATCTCCTGACATGGATATTAATACAGCTCTGAGCTTGAAAAGTATTTAGTACGTTCCAGTCTGGTTGACATCTGGCAGCTAAAGGTCACAAAGGTCAAGTAATGGGTAGACCATCGAAACCGGTGATGTCGTCATTGTGCATGACTTCTATTTGTAAGTGCGGGTCTGGCTGGCCAAGCCAATCCTGGAGCCATACCTACGAGGGCAATGAAACGTAGCTGTTGGGAGAGTCGACGCTGTCTTTCTGCGAGCTCTGGCACTAGTGATCCGTTCGCGCCAATTGTGTTCAAAGAGCGTGCAGGCTTTCCTGGTGGCGGCACGCCAGCCAGATCTGTCTTGTGCTTGTGCTTCAAGTTCCTTTACCGGGAAGACGCAGTGTTTGAGGCTGTCTCTAATGCAGTCTTTGAAGCGTTTCTTTGGCCGTCCTTGCTTCCTGTGGCCTTTTGAGAGTGCACCATACAGGAGTTGGCTTGGCATACGAGAATCATCCATGCGTATGACATGATCTCTCCAGCGGAGTTGTGTCTTTAAGATCAAGGCTTCAACACTCACTAAGACAGCGTTGTCCAGGACTTCCAGGTTGTCACCTTGTCTTGCCATTTGATGCCCATGAGTGAGCGCAGGGATCTCATGTGGAAATGTTCAATCTGCTTGAGGTGCTTTCTATACAGAGTCAATGAGTCCACTTTGGTATCAGTTTCAGCCCACTTAATCAAATTTCAAATACAAACGACTTTGAATTTCCAAAAACTACAGTAGCTCGCTTGAGCTTGCCCTTAACACCACGTGAATGTTCTGTGTTTATGTACAGTGTGTGAGTGAATGCGCGTGTTTCACGTGAGCGTGCTTGTTGGGTTCAGTTCGCGGCGGCGCTTTGAGCCGATTTTCAATTGGGATAAAGCGCCTATTTAATGCGCTTATTATTATTATTATTAATGACCCACAGCCGTAGAGGAGGCTGGGGAGAACTACTGCCTTGTTAGACTTTGATCTTGGTGGAGAGCTTGACGTTGTTGTTATTCAACACACGAGTGCGCAGGCGACCCAGTGCTTGGCTGGCTTTGCTGATGCGAGCTGCGATTTCCTTGTCGATAGTACCGTCAGAAGAGATGATGCTCTCAAGGTACCTGAACTGGTCGAAAGTCTTCAGCTCGGTGCCTTCGATGTACACTTTGGGGGGGGGGGGGGGGGGGGGGGCTCTTTTACCTGCGGCCGGTTGGTGCAGGACCTCGGTCTTGCTGAGACTGATGGTGAGGCCAAACAGTCGAGAGGCTTCCGAGAACTGTTGACGATGGTCTGGAGGTCAGACTCCGTGTGCGCCATCAGGGCACAGTCATCGGCAAACAGCGCTCTTAAGGATCAGTCTCTCGATGGTCTTGGTCCTGGCGTTTAGTTGATCGACGGAGGTCGAAGAGAGAGCTGTCTAGTCTGTACTTCAGGTACACTCCCTTCTCAAGGTCGCG
Source organism: Semisulcospira habei (assembly GCA_036245525.1). Taxonomy (NCBI): domain Eukaryota; kingdom Metazoa; phylum Mollusca; class Gastropoda; family Semisulcospiridae; genus Semisulcospira; species Semisulcospira habei. The sequence goes on from BTPG01000006.1 coordinate 8,281,501, forward strand.
TACTGCATGGGTCAGGACACACGTGAAGAACAGGTTGAACATCATGGGGGAAAGAACACAACTTTGTTTCACACCGTTGGAAATGTCAAAGGGTGCGGATGTGTCGCCGTTTGACTGGACAACTCCTACCATTCCATCATGGAAGAGGCGGATGATATTGGTGAACTTCCTGGGGCAGCTGAGCTTTGCAAGGTGTCAAATGCTTTGGTCAGATCTATGAAGACAGCGTAGAGGCCCATGTGCTGTTCAAAGCATTTCTCCTGGACCTGTCTCACAGAGAAGACCATGTCGACTGTGCTGCGGCCAGATACAGAGCTGATCAGGCGGCTGAGGATGACTCTCGCAAGGATCTTGCAACGCAATGGACAAGAGTGAGATCCCTCGGTAATTGGCACAGTCTGCTTTGCTGCCAATGTTCGTGAAGAGGGAGACGATTGTAGCATCTCTAAATCCTAGTGGCATGTTCTTCTCTGCCCAGGTGCATGTCTGTCCAAATAACCCTACTCTGTCCAAATAACCCAAGTCAGTAAAAAAAACCTAGTGTGTCCAAACAACCCTAGTGTGTCCAAAAAACCCTAGTCTTTCCAAATAACCCTAATCTGTCCAACAAACCATAGTGTGTCCATATAACCCTAGTCTGTCTAAACAAACTGAGTCTGTCCAAACAACCCTAGTGTGTCCAAATAACCCTATTCTGTCCAAATAATCCTAGTGTGTCAAAATAACCCTAGTCTGTCAAAACAACCCTAGTCTGTCAAAATAACTCTAGTCTGTCCAAATAACTCGTGTGTGTCCGGATAACACTAGTCTGTCCCAAAAACACTACCCAAATAACTCTAGTCTGTCCAAATAACTCTAGTCTGTCCAAATAACTCTAGTCTCTCCAAATAACTCTAGTCTGTCCAAATAACTTTAGACTGTCCAAATAACTCTAGTCTGTCCAAATAACTCTAGTCTGTCCAATTAACTCTAGTCTGTCCTAAATAACCGTAGTCTGTCCAAATAACCGTAGTCTGTTAAAATAACTCTAGTCTGTCCAAATAACTCTAGTCTGTCCAAATAACCATAGTTTGTTCAAATAATCCTAGTCTGTCCAACTAACCCTAGTCTGTCCAAATAACCCGAGTATATAAAAAAAATTCCTAGTCTGTCCAAATAACCCTAATCTGTCTAAATAGCCCTAGGCTGTACAAATAACCTAGTCTGTTCAAACAAACCTAGTATGTCCAAATACCGCTAGTCTGTCAAAAAAAAAAGTCTGTCTAAATAAACCTAGTGTGACCAAATAACCCTAGTTTGTCCAAACAACCCTAGTGTGTCCAAAAAGCCATAGTCTGTCCAAACAACACTAGTGTGTCCAAATAACTCAAACTCTGTCCAAATAACTCTAGTCTGTCCAAATACATCTAGTCTTTTCTAAAAACTGTAGTCTGTCCCAAATAACTCTAATCTATCCAAATAACTCTAGTCTGTCCAAATAACTCTAGTCTGTCAAATTACTTGAGTCTGTCCAAATAACTCTAGTCTGTCCAAATAACTCTAGTCTGTCAAATTACTTGAGTCTGTCCAAATAACTCTAGTCTGTCCAAATAACACTAGTCTGTCGAAAAAACGCTAGTCTGTCCAAAAGCTCTAGTCTGTCCAAATAACCTTAGTCTGTTCAAACAACCTTAGTGTATCCAAATAACCCTAGTTTTTCCAATAACCCTAGTCTGTCCAAATAACCGTAGTCTGTCCAAATAACCCTAGTCTGTCCAAATAACCCTAGTTAGTCCAAACAACACTAGTGTGTCCAAATAACGCTAGTCTGTCCAAATATATAAACTGTCATTTAGTTTGTTAGTATATTTGAAACTAGTATTTGGTTGCGAAGTTACCTGACATGTTTACTAGTGTCAGCGATCATTTGCTTAGAATAGGCCACCTCAATGTATATCACCTTTGCAGTAAAGTATCAGACGTTACAGTACTACTCAACCAACCCTCCCCATATCATATATTTGGCTTTACAGAAAGTAGATTGACAGAGAATATAAGTAACCAAGCTATCACCATACAAAATTTCTCCATTCGTAGGCGAGATGCTTCAGTGCCTGGTCATACTGGCATTTGTGCCTATGTTCACAATACTATTGCTAACAACGTAACACGACGATGTGACCTGAAATCCACCCATGTGGAAAGCCTATGGCTTGAGATAAAAGCAACCGCCAAGTCAACCCCGACCTTCGTATGTTTTATTTACAGAAACCCCGCAGCTACAGTGTCCTGGCAAGATGATTTTGTTGTAATGGTTGACAAAGTACAAAACTCCAAGGGTGATATACATATACTCGGTGATTTTAATGTTGATTTAATGAAACCTGGCAACACGTCATGGAAATCCATGATAATGTTCTTAGGCCTTACACAAGTAGTTCAGTCAACCACCAGGGTCACTGCTACTTCATCCACATTAATTGACCATGTTTATACAACCAACGACAGTGCCCTTAGCAATGTCTATGTACCCAGCATCTCTGTCAGTGATCATTTTCTTATTTGTTTTTCATTATCTGTGAAGTTGCCAAAGAAACCTCATAAGGAGCATCCTCTACAGATCATTCAAAAAATTTAACCAAGATGATTTTTTGCATGACCTTTCCCAAACACCATTTTCCGATGTGTATAACTATAACGGTCCCAATGTAGCGCTGTCCCAATGGTATAAGTTGTTCCTCGGTGTTCTTGACAGACATGCCCCGAGGCGCACTAAGCGTGTTAAACATCCCACTGTGCCTGAGTGGCTGACGGATGAGATTAAAACTGCGTTGGAACTAAGAGATCTATTGAAACAACAAAAGAAATTTGACGAGTACAAAAAAAACAGCGAAACATAGTTAAATCATTAGTACGTAAAGCACAGAGGCAGTATGCTGAAAAGATTATTGCGGGCGGCAAAGACATACGCAGCGTGTGGCAGGTGATTAACACATTTACTAAAGGACAATCTAACAAATCAACGAGTGTCCCCCCCCCCCCCCCCCCGCGCACCTTACAGCTGATGTATTTAATGAACACTTTCTGAACATTGCTAAAACCCTGTCACAGACGAACACCAGTGAGTCAGGTGAATACGTATCTTCAAAACAATTGAAACAGCACTGTCAGTACTTTCTCAGTTCCCCTAATGACCGTCCTTGATGTAGGAAAATCTATAACCAACATGAAAAGTAAAACATCTTGTGGTGTTGACGGTATTAGCAGTAAAATCCTAAAAATTGCGCTCCCTTATCATTAACCTTTATATATAACCTTTCGATTCAAAAGAGCATGTTTCCCGATGAATTGAAAATAGCAAAATTTACTCCTCTACCAAAAAGCAAAGATCTGAGCGACCCAAGTGAGTACAGACCTATTTCAATCTTATCAGCAGTGTCCAAACCACTTGAAAAGCATATATATAATCATTTACTTCAATTCCTGGAGGAAAACCGCCTTATTAGTACAGCACAATCAGCGTTTCGGCCTAAACATTCGTGTCAGACAGCCTTAACTCTCATTACCCACAAATGGCTTACTGCCATAAATGAGTCCAAACTTTCAGGTGTAGTAATTCTAGATCTTACGAAAGCCTTCGATCTCATTAACCACTCAATCTTACTAAAGAAGTTACCTTTATATCACATTGTCTCAAATGCAGTCGCTTTTCTCTAGTCCTATCTCTTAGACAGAACGCAGAAAATATTCTTAAATGGTAAATACTCACTGGAAGGACTGGTGACCCATGGTGTTCCTCAGGGATCCACCCTAGGACCGTTATTATTCAACATCTTTATAAATGACCTTCCACTGTCAATATCACACCCCGACACAAACTGTGAACTATTTGCTGATGATACATCATTACATGTATCTGATAAAAATGTTTCAACTGTGAGCGCTGTCCTCCAACATAGTTTAGATGAAGTGTCAACTTGGTGTGAAGAAAATCATATGATTATTAGTATTCCTAAAACGAAAAGTATGTTGGTGACGACACGCCAAAAGCATCAACGTGGTTTGCAACCCCTTGAGCTGTCCCTTCACTCTCAGCCCATAGAGCAAGTGTCAAAACATCGTTTGTTAGGAGTGACAGTCGACGAACAGCTCAGCTGGGAGCCTCACATAGAAACTGCCTGTAAAACTATTTCGAAGAATCTCTTTTTATTATCAAAATTAAGTCGTATAGTTGACATTGATGCTCGAAAACTATTCTTTAACGCACACATCAAGACACATTGTAATTATGCTTCCAATATCTGGGACGGCTGTGGAGACATTCATTTGAAAAAAATTAATTCCCTTTACCGGCGATGTATTAAGCGTATTCTTCCTGGTTCGTCCCCTCCTGATGAAAGACTGAAGGCCCTTAATATCCTACCACTCAGTAAACAATTGGAACTTAATAGATGCTTACTTGTGCAAAAAAATTTAAACGATGCCGCCCCTCCCTATCTCCGTGAGCTGTTTTCCCACACGAATAGAGAGAACACGAGGAACAACTTACTCCATCTCCCAAAACCGAGAATCGACATCTTCAAATCTAGCATATCATTTTCCGGTGCTAAGTCATGGAATAACTTGCCCTCTCATTTAAAGTCTATTTCAAAGTTATCTATCTTCAGAGCTCGCGACCATGAATATCTGCTGTCGATGTGAATGTTCTATCTTTCTGCTTAGTATGTTGCTCCAGCACAGCAGATTGCTGCAGATTATGTAATAGTTTTACTGTCTGCATTAACATGTCAGGTTCATACAAGTATATATTATATTGTTTTAATTCTTTTGTATTTTACTTTTTTTTCTCTGATGGTGGGGGTGGGGGATGGGTCTTTTTACTTATATATGTTTTACCTTTTGCTGTATCGTCTGATGTATTTTTATATGTGTAGAGTAGCAGGACAGTTTGGAAGATAGGCATTGCTATGCCTAAAACTTTTTATCCTGAATAAAAATGTTTCATCATCAAATAACCATAGTCTGTCTAAATAAACCTAGTCTATCCAAATAACTCTAGTGTGACCAAATAACCCTTATCTGTCCAAACAACCCTATTGTGTCAAAAAAACCCTAGACTGTCCAAACAACCCTAGTCTGTTCAAACAACCCTAGTGTGTCAAAATAATAATAAAAACAATAATAATTACGGTATTTGTAATGCGCTTATCTTATAATAATTATAACTCTAAGCGCACACTCACATTTCGCGCACGCTTGTCCACGCTTTAGACAATGACTCAGGTACCACAAATAGTGAAAAAAACATTACGACGGTCAGCTTGCGGTGGGGAGTGTGGTGATATAGTGTTGAAAGAGGTGAGTTTTGAGGGCGGACTGGAAGGAGGAGAGAGAGAGTGTTTTTGACGATGAGAGAGTGGGAGAGTGTTCCAGGTGGATGGACCGTAGACGGAGAAGGAGCGGGGGCCGAAAGTGTTGAGTTTGGTGCGAGGGATGTGGAGGCGGAGAGGGTCGGAGGCAGAGCGGAGGGAGCGGGAAGGTGTGTAAGGGTGAAGTAAGTTGGAGAGATAGACAGGAGCGCAGTTGTTCAGGGATTTGTAGCAGAGAGACAGAATTTTGTATTGGATGCGTTGGGGGATGGGGAGCCAGTGAAGGAGTTTGAGCAGGGGTGTGATGTGGTCGGATTTTGTCTGAGGACGAGGCGGGCAGCATTGTTCTGGACGCGCTGGAGAGTGAAAGTGGTGGAGTGAGGGAGGCCGGAAAGGAGAGTTGCAGTAGTCGATGCGAGAAAAGATGAGAGAGACAGCAAGTTTGGTGGCAGCTTCGGTAGTGAGGTATTTTCTGATCTGACTGATGCGGCGGAGGTGGAAATAGCATGCCTGGGCCGTGGCGGAGACGAAGCCGGTCATGGACAGAGAGGAATCGAGGATAACGCCGAGGTTCTTGGCCGAGTCAGAGAGGGAGATGGGGGTGCTATCGAGTTGAAGGTGGAGAGAGGAAGAGAGCTGGGAGAGTTTCTGGGGAGTGCCTACCAGCATGGCTTCCGTTTTGTCGTCGTTCAGTTTAAGCTTGTTTGCTGTCATCCAGTTTTTCACGTCTTCGTATTAGTCAGCCGTGCGAGTCAGTAGTGACTGAGTGTTGTCGAGTTTGTCTTTGTCTAGCAGTTGTGAGTCATCAGCCTAGAGGTGGTGGTGTATGTGGTGAGACTGGATGATGTTGGACAAAGGGAGAGGTGTAGAGTGTGAAAAGGACTGGTCCCAGGACGGACCCTGTGGAAAGCCGCAGGAGAGCGTGACTGGGTTGGAAGAGGCGCCGTTGATGGTGACGGACTGGTGTCTGTCGGAGAGGTAGGAGAGAAACCAGGAGTGAGCGGAGTCAGTAATGCCGAAGGAGTGGTGGAGTCGGTGGAGGAGGATAGAGTGGTCAATAGTGTCAAAGGCGGCAGAGAGATCGAGTAGTGTAAGAAGAGAGATGTTGCCCGAGTCGGTGGAGAGAAGCAGATCGTTTAAGATATGTAGAAGGGCTGTTTCAGTGCTGTGATGTTTGCGATAGGCAGACTGGAATGGACTGAGGAGGATGTTGTCGGTGACGTGGAGGTTGACCTGGTTGAGAACAACCTTCTCAAATAACGCTAGTCTGTCCAAATAACCATAGTCTGTCTAAATAAACCTAGTCTATCCGATTAACCCTAGTGTGACCAAATAACCCTAGTCTGTCAAAACAACCCTAGTGTGTCCAAATATCCATAGTCTGTCCAAATAACCCTAGTCTGTCCAACTAACCCTAGTCTGTCCAAATAACCCGAGTATATAAAAAACCTAGTCTGTTCAAATAACCCTAATGGGTTTGAATAACCTTAGGCTGTCCAAATAACCCTAGTCTGTTCAAACAACCCTAGTGTGTCCAAATAACGCTAGTCTGTCCAAATAATTATAGTCTGTCTAAATAAACCTATTCTATCCAAATAACCCTAGTTTGACCAAATAACCCTAGTCTGTCCAAACAAATCTAGTGTGTCCAAAAATCCCTAGTCTGTCCAAACAACCTTAGTGTGTCCAAATTACTCTAATCTGTCCAAATAACTATAGTCTGTCCCAAATAACTCTAATCTATCCAAATAACTCTAGTCTGTCCAAATAACTCTAGTCTGTTAAATAACCGTAGTCTATCCAAATAACTCTAGTCTGTCAAATAACTCTAGTCTGTCCAAATAACTCTAGTCTGTCCAAATAACTCTAGTCTGTCCGAATAACCCTAGTCTGTCGAAAGAACCCTAGTCTGTCCTAAAACCCTAGTCTGTCCAAATAGTTAGTTAGTTAGTTATTTGGGTTTAACGCCGAGCAGGCGACTAAGGCCATCTCACGGCGGGACGGGTAAAAATCTGGTCAGCCAGACTAAAAGCAAGGTCTTAAGGCAAAATGTAAATATAGATTAAAAATCTCAGGCTAAAATGTCGCACAAGTCTTTAAAAGAAACGTCTACAGACTCTCAAAAAGAGCAAATAAAAAAATTCACATAGTCTATGAATGCTCAGATCTTGTTTAAAATCTTGCATTCTCTCCAAAAATTGAAGATTTTGTCCGGGGGAACATCCCGGAACAAAACCTTCAAGGAGTCTGCTGTGAAGTGTTTATATCTCGTCTCAATTAGATCAATCCAGACCAAAAAGGTGACTGCCAAGCGTGTAATATGCAAAGAAGTACCCAACGGAGAAAGAAACACGCTTAGAAAAGACGGGTACAACACAATTTATTAATATTTCGGGTAAATACCCTTTGTCAAAATAGACAAACAAACAAACATAGAGATTAGCCGCTACTTATCTTCAATGGCAGAAGGAATGTGGCAACTGAAGGAGGTGACGTAAAATAAAAGAAAAGGAAGAACAAAAGTGCGGAAAAAGTAAAAATGACGTCAACGAAAAATCGCGTAAGAGAGAGACTCGGAAAGAACCTGAACACGAGAGACAAGAGTGTGTGCAAGCACGTGCAGGAGCGAGCGAAAGAAAAGGCGTGTAGATGAGGCCAGAGAGAGAGAGAGAGAGAGAGAGAGAGATAGAGAGAGAGAGAGAGAGAGAGAGAGAGAGAGAGAGAGAGAGAGAGAGAGAGAGAGAAAGAGAGAAAGAGAGAGAGAGAAAGAGAGAGAGAGAGAGAGAGAGAGAGAGAGAGAGAGCGAGACGGAGAGAGAGAAAGAGAGAGAGAACGAATGGGGAGTACCCTTGGGCACGAAGTAGGCTGAGTGTCTAATACACAAAGCCTGCTAAACACCAACCCGAAGGCAAACTTTATATCACCTTCAAGTTGAGGACTACCTCGGGGAAAAACGGGAGGACCCCGGGAAAAAAAACCCAGCATTTAGCACGGTACACAACAAGTAATAAGTCATGAAAACAAAGCAAAGAATCAAATTCAGTAAGAGAATATTGGTATAAGTGGAGAGTAGGTAGTTGTGAAACCGTCTTCAAGGGTAACTCAAAAAATAAGGGGGGGGGAGAGAGAGAGAGAGAGAGAGAGAGAGAGAGAGAGAGAGAGAGAGAGAGAGAGAGAGAGAGATGGGGGCGGGGGGGGGGGGGGGGGGAAGGGGGGGGGGAAAGTAAGGAGGAAGGGGAAAAAAAAAAAAAAAAAAAGGAAGGGGGGGGGGGCGGAAGACAACCAGCCAGAGCCACTAACCCCACCCAACGGGCACCCACCAGCCCACAGAAAAACACACAGGCACGCAACAAGACGACCACATACATCCCCAAGGGATGCACACGATCGCCCCGCCCCAAAACCGCGTATCAAACCGTGAGCCGGAGACCCGGTGCCCGACAGGGAAGGGCAAGGGATCCAACTAAACGTTCGGCCAGCGCTGAGAAAGTCCCCAAGGGAAATGTACATATCAACCAGCTCCAACATCACCTAACTGATTAGTGAGTAGTAAATCAGTGAGGTAAAGTAGCAGACACAAGCAAGGTAAACAATGTTAATCTTTCATATTCATCCCGAGTGGCGCCACAGTGCCCAGTTTATTAATCAGAAATTTTTCACGGTCTTTCCTGGCCCAGACATTACTGGCTTGCATAAGCCAGAGGCCTTTAACTCGAATGTCTGAGACGGAGTGGTCGGCCTGATTGAAATGTCGTCCGACCGGTCTGTTGTATTGGTACTTGACAGACTGAAGATGTTCTTTGAAACGGTCGTTGATGGTTCTTTCCGTCTCTCCAACATAGAGTTGGCCGCATTTAACACAGGAGATGACATAAATCACGTTGGTGGTTTGACACGTGAAGTATCTGTCTATGTTGAATTTGTAACGTGGACCATTGACCACGGTGGAAGGGCAAATAAAAGGACACGTCTTGCAATTAGGAACATTGCACGGAGTGGAGCCGGAGGCTCTGGTGGTATGACGAGGCTTGAGAGTAGAGCGAACAAGCATGTCCCGCAAATTAATATCCCTCTTGAAAGCTACCAACGGAGGTTCAGAAAAGATAGCAGCAGATTCTTGACTGGATGACAAAAGACCCCAGTTAGAAAGAAGGATTTTACGCACCGGATTGGTGTGGGGATGGTAGATCATGGTTACGATAGGCCTGTCACTATCAGCGGTAGGTTTAGTCTGCAGTGTACTCGCGCGACTGAGTTTTTGAACCGTTTGGAGAGATCCTTGAACAACAGTATGTGGGTAGTGTCTGTCGATGAAAAATCCAGCCATTTCTTTGGATTGAACATCAAAATCTGATTCTTCGGAACATATTCTTTTTAGCCGAAGAAACTGAAAATAAGGGATGCTGTTTTTAGTTTTGGGGTTGTGAGAAGATCGGTAGTCGAGGTAGGAATGTGAGTCGGTAGGTTTGTAATGTATTGAAGTTTTCAACATTCCGCAGTCAATCCTGATGTTCATGTCCAGAAAGTGGACTGAAGTAGCTGATATAGTGTAAGTGAACTTGATGGATGGGTGGAAGTCCTGCACGAAGTGAATGAAGTCTAAAAGTGCAGCTTGGGTCATGTGAGTAGCTCCTAAACCGTCATCGATGTAGCGTTTATACATCTCAGGGACAGGCCCAGTGTATTGCTGAAGAATCTGTTGCTCAAGGAAACCCATGAAAAGGCAAGCATAGCTGGGTCCCATTTTTGTGCCCATCGCTACGCCACTGCACTGAGCAAAGGTGACGCCATCAAAGGTGAAACTGTTAAGAGAGAGAACCAATTCAGCCAGACGTAGAAGTGTATGAGTAGGAGGTTGTTTATGACTTCTTTGGTTGAGGAAGTATGCAAGTGCATTGAGGCCGTCATTGTGCGGTATAACAGTATATAGTGAAGTGACATCAAGGGAAAACAACAGTTCAGGTTTGAAAAGTTGTTTCTGGTTGACTTGGTCTATGATCTCTAGAGCATGGTTGGTGTCTTTAATGTAGGTAGGTAGAGACTGAACAAAGGGTTGGAAGATGATGTCCAGGTATTCGGAGATGTGTTCAGTGGGACAGCTGCAAGCTGACACTATGGGGCGGCCGGGATTGTTGAGTTTGTGAATTTTTGGGAGAAGGTAAAAGTTAGGTTGCTTAGGCCGCTTTTTTATGAGGAGATTAGCTGTGGAAGGAAGCTCTCCTTTAAGAATCATCTCTTTGACTGTCTTAGAGATGCGCTTTTGATCAGCTTGGAGGGAGCATTCGTCAAGGTGTTGGTAGTGTTCTGGGTTCTCTAACTGTCTGTAAGCCTCTTTGATGTACAGACCTCTGTCCCATACAACGACGGCGCCACCTTTATCGGCTGGTTTGATTACGATGTCGCTTCTGTTACGAAGATTGTTGAGAGCGTCCAGTTCAGATTTAGTGAGATTAGAGTGAGGAATGGGTTTGAATTTGAGTTGTCCAATGTCAGACATGGTCTTCTTAATGTAGCATTCGAGTTCAGGAAGTTTACCATGAGGTGGTTCTCTTCGGACAGGAGTGTCAAAATGATCAACGAAGATGTCACCAACCTTCTGAGTTCTCGGTCGATGGCCCAGGACAGCCATCCATCTAAGAGACCTATAGAATTTCTGCAGATCTCTGATGACTTCGTATTTGTTTATAGTAGGCTGCCTTGGAATAAACTTTAAACCTCTGGAGAGGACAGCTCTTTCATCGTGTGTCAGAGTTAAATCTTCAGGAATGCACTGTACTAGATTTCTGTGAGGTGTAGTAGTACCGACGAAGGCGCAGTGGAGGTGCGTAGTGGTTACAGCGTCAGACAAAGGACTAGAGGGGTCTTTTATCACAGTAAGCAACGGAGTGCAAGTGGCATCAACGTCATGTAAAACGGAAGTCGAAGGAGGGGTGCCTCTAACGTCCAACGTGGGTGCGCGGGCGGCAACACCAATCTCTCCGTAAGCATCGGAGTTTACCTCTCCGGACGAAGGAAGAGAAGGGGCGGCGGCAACGTCCAACGTAGGCACGTGAACGGCAACACCATCCTGAAAACAGTCTTCAACTTTGGACAATGGCAGAGGACGGGCAGCTCGAACGACCCATCCATCAAGTTCACTTACACTATATCAGCTACTTCAGTCGACTTTCTGGACATGAACATCAGGATTGACTGCGGAATGTTGAAAACTTCAATACATTACAAACCTACCGACTCACATTCCTACCTCGACTACCGATCTTCTCACAACCCCAAAACTAAAAACAGCATCCCTTATTCCCAGTTTCTTCGGCTAAAAAGAATATGTTCCGAAGAATCAGATTTTGATGTTCAATCCAAAGAAATGGCTGGATTTTTCATCGACAGACACTACCCACATACTGTTGTTCAAGGATCTCTCCAAACGGTTCAAAAACTCAGTCGCGCGAGTACACTGCAGACTAAACCTACCGCTGATAGTGACAGGCCTATCGTAACCATGATCTACCATCCCCACACCAATCCGGTGCGTAAAATCCTTCTTTCTAACTGGGGTCTTTTGTCATCCAGTCAAGAATCTGCTGCTATCTTTTCTGAACCTCCGTTGGTAGCTTTCAAGAGGGATATTAATTTGCGGGACATGCTTGTTCGCTCTACTCTCAAGCCTCGTCATACCACCAGAGCCTCCGGCTCCACTCCGTGCAATGTTCCTAATTGCAAGACGTGTCCTTTTATTTGCCCTTCCACCGTGGTCAATGGTCCACGTTACAAATTCAACATAGACAGATACTTCACGTGTCAAACCACCAACGTGATTTATGTCATCTCCTGTGTTAAATGCGGCCAACTCTATGTTGGAGAGACGGAAAGAACCATCAACGACCGTTTCAAAGAACATCTTCAGTCTGTCAAGTACCAATACAACAGACCGGTCGGACGACATTTCAATCAGGCCGACCACTCCGTCTCAGACATTCGAGTTAAAGGCCTCTGGCTTATGCAAGCCAGTAATGTCTGGGCCAGGAAAGACCGTGAAAAATTTCTGATTAATAAACTGGGCACTGTGGCGCCACTCGGGATGAATATGAAAGATTAACATTGTTTACCTTGCTTGTGTCTGCTACTTTACCTCACTGATTTACTACTCACTAATCAGTTAGGTGATGTTGGAGCTGGTTGATATGTACATTTCCCTTGGGGACTTTCTCAGCGCTGGCCGAACGTTTAGTTGGATCCCTTGCCCTTCCCTGTCGGGCACCGGGTCTCCGGCTCACGGTTTGATACGCGGTTTTGGGGCGGGGCGATCGTGTGCATCCCTTGGGGATGTATGTGGTCGTCTTGTTGCGTGCCTGTGTGTTTTTCTGTGGGCTGGTGGGTGCCCGTTGGGTGGGGTTGGTGGCTCTGGCTGGTTGTCTTCCGCCCCCCCCCCCCCCCCTTCCTTTTTTTTTTTTTTTTTTTTTTTTTTTTTTTTTTTTTTTTTTTTTTTTTTTTTCCCTTCCTCCTTACTTTCCCCCCCCCCTTCCCCCCCCCGCCCCCATCTCTCTCTCTCTCTCTCTCTCTCTCTCTCTACACACTACCATAATGTATAGATGTTTTAAAAAATTCGACCAAACTGCTTTTTTATATGAACTATCTTTAGTACCATTTTATGATATAAAAAACTGCAAAAACCCTAACGATGCCCTGTCACGCTGGTACGAGCTGTTTCTCGCCGTTCTGGATAGACACGCGCCTAAGCGCATCAAACGCGTCAAATATCCTGTTATGCCAAAATGGCTCTCTGATGAGATAAAACAAGCAATGGAGGTAAGAGATGAATTAAAACGAGACAAGAAATTTACTGAATACAAGAAGCAGCGAAACCATGTCAAATCTCTAGTTCGTAAAGCACAGAGGCAAAATGCAGAACAAATTATTGCCGACGGCAAAGACATCCGTTCAGTCTGGCAAGTAATAAACAATTTCACCAAAGGTAATAGTAAACGATCGCCTAATATTCCGCCCGATCTTACTGCTGATGCATTCAACGCTCACTTCATAACTGTTGCTCAAACTCTGGCGAAGTCAAATACACCTAACCCTGTAAACTACACTTGCTCTCATCAACTACGTCACCATAGTCAACAGAGAGCCTGCGGCCCATTTTTAGTACCGCTTATGACTGTCCTAGATGTAGGCAAATCTATTTCCAGTTTAAAGACCAAATCGTCTTGCGGTCCAGATGGCATTAGTAGTCAGATTTTAAAACTATCTCTGCCCTACGTCGTCGAATCCCTGACCTTTATTTATAATTTATCGATCAGACATAACGTTTTTCCCGACGAGCTGAAAAAAGCGAAGGTAATACCGCTTCCCAAAAGCAAAGATTTATGCAACCTAAACGAGTACAGGCCCATTTCCATATTATCCAGTATTTCAAAACCGCTCGAGAGACATATACATACTCATCTTCTAAACTTTCTGGAGCAAAACCATCTGATAACTGCAGCACAATCAGGATTTCGACCTCTACATTCGTGCCAAACTGCCCTCAATCATTTAATTGATAAATGGCTCTCTGCCATAAATGACAATAAAGTATCAGGTACAATCTTTCTTGACCTGAAAAAAGCTTTTGATCTTGTCAACCACTCTATCCTACTAAAAAAACTACCATTCTATCACATTGACTCAAATACTGTCTCCTTTATATCTTCCTATCTCAGAGACAGAACACAGAAAGTACTGCTAAATGGCAAGTATTCCTCTGATGGTTTAGTAACTTGCGGTGTTCCACAAGGGTCTATTCTAGGGCCCTTATTATTTAATCTTTTTATTAATGATCTGCCACTGTGCATATCTCATTTAGACGCAAACTGCGATCTGTTCGCAGATGACACGACCATACACACATCTGATAAAGATATCACAACCATTAATAAGGTACTCCAACAAAGTCTTGATGAAGTAGCAGGCTGGTGCAGTGATAATCACATGATTATTAGTATTCCAAAGACAAAGAGCATGTTAGTTACTACACGTCAGAAACACCAGCATGGCCTACCACCTTTAACACTTTCCTTAGATAGACAGCTTGTTGAACAAGTAACTAGGCATCGCTTATTAGGCGTTATAGTGGACAACCAATTAAGCTGGGAGCCGCATACTGACTCAATATGCAAAACAATCTCCAAAAATCTATTCCTGTTATCAAAACTACGCCATATAGTTAATACTGATATCCGTAAACTCTTTTTCCATGCGCATATCAAAACGCATTGTGACTACAGTTCTACCGTCTGGGATGGATGCAGCGAAGTTCACATGAAAAAAGTTAATTCCTTGTATCGTCGGGGCATTAAATTAATACTTCCCAGTCCTACTTCGACTGATGAAAAATTAAAATCTCTCAAGTTACTAACATTGAAGAAACAGTTTGAATTTAATCGCTGTGTTCTACTGCACAAGATCATGCACGGAAAAGCCCCACCCTACCTAAAAACTCTATTTTCCGACAATAATAGGACAAACACGAGAAATAGTTTGATCCACCTTCCAAAAATTAGATTAGACATCTGTAAAACCAGTCTGTCTTTTTCAGGCGCTAAAGCGTGGAATATGTTACCTCCACACCTGAAATCAATTTGTAAGATTAGCGTCTTCAAACATCGCCTCCATAAATATTTACTTCAGAAGTAATAGTATGTTCGGCTCCCTTATGCTACTATTCGTATAGTTAGTACAGTTAGTGACAAGTTTCCTATTACCTAATACTCTTCTACTGTTGCTACAGATTATGTAATAGTTCGACTGTCTGCATTAACATGTCAGGTTCATACCTGTGTATATATATATATATATATATATATATATATATATATATATATATATATATATATATATATATATATATATATTTTTTTTTTTTTTTTTTTTTTTTTTTTTTTTTTTTTTTTTTTCTTTCTTTTTTTTTTTCTCCCTCTGAGTGGTGGTGGTGGGGGGGGGGAGGGGGATGGGTTTTTTTACTTACATATGTTTTATTTTTTGATGTATCGTCTGATGTATTTTTATATGTGTAGAGTAGCAGGACAGTTTGGAAGATAGGCATTGCTATGCCTAAAACTTTTTATCCTGAATAAAAACGTTTCATCATCATCATCTCTCTCTCTCTCTCTCTCTCTCCCCCCCCCCCTTATTTTTTGAGTTACCCTTGAAGACGGTTTCACAACTACCTACTCTCCACTTATACCAATATTCTCTTACTGAATTTGATTCTTTGCTTTGTTTTCATGACTTATTACTTGTTGTGTACCGTGCTAAATGCTGGGTTTTTTTTTTCCCGGGGTCCTCCCGTTTTTCCCCGAGGTAGTCCTCAACTTGAAGGTGATATAAAGTTTGCCTTCGGGTTGGTGTTTAGCAGGCTTTGTGTATTAGACACTCAGCCTACTTCGTGCCCAAGGGTACTCCCCATTCGTTCTCTCTCTCTTTCTCTCTCTCCGTCTCTCTCTCTCTCTCTCTCTCTCTCTCTCTCTCTCTCTCTCTCTCTCTCTCTCTCTCTCTCTCTCTCTCTTTCTCTCTCTCTCTTTCTCTCTTTCTCTCTCTTTCTCTCTCTCTCTCTCTCTCTCTCTCTCTCTCTCTCTCTCTCTCTCTCTCTCTCTCTCTCTCTCTCTCTCTCTCTCTCTCTCTCTCTCTCTCTCTCTATCTCTGGCCTCATCTACACGCCTTTTCTTTCGCTCGCTCCTGCACGTGCTTGCACACACTCTTGTCTCTCGTGTTCAGGTTCTTTCCGAGTCTCTCTCTTACGCGATTTTTCGTTGACGTCATTTTTACTTTTTCCGCACTTTTGTTCTTCCTTTTCTTTTATTTTACGTCACCTCCTTCAGTTGCCACATTCCTTCTGCCATTGAAGATAAGTAGCGGCTAATCTCTATGTTTGTTTGTTTGTCTATTTTGACAAAGGGTATTTACCCGAAATATTAATAAATTGTGTTGTACCCGTCTTTTCTAAGCGTGTTTCTTTCTCCGTTGGGTACTTCTTTTCAATTAGATCAGCACAATACAGCAAAAAGTGTCGAACAGAAAACTGCTCATCACTGGCAAAACACCATGGACGCTCATACTGTTTAAGTAAGTAAGAGTGCGTAACATACGTGTGCCCGATGTGGAGCCAAGCAAGGACAGTCTCCTCACGGCGGCTGCCGCAGCGGAAAGGTAGACTGTCGGACACCTTAGGAAGAGCTTCATAAAGCTTGTTCCCTTCCTCTTTGTCCCACTCGGACTGCCACTCGCGGGCTATGTACGCACTAATCACAGGTTTAAAATCACTATAAATAGTCTGTGTGTCAGGGACAGGGTCACTGCGGGCACTGTTGGCAGCAGAATCTGCGATTCTGTTGCCTTCGATGCCCACATGGCCCGGGACCCCCCCCCCCCCCCAATGATGTCATAATATTCCTTCATCAAATATGCGTAGAGCTCTCTAATCTGCACCAGCTGTGGATGGTCTGTTCCCGCGCCCTGAAGGGCCTGCATGGCAGAAAGAGAGTCAGACAGAATCAGGAAGTTTCTTTCCCGAGACTGATAGGCATGCTTGAGTGCCAGCAGAATTGCCTGCAGTTCTGCACTAAATACAGAGGAATGGTCAGGTAGGCGGAGCTTAAATGGGCGTCTAGGATGGCGAGAGGACACTGCAGCCGCAGCCACTCTCCCATCCTCAGACTTGGACCCATCCGTATAAAGACGACAATAGCCAGGAAAAGTTGAAAGGAGTTCATTGAGGCTCTGTTGGTATATGGCTGGT
This sequence comes from Semisulcospira habei, assembly GCA_036245525.1. NCBI lineage: Eukaryota > Metazoa > Mollusca > Gastropoda > Semisulcospiridae > Semisulcospira > Semisulcospira habei. The sequence goes on from BTPG01000006.1 coordinate 8,298,628, forward strand.
GGAGTACAATCCTTCTTGTGGGCGGTCAAGTCCAGCAAGATGTCAGGAACTGGTAGTAGCCAGGGTGGAGTGACGTGTTGCAGAGATTCCGAAACTTTGTCCAGGTCCACTCCGGCCGCCTGCAGATGAGGTCGGACACGGAAGGAAAGTGGACGGACAGCTCCCGGATGGGCATCGTAAATCTCTGCAAACGACGGGTTAAAAACACAATCATAGGCAGGATTGTCTGGATGGGCCTTCAGCTTCAGAACGTAGCTGAGCACGAGGCGGATGCGGCGGAGCCTGAGAGAAGGCTCCCTTGCCTCGGCATACAGACTAAGAACTGGAGATGTCCTGAAGGCCCCTAGACATATGCGCAGACCTTGATGGTGAATTGTGTTCAGACGCTGTAGAACAGACTTGGAAGCCGAGCCATATACCACAGAGCCGTAATCCAGTTTGGACCGAACAAGGGCCCGGTACAGTCGAAGTAAGACAATGCGGTCTGCACCCCAGTCAGTACGACCAACGACACGAAGAATGTCGAGGGCCTTCTGACAAGAGGTTCTAAGGTAGTTAACATGGTTGTAGAAGGTCAATCTTTTGTCAAAGATGACCACAAAAAAACTTTGCCTCTTCAGCCACCTTAATTAGCTCTCCAGCAATGCTCAGGCTAGGTTTTGGAAAAAATTTCGTCTGGTTAGTAAAATGCACACAGACTGTCTTGGAGGGCGAGAACCTGAATCCGTTGAGAGACACCCACCCCTGGATGTGATCAACGCACAGCTGCAAGCGCCTCTCAAGGGACGCAAGTCCTCGACCTCGTGCACACAAAGCAAAGTCGTCCACAAACAAAGAGCATTCAGAATCATCCTTGACGGCCTTTACAATGTTATTTATTTTAATGCCAAATAAAACAGGAGATAGAATGCTGCCCTGCGGGACACCCATCTCCTGTTCAAAGGAATCGGAGAGGGTGGAGCCCACACGGACATGGAACGACCTGTTAGACAAAAAATTGTGAATAAAAACAGGCAGGTGCCCTTTAAAACCGATGTCCGACAAATCCGACATTATACCATACTTCCAGGTAGTGTCATATGCCTTTTCAAGATCAAAGAAAACTGCATAGACATGCTGCTTGTTGACAAAAGCATCTCGGATAAAAGACTCAAAGCGGACTAGATGGTCAGTTGTACTACGGAAGCGCCGGAAACCGCACTGGAGGTCTGTGATGAGGCCCCGTGACTCAAGATGCCACACCAGTCGGGCGTTGACCAAGCGTTCTATAGTCTTACATAAACATGATGTCAAAGCTATTGACCGGTAGTTGCCCGGGTCGGAAGGATACTTACCCGGCTTGGGGGTTGGCACAACTACAGCCTGGCGCCAAGATGGCGGAAAATGACCGGTTATCCATATATGGTTAAAGGCCTTGAGAAGTACAAGGAGTGAATCCTCAGGCAGATGTGTTAGGAGCTAATAATGGATGGTATCTAATCCAGCAGCAGAGTCAGTACATTTCTGCAAGGTTTGCTGCAGTTCTGAAAACGTAAAAGGGGCATTATAGTATTCCGAGTTATCCGATATAAAAGCACAAGCACAAGATTCTCGCTTCTCCTTCTCTCTCTGGAAGAAAGGTGAATAATGCTCTGTTGAAGAATTGTGGGCAATGGTGGAGGCAAGCAAATTGGCCACAGCCTTTTTATCTGTGACCAAACTGGCACCATCTCTAAGATGGCCGACAGAAACCGAGCCACCACTGCCCCTAATTCTTCAAACAGCCTTCCAGACTTTTTGGGATGGAGTCCTAGAAGATAAAGATGAGACGAAGCGTCTCCAGGAAGCACGGCGTTCGCGTTTAAAAATGTAACGGGCTTTCGCCCGCTATCTTTTAAATGTTAAAATATTTGCTTGCGACGGATAACGAAAAGCACGTCGCTGAGCAGATTTGCGCATTTTTTGGGCCTTGCGGCACTCTTCATTGAACCAAGGTACTCTCGGCTTCCGAGGGACTGATATGGAAGTTCTAGGGATTGTTTCACCTGCTACGTCCAACAAAATAAAAGTAAAACAAGAAACAGGTTCTACAGCTGACATGACCACCTCCTCTGTAAGACGAGACTGACCGAGGGAGGCGAACAGAGGCCAGTTAGCTTTCTTGAGATTCCAGCGCCCCACCGGCGAATTCTCCTCACAGCTGACCGATGACAGGACTACTGGGAAGTGGTCACTACCACACAGGTCGTCGTGAACCCTCCAGTCAAAGTCCAGCATGAGAGAAGGATCACACACAGTGAGGTCTAGAACAGAACTAGATCCGGATCCTGAGTTAGCTTATGTAGGTGAGCCATCGTTAAAGACACATAGGTTAAGTTGAGAAAAAACATCTTCTAACATCTGACCTCTGCCATCATAGTGGTCACTACCCCAAAGGTGAGCGTGACCGTTAAAATCCCCCATGAGAATAAAGGGAGGGGGCAGTTGATCTACTAAGCTAAAAATATCATTGCTACAGACCCGCAGTGATGGTGGCAGGTAAATACTGCATATGGTTATGGTCTTTTTTAAGGTAACCCGAGCAGCGACATCCTGAAGACAGGTGTCGATGCTAACGGGGCTACATAAAATTTGGCTACTAATGAGAAGAGCCGCTCCACCCGAGCGCCTCTCCGAATCAGAGCCTTTATGTATAACATTAAAACCATTAAAGGACACAGGGTCAGAAGTCTTCAGGTAAGTCTCCTGAAGAGATATTACTGAGGGGTTATAGAACTTGACTAAAAGACGTAATTCCTCAAAGTTAGCTTGAAAACCACGACAATTCCACTGAAGCAAAGAGTACATGATTAGGTCTTATCTGGGGGTAAGGAGTTTCCCCCCCCCCCTTTTTTTTCCTTTACCTTGGAAGGAGTTGAAGAAACAGAGGGGTGCCGGATCCCGGGCCTCCTCTGGTTCTTCGGAGATGAAGATGAAGGGGGTGGAGCTGCCGCAGCATCAGCAACGACAACTTCCACTCCCTCCATCCGCTCCTCCAGTGGCAGCATATTTGTTTTGAAAGGGGACATCAGTGTTCCCCGTCTGGGCCCGTGCGCACAGCGGTCCCATAGATTTCTTAGACCCCTGGTCCTGGGCAGCGTTCCTGCCGCTAGAGTTAGCGGCCTTAGAAGGCTGACCAGAGCCAGGAGCCTTTGGAGTTGACTGACTAACAGGTTTGGGTGGGGGCTGAGGCTTAGGGGCAACAGAAGGTGGCACTACCGGACCGGCAGTGTCCGCCTTCTGCGTTCCCTGGCTCCTCTTCACCACCGGAGGAGGGTTACTCTCCAGGGGCGAGATGAGCCGAGGCTCCGCCCCCAACCAAGAAGTTGGGGTTTGACATGAAAAGTCTTTGGTGGGGCGCTTGCCTGCCACAGCTGCACTGAAAGTATACACTGAGGTGTTAGAGGTTGGGGCAGCCGCAGCTGCACCAGGGCCTTCAACCAATTTTTTGGCATCCAGAAAGGACATCCCTTCTCCACACGCACCTGCTGAATCTTGCACTCGGATATCCAACGAGGGCATTTCTTATCCGAAGCCATATGCGCCCCCTGGCAATTCACGCACAGGGGGGGGGGGGGGGTGGCTGTGCAGGATTCAGCAGAGTGTCCGGGCTTAGTGCAACAGGCGCATGAAGCCTCTGCCTGACGGCATGTCTTCTGCCCATGGCCATACTTTTGGCACTTAAAGCACCGGAGGGGAAGAGGGACGTACTTTTTCACTCTCAAGGAGTAGTAACCTCCCCAGATGGTAGTAGGAGGGGTGGGGGTGCCAAACGTCAGGATAATGGTAGGAAGACGGATCTCCCCACCACCTCCCTTGGAAGCGAAGCGCCTGACGTAAGTCACCCCCTGAGACTTAAGGTTCCGTACAAGTTCATCTTCTGACAGTTCTGCCAAAGATTGATCTTTGATTACGCCTCTTGACGAATTCATAGTCTTGTGGGAAGTGACCTCCACCGGAGTGTCTCCGATGGAAGAGAGCCTCAGTAGCCCGCTGGAGTGTGCCCGGGTACGGCACTCCACCAGCAAGTCACCAGACCTGAGGCCATACAGCCGACGCCTGAGGCGTGCTTCCTCACAGTCCGAGTCACTGTCATTTTCAATGTTGGTGGTTATGTGCCGCTTCTGTGCAAGTTTGGGTTTTTTTGTTTTTCCATATTATATTAGTAGAGATATTCATCCCCCGGGAGTCCCCGCCCGCAACCGAGCAAAACAAGGGAAAGTGCAAATGTCGGCGGGTCTCCAGCCGACGCACAATGGAGACTGCCCGAAAGATATTCTCAAGGGGGTAAGCCCGATTGAACCGTTTGAGCCACCGCCTTCTATCACATTGTTGAATGCAGGGGAATACTGGCGTAAAGCACCTAATCAGCAGCAGAGGCTATAGCATGGTGCTCAACATAGCAACCCGCATATCAACAGTGGGATAGGGCTCAACGTGACAAGAGCCGATTGACTAGGCGGTACGACTAGCCTCCCGTTTAGGTAGAAGTCAAGGCCGAAGTGGAGTGTTGGCACCAGTGAGCCGCAGCCCAAAGGGAACCTCAGCCACTAGGATCCTCTTCTCCCCCGACACGGGTCTCCAAGCACGGCAAACACTTGGGATCCAAAGGACCAAAAGCTCACGAGTATTTTTAAGGACCAATCCAACATGGTACGACCTGGGTTAGCACAGATCCTTAAAAACCGAGCCAGTTAAAAAGACTGAACAACATATCTGCTGACATCAAGTCCTAATCCTGGACAAAGATGGCACCCGTCTGCTAGCCCACTCAGTCAGTGACTGAGGAGACTACCCACCCACGCCACGTAGAGGCCGGTGCCGAGTGGGCCTGTCCAAATAACCTTAGTCTGTTCAAACAACCCCAGTGGGTCCAAATAACCCCAGTCTGTCCAAATAACCCTAGTCTGTCCAAATAACCCTAGTCTGTCCAAACAACCCTAGTGTGTCTAAATAACTCTAGTCTGTCCAAATAACTCCAGTTTGTCCAAATAACTCTAGTCTGTCGTAATAACTCTAGTCTGTTCAAATAACTCTAGTCTGTCCAAATAACCTCAGTTTGTCCAAATAACCCGAGTCTGTCCAAATAACCCTAGTCTGTCCAAATAGCCTAGTCTGCCCAAATAACTCTAGTCTGTCCATATAACCCTAATCTGTCCAAATACCTCTAGTCTGTCCTTAATAACCCGAGTCTATCCTAATAACCTCAGTTTGTCCAAATAACCCGAGTCTGTCCAAATAACCCTAGTCTGTCCATATAACCTGAGTCTGTCCAAATAACTCTAGTCTTTCCTAATAACCCGAGTATGTCCAAATAACCCTAGTCTGTTCAAATAACCATAGTGTGTCCAAATAACCCTAGCCTGTCCAAATAACCCTGATCTGTCCAAATAACCTAACCCTAGTCTGTCCAAACAACCCTAGTGTGTCTGAATAACTCTAGTCTGTCCAAATAACTCCAGTTTGTCCAAATAACTCTAGTCTGTCGTAATAACTCTAGTCTGTTCAAATAACTTTAGTCTGTCCATAATAACCTCAGTTTGTCCAAATAACCCGAGTCTGTCCAAATAACCCTAGTTTGTCCAAATAGCCCTAGTCTGTCCGAATAACTCTAGTCTGTCCATATAACCCTAGTCTGTCCAAATACCTCTAGTCCGTCTTTAATAACCCGAGTCTGTCCTAATAACCTCAGTTTATCCAAATAGCCATAGTCTGTCCAAATAACCCTAGTCTGTCCATAAAACCTTAGTCTGTCCAAATAACTCTAGTCTGTCCTTATAATCCGAGTATGTCCAAATAACCATAGTGTGTGCAAATAACCCTAGCCTGTCCAAATAACCCTGATCTGTCCAAATAACCTGACTCTGTCCTAGTAACCCGAGTCTGTCCTAGTAACCCGAGTCTGTCCAACAAACATGGAAGCACACTGGTCTCAGCAAGAGTTATAGGATCTATATCCCTTGCCGTTGGGTCGGTGTCACTTTTCCTCGGCAGTTGCTGCGGAATTGTCGAATAGCGTCTTCGCCGGAAACGCTATACGACACTTCAGCAGCTGTTGACAATCGGCGACTTGGACGTATTAATATTGTGTTTTGTGGTACATCTTGCCGTGTGTAATAATATAAAGCAATGACGAAACGAGATGAGGCAACATGAGAATGTTGGCGTTATTTCTAAATCAGTGGAAGTGAATAATTATGCACGGAGTTCAAACCTTCAGCAGTGCATTAGCTAGCCCGCTCCATCCGCAAAAGGCATGTATTCTCATGAGACCCAGCGGGTGCAGAGGCTCATAAGAATATGTCTTGATAGCGAGGTGTGGTCCCATTTATATCCTCTGCTAGAGGTACGCATCCTGGATTGACCGCAAGACTATTGTGATAAAAACATTATGCATTTTCAGCGACGAGCCAGAGAAACGGCCCCAGCAAAGTACTTGGACGTCCTCGCTATCAAAGGACACTACAATAGCCCCGAAGCCTTACAACAGGGGTGGATCGACCTTGAAAATAAATTCATTGGGAGTTACAACTGCGCATGCGCTATTGTCGTACCAAACAAGCATTCTGGGATAAACGTGCGTGCGGCATGTCTTTTACTAGAAACCCCAGACAAAACAACGTCATGTTTCATTCTCGTGTTACGGTGACTAAAATGGGCAAATCCCACTTTTGAGCCCGTGGATTTTGGTCTCCAAGAGTGCTTCTAACTTGTTCTAATGAGACAGAACTGGCTAAATATCATTTTCGATCGGTTTATATCCACGGGATTAGCAATAAACGCAACTATAACATGTTTGGATAAACCATAACCCACAAAGTCCCTTTTATATGAGAGCTGTCTTTGCTGTCAAGGGTCTTTGATTTTATTCTGATGTTGAAAATTAATATCTCCTTTTGAAAAAGCCTCGCAGATGTGTCAGTGTGTCATAGTGAAAGTGTATACGCGTCATTGGTTCGTTAAACGTCATTTGTCATGACGTATATTTTTGTTTTTACGTAGTTTTATATTTAACGCTTCAAGACTTGGGAAATGGTGACAAAACTAGAATTTCACGATACAATTTCATTTTTGCTATAATTTGTGTGAAATCAGGTTGACTTCACCTAGCTACATGATATTTTAGTACACCTGCATGCTCTTCTGAAGGCGCGTCGATGTGGGTGTATGCGTGCGCGTGTGCATTCATGCTCGCGCTCCAAACATCCTCAAGATGCATAGATGTTCATGCAAAGCTGGCTAATGAACTCATCCAATGGCTTTCTCGAAACCAGCTATATCGGGTCATCTGAATGCTCTGCTGAAAGCGAGACGGTGTGTGTGTGCGTGCGCGCTCGCGCGCGCGCGCGCGTGTGTGTGTGTGTGTGTATGTGTGTGTGTGTGTGTTAGTGCGTACATGCGCGCTCGCTCCAAACATCTCCAAGAGACATAGATCATCATACCCTCTTCTGCCACATGAGTATCTATGCCTCTTGGAGATTCGCGCATGTCTGAGAGAGAGAGAGAGAGATGATGATGATGATGATGAAACTTTATTTTTTAACGGTAAAAAGTTTTAACAGAAAACAAGCCGTCATTTTACAAACTTGCCGTTGCTAACATCTACAGCATAAAAAAGGGAAAACTATAAAAATATATTTACATACAAAACCCAATAGCATCATTATCTACAGAAAAAAAATAACACTCATCACACATACATGCACACACGCACGCACGCGCGCGCCGCTCACACAAACACCCACACACACAAACAAACACGAGCACACACACACACACACACACACACACACACACACACACACACACACACACACAAAAAAAAAAAACATTTTATGAAATACATGAGATAAGGAAATATTACAGTACCTGAGAAGTACTAAGTTTGACTCATCAGGTGATCAGAAAGTTTTGTTTTAAAACTTCCTGGTGAGGTAATAGTTTTTAAATGTGCAGGGATTGAATTCCAAGCAAACGGACCAGAGAATGACATACTAGTTTTAAAAAGGTCGATTCTTGGCAGTGGTACGGGTAAGGCATTGTTTCTTGAGGTCCATTCACGTTCTTGGTGAGATATAAATTTAGTGATTAGATACTAGGGTGCCATATTATTCAGTATCTTATACATAAAGACGCATTTATTTAAAGTAAGTTAACGCAGACCGAGAATGTTTATATGTCTACATTTGTCTGTGGTAGGGATGGGGCGTCTATCTATCATTTTTACAGCTCTTTTGTATATGGAGTTTAATCTCTTCATGTGGACATCACTGCAGCCATCCCACACTGTGGAGACATAATCAATGTGGGACTTTATATGAGCATGAAAAAACAATATACGGGTATTTGTATCCGTTACATGTTTAAGCTGGGACAATAAGAAAGTGCTTTTAGCAATGGTCTTACAAACAGCATTATGGGTCTCCCAGCACAGTTGTTCATCAACATGTATTTTTAAGAATTTACGCTCAGTGACTTGTTCAACAGGTTCATCGTTTAATTGTAATTGTAATGGCTGTAGTCGGCGTTGATGTTTTGTCGCGTGGCGATTAAGATACTCTTTGTTTTAGCTGGGTGAAGAACCGTATGGTTCTGTCTACACCAGTCAGATACCTGATTGAGACTGCATTGTAAATTATGGCTAATGTCCGTCTTTTTTTTTTTTTTAACCAGAAACATAAAGACTCGTATCGTCAGCAAATAGATTACAATTAACGTCAGAATTAGTGATATGCAACGGTAGATCATTGATAAATATATGAATAAGAGAGGTCCCAAAATAGATCCCTGGGGGACGCCGTATTTTACATTTCCTTGCATAGAGTATCTTCCATGGGCGTACACCATTTGTTTTCTGTCTTCGAGATATGATCGGAAGAATGCTATGGCGGTTGCGTTCAAGTGATAAACTGTTAGCTTATTTAAGAGAATGTCATGGTCCACAATGTCAAACGCCTTTTTAAGGTCTATAAAAACTGTTCCTGACATCAAGCTTTTATTGATTGATTCCCGCCAGCTGTCTACGTCAGTGCTGACTGACAATAATGTTTCGGTCTAAAACCAGACTGGTGAATATTAAGTAATTTACCTTTTTCCAGAAAGTCAATGAGATGTTTTTGAATGTGTTTTTCAATGGGTTTTGACAAAACTGACAGAAGGGAGATTGGACGATAATTATTGATATCTTCAAGATCTTTATATTTAGGGATTGGGATTACCATTGCTTCTTTAGGAATGGTTGGAAATGTACTTTGCTTTATGCAGAGGTTGAAAATATGTTAGTGATTCTACTGTATACGGTAATGAGATTTTTAGGGTTTCATTATCAATACCATCAATGCCAGCAGACTTTTTGTTCGGCATGCTAGAGATATATCTGCCGACTTCCGCAGCTGTAATATTAGGGATGGTGAAAATATTTGATATAGTTGTTATTTTTTTAGAGTGTTCTCTGAGAAAACTCGGCACTTCATATGGTTTACTATTATTTGCAGGTGACAATGCCAGTATTTTAGCTGTCGTTAAGAAATGGTTATTTATTATATCAGCTGACATATGGGATGAGTTTTCGGGTGCTGATTTACCCTTCGTTATGACGTTCAGAGAGAGAGAGAGAGAGAGAGAGAGAGAGAGAGAGAGAGAGAGAGAGAGAGAGAGAGAGAATTACGTCATATTTAAAGTATTATGTCAATGTCTGCTTGGTGACGGAGTTGCGTCACCGCCACTGTCTGATTTTCTCTAGAAGTCTAGTTTTTTTTAATGTGTTATTGTTTTTTTCTAAAAAAGTTGAAAGGATACAAAGCCGTCTAACGAACTCATCCAATGTTTTTATCCAAACTAGCAATATCCGAAAATTTAAGAAATATTACAAAAATTACGGACTCTAATCTGGTTCAACCGTTTTCCTATAAACGGTTGTTGATGTATTAAATGAGACATTAAATTAAAATCTTAGCCACCCGTTTATGAAAGTATTTTGCCAAGTTTCACGCTTGTGTGAACAGAAATATCGGAGATTCCATTGTATACATACATACGCACGCACGCACATACATATACATACATACATAAATACATAATACGTACATACATACATACATACATACATACATACATACATACGCACACACGGATCTTTGCGCCAAATGTACGTTCAGCAGCGAGGTTAGCCTAACTAGACATGGCGTAATTTGTATCTTGTTATTTCAATTGTGAGAGGTTTAGGCCTGCCTGCCTTTGACATCATGTACATGCCATTAAATTCGCCCCACCGCGACCCGCCCTAAAATGTCCCTTCTATAAATATAACGGACTTAAAAAGGTGATGAAATAAGCGATGTCACCAGCACGGGAGAATGATGCCGGAGGTAGTGAAGCTGAATGCCCGAGTTTCTAAAAGTGTTTTGAAAGCACGAGCCCTCTGAGTCGGTTTGGTACAACACCCACCCTAGCATGCAGTACTTCTCTGGAATTTAGAATAGCTGTATTCAAGGAAAATACCAGATTAGCTTGGCGCCGGATGGCGCAGAGCTAATCTGGCACTACCCTTGAATGTTCATGGTCGACCCAGTCTACTGGAACTGTTACATAGTTGTTATGTGACACCTCTGAAATTAATGAAATGCGGTCGTGGGGTTAAAGTGGTTAATATTCTCCATATAATTATGGTTACATCTGTTACAGCTTCTATGATTACATCTGGTACAGATTCTATGATTTCATCTGGTACAGCTTCTATGGCTACAGCTGGTACATCTTTTATGGTTAGATCTGGTACAGCTTCTATGTTTACATACATGGTTACGGCACTGCACCTACCCGTTTTAAAACTGAAATTGTTAATCCGCTCTTAAAGAAACCTTGATTGATCCCAACAGTTTGAAAAACTACAGACCCGTATCCAACCTATCTTTTATTTCAAAACTTCTGGAAAAGATAGTGCTCACGAAGCTGCTAGACCATATCAAGAATAATGGTCTGTGGCATGTATTCCAGTCAGCATATAGGTCTGGTCATAGCACAGAGACAGCATTGCTGCGTGGTGTGAATGGCCTACTTGCTGCTAGCGATGATGATCTAATTTCTGTTTTGACTCTGCTCGATCTGAGCGCAGCGATTGATACCATTGACCATGACATTCTACTTGCCCGCATTCGTGATGTGTTTGGCATTCAAAGCACTGCACAGATTTTTTTTAAAATCTTACTTTGTTGGTCGCTTGCAGATGGTTTCAGTGGCAGGATTTGAGTCCCACCCTGTTGAGCTGCTTTGTGGCGTTCCACAGGGGTCGGTCTTGGGGCCTGTTCTTTTTACTTTGTATACACTGCCCCTGTCACATCTCATTGAGCGTCACTTTGATTCTTATCATTTATATGCAGATGATACAGAATTGTACAAACACTCCCTTCGTGAACATATTCTTTGGATGGTGTAGTCTATGGAGGCTTGTATTTGTGATGTTCAGAAGTGGACCACACAGAACAAGCTCCAGCTGAACAGTAACAAAACTGAGTCCCTCCGAATGACGTGCTCCGCTACGGGGAGTGCTGATCTTCCTGAGTCAATGATGGTGGGCGAGAGTGCCATCTTCTTTTCTAGCTCGGCCCGTAACTTGGGTGTCATTTTTTACAACAGGCTAACAATGAAGAAACAAATGAAGAAGTTTGCCAGCTTGCCTTCATTTAATTCAGAAGGATCAGCACTGTTCGACAGCTGCCGACTGTTGAAGTTACCAAAACACTTGTTACCTCCCTTGTGCTGTCCCGAATAGACTATTGAAATTCTCTTTTGACCGGTGTTCCGCAGAATCGTCTTGACCAAACCCAGAAAGTCATGAACTGTGCTGCACGTCTGATGTTTCGGGTACCGCAACGTGAACACATTATGCCTATATTAGCTGATTTGCACTGGCTGCCAGTTTCATACAGAATTCAGTATAAAGTCTGTGTTATTTGTTTCAACATCATCTCTGGTTCTGCCCCTCCTTACTTATCTGATCTTGTCCAACTGTAATCACCATCCCGCTCACTACGCTCTGCTTCAGACACTCGTGTTTTCCGTATCCTTAGACGTAATAAGGTCACTCAAGGTCATCGTGCATTTTCGTATGTTGGTCCCATTACACGGAACGCTCTCCCAGCTGATGTGCGTCACTCATCATCTTTTTCCATTTTCAATTCCAAGCTTAAAACACACCTTTTCTCATTTCATATACGTAAATACCATTTTGGTCTTTCCGTGTGTGCAGCAGGGAAGGGATGTGTTTTGGGGCTTGGATTTGAAAATGGAAAGATGCCGGTTCATCATATGTGCGTGTGTGTGCGTGTGTGTGTGTGTGTGTGTGTATGTGTATGTGTGTGTGTGTGCGTGTGTGTGTGTGTGTGTGTGTGTGCGTTTTTTGCTTCTTGTAAATCAATGTATTTTTGTTGTATGAGCTTGTTTTTGTATTTTGCTTTGTGTTTCATTACTGCAATTGTAAAGCGCCTAAAGCACCTTGGTGATTAGGCGCTATACAAATTACCTTTATTATTATTATTAAATGGTACAGTTTCTATGGTTACATCTAGTACAGCTTCTATGGTTAGATCTTGTACAGCTTCTATGGTTACATCCGGTACAGCTTCTATGGTTACATCTGGTACAGCTTCTCTGGTTTCATGTGGTACAGCTTCTATGGTTAGATCTGGTACATCTTCTATGGTTACATTTGGTACAGCTTCTATGGTTACATCTGGTACAGCTTTTATGGTTACATCTGGTACAGCTTCTATGGTTACATCTGGTACAGCTTCTATGGTTATATCTAGTACAGCTTCTATGGTTACAGCTGGTACAGCTTCTATGGTTACAACTGGTACAGCTTCTATGGTTACAACTGGTACAGCTTCTATAGTTACAACTGGTACAGTTTTTATGGTTACAACTGGTACAGCTTCTATGGTTACATCTGTTACAGCTTCTATGGTTACAGCTCTATGCAATTATCAATACGAATGGGCAAATAATTATCAGGATACAACAGCCGAACTCGACCAACGCTTTTTTTCTTTCTTTTTTTTTTTTTGAGGGGGAAGGGGGAGGGCGGAAAGGGGGGGGGGCGGAAGGGGTGGGGGATGGCGAAGTAGGGTTCTCACACATTGTGAAGCGGGTGGGTTTCCCACCGACACAGATCATGTTAAACAGGTTTGCATATCGCTCTCACGCCCTTACACCTGCCACCCCCTGACCTATAGCTGCCACCCCATCTCAACCCTCCAATACCGTCCCGAAATCAGGTTATAAGTTGTAGCGAATATGGCCTTCACTGAACCGTTCAGTGTCACCTGTCACAGACTGTCTTTCTGCTGTCTTTACTGATTCAACACCGAACAGATCTAGAAACCCGCCAACTTGATCTCTATTATCGGCAAACAGAAACAGTCTTCATTCAGTTTTTACTTCAAACGCGTAAAATTGAGCCTCAAGCACAACAACTAATGTTTTATCGGTATCCCCCCCCCCCCCCCACAAAAAAAAGTAACGTGTCACGTCCATTTTCTTTCAATTTCTTGTTATCTATTGATTACCAGTTCCACTTTATTGTGATACGTTTAGTTTGTGTTTTTAATATTCAAAGTGTGTTTACGCATTTGTGTGCGTGTCAGTGAAAACATAAACAGCGACAATGACGAGTCACATGAAGTGATAGGACCCTAAAACACCTTTATCGATATTTTTTCAAACATGAGTTCGGCTAAACTATCCTTCATCATCGTCTTGTAACGGTGTCTCATGATAAAAGGTAACATGTCATAAGTAGACTCAGCATATCACATGTTACGATGACAACTACTCGATGAGCAAAACGTTTTTCTTCAAATACGTCACGGCTTAGTCACATTTCCCAGTAAAAACATCTTCACCCAAACCTCTAACCACACATATGCAGATAAATTAACATTTTAGAGGGTTACAAAACAAAATAAACTCTATACAGGTGTTATGTGATATCTTTGGTAACAATTTTATGCAACACATAACCCTAAAATTCATATGTTGAATAATAATATCAAAGATAGAAAATTTCAACCGAAGGCCCTACATAGGCTGTAGCTACTGACCATAGTCGAAACGTCGACGAAACAAAGTCAGATCAATTAAAAGCTGAGTGGGGTACGCAACAACAAAGAAGTTATACGCACGCGGTATGTGCTACTTGGGGTTTATATTTCATACACACACAAAAAACTCGAAATGTGACAATTTTGACAATACCTTCGCTCGAAATGCCCACTCGAAGCGAAGCCACATTCCACTGGTAAATAGATGTAATTCACTGACACTGAGAGTCGCGTCCACTGAGTACTGAAAGTACTTACCAGGGGTTCTCTCAAGGGGATCCTTCCTGCATATATATATATATATATATATATATATATATATATATATATATATATATATATATATATATATATATATATATATATATATATATATATATATATATATATATTTGTACAGTTGAAAGCAAAACTCGACGACATTGCCCCCCCCCCTTCCACCCTCCTTCCCCCCCCCCCCTTTCAAGATTAGACCCTGGAGGCGACAAAAACCCACTAGCAAAGCCTAACTGGTAAAGCAGCTAATAATATGAACCAACAAACAAATGTACAGAAGTGTATTTCATGTGCATATCATTTTCATGTTGACTTGAAATATTATTATTTTCTCATGATGCCATTGGAAATAGAAATCGATGTGGCACAGGTTGGTCAAAACCAAAACTATAGATTCAACCAATCCAAGGACTAATGGCACAAGCGGCCCGCCTTGCCTCATTCATTGATGATGAACAATAGCAGTGAACAGTTTTTAACCTTAAAGGCAAAATAACATTGTTTAACAAACTTAACAAAAAATACACTTTCCTATTTTAGTACAGTATAATATCCTGTTCGCTTTTGTAATAACTGTCTCGGTGAAATGTTAGTCTTCCAAACGGTGATGTGGGCCAAAGGGGCTCTGCCTCTACAACACCGGATATGGGGGTATAACAGGTCCAGGCCATTTCAGGGTATTACGGCCTAGTGCCGTTTTCTATGAAACTTAACCCTTTGCTTGTCTGTAGCGATTGTTGTCGCAATGATTCCTGCAGGATGTCAGGGTGGTGTTATTCCTGTAGGAATCATTGCGACTAAATCCGCTACCAACACCTAAAATTTTTAAAATGTTTAAAGTAAGCCCACTGCTTGTCGGCTCAGCCATCTCACACTAGTACCACTCTTAAAAAAAAAATCACCCTTTGTTTTGACAGTTGTTCATTACATGGCTTCGCTGTGGACTGCACGTAATTCTCTTATTCATGATTAACTCATTCAGCCCGACGCACATGTTTCCCCAAATTTTGGAGGCGTCATCTAACGACTATGCACCTGTTGCAGGAGATGGGTCGACCATGATAATTCAAAAGTGTTACGTCGGTGGCTAACAATATTTTCTAAAGTTGGTTCAAGAACATTTGATAGCCTTTCAAGTATTTATTGAATTTCCTCCGCAGTGAGATGGCCTTAGTCGCCTGCTGGGCGTTAAACCCCAATAATTTTTTTTTTTATTGAACTTTCAGTCCTTTGAGGGGTATGCCACGTGTAATTTGTTCTGCACGTAACCTTACGCTGCTTTTACGAGCTCTGTGTAAAGCGTGTGCACCGGCTTCTTTAGCTCGTAC
The DNA here is from genome assembly GCA_036245525.1 of Semisulcospira habei. Lineage (NCBI taxonomy): Eukaryota > Metazoa > Mollusca > Gastropoda > Semisulcospiridae > Semisulcospira > Semisulcospira habei. The sequence goes on from BTPG01000006.1 coordinate 8,314,349, forward strand.
ACTCTCCTATTTTGACAGTTGCTCAGTAAATTATTCTGTCACTGTGAAAGACAACAACGTGAATGATTTGTGTTGCTTCAAAAAAGTATTAATCATTATTATAAATTATCATCAATTGAAATTTGTCCAGTTGTTATGAAAAACATTGTCTAAACATTGTCTACATAAAAATACAATGCACAAGGTAATAATGCGCTATGAAGTCGACCTTGATAATAGTTCTGCTATTCTAGTGATTTATATCATAAGAAAGTATCATTGGTTAAATTTTGGATCAAACTGGTTCAAAGGTTTGAGAGATATTGCATGCAGAAAAGTCTAAACAATTATGCCCACCATGACCTTGAATTGAGCAATGTGATTCTGGTTCTTAACAAACTTTAACATGGTAAAGGTCATCACCGAAGGCTTGAGGGATATTGCCTACATACTATCTGAACAAACAGAAGCACATTGGTTGAAACATTTCAATATCGAAGCCAATTCCATTCCCCCCCCCCCCCCCCCCACACACACACCCCATCCACCGCCTCCAGCATTCCAATATCAGAACTTTGGCCTGAAGTTAAGCTTAAATTAAACGTCATAAAATGACAAAATTCTGTACTCTAGATATCAGCCTGTAAACGCACTTTATGCACATCAGTTGCATTTACAAATGGACGGCCGTTAAAGGCACTGTTCAAACATTGTTCATAACACAAAGTTACCCGCAGGTTATGAAACAAATATTTACAAATCTTGATTATCTTCTTGTCGTCAATTCTTTAGTGCCTCCTCGTATTAGCGGAGTTTGCTGTCAAATAAAAAGTAATTTCTTCCATTTGCCGTTTTTCCAAAATGGCCGCGGTCCAATTTAGGTGCCCATGCCAATAAAGGAGTCTCTCCTCTTCATGCACTTGTCATTAACTGTCTTGCTGTCTGCTCCGTTCATTTTTGTCGTTTTCTGCGTTTGCTAGGCACAGCTCCGCTGGGCGGGGCATGTCTCCAGGATGGAGGATCATCGCCTACCAAAGATCACCCTGTTCGGCGAGCTTGCTACTGGACACCGTGACAGAGGGGCACCAAAGAAGAGATACAAAGACTGTCTCAAGAAGTCACTTAGTGCCTGCCAAATCGACCACCACCAGTGGTCTTCGCTTGCTGCCGACCGTGACACCTGGCGCTCCACCATTTACAAGGCAGCTGTCTCCTTTGAGGACTCTCAGAGTCACAGATCTAGCCTTAAGGACAAGCGGCTCAGGAGAAAAAACAGAGATGCCGCAGCTCAGAACCCTGGCCATACCTTCCCCTGCAGCCACTGCGGTCGAACCTGCCTGTCTCGGATTGGCCTCCGCAGCCACGAACAAGCCTGCAGACGTCGTGGGCAACTCCTATAAAATCTTCGTTCGCGAAGTCAAGCCAAGATATAGATAGGCACAAGTACGTGGTGGTTTGTATTATTTTAACTGGAATATGCATACATTTCTTTCTTCTTTCAACACTCAGCACTGTAGAAGAAAGACCATAGTTGCTGACGCTGGAGCGCACTTGAAGATACGGGATTTCTGGCGCGATGCAAATGGCAGCGTCAATTTTGAAAGCTGTTTTTATCCCAAAAGTGTTAAGTAGAATACGGTACATGGCACACATTGCGTAAGCAACAAGGCCCTCATGGGTTACGGAGAATTGTTTACCCTCGGGTTTTCTTTCTTGGGCGAAGTCATCGCTAAAGCTCGCAACCAAAACCATACCATCGGTCATATGTCTATTACCATAAGTATGCAACATATGTGCAGTGCATGTAGCAACATGTATCTTTAGTCGACACGTAATGTTCGATCGCCCTAGCTTGCAGATTCCGCATTGTCGTAAAAATAACAAGTACACAGACTTTAAAGAAAAAAAAAATCAGGCCGGCATCACGGGAAGGTTTCGTAGAATTTCCCAACACGGTCATTGACTTTTCAAGATGATGTAATCAGATAGTATGCAACATGGCAACAAATGGGGTCATTTAATGCTGCTTGAAATGCATGTAGACGGGTAACTGTTATTCTATCTGATAATTATGAGACCAGCCTCGAGCAGTATTTTTTTTTAATCTTTATTTATTTTTATTTATTTACTATTTTGGTTGCCTTGCTTTGCTGCATCTATGCAGGCGCCCAAGAAAAAAGAAAAGAAAATCGTACCATTTCTTTTTGTTATCGCATGCAGTCATTTGGAAACACCCCCCCCCCCCTCACCCAACAACACACACACACACACACACACACACACACACACACACACACACACACACACACACACACGCGCGCGCGCGCGCACGCACGCACACAACACAAAACAGCACGACACATGGCACGACACGAACCAACAAAGGCCGGCATACTTACGTCGTCCCAGAAGTCAATGACGATACCAACAACTGACACGAACTGCAGCGAAGTACACAGTGCCGGGCCGCGGGCATATTTGCCAGCCCAGACATGTGATAGAAGGGTGTGAAGAGAGTGGGTGTGGGTGGAGGTACACGTTTGTTTTTTTCGAGCGCATAAGCACATAATTAAGGCTTTCAGATTGCTTCTTTTATCCGCCATGCATATGTTGGTGTGACACGAACATGACGTAATAAACAATGTTCTTAAAAAGTAAGGGAAATAATGGAACTTCAACTTGCAGAGTCAGGAGCCGAAATCATGACGGGACTTTTAGGTATCTATCGGCCTGTTATTTCCTACCGACCCGAAAAGCGGTTCCAATGGGATTCATGAAGCACTTGTTGTCCCGATTGACGTCATCTAAGGGCCCGTAAGTGTACCAAAATGTACCCCACTACTACTCACTCATTCTGGCTCCAACCTTTACCGTTCTTACACGATGGATAAAAGCGTGTCCATATTTTTATGTATTTAAACTACAGTGTTATGCCTTTAGTATAAGACCATAACATATAGTGCATCTTGGATGTGAGCGAAACCATGTTTTTATATAGTAAGGTATGTAGGTCACTTCATTGAAACAATTATGTCACAGAAATGCGACTACGTTTAACGTCAGCATGGTTATTGCTGTATTAATAATAATAATAATAATAATAATAATAATAATAATAATAATAATAATAATAATAATAATTGTGATGAAACTCTATGCTCACGCATAGGGTTCACACAGAGGGTTTTGTATGGTACGGTTTTATCAGCGGTTTACCTTGTGACAGTTTTTCCGTGTGGGCACGAGACCCACGTGAAATCGTAGGGAAACGGTTTGCACTGGGTTTTTTAGTGAGTTCATGCGAACAGAGCTGTAGGAACCAACCTTAACCCATGAAGTCAGTACGGGGCTATACTGTCAGTGAGGACAGACGTGTGTGAAATACCCTAGCCCGTATTCCAAGGCTCTGAAACCTATAATTCAGAGTGCTTGTCGGGAGCGGAGCGGAGCGACGGACTCCGAGACGTCAGTCAACAGAGGCTACCGCCGAGGGACCTATTGTGAAGTCATCTCTTCACTCAGGGAGTTAGCGACGGGTGCCGAGACACCCGGGTCAGCAGGGACTACGCTACGGAGCGAGGCCAGAGGACGTCCACGATACGAGAAACGGGACGACTCGGAAGCGTGCGACGGAAGACTTACACGCCTAGACGTGAAAGGACAGAACGTTACCAAGCGAGAACACCAGTAAAACAGGTTGGATTGTCAGAGACAATTACCTAGCCTGGCATTTACATTGTGTATGTGTATGCGGTTGTGATGTGCTTGTAGTGAGAAGGGGTGTTGAACGTGAATTAGATAGTGTTTTCGTTGTTATCTTTTATAAACTCTACGTTAGAAAGAAAGCTAGTGTGTTGAGTTTTACCGCGTGATTGCGCCCGTCTGAGTCAGTGGCGGAGTATGCGGCTGTTGTGCGAGAGTCTGTACGTGCGACTGGAGGGGAGTCTGCGTGCGTTATAATAATAATAATAATAATAATAATAATAATAATAATAATAATAATAATAATAATAATAATAATAACCCTTGATATTTGAATGAGAATTTGTTTATATATACATGCACCCCTGCTTCATACAGCATTTAGAATAAGAGTCTTCTGTTTAAAACGTCTGCCCTGCCGATAGAGGGTTGGTTTCAAAAGAAAGCTGTACGACCGTGACGGTAGTTATAATCCTGAAGTCTAGACATGGGACACGCTAAAATTTTATTTAAGAACTTGCCACTCGTTTGGTACCAATAGACTGACAGCCTAACCGGTTTTCGAAAAATCAAAGCGCTCGTGCCACCTTAGCATGACTGTGTATTCAATGTGTGTGGTTGTAGCAATCACTCCGGGTAACGACACTGTTCAGCTTGCACGCAAAGGTAAGGAGGCATTCGTATGCCTAGCAACAATACTTTGATTTGTAGTTACATGTCTACTTTGCGTATAACAAGATCGGATATAACACACGTCGGATATAACAACGCTTTTTCACCGGTCCTCACAACACTCTTTCTTTGTAAAATACTTCATTATTACAAACTGCAGAAATAACAAGACAAACTGGGTACAAGACAAACTGGGTACAAAACAAACTGGGTACCCGACAAACGGGGTACCTTTGCGATTTGTTATAACCGAACCTTGCTGTAGTTTGTAGTTTGTCTTTATTTAAAACCACATTGTCACAAACATTTTTTTCTTGCTCTCCCTCATTTGCTCATGCAGATGGCTTCCCGTGGCTAAGGTATACCTTGTTCTCAATGTCCAAGCAATTCGAGTGCGCCCAGTGCGGGCTGCTTTTGCAAGCCAGTAACTGCCAGTCCAACTGCCCCTCTACATTGCAGCGAGATTTTGGCAGTTTCCAGTTTCATCATTGTCCTTTGAAGTTATTAAGTTTGTCCCTCCTTTTGCTAGCCAGTAACTGCCAATCCAACTGCCTCTCTACATTGCAGCGAGATTTTTGCAGTTTCCAGTTTCATCATTGTCCTTTGAAGTTATTAAACTTGTCCCTAATAAATCTGGCCATACTGTCATATGTGCAAGTGGGCCAAGGTTTTTTATTGGCGGCGACTGTGTAGTTTATTTGTAAACAAAGTTTCACAAGCTCTCCTATCTCTATCTTTGTGTATGGGATGCTAGTATTTGGCTACCTGGTCATTATTAGCAGTTCGTTTAGGAGTCATCAGGAAATCTAATACAAACGTATTGTATTGAACACCACAGGCACTTGATTACAAATAGCGATAAGTTCTATTGAAGGTCTACGAAACCGTTTATGCATGGAAAGCTAATTTTCATCTTGTTTTTTCGACTCTGACCCAAAAAAGATTAGTCGGGGCTGAGGTCTTTAGACTATGATGGTTAGGAAAGGTCAGTAATTCACGCTCCTCCATCTACTGCCGCGACATGCGAAATAGTATTGTTTTTCAGGGTCTGACTATTAGCCCTTTGCGTGTCCGTAGCGGTTTTAGTGGCGATGATTCCTGAAGGATTTACTGAAAGAATCATCGCGACTAAAACCGCTAAACACACGCAAAGGGCTGACACTGGCATAGTTTGTTCACCGGAACTGCTGATGCAAAGTGTAGTGTACCTTTGAGAGACTGTATGTGGCAGAGTGATTATTTATAGTTGTAAATGTGAGAGTATGATTTCATGTATTTTCCAAAATTTGTCTAGTATTGAAGTTTGTATAGTTACACAATAACTCGTGAATTCTGTTTTATGTGCAGAATATTATGCTTGTCTGCTCCAGTATGCAGAATTGATACACACTGATCATGTCACACCACTGCTAAAGCATCTCCAAAGGCTACCTGTCAAGTAGAGAATAGAGTACAAGCTGGCCAGTTTGACATACAAACACTATGACAATACACTTCCTGCATATATGTCTGTCTCCCTTGCATCACACAATCCTAGTAGAAGTCTACGCTAAAGCTCACAGAAACTGCTCGTTCAGCCCAGACTCAGCCTAAAAACTGCTGGTGCCCGTTCTTTTGGTTATCAGACTCCTCACGTCTGGAACTCACTTCCACTGCATGTCCGTCTATCCCCTGCCCTGATGTCCTTCAAAACAAATTTGAAGACCCATCTTTTCCAGATGACATATCAAGATCAGCTCAGTCTAGATGTGCTGCCTGGAAATGCTGGCTGTTTTCTTATATGAGTAGCCCATGTAGGTAGGCTTTGTGTATGTGTGTGTGATGGTGTGTGTGTGTTTGTGTGTGTGTGAATGTGTGTGTGTGTGTGTGTGTGTGTGTGTGTGTGTGTGTGTGTGTGTGTGTGTGTGTGTGTGTGCGCGCGCGTGTGTGTTTCGTGTTCGTGCCTACATGGTGAGAGCAGGTGTTTATTTAAAGAGTGAGTGCGTTCTAATTTGTCTCCTTTTAAATTATTTTTATGTGCTGTAAAGCGCTCCGAGCTTGATGTCCGTGGGGAAGGGCGCTATATAAAAAATATGTATTATTATTATTATTATTATTATTATTATTATTATTATTATTATTATTATTAATTGATCATTAGTATTTTGTCAAGGATAGTTAGCATGACATGCTTGTGAAGATTAAACATTTTAAGCTAAGTTGATGTATTACCATGTGTCATGACCAGTGGTGTGAGTGCGTGCTATGTCAAACAGTACTCCCCCCCCCCCCCCGCCCCCCGCCCCTCCTCCACACCAGTGGCCCCCATTGTGGGGTACCGTTTAACATCGCACGCACTCACACCGCTAGGTTAGCTTCTGTGGTAGATTTGAGGCTCAAGATCGGGAGGATCTTTTATTGTGGCGTAAAGTAAAGCAAGCCAAGTCAAAGCACGGCAGGCAAGCCAAGCAAGTAAGGCATTAAGCCACCCTGAAATAAATATTACAGTTTATTAACACATATACACTATAGCTTAAAATACATTCTAGCTGTTATCAAAATACCCGGTTTACAAAAACTGGAGCCCAGCCCAATGTTGTTCCCATTTTCAAGCTTATTGCAATTCCTTCATTCGCAAACTCTGCGGTCTGGCGTAGCGATAGCCATTCTGAAGAAGAATGATAGCACGAGCAGCGAAATGACGTCACTTCAAGCTTCACGTCATGTTATCATTAGTCCTACGACGCCGTGTTCATAGTGACGACTCGATGTTATACGTCACTCATAGCAGTACTAATATTTCACGTATAAGAGAATCAAACCTTGCAAGTTTCTTGCTGATTTTTACACCTAGGGTTTACAGGTCACAACTTTGACTTAATCCTACCCCAAGGCCGGGACAAACAGCAGGCTTATGCAAACACTGTTATGAAAATTCATGCGGGTATTAATAAAAGACTTTTTTTTTTTCGTAAAAGTAATATCAAAGTTATGTTAGCCGTTTAAAAATAACTCCGAAGAAGTGGTGCAGAAATTATCTTATTTTCACACCTAGGGCTTACAGGTCAAAACTGACCTAATCGTACCCGGGAAAAAAAGTTGGACCCCCCTCCCTCCCCCGAGGTAACTGATCCGCCCCTGTCATGACAAATGACGTTTGACAAACCAATGACGCGTATGTCCTGCGCCCCTTATAAAGCTCACTGACCCATTGGCAGATCTGCGATACCTTTTCAAAAGGAGATATTTCAACATCAAAATCAGGTCAAAGACAAAAGGTAGAGACCCTTGACAGCTGTAATTTAGGTCCCAAAAAAGTATACCCCACGAAAAGGGCGTGAAGTTCAGGCTGGAAATCGACTACACACAGTAAGAATTAAACTGCGGATCCAAATACTATGCTGAACTATGCTGACAATTACTTTGCCTATCATTAAGCATTAACATATGTGCACTTGGGCAACGTTTTCTGCAAGTCACAACCAAAGTTTGCGTCATCGTTTAAGCTTCTATCGCGGGCGCCATTATGAAGTCGTGTTTGCACGTTTGGTGACAGTTTCAAAGACACTGCGCAAATCCAAGATTTGATCATCCGGGTCAGATGAGAAATCGATTGTAAGCCGGGTTTTTGAATGAGCTTTTCACCGGAACTTGGCGCACGTGCGCGCAGTCATTTCCAGACAAGATATCACATAAGTTTTAAAAAAAAATAAAAAATTTCACATCAAAATCTGATGCAGTTTGCTCTTGAACGTTCTGTAAATAAAACAGAATTTACAAGTTATTGTGTAACTACACAAACTTCAATACTGTAAAACTGGAAAATACATAAAATCATACTCTCACCTTCATACATATAAACAATCACTCTACCACATGCATTAAATTTTCATTACACGAAAGGCACATATTTCACACTAAAATAGAAGACAACCGCAGACCGACAAGCTGGACCAAAACGTTCCAAGCACTTGAATTTCAGTCCATTTTGCATACATGTCACTTTGAAGAGAAATAACTGCTAATTCAGTGCCTGTAGTTTACATTAAAAACCTGAAATTATTGCTCTGACGTCTTTTGCATGCTTCTGATGTATCTCTTGTACGTGATGGCAACACGCAGTTCACGACAGCATGATGTTTTTCTGGCCCACAGTCGACGAATCCAAGAAGTGCACTATGTCCACAGATCGGTACAGATCTAAACTTCCTGGTTATACACCTGTGATCTAGCCTTTCATTACAATTCAGGATTAATGTTACTTTCCTCGGAATATCGCCATATAACTGTAATTAAACACTTCCGTGTGTTTCGAATTGAAAGTGCTAATTGTCTCCATAGCCTCTATCGCCATAAAAAAAACCTTAAGTAGTGCTGATTTGGTATACCTCGCCCTGTGGGAGGAAGGAGGGGGAGGGGGTTAAATGCACACATGGCAATTGTAAACACGGATTTTGTACACTATCCATCCGTGTCTAGTTGCATAATCAGGGCTCCCAATACAATTTTTTTTTAAAAATCCCTAAAACAAAATCCAGTCGCCGGATTTGCGCACGCGTGAGTGTTCTTTCAGAGTATAGTGTTACTTTTATAGTATAGCCTGTGTTAATAGCATGTGCAAAATATTCGCAGAGCATACTAAAATCTATAATGAATCGAGCAATAAAGACGTGCTGCAGTATGATTTGGATCACTTGCAAGAGTGGTCCGACACATGGGATTTGCATTTTAATGTAGAGAAATGTAAGGTCTTGCATGCTGGAAGGAACAATCCTGAACCTGATTACTTGATGAAAGTTAACAGTGACATTAGAAAGTGGTATCTTGTGAGGAGGAAAGGGACTTAGATGTTGTTTTTGATAAAGTTCTATCTTTTGATCCCCATATTCAGAACTGTATCAATAAAGCCAACAAAACGGTTGGAGTAGTTAAGAGAGACTTTAAATATTTGGATAAGGACACTTTCAGTAAACTGTATAAAGCACTAGTCAGACCACATTTAGAATATGCAAACACTGTGTGGTACCCAGGTTTAAAGAGACAATCAGTTGCATTCGAAAGGGTACAGAGACCAGCAACAAAGCTGGTTAAAGAATGTAGAAATATGACTTACTTAGACAGACTCAAATATTTGGACTACACTCCTTACGTGGACGTAGAATACGTGGAGACTTAATCCAAGTTTTTAAAATTTATAATGGCATCGACGATCTAAATTGGATCGACTTTTTTGCAGCATAGTTTAGTGACAGAATCCGAAACTCTGAAGGAAAAAATATTTGTACAGCATTGCAACACTAACCTGTGGAAGTTTTGTTTTTCTAACAGAGTTGCCATTGTTTGGAATGAATTACCAGTTTGATAAAAAGCACCTAATATACATTCTTTTAAAAACCAGCTTGATGAATCAACAAAATTTAAAGATCTTTTCTATTGCTATGATGAATGATTTGTAGGAAAAAATTGCATGCATAAAAGACCCATACAGTAATTACAGAAAGAAAGGACATTTGCAAAAGACTCGAGGCCTATTTTGTCCTCACACTACTACTATAACCCGTTTATTCATGGACAAGGTTCTTCACAGAATGAAAGAAACTGATGGTGGTGTTCTCAATCATGATATGCTTGAGATAATGACCAAGCCCATGTCTAAATAATAGCCTTTTTATACAACAACCCTAAAAGCTCTCACAAAACCCTGACTCAGCTTGAGCCTCAATGTATAAACGTAATGTACGTCATATACGTCAGGTACGTCAAGTACGTGAGTACGTCATGTATGTCAAGTACGTCATGTACGTCAAGTACATCATGTACGTCAAGTACGATAAGAACGACATGTACATCAGTGCGTCAAGTACGTTAAGTACGTCATGAGGGTTATGGTAAAAAAGGATGTGGTCATTTGCAGTCAAGGCTGAGGTTTGCTCAGCTGACTGAAATGCATAATTATGGTATCTATTTATTTTGAGTCAGACCTAATTTTTTAGTTCAAAATTAGGTTAATCTTAGATTTCTTATTAAAGTATAATTTTTTTTTTTATAAAAAAATAAATAAATGTCAAGTTGTGTCAATAATTACAGTAGATAATAGTGCAGAGATATGATTATTTGTTTTTGTTACAAAATGTGTGATTAATTGCTGTTTTCACAACTAATATCTACTTTTTCTGACATTTACTTTCTTGTCACCTGTTTTAAAGCTTCAGAACATTGTCTTAGCATATAAAACCTTTGTTTATGGGTCCATGAAATGGCTCAGTGATTTGGCTAACAAACAAGGGGAGTGAGTTGTGCACAAAAACCTAGGTTGTAACCCTTGTCTGTTCAAATCACCTCTGGGTCTCTCCACACTTTTGTTTCAAAGAGTCAAGTCAAAGAGTTGGTAGATTCCCATCTGGGGTGTGACAAACACCATAATGGCCAGATCACACCACAAACTGTTACAGAGGGGGTGAAATGTGCCCTTAAACTAGGTTATATTCTCCTCTGTGCAAGTGAGTGGAAAAGAGCCACAAGTGGACTTTTACCATTTTTTTAATAAAGGTGAACCCCTTCCCTGTCAGGTTGACAACCACACCTTCCACTAAAATGTGTTAGCAGGGTTAACAGTGTTTGTTGCAGAGCTTCAGTTTGCTAATGATGTAACGGAAGTAATCTGTAATTCTTTCCCTTGTTGACGCTGAGCCTTTACTGAACAAGGGAAGTAATCTCAAAGTCTCTTCCCTGTTGACAGTGTTTTTATACTCAACAGAGGAAGTAATATGAAATTTTTTCACTTGTTTACACTGAGATTATACTGAACAAACTAAGTAATCTGAAATTGTCTCCCATGTTGGACTGAGCAGATTATACAGATTATTTTCTAGTGCTCAATTCATGGGCAAACTTATCAAGTTACTGTCTATGTTACTTTCTAGATTTAACCAAGTAAATTACAAGTACTTAATAAGGTAACTTATAAACCTACAAGTAACTTTGTAAGTAACTTTGTAAGTTCTTATAAGTTAGTTGATATGAGAACTTATAAGTGACTTTAAATAGAAAGAAGGTATCTTAAACTTAATCAGCTTAGTGATGTTACTGTATCTAGTTCTGTAATTAATGCGTTCTACTATTTTGAACTTGTGGGTAATGAGTGGGTAGTTGTTCCTGTAGCTGCCGTTGTTCTCGCAGTTGAATGGGACATAAAGTTTGAATTCATTAGTTCTTATGTATTTACTGAAGATGACCTTTCACAATAAGGAGCATTTCCAGCTGATAAACATCTTAACAAAGTTGAAGGAACACCATTGTATACATTTTTTAATTGTGTTCAATTCTTTTAGATAACTATTTCGTATTTTATGTACTGACAAATTAACAGGATATCTTCCAGTTATTTTGTCTTTCTTTGTCATAAATGTCACTGTCCAATCATCAGGATTAATACTTTCAAAATCCCATGACCAATCATCATCAGTCATACTAATTACACTTCTGTCCAATAAACTAAGTAAAGATGTAAGTCTACTTGAAAACGTAGGCTGCCTATTTCCAGAAAGTTATAATATAACAATTAAGTTAGCTGGATCTAAAGTTGCTTTAATTTTTGTGATAAAGTCTGTGACCATGACTATAATTATAACTGGGTGTTACAGAGGTGCTGCTCACAACAACTGTAACTTTAAACTAAAAACAGGTCCCAAGACATACAACATGCCTATCATTTTCCACACTATCAAAGGGTATGATTCACACATTATCATGCAGGCTGTAGATGAGTCTTACAAAAAAATTAGTTGTATTGCCCAGACAACTGAAAAGTACTTGACTTTTAGGTTAGACAACAAATTAGTCTTTTATGACTCCTTTCGACATTTGTCCTCAGGACTTGCTAGTCTGGCAGAAGGACTGACAGCATTTCCAAAAACAAAAAAAATACTTTGAGCCAGAGTTAACCCAAAAAGGAGTCTACCCTTATGAGTACATCAGTGATTGGATTGTGTTTGAGGAAACGTCTCTGCCTCCAAAAGATCAATTTTATTCTACACTAAATGGTAAAGGCATTTCTTACTCTGAATACCAACAAGCCCTTAATGTATGGAGTAAACTGGCGACTACCCATGACCAGTTCTTGAAATGTGACATTTGTTTGCTACCTGATGAATTTGAAAGTTATTGTGAAAAGGGTCTTTTACACTATGGTCTTGACCCAGCCGGCTATATAACTAGTTTTGGCATGATATGGGATGCATTTTAAAATCCAGTAAGATGCATAAAGACCTGCTGTCAGATCACATGATGGTTGACATTGTGAAACGCAATTTGAGAGGAGGCATAAGTACAGCCGCAAATAATTATGCCAAAGCTAACAACAAATATCTTGACAACTTTAACCCTTCAAGGTCAAGGTCATACATTACGTACCTTGACGCTAATAACCTTTATGGATTCGTTATGATGGAGTTATTGCCCTTGAAATACCTTTCACTGCGTGTATGGACGTGGGAGTCAATTTCTTTGTTTATTACTCCGTCCGTTTTGATGGATCAACTTCCCAGACTCAGCGTCATCGTTGTTGTTGTTGATTCTCAGTGTATTAGTGTTTGAAGACGATGCCGGTTGTTTGTGTGGCTGTGTTGCCTTACATACAAAGAATTGGTGTTTGTAGTATTGCCCTCTGTGTAGATGGTACGCAGTGTTGCCGTGGTGCATAGCACAGTTGATGCTTTAAAATCCGCTTAATGTTGTAGCTGTTGCTGCTGTTTTGGCGTGGCTGTCCGGCGTTTCGTTGATCGCTGTTGTTGCCGTTGGCTCAAGTTGTTGGGCCGCCTGAATTTTACACCGTTTTGGTGGTAGGTGCCGGGTTTTGTCGTTGTAGAAGGGCCTTCATTACTTCGAGTGCTTCACAGAAAAGTTGGCCTCGCTTGTTGCGAGTGTTTCAGTCCTCCTTTCACTTTTGTGCGCTTTAGAACGAGTTCTTTGTGACCAGTGTTGCCTGGTGTTGTAGATTAAAGTTGGTGCTGCGTTGTTTTGTGGTCGATGCGATGTAGGCAGTGTCCGTTTCCTCTATTCTTAGTCTGTGTTGTACACACGATGGCTTGCCTTTCTCGTTAGCGGGAGGTAAGTCTTTTAGCAAACAGTATGACGTTATCGCGTGTAGCGATTCATGACAGATGTCACTTCAGTTGAGGGTTTTGCGGTGGGGGGCTGCTGGGCCGATTGTTGGCCTCGGCTGAGTAGCTGGCTCACACGTGTCGTGTTGAAGAAGCAGAAAATAGGATCGCAGTGTAGTTTGTCGCTTGTTCTGTCTTGTTGGCCGTGTGGTGTTTTATTTTTACGCCTGGATTTCCAGCCTTTTTCAGGCGTGGGGGACGAGTTACTTGGTTGTTTTCGTTCCACCCACCCTTTTTTCAGGTGTGGGGAATGAGTTTCACCCACCCTATTTTAGGTGTGGGGAGTGAGTCTCAAACACCCTATTTCAGGTGTGGGAGGATGGTCGATGAGTTCGTTATTGCTTGTGGTTTTCTTGGTTCCATCCACCCTTTGTCAGCTGTGGGGAATGAGTCTCAACCACCCTGTTTCAGGTGTGAAAAACAAACGATGACTTTCTTCTTGCTTGTAGTTCTCCGTTGACATAATAGTCTTGGCTCTTGGTCGTTTTTGGCGGAGTTAGGGCTGGCAGCTGTTGTTTCCTTCGTCGTCTCGGTTCGAATCTACCACTGAGTTAGAACTGTATAGAGACTTACGTCCCCCGAATCGCTACGTCACACGTAAAGTGTGGGATCCTTTCAAGGGTATACTTCACGCTTATACTTTTTTTCAGTTGAAGACAAAATCCTTGTATTATTAGTTAGGCTTTGCCAGTGGTTTTTGTCGCCTCTCCGGTCCGGCCAGAGGCCAAAACTGTCGAGAAAACTAACTCGTAATACAACGTTTGGGCAGAGGATCTAACTGTTTGTCTGTTCAGCGCTGAGTGATTCCCCTTGGTTGTGTACAATTTTGCCAGCGCTAGCCTCACCTATCTGGTTTGTGAGTATCTATGACTCGAGGCAAATTTCTATCGTTACATTGTTGTGTAATGTTCTGTGCATCTCAGGGCATTTACCCGACCACATATAGTAGCGCACCTTCGTGTTTGTGTATGTATGTTTCTCCTGCCTACTTCCTAAGTTCCGGAGAAAGACATGGGTTATATAAGAGGCCTGATGCATTCTTTTGAGGATGCAAATGATCGTCTTGTTCTATTCCTGCGTATTTCTCTGTGGGCTGGCGATTGGGTGCCTGATAGGCGGGGGCAGGGGATCTAACTGTTTGTCTGTCCAGCGCTGAGTGATTCCCCTTGGTTTGTGTACAGAGGCCAAACGCCCTCGACTCTTACCTCCGACACTGACCCCGCTGACCGGACCCTCGAGGCGACAAGAACCACTGGCAAAGCCTAACTCCTAATACAACTAATATTATCGCCAGCAACCTTATTAGCACATTTGAAGTGTGTGACAGTTTAGACTATGCCGATGTCGAATTTACCGCTCGTTTTCGGACAGACGACAAACGGTAAGAAAAGGATGAGTCTACTGCGTAGCTATACTTGATTGTACCACAAAACACTACGAAAATTTTTAAATCAACTCATATAACGTGGATGAGTTGTACTGTTTTCAGGATTCCCCGTGGTTCCGCTTAATATACTGACGAGCAGAAAAATGCTACATTTTTAATTCATCGGATATGCACAATCGCATGGTGCAACATTATAAATGAGAGTCATATGTGTAAAACGTATGCCTAGTCGATACAGGGCTGGGTTCGAAATTATGTGAAATCATGCGACAGCAGACAAAAAGCTTAGTGTTCGGGACAGTTATAATTTTCTGAAGTCTAAGGACATTGAACATGCCAAAGAACCATATGAGAATTTGCCTCCATCTGGCCAAGTGATTAGTTCGTCCATGCAATATCTCTAGGATATATGTGTTGCAGCCCAAGCCAACTGAACTGAGTGAAAACAATGGCAGCGAATCGTATGAAAGACCGTGCTGATGACGCCCTTGACTGTGAATTCAAGGAATTGTCTCTGAAAGGTTTTGTGAGGGAACACCAGTCTAGCAGCACATCTCCAGGTACGTCAATCAAATTGTCATAGCTAAGATTTAATTCATTGTGTACTAGCTCACAGGCAATTGTTGTACTTGAAAAAATTCTCAGTTTCGCAATAATAACCCCCTTCCCCCTCCCTTCCCCACCCCCCCCCCCCCAACGCCCCCCACCCCCACCCCCCGCCCCCATCTTTTTCAGCAATTCTGAAAACCTCTCTGTCAGACTAAGTTGTTTTAAGTCATTTAGCCCGACGGCCGTATTTCCCAAATTTTGGAGGGTGTCATCTAATGACTATTTACCGGTTGCAGGAGATGGATCAACCATGATCATTCAAGGCCAGTGCCAGATTTGCTTGGCACCGATTGGCGCCAAGCTAATCTGGCACTGCCCTTGAATTATCATGGTCGACCCATCTCCTGCTGTAGGGCGTCAGGCTGAATGGGTTAATCGGGGCAGAGATTGATAATATAATAATAATGTTGATTTCTATGGCGCCTAACATCAGGCAGAGCTCTAGGCGCCTTACTAATTTCAAAAATACAATTACAAAATATGTACACAATATTACACACATACACACACACACATCCACACACACACACACACACACACACACACACACACACACACACATTATATATATATATATATATATATATATATATATATATATATATATATATATATATATATAATATATATATATATATATATATATATATATATATATATATATATATATATATATATATACAGACACATCCCAGGCACCACAGCAAAACTACAACAGAGTCCTCAGCAGTCAGTCGGTGGGGTAATGGAGTTGGAAAAAGTGTAAAACGACTAAATTTGTTTTTGGTTGTAGATACCTACTTCTCTTTACAGTACCTGTTTCTGAATTCTGCTAAAGAGACTGGAAAGTTTAACTGCCGATTCAAACAGCGGTAACGGTAAATGAAATGTTTTGTCATTAATAAGAGCAAATCGAGCACTGGGTCTGTCCCCTTTTTCACCCCGAAAACAGTTAGGTCTGTACAATAATTTGTCCCAAAAAGCGTGCACAACTTTGCACTCAACAAACAGGTGTTCAATAGATTTCTTAGAGAGTGAACAAAAGGTACAAAGGTTTGAGTCCTTTCGCTGTCTATAGCGTAAAAAAACATTGGTTATCAGTACTCTATGGACAATTCGGTACTGAAACCAGCGTAGTTTGGTGTCTTGTGTGACTGTTGTAGGGTGAAAAAAAATGGATTTCCACTTTAGATCAATATATTTGTTTTTCCATTTTTCGATGCATGTAGGTGGTGTCGTTTTATTTAAGAACACACTGTATATACCTCTTGTTCCCTTTTTGTGCTTAAGGACAACATCCAAGGGCGTACCTATATCGGTTACATCAACTGCATCCGTCCATATTCGTAGCAGTTTCCTTGTGTACTTTCTTACAGCACTCGTTCTGCTATAATAATCCAGAAAAGAAACAGCAGCACCAGAACGTTCACAAAACACTTCAGAACTGACAATGTCGCCATTATTGACCATTACATCTCCAATAGTAAAAATGTTTTTTTTTTAACGCAATTGTCAACAAACTTCAACGAATCATTTTTCAACAGCTGTGGATTGAAAAACAGTGGTTGGCTTTTGAAAGCATCGATACGTAGGGGGCAAAAGAGATTATTATATCCTTTAAAAACAACAGGCACTTCTTTCCAGAAAGGGTTTTTCATCTCTACACTTTCTAGTAGGCACCAACAACTGCACACTGTTTAATACTATCATAAAGAGATGCGAGTAAAAGACTCCAGTTTGTGCCCGACGAAAACACTCTCCAAATCCAGGTGACCTTAAGTGCTTTGTAAAAAGCTTAAATATCCATTACCTTGAGCCCTCCTGGTTCATACTGTCTAGAAACTGTAGTTCCTTTTACTTTATCTCTCTTCCCTCCCCAGATGAAGTTAAACACCACCGTGCTAATTTCTTTAATAATTACACTCCCTGGGGAAGGCAAGGAGGTAAGGGGATGTGTAAAAATTGGAAGACTTAAGGACTTGAAAACAACATTTCTTCCGATAGGTGTTAAATCTCGCAGTTTCCACTGCTTTACAATTTTTTTTTTCATTTTGGCAAGTTGTGGTTTATAATTCAGGTGTATGATATCAGACAGTTCTGTAGAAAAATTAACTCCTAGCACTGTAAAGGTAGCTGGACTCCAAGAGATGCTCAGATGTACGGCATAGCATGTAAGACAAAACCTGTTGATTCCAATCCATACAGCAATAGTCTTTTCAACATTAATTTTGAGCATAACAAGAGCATATCATCAGGGCGAAGTGGGGCTATCAGGTATTTTTTTAATTCGTATGCATCGAGTGCCCTGGACCTCAGCGAGCACTATACGAGTCCTGGCCTACAGCGCCACCCCTCAGTACTTCTTAAGTGCAGATGGGTGGCCCTACATACCCGGAGACGTATAAGCTATTTCAACAAATCGGACCACACTCGGACCAGTACGACCGTTGATGCCTGACAATACAATGTATATGCATCCAAATTTTCACCGTTTCTGAGTACGGCCGCAGCCGTCGTGCGTGTGCACCTGTTTTTTGCTTTAAAACGGGTAAGCGTGCCACTGCTGTCAGTTAGCACAATAAGTTTTAATATTCAAATGGCTGCGAAAGCACGAAAACGAAAAAAGTACCCTGCATCCTGGCATGCAGTTTGCGGTCCACAGTAATCCGAAAGTCTTTTGTCACATCACTACCATGCACTTCCCGGTAGGCGACAGCGCATGCTCATGTCCAGAAAACAGCTGATTTCCTGGTTGAAGTTAGTTGATAGGTCGTCTCAAAATGTTGAATGTAGACTGTATAAGTTCTAGCAATGAAAACAAAAATCTGTTGTTTTTTCACAGATAATGTACATGTGTGCTGGCTCTTCGTAGTGCTAAAAAGCACTTGCGTGCATGGCGCATCTCAAAGTGTAGGCGACTGGAAGAGAGAATAGGAGAAGCCAATTCAAGGCGGCAAAAGAGAAAAGGAAAAACATAAATTCACTTCTCCATAAATTCGCTTCTCCTTTTGTCAGTCACAACGCAACAAAGGCACTGGTAAGAATCACCTCTCATCAGAAAAAAAAGGCAGTGTGGTAACATGTCTAGTTCGCACTGTCAATAACACTTGTTGTCACTATATTGATCCATCCCCTACCTCAGCCACTGCTTATCGGTTTGTTATCGGCCGCATCTTCCTCCATGTTCCCTTCGCCTCCAGTGCTGTGATTCTGGGGTTGTGTCGAACTGCCAGTCATGTTAACCCTTTGGGAGGAGTCAGAGGTACTGACTCATACACCCATCTGGGTACTGATGGTGATTCCATCAAAGCTTCTGTCGGCCAACGCCTGCAGTGGGTTCTGTATGTCGTTTGCCTCCCCACCCTGAGGTCGAGACCATTGCTGGTCAGGGGCAGAGGTCACAGAAGCTGCAGGAGGCGAACGTAGTGTAGCCCAAGTGGAGGTTGTAGACTGTAATGGGCGGTGTAGGCTCCAGTTGCGAGGCGTTGCGGTCTGCGGGGTGGAGTGGTCTTTCGGACTGAAGTGCCGCGTCCTCGGGTAGTTGTTCCACTCTCTCCTGGGCTGAGGTCGATCGAGCTGTTGTTGGCGTTGTTGTAGTTGTTGAGAGGGATCGGCAGTGTGACCGATAAGTTTGTGGTCGATCACATTTGTGTCTCCGCCGACGATCTCCAGGATAGACAAATCCAGCAGTTTTGCAAAAAGTCTGCCGCCGGCTGCGGACCAGGCCTCAAGCACACCTTTGTATTGCTCCAGTCTGCTTAGGCGCTGGAAGTTCAGTTTTGTCAGATCCTCGGAGATTCCCACACCGGTGGGTTTTTTTTCAGAATTCTCCGCTCTCTCAGCACGGCAGCATGGTCCTTTCGCGACACAAATCTGACAATCACTGGTCTGTCTTTTCCCTTCTCGATTTTTCCCAGTCTGTGTAGTGCAGATATTTTCGTGCTGTAAATGTATCTCAATCTCCGTTTCTCCTGAAAGATTTTGAAACCTTTTCTTCGCACTGTTTGTTGGTCTCACCACGAACACCCCCCCTTACACACTCCATAGACTCTGATTGACTCCCTACGGGAATACTGCTCGAGGTTATTTAAATGTTCGCTTTGATCCATTACTATAGATCGCAGATTCTTAACCTCTTCTCTCAGGTCCTCGGTTTACATAAGCGTTTGATCCAGTGTTTTTCTCAAGTTCGCATTTTCCTGTTGGAGATCGAAAATTACGCCAGAGAGTTTTTCGATTTTTTCGTCTATTTGCCTTGACAGACAACTCCTGCAATCTTCCATCTGCTTTGTGAGAGAATTAGAGGTTGCCTGTAACGCGTCCGGTTTGTTCAACACAGCGCTAGACGTATCCGACTGCATCGCTGGAGTATTAAGAGAGTTAGCGTGCCCGATTGGTGAAAAATTTAACACTGTCTGTACGTTTCGGTCCCGAGAAAGAGACTCCTTTCGACGTTTGCTTTCTGTCCTCACCCTGCTGCGACTGTCTCTCTCTCTTTCAGGCTTTGTGTCACTTGACTTGATTGAGACATATCCGCCTGTTACGTGGTGGAGTTGTAGTCGAAGTATGATAAACACACCAGACACACGCACGTAAGGTTCTTTAAAATAAACCTCGTTCAGCTGCAATCCGTCACACGTGGCTTAAGGATGTAGATAATACTGGAGTAACAGTTCCAACAATATTTAATTCAGCGATGCGATATCCACACAGTAATGCACTTTCAAATGCACAAATACTGATACACAAACTACTGATGTCCACACTGCGACACAAAGTTTCTCATACACAGCGTCTCTCCCAATAAACTACGTGTCTCTACAACTGACAAAGCAAGACAATGTACTCACGGGCTTTCCCAGCGCCCTCCTTATATATACTACGAAATTCCAGAATCGTCTACGGAAATCATACAACTCAACCAATCAGAACGAAACACGCAGCGGAAGCTCATTAACATAAACTTTCCAGAAAAACTATAACAGGCTACAAAAACTCGGCTGCTCACTTCAGCTCTAAATTCTAGCGTATAATTAAGTCACGTAAAAGTATGGTAGCCCTATAACCACGTACTATGATAGCTCTAGAAAGTACGAGAACATTCCCAAAACAAAATAAAGGCTGCTCAATACACGCGCACATGAAAACAAAAAGTAGCGAAAAATGTCGCGAAGTGTTGCCAACTACCCGACGTGACACTTACGATGTCACTAGACAGTGCGACCTTTCTAGAACGTTCCGGACTAAACTTAACAAAACGAAATCGGCTCTACTCACGAACAAAAGAAAATCTTACTAAAAAAAACAACACGTGAAACGTAACCGTGATAGCTCAAATAAACAACGGATCGTTACCTACGATCAACACACGCACCCTCTCACAGGATAACACAACCACAATCGTAACATTACTCCCCTCTTAAGAATGAAATTTCACAAAAATTTCTTCTCAAATTTAAAAAATACGGTTGTGGCTGTGTAAACCTACACAAAACCCTAAAAAATATATAACTTCACATCAAAAATCAAATTAAAATAAACGTCTCACAGTTCCTGTAAACAGTCCTGAGCATCGAAATGTTTCATACAAATGTTCTGGACACAGAAATGTTCATTTAAACTGCTCTGCTCAGGTAATCTGCTCCAAAATTCTGCGAACCCTTGATAGACTGTAGTTTAATGTCAAAATTCTGCAAGAACATCGCCCATCTCATAATACGAGAATTTGTAAACTTTGCCGAGTTTAGATAGTTCAAGGGCTGATGGTCGGTTTGGAGAACAAATGGCACTCCCAGAAGGTACAGTTCGAATCGCCTTACTCCCCAGATGATGGCTAGGCACTCCTTCTCGATGGTCGAGTAGTTTCTCTCAGCTCTGGTCAACTTTTTGCTGGCGTAGCTCACTGGGTGGAGTTTTCCGTTATCTTCTTGCATCAAGACTGCACCTACTCCTTCGTTGGAGGCGTCTGTTCTCAGGAAGAACGTTTTCAACGGGTCAGGAAGGTGTAGAATAGGCTTCTCCGTTAGGATGTCCCGAACCGCCTGGAATGCTCGCTCTTGGGCCTCCTCCCACTTCACTACGTTAGGTTGTCCTTTCCTCAGCAAATCAGTCAGGAGTTCTGTGACTGCCGCAAAGTTTGGTATGAACTCCCGGTAGTAGTTCGCCAAGCCCATAAATGAGCGGACTTGCGTCTTGGTCGTAGGTCGCGGGGCATCTCTGATCTTCTGCACGTTGGTGTCGTGTAGTCCCTTTAAACCTTCGCTCAATTTATGTCCAATGAAGTCTGTGTTGTCAGCCCCAAGAATACACTTGCTTGGACGGATGGTGAAATTCGCATCTGACAGTCTTTGGAACAATTCTCGGAGGGCTTTGACGTGGTCCCCCCAAGTTTTGGTATGGATCAAAATGTCATCCCAGTAAAAGACCACATTTTGTATATCTTCTAGGATCTTTTTCGGTCCTCTCTTCAATGTGGCACCACTGTTCACCATACCAAAAGGCATCTTCAGGAACTCCCAATGACCGTCGGGTGTGACAAACGCTGTCTTGGGGATATCTTTTTCTGCAACCTTGATTTGCCAATACCCTTTGCTTAGGTCAATTTTGGAGAAAAATCGATCTCCACTAATCTTCTGGAACAGTTCTTCCGCTGTGGGCATAGGCTCTGGATCAAAGATTGTTAGTTTATTGAGTCTGCGATAGTCCACACACACTCGGTTGGATCCATCTGGTTTCTTCACGATGACAACTGGGGACGCGTATGGTGACTTGGACTCTCTGATGACATTCAGACTCAGCATTTCCTTGATATCCTTTTTCAATTCTTCCCTCGTGTTATAAGGAAGACGATAAGGTTTGCTACGGACTGGCTCGTTTGACGTCAGGTTTTCCTCGTGCAGGATGGTGTCTGTTGTCCCTGGGTCAGGTGTAAACCGATGCTCGAACTCTTGAGTCAGGACGCGCAGTTCTTCACGTTGAGTCTGGGTCAGATTCTGACCGAACTGGATATCTTCTACATCCTCTTTGTGTCGGAGTTCATTAAGGTCAAACAGGTTCTCGTCGTCTAGTCTTTCGTCATCAGCAAGACGCACCGATGCGGCCATTTGTGTTTTGTCTTGACCTCTCTGTAGCTCCACCAGCCTGTCCCTATTCACGACAGCTGCTTCCGTGTTGTCCGCCACTTTTAGAGGGATGGTCTGGTGACTCTTCTTTGCTTGACTTCTCGTGGTAACAGAACATATTTCAGGTCTCCACTCTGGATCTGGATCGTCGCCACTGGACACCGAGACAGAGGGGCACCAAAGAAGAGATAAAAAAAAACTGTCTCAATAAGTCACTAAGTGCCTGCCAAATCGACCACCGCCAGTTGTCTTCGCTTGCTGCGGACCGCGACACCTGGCGCTCCACCATTTACAAGGCAGCCGTCTCCTTTGAGTACTCTCGCAGATCTAGCTTTAAGGACAAGCGTCTCAGGAGAAAAAAATAGAGATGCCGCAACTCAGAACCCTGGCGAGACCTTCCCCTGCTGCCACTGCGGTCGAACCTGCCTGTCCCGCATTGGCCACCGCAGTCACGAGCATGCCTGCAGACTTCGTGGGCAACCCCTATACAATCTTCGTTAGCGAAGTCAAGCCAAGAGACTCTAGAAGTGATAGGTAACCAATGGAATGAACGCAGGATGGGTGTGATGTGGTCTGGCTTCTTTGCCTTGACAACAAGCCGTGCTGCTGAGTTCTGCACCATCTGGAGCCGAAATACTGAGGACAGCCACACAGGAAGGCATTGCCGTAATCGAGTCGGGATAAGACAAAAGAGCAGACCAGTGTTTTAGTGGCTTCTGGTGTGAGAAGATGCCCGATGGAGCTAATGCGACACAGTTCAATAAATGCAGATCTACAGGTATTTTAAACATGTCGTTTTAGTGAGACAGAGACTGCAATCAATGGTGACGCCAAGATTTCTCACCTGAGCAGAAAAACTAATTTCAGTATCTAGAATTGTGATGGACTGCTGTAAGGAAAACATATTCTGTTTTATCTTCATTCAGTTTTAGTTTATTGGCTATCATCCATGTTCTAACATCAGAAACTGACTGTTGCACACACTGGATGATGGCATCGACCTGCTCAACATTTGTACTTCTTAGGTAAAACATAATTCTCTGCATAAAATTTGACGGTAACGTAAAAGCAGCAACTTCGATACTACCCGAGACATCTACGCACGTATATGTAAGGGACTTTAAGGGGTTATGGCTCTAGTATATAGAAGAGACTTTGTGGGTTATGGTTGATCCCATCTTGTGTAATATCAGGTGCTAATGAAGTTTGTTCAAGTCAGTTATGTGAGAAATGTGCAGGCTCCTGTTAATGGAATGTGAAATGTAGCACATAATTTAGAGGAGATCTGTGTGAAAATTGTGTCATTTGACTGTCGTAGTGAAGTTTTTTGTGACTCCTGACAGACCCTTGCAGTGAACTTCGAGTCGTGAAAAAAGTCACCAAGAATAATTCCTTAATTTTCTTGATTTATGAGGGATCAAGGGAAGTTTTCGTGAAGCCGCGGTAGTAGCCTTACGTACCCCAAACCTTTGTTTTCAAAGTCCACCTCTTCTTTGCGAAATGTGAGTGCCACATTCGCCAAGGAAAGGGGTTTTCAATGGTTGTCCTGCATTAACCAACCAATCTTTTCGCAAGCCGCGTGAGTAACAACAGATGTAATGGGTAGACCATCGAAAACCGATGATGTCGTCATTGTGCATAATAATAATAATAATAATAATAATAATAATAATAATAATAATAATATAACAATATAATAATAATAATAATAATAATAATAATAATAATAATAATAATAATAATAATAATAATAATAATAATAATATAATAATAATAATAATAATAATAATAATAATAATAATAATAATAATACCGTTATTATATAGGCTATTCTTCTCAATTTTTGGGCGAATCGACTCAAAGCGCCGCGAACTGAAACCCAACACGCACACTCACGTGACAGACACGGATTTACGCCATTTAAGACAAACACAGTACAAGACAGACGAAGGGCCAGTTCAGCTACGAAGTGACAGAGATTTTTGATCACTTGTATTTGAAATTTGTAAAGTGGCCTGAGACCGGTACCAAAGTGTGGGGGGTGGGGGGGTGGGGGTGGAAGAACCGGAGTATCCGGAGAGAACCCCCGACGGTCCGCCCGAATTCCTTCTATTTGTGGGTGCGGGTGTGGCTGGCCAAGCCAAAACTGGTGCCACACCTGTGAGGGCAATGGGGGCACTGGAACGTAACTGTGGGGAGAGTCGACGCGGTCTTTCTGCGAGTTCTGGCACTGGTGATCCGTTCGCGCCGATTGTGTTCAAAGTGCGTGCAGGCTTTCCTGGTGGCGACACGCCAGCCGGATCTGTCTTGTGC
>BTPG01000006.1:8341771-8364271 GCA_036245525.1 Semisulcospira habei
TAGCGACTCTTCATAATTCTAACAAAGTGCCTTAAATTAGGCAGGGTTTCTTCTAATCTACATTTGTAAACATAGAACTTAGCAACTAATATTATGAGGTCTAAGACAATGTCTGACCTAAAGTGCGTAGCTGTGCCAAAGACAATAAGACTTTTTGTGAACTCAAAATTAGTGCAGTTTTCACAGTTGTCTCGCAACCATTGTCCCATGTCAGACCAAAATATCTGTACATACAAGCAGTCCCAGAACAGGTGGGAAAGGGTTTCGTCCTCATTCTTACAAAAGGTGCAAATTGCAGATTCAGACAATTTACGCAGAAATAGAAATCGCTTTGTGGGCAGCAACCGATGCAATAATCTTAGCTGGAACCATTTTAGTTGGGAGTCTGGTGTGGTTTTGAAGGGTTTTGAAAAAATACATTTCCAGCTTGGTATGTCGTCAATATCAAAACATTGAGACCACTTTTGAATACAAATAGGCCTTGCCTTTGATTTGACCAATGTTACATATATGGTTTTACAACCCTGCAAGATAATGTTCCAGACCTTATTGCCGGTACTATTTCCTTCCTTAACTGGCTCTACTGCTAATGAGGTTAAGTAGGCCCTGACAGCATTAGCTACACCAGAGTACATCAAGAAATGTGTAGAAACATCAGGGAACAGCAACTTGAATGACTCGAAAGACAACAGAGAGCCGTTCTCATCAAGCAGATCCCCAATAACCAAAATTCCTTTTTCTCTCCATTCGGTGATATGAACCGTTTTCCTGTCTCTAATAATGTTCTTGTTATAATGAATACGTTCTGAGAGCACTTCATCAAATTTTCAGGTACACACTTGTTACAAACAATCTTGTAATGTTTGGCAACATCGGCCCAGATGCAATTATCACAATGAAGCATTAAAACGTTTGCATATTCACCACCAAACACCTGCATGTTACTAAACATAGGATAGCAGCTGACCAGAATCCGACGTACCAATGAGTCACATGATACACCAAAGACCTTCTAAGCCAACTGACCTTCATCGACGTCAAAAAAGAATGAACATTTAACATTCGCAAGCCACCTTCAACAGACAACAGTTTTATTTATTTTTGCTCTCTTTCCATCCCACAAGAATGTAAACAACATTTTTTCAAGGTCAGTCAAAAACTGTGCAGGAGGATCTGGGAGGTTCATAAAAAGATGGACAATCTTTGACACTGCAAGTGTTTTGATTACCGTAATTTTACCTAATGGTGTAAGTTGACGCTTAGACCAAACATACAAAACTCGCTGAATTTCAGCAAGTTTGCCATCGTAATTAATAGCGGTTATAATATTAATGTTTGTGGAGAGCTTTATACCAAAAACCTTAAAAATCCCAGGGTCCCAGATGAAGATGAATTCGGGCATGAACCGAATGTGTGAATTCCTCATAGGTCCAAGCCAGACCACCTGCGTTTTATCCATATTCATCTTGAGACCTGAGATAGATGCAAAGTATTGTAGACTGTGGATGCTTTCTTCCAAAGACCTTTTACTTCCATTTAAAAACAATGAAGTGTCATATTCAAACTGGGACAGAAGTAAGTGTATATCTTTAACTTTTAACCCACTTATATTTTTATTCTGGCGTAGAAAAGAGGCCAGAATTTCCGCGCAGATTAAGTAAATGTACGGAGAGCTTGGGTCGCCTTGACGACATCCTCTTTCTACTGGAAACCACCCAGAATAGCAACCATTAACAGAGACACAGGCCTTAATATCACAGTAAAATATTTTAATCTATTTCTTCATATCTGGACCAAAGTTGAAAAAGTCAAGACATTTTTCCACAAAGGACCAGGCGACCGAGTCAAATGCTTTCTCAAAGTCTATGAGAACCAGTTGACCTGGCACCTGGTTTACATGAGTGTAAAAAAGTACATCGTAAAGAAGCCGTATGTTCTCACCAATATATCTGCCCTTCAAAAAGTCTTTTTGGTCTTGGTGTATAATAGAGGGTAAAACCAGTTTCAGACGTTCTGCTATGCAGGCAGAGGCTATTTTATAACTAGTATTTAAAAGAGTAATGGGTCTCCAGTTTTTCAAAAATTTCTTATCCTTTCCCTCTTTGGGTATACAAGTGATCACCCCTTGCTTTTGTGTTACTGACAGCTGGCCATGCTGAAAGCCATAATTTATAGATCTCACCAGAAAATGACCAATATCAGCCTCAAAAATTAAAAAAAATCGGTGGTAAAACCATCTGAACCTGGAGATTTATTGTTACACATTCTTTTCAATGATTTTAATGCCTCCTCCATCGAAATGGGGCCTTCAATAGACATCTTCGCATCATCAAACAACGAGAGTGCAAAAACAGTGGAGGGGAGGTCAACCTCAACTAACTCTGCTTCCCTCGAAGCGTACAATTGCTCATAAAAAGCTTGAGTTTCTTTTACAATAGCATCCACATTATTTATCACTTCTCCGTTATCGTTCTCTAAGTAGTTCATTGATTTACTAACAAAATTCCTACTTTCCAAACTACAAAAATATTTTGATGTCTTTTCCCCATCTTGGATCCACTTAGCTCGGGACCGGGCAATCATACCCTCTGTCTTTTTCTTGCGTAATTCCACAAGTTCTGCTTTTTTAGCCTCAAGAAGAGGGATATTATTGTGCTGGATACTACGTTCTAAGTTTTTAATCTCGTTCTAAAGATAATCTTCTTTTTTAGTTTCTTCCTTTTTCTTGTGACTAGCATATGAGATGGACTGGCCCCGAGTTTCCAGGAGTATCATCTCAAAAAAGGTTTGATCACTAATGCATTGATTGATTGATTGATTGATTGATTGTACATTGCTTAACGTCCCGACAGCAACAAGGCTTTCTCAGGACGTGCCTGCACTGCTTGTGAAAAAAACCCTAAACAGAACATTGAATGTATGTCGCCAGCCGGTCAAATACATTAAATAAACCTAACACATGGGGCCTAAATAAAGCTAAGACCATTTAGCAACACACATCCAATATCAAGAGCTACAGGCAGTGCAGACAGCAGGGAGAGTTTTAAAAAGGCAAATACAGGTGAATGGACAAAGGGTAGACAGAAACACATGCCCCAGAATAGAGAGAAAAACCCACCCTGTGGGGCTGACCAGGGTGACCCTGGGAACTAAAAACTACCTAACCCCACCCAAGTCCCCCAGGGCAGACCCGGGTGGGGGTGATCACTAATGCAAAATTGTAGGTCATCATTTCTCACATTATCAATAGAATCCATGTTATAAATCAAAAGTCCATATTGCCTCTTCAAGTCCAGAATCAATTTTTTTTACCATTTCTACAAATGACTTGTCCTTAAGAAGTGAATTGTTGAATTTCCAGTAAGTTCTATTTCTCTTAGGAAGCGATGCAAAAAAAAAAAAAAAAAAAAAAAAAAAAAAAAAAAAAAAAAATCAATAGACACAGCGAATGATCTGAACGATAACCTGAGTTAATTTTTGCCTTAGTAACCTCTACCATCAAACATTCCGATACCAGGAAATAATCTAATCTGCCTTGTTGAACAGAGTTAAAGCGACGCCATGTGTACTGTCTAGATGCTGGGTGAAGCACCCTCCATACATCCACTAGATCATACACCTGCATACATTCAAGCACCTTTTGCATTGATCGAGGGCGGTTAATATTTCTATACCTGTACGTATCCATATTAACATCCAGTACAACATTCCAGTCACCGCCTACTATTACATATTGATTATCTAACCTACCTATTTCTTTAAAGACAGTTTCAAAAAAGATGAGAGAGTCCCCATTACTAGGCCCATACAGGTTAACAATAGTCATCCGCTTACCCTGTATGTCAATATCTAGTACAATATAAGCGCCATCATTACTTCTAATCACATTATGTACTTTATACTTAAAGTTATTGTTAAACAGAATTGCAACTCCTTTGCTATTTGTATCATTACTACATAGAAAACATTCAAAGCCCCACATGGCCCTTAGCATGTGTTCATTTTTAGTCTTGAGATGAGTCTCTTGCAAAAAGTAGATAGAAGCCTTTAACTGTCTGAGAAAGTCTAGCACATCTTTCCTTTTCTGATACTGGCCAAGACCATTGGCATTAAAGGTACATATTTTTAATGGACTGTCATTGGTAATATTAGCCATACTGGAAGTGGAGTTTGTTTCCAGCCGTTACACGCAGCAGTTTGGTCCATATGGTCAACCCGGCTGACTGTATCATCAGTACTGAATGTGTGGTAGGTGTACACAAAGGCCAATTCAAGTGAGTGGCAAAACGAACCAAGGTGACTGAACAGGTGCAGGGAACAGGAGAAAAAACACATATATTTTACACCAAATGTTCCATACTCTAATAACCCTGTCATATAACAAAGTGTGTGTTCTACACTCAGCATATAGGAGCACACCATGTAAAAGAAAAAAACCCAAGAAAAAACAAAAAAAAAGGAAAAAAAGTTGATATATATGCAAGCATTACCGCTCTCCTCCTCCGGGAGGATATCCAGCTACACAGTATCCATGAAGAATGACACCATTAACAAGGTGTAGCGTTCAGAAATACCTGTAGTTCCCTCCTAGAATAGCAATTACAATATATTTATAATTCAGTGCTATATCTATACAAAAAAAAGGACATATATATTTGGCCCCTCCAACTCCAAGTAACATGTAAAGAGAAAGGTAATTAGGGGTAAAAGTAAAGTACGAATGAACAAAGTTGTAAGTCATGCTGTACCCTCCCAACAGAGAGACAAGTGGACTGAACTGCTGCCCTGGACTTAAAGGTTTGACCAGTGTCGCAGAGCCGCACGCACTCACCCGCTGGTCAGCTCTGTATATTAATTTTAGCATTTGGTAGTGCTCAACAAGTAACATACCCGCCACATACACATCAACATACATGTCAATGTACACGCACAAATATATATATATATATATATATATATATATATATATATATATATATATATATATATATATATATATATATATATATATATATATATATATATATATATATATATATATATATATAAAATAAAAATATAAAAAATATATATATATATATATAAAATAAAAATAAAAATAATAAAAGTATACATAAAATTTGTATGCGCGTGTACACCCACCTGTGCCCGGTGGATGTGTGTAATACGCACCCACCCGGCACAAGTGCACCCACACACACACACACACACACCAAAGCGAGTATCAGGTATGTACACATGCTCCCGGCACGCCTGCACAAATACCCTTACATGCACACACACACACACACACACACACACACACACACACACACACACACACACACACACACACACACATGCCATACACGCGTAAATACACATGCACATGTATACACTTCTGTGCATGAGAAGAGTACATGTACCCTAGTTACAAAAGTACCCATCATATGTGTTGTCCCGCACAGCACACCCATGCCGGGTAGAAGCGTATGATACGCATCCACCCGGCACAAATGCACCCGCAAGCACACACATACCAAAGCATGTATGTACAAATCATCCAGCACATCTGTACAAGCAGACATGCATACCCATGAACATGCACGTGCACATGTAAGTGTACACACATGCAAGCATGTATGCAGGCACACATGTACACACACACACACCTGCTCCAAAAAATAAACAGCATAACAACATACATAGGTACCCAGCAGAAAGTACCTGGACATACATTCAAACGCCTGTACACATGTATGCAGGCATTATTATATATACATAATTATACACACCTGACCTGTGGCACACGCAGCATAAATAATACCCAAAACAACTTGTAGCCACATGACACACTACAGTGTTTCTTCATCCATCACAACACCACTGTGAAGTATTGCAGAAAGGACGTATATTTTGAGGCATGTCACTGCTCGAGGTATGGACATTCCGGGCCGACCCGGCACACGAATTAACACACACAGAGTGACACCTGTGAATGGGCGTTCGCATACCAAAACGATTCGGACTGCCCATGCCGAAAATAAGATGTACGTACCGTGCCTCACCAAGAAAGGTGTGTCCAGTCCCTCGGCGTCTCAGTCTCAAACACCAGATGCCAGTGACATAGCACATTAAACCATCGTGACCATACGAGCCTGGCTCACAACACACTCCAACACAATCACATCCTGCCTCACACTGAGGAACAGACCTCGTGCGAACTTATTGACCTATTGGCCAGAGTAGCCGCTCTTACCCAGGTAGCGTGTCACGCGTAAGGTTACACTAGGTCACAGGTGAAAAAACACATGTAAACAGAGGGTGGTCACAAAGATTGCAAAGCATCCACTTCCTACATGTAGCCAGCTCCGCGATCGGGTGCAGTTTAGGCAAAGAGACCATATACAACCGATCGCCGGGCTAGCTCAGCGCTGAAGCGTACGTCGTCTTCTCTCCCGTGGTGTTGTTGTGTTTGGGTCACTTCCAATAGGCACCTTGTCCACCAAGTCCGAGATTGAGGCTATACGTATCACCCTGGAATCAGATTTGCGCTTTACATAGACACTCCCACGTTTTGTCCACGCATCCTGCGCTGCAGGGTGGTCCCAGCACTGGGACAGCAGAGTGTAGTTGCTATGAGTCAAGTCCTCGGTTATGATGTAGGAGGTGTTCTTTAATTTCCGTCTATGGAAAAGCACTAATTCTGCAGCCTTTCTCGACATGAATCGCACGATCACAGGTCTCGGCCCTCGCTGTTGTTGCCCACTTCCCTGTGATCGCTGCTGTAGTTGACCTATGCGATGGCAGGCCTCAATATCTCCAGGCTGTAGACAGGGCAGCTGTAGCTTGTCTTTGAAAATCTGAAGGACTTTCTTTTCGCACTCCTCTACGGTCTCTCTCTCTCTCTCTCTCTGCCTCTGATACCCCCAGTACGCGAACGTTACT
This sequence comes from Semisulcospira habei, assembly GCA_036245525.1. Taxonomy (NCBI): domain Eukaryota; kingdom Metazoa; phylum Mollusca; class Gastropoda; family Semisulcospiridae; genus Semisulcospira; species Semisulcospira habei. The sequence continues at coordinate 8,348,699 of BTPG01000006.1, forward strand.
TCTTCGGGTGTATTGTTCCAAGTCGTTCGAACGCTTCTCTGCTACGGAGGCTAAAAACTTCGCATCCGTAGCCAGACTGGTTGTCTCCTCTATCTTCTTTCTACACTGGTCCAATTCGACCTTCAGTGTCTGATTTTCCACTCTTAGCTCATGTAACTCGCCTCTCAACTCCTCGAATTGCTCATTCACTTTGTCTAGCTTTGTAGACATTTCACGTAGCAGTCTCATTAGATCAGCATTAGAAGGGTCACTGACCTGTACGTCGTCACCAGTGGATACGAAGACCGTGGCAGACGAGGCAGACGCGGTAGCAGACGACGCATTCTGTCCGCAGTCTCCGCCATGCTGTTTCGCCGCGTAGTTTGAAAGTGACACTTGATCGATGCCCTGCTGTCCGATGCCTGCTCCGCCTTGCTTTTCTTCTTCCTGGCTTTCTTTAGAAGTGCCGCTTTTCTCTGTCGGGCCGCATGGCTTGGTGTAGACTGATCAAAACTTGAGTCAGTCGTAGTAGATTCAGCCTTCCGTTTAGCCTGGCTGAGCGGCATACCTGTAGAGTTCACTAGGGCCGACCATCAGCATTTTCAGTGTCAGAGATTTACGGTCCAAGATGTCACATTTCAGAGGTAAAAATGATATCCTCCGGATGGTTGAAAAGGCAGGGAAACGATTAGCACATCCTCGTTGTTGTAATTGCTTCGAGGAAGAAGTAATTAAAGAGAATCTGCATAAATCAGGAACCCCTGAAAAAATTCAACCTGCCTGTGGCCTGAGCAGTCACGTTCACGTTTTTGCTGAAATTTAATCACTAAATTTATTTTTCACGTTCACGTTCTTGCTGAAAAATAAAGTTAGTGATTAAATACTAGGGTGTCATATTATTCAGTATCTTATGCATAAAAACGCATTTGTCTAAAGTAAATTGCTGACGCAGACCGAGAATGTTTAAGTGTCTCAATTTGTCTGTGGTAGGGTGTCTATCTATCATTTTTACAGCTCTTTTATATTTGGAGTTTATCCTCTTCATGCCCGTCCCACACTGTGGTCTTACAAACAGCATTTATCTGGGTCTCCCAGCACAGTTGTTTTCATCAACATGTATTCCTAAGAATTTACGCTCAGTAACTTGTTCTGCAGGTTCAACGTTTAGTTGTAATTGTAAAGGCTTCAGTCAGCGCTGATGTTTTTGTCGCGTGGCGATTAAGATACTCTTTGTTTTAGCTGAATGAAGAACCATATGGTTCTGTCTACACCAGTTGGATACCTCATTGAGACCGCGTTGTAAACTATGGCTAATGTCCGTCGTTTTATTACCAGAAACATGAAGACACGTATCGTCAGCATATAGATTGCAATTAACATCAGAGATAGATATATTCAACGGTGGATCATTGATAAATAGCACGAATAAAAGAGGTCCCAAAATAGATCCCTGCAAGGACGCTGTAGTTTACATTGCCTTGTTTAGAGTGTCTTCGTGGGCGTACACCTTTTGTTTTCTGTCTTCTAGATATGATCGGAAGAATGCTGTAGCGGTTGCGTTAAAGTGATGAACTGTTAGCATATTTAAGAGAATGTCATAATCCACAAGGTCAAACTCTTTGTAAGCTATAAAAAAACTGCTTCTGGCATCAGGCTTTAATTGTTTGACTCCAGCCAGCTGTCTACAATATGTGAGAGAGAGAGAGAGAGAGAGAGAGAGAGAGAGAGAGAGAGAGAGAGAGAGAGAGAGAGAGAGAGACAGAGAGAGACAGAGACAGAGAGAGAGACGTCTAGTCCCAACCAACGACAATTAGTGAGCTTTCGTCTGCAATGAATGACCTCCATAAGGATCTGTGCCTATTGGAGATGGTTGGGGAGTAGCCTATGCGTGTGGAACAAACTGGTCATCCGCCGTGACCTCGCTCTCGATCGTTGTTGGTAGTCGTCCGTCGCACTATTAATGATTATCTATCGCTTCAGTTGGTCACATATTATTATGTAAAAAATGTTATTGCTACAGGTCTACCAGAAGACAGTCATATCCGCATCGTGCTCTTGGGCAAGACCGGTGCCGGAAAAAGCGCTGTGGGCAACGCCATCTTAGGCAGAGAGGAGTTTCCTTCTATGGCTGGTATTTCATCGATAACCAGAATGTGCTCGGGGAGAGGTGTACGCCGTGACCGCACGAACGTTTACGTGGGTTTTCATCTTTTCTTTTCTTTCTTTCTTCACAAAAAAAAAAAAAAACATTATTGGCAGACGGCATTGTATTAATTCGTTAACCAGCTGCGTACCTCCGCAACTTTTTGAGTGAAACATGCGTTTGCAATTTTCAAAAATCACTTATTGGGGTATTATGTTTAAAACAGTCGCAAAAATGTAAATCTTTTTACGATAAAACAATCTTCTCATTAATACACGACTGATTTTTCTATAAACAGTGTTTATAAAAAGCCTTCTGTCTGTCCCTGCTCTCCGGTATGATCAGGTCAAATTGTGACTTTCGGCACCGCGTTTTGGGATTATTTTTAAAACGGTTAAAAATCATGGACTCTTTGTACGAAGAAAAAAATCTTCTCGTTAATACCCACGTGATTTTTCATAAACAGTACTTACATAAGCCTGATGTTTGTCCTGGCTGTCACGTATGATTAGGTCATAGTGTGACTAAATAGCCATGAATGTGAAAATTCCATATCGATCCTCTCATACGTAAAAGTTTAGAACTTGCAAGTGGCGTGAGTGACGTAGAACCTCAGTTTCGTCACTGTGTGCACGGCGTCGTGGGACTAACGATGTCATGGCGTGAAGCTTATAGTGAGTCATTTCGCTGCTCGTGCTATAATTCTTCTTCAGAATGGCTGTCGCTTTCTGCCAGAATATGTGGATCAGAGTGTAGGGTGGGCTAGGGTGGGTAGAGATGGATCAGAACGATAAGCTTAAATATAGGAACAATTTTGGGCTGGGAAACCCATCTTGTTCATATTTGCCCTTGCTGCTCTACAAACAGACAGAGACAGAGGCTTACACATGCAGTCTTTCGTCGGCACATGTTTTGTCATGTCCCAAGTACATGTTGCTGCACTATGCCGGCCAAAAGTAGCGCTGTTCTTTGATTATTAGGATCACTCTCCAAAGCATTGCACCACAAAAAGTCATACTCTCAGATGAGTGTTTTTGTAAACCTTTTCTATCGATAGGCTGTGTTGCTGATGCCGATGATTAGGGAATTTAAAAGACTATGAATTGAAATAAAATTATTTTACAATACGACGTCTTTTATTGTTTCTTGGACCCCCCCCCCCCCCCCAGCCTGAAACTTTAATAATTATATAGTTGACTAAAATGGCGGTTGGAAGTGTGACATGCATTGGGACTCTTCCTCTTTTCATGAACCATGTACCATCTGACTGAGTTTCAATAAAAAGTACACGCGCTGTTTTCTGTTGTTTGTGAACTGTAGTGAGTGTGTGATTTATTTTCTCCACAACTTAATTCCGATACCTTGCGTTTTCGGGCAGCGAGAAACGTAACGCGTGTCATTTCCGCCACACATGATTGTACATTGTTTAACGTCCCGACAGGAACATGGCTTTCTCAGGACGTACACAGGATCATCTGAGTAACAAACAAAAAACAAAAACACACACACAAAAAAAAACATGCACCAACAATGGGTGGGGATCGCCTTATAAAGGTGATCGCTTTGACAGGTCTACCTGTAGTAAAATTCATATAATAATCTTAATATCGGCTCTTACATACAAAAAAGCACAAACAAAACTGCCCTGTTCTCATGTGCTTTCTGTCCAATGGGCGGATTTACCCCGAGTTTGCTCATGTTTGTCTGGGTTGCAAGGAAACAAAATTGTGTCTTCCGTTACAGTAGTATCGCCAGTTTTTGCTAATACAAATGTAGGTAAGATAATGTACGTTCAATTTAAACCAAGGACTGACCTTCTCGCTCTAGTAGTACGTTCTCCAGCTCGCATAGAGTGCGAAAGGGGGCGAACTAACCCCGGTCTCCTCTACCAAAAATTGTCAGTTCACATCAGCTACCATTGTCAATATTAGAATACAATAATGCCTTTAAATCATGCCTGGACATGGGGAAATTGTGTGTCAACGGTGAAAGATGTTGCTTTTAAATGATATGGAAGTAAACTGGGCTGACTGCTTCTGTTTTATGGCTCAACTCTCTTTAGTTTTGGATCATCAGTCGTATATGTTTTCTAGGAAGAGAACTTGTACGGGTTAAAAACTGTATCACGACACGCATTTTCATTTTTTCCCACATTTGTTTGCAGGTTGTGGACACTCCCGGTTTCTCTGACAACGAATTGAATAACGAGGAATTGGAACATGAGATCACCCGCTGTGTGACCTTCTGCTTGCCCGGCCCTCACTGCCTCATCATGGTAATTAAGTACATGCGCTACACAGAATCTGATCACAGGGTGTACTTAAAGATGAAAGCAATGTTCGGCGATAATGTAAAAGAGTATATGATTGTGTTGTTTACTGGTGGAGACGAAATGACAACCGACATTATCCAAACTCTCCGACAGGGCGATGCTTTGCTATCAATAGAAGAAAGATACTTAAAATCCGTTGTTTCTGATGCTAGCGGCAGATGCATAGTCTTCAACAATAGGGCAGACCCAGGAACGAAAGATCGTCAGGTACAGGCCCTCCTGAATATGGTCACTGAGCTCATGGCCTCGCACAATCCGGACTATTTCCATGGCGAGGTAATCGACAGAGTGCAGAGAGCGTTCAATGAGCAGGCACAACGCCTTGCACTGGCGGAGGAAATCGACGTAGAAGAGGCTAGACGTAGGATTATTCAGACCTTGAACGATAATAAGAAGGCGGCAGTGTTGATAAAAATTTGTGTCGCAGCTGGGATTGGCGCTGCAATAGCGGCTGTCGCTGCTGCGCCTGTCATTGCAGGTGTTGCTGGCCTAACAGCAGTCGCTACAGGGGCCGGCTCAATATTTTTCAACCGATCTTGTTCGTTGTTGTAAAAAGGAAGCTTGCGGGGCTACGGAATCGTGGTTTTCTTACAGACCCATCATTTAAACAAACTCGGCGGTCGCACGTCGCCTTCCCTCAGACTGCACCAGTCGTTCACTACACAGTTTAACTCATTCGCGAGCAGCCGCATCCGGATGCGGCTGGCCGCGAATGAGTTAAACTAGAGACATTTTAACCTGCTCAGTGCCAGCTGACACCGCAGACTGTGTTGCTGCAATCTTCCTTACTTCCACTCCCACAAGCCCAAGCTGTCCCAGGAACATGTTGGTATCAGCAAGAGGAATAGATCCGCATGAGCCCCCGCAACTGCTGTAAGTTAGTGCAACTGCGGGGGCTCATGCGGATCTATACCTCTCGCGGTTGGGTGGGGTTAAATTTTGCCGGCACAGATCGGGTTGAAATACATAACTTGCCCGTTTGGACGATAGCCATCGCTTTTCTAGCGTCTCTTTACCCCAGGACGGTGAGTCCGTCAGGACGCGAGGTGTAACTAGGAGTGACTTAGCATATAATCCATTTGAAAATATTATGCTTGCGATAATACATATTTTAACCTCGATTTTAATTTGTAGCTAGTGTAGCTGCAGTATTTTTACGGTAGGCTATTCAGTGAACTGCCTACCACAAACAGTATTGCACTAGGGACATGAATCCATAATTAAACATGTAACATCAAACGCACTATTGTTCAGCTTTGAGCGAAGACCTTAGTCTGACCTGCTTGTCGATCTGCACGTTACCAAACTCTCTTCGCACGCAGTCAGTTTAGTTTGATAGTAGATTTCTGTCGACCTGAAAAGTGATGTTGAGCGATGTTTACTCGACAGAGCTTGTTCGTGTGTTGTTCTTGTTTTTTTGGGGTTTTTTTGGTTGTTTTTTTTTTTTTTTTTTTTTTTTTTTTTTTTTTTTTTTTTTTTTTTGCTTTTTGTGCATGGCAAATGTGCGGCGGTAGTGTTATTTAGGTGATTGAAAAATAGGGGTAAGAGACTGGACAGTACGACACTGGGTTTCAAGGCCTTTCCGTAAAGTCTCGGACGTATCCGCACAAAAGGGAGACGATTCTATCCTACCCCATACGAGGCCAGACTAGAACTGACTAATAATGAGAGCGCCCATTCGCGAAAGAATCTCCCCGACGTTGATGAAAGTTGGGAGGCTGTACTGAGACCGACCCTCCTCCCCCACCCACCCACCCTCCCCACCCCTCCTCCACCCCCCTAGGTCGTGCACAAGGCGTGCATATAGTTACTTTGTTGCACAACCCCCTCAGTTTTTCTCTGGCGCCCTTTCGATTATGGTCAGCCATACAGCCAGCATAGTGCCGTCGCTTGCTATTACCTAACTTATTCAACTGTTGAGTTATGTTTTGTATGAAATCTGTACCAATGGTATTACATAACACCTGAATGCCGTTCTGTTTGCCGTGTAAGCCCCTAATTTGTTTAGTTGTCATAATTTTTGTGCTTAGAGGTTGGACTGAAAGAGGATTAATGTGTGTTTGTACTGAGAAATGAGATTGGCCAGACACGTATTTGGGGCAAAACGTTTTGCTCAGTATGTTGTCAGAGTAATGTGTGATAAGTTGAGTATACTTATCATAATTATTTTCCCAAGGTAACGTGATAAGCAAACTCACGATATTACTTTACGAGTCTGGCGGTGGTTCTTGTCGCGCTCGGGGCCGCTTATAGAGCTGATGTCAAAGGTAAAGGTCAAGGGCTGTAGCCGGAGACTTTCACCTCGGACACCAACTCCCTGATCGGACGCGAGAAACGACAAAGCATAACTCGTAACACACCGACTTTGTCTTCAGCTATGTGTAAAGATGTAGATGCACGAAGTAACCCTTTGAAAGTACACCTAGCTAGTAGCAGGGGACACCACTTTCAGTTACCTCCCTTTTACAAGGGATTATGTCGAAGTACTTGCATTCACTTTGACATGTCGATCGGAGGCATTGTCTAGCTTATAAAGTGTCGATCATTTGATGAAGTATGTACTTTCATATGTATGCAGTGCATAACGTGTGCATATAGCTTTTGATTGTTGTGTAACCGGCTCAGCATTGATTAATCTGCTTCTGACTGTGTGCATTCAGTGCAGTTTGCAACGGCTGCGCTTCGAATTTTCTGTCTATACTATAATATATATATAGACCTAATTACATTTTGCGATTATTCTTTTGTATAAAATTTGGTATGGGCCGACGTCGGCCCGATGGCCTTTGCGCACTGGGAATACGCTTGCACACGGTTGTTTTCTAGAGTAACCCCTTACATTTATGTTTGTGCTTTTATTGTGCCGAGCGGTGTGACCGCAAGAAGGTTATTGCGTGTTTGTACTAAGAAAAGTGATTTGCCAAAGCCATATTTGGGGACGATGGTTTTGCTTAGAGAGTACGTTGTCATTAAAACATGTGATAAGCTGAAGCATCGTATCACCCGTTGTGTCGATAAAATGTGATAAGTATTCTCCCTTGAGAATTGACGACCAGGGGAAAAAGCGAACTGATCGAGCTCGGCCAGTGAGGAAAAGCTAAAAGTCGGAAAAAAGTACATAATTCATAAATCACATTTAAATATAATTGTGCAGTTGTCAAATCTTGCTTATTTATAAGAGTTAGTAGTACACGTTCCTGTCTGTTTTATTTTTTTTTTTTTTTTTTTTTTTTTTTTTTTTTTTTTTTTGCACTAACCTTAATGACACAAAACGTACTTGTAATCATGTAATCCGTGTGTAAAACGGTAATTGCAGTAGTAGTAGTAGTAGTAGTAGTAGTAGTAGTCGGGTGATACTCGTACCTTCTCCAGGCTCTACTTACAAAGGCCTAAAATTGTACATGGATGTTAACTCATTCAGCCCGAAGCACGTGCTTCCCACATTTTGGAGGCGTCATCTAACGACTATGCATCTGTTGCAGGAGATGGGTCGACCATGATAATTCAAAGGCAATGCCGACAGGCGCCAAGCTAATCGGGCACTACCCTTAAATTGTCATGGTCGACCCATCTCCTGCTGTAGTGCATCAGGGCTGACTGGGTTAAAATGCTCATGCGGACTCTATTCACAATCACAAGATACAGTGTCATTTATTTTCCACAAAACGTCTAATACTAACAGGGTAGGAAATTATGTTGGCAGTTGGCACACCGGACACACCGTGCTCACTGGGCTTGTTGGCCTGTTGGTCTATTAAAATGTCATCTCTTGAGTGACATGCCAGTGCCGTTTATCATAAAGATTAATACCAAATCCTGCATTTCTCGTTACTGCATGGCCAAGAATGGAAGCTCGTTCAAGTCAAAAGCTCAGGAGATGTAATGCATGTAAGCAGTTCAGCGAGTTATCAAGCAAAACATGTCACTGAAATGTGGTCAGTTCAGAGCACGGTGAACTGGGTAGTTTGACAAAGATCATTTCTGTACCCTTCAAAATTATTACAAGCTGATAATCGTCGGTTATTTGTCAACCCACCGCCACCCCGCCACCACCTATACTGTGGCCTTATTAACTCATTCAGCCCGGCGCCCGTATTTCTCAAATTTTGGAGGCGTCATCTAACGGCTATGCACCTGTTGCAGGAGATGGATCAACCACGATAATTCAAGGGCAGTGCCAGATTAGCTTGGCGCACTACCCTTGAATTATCATGGTCGACCCATCTCCTGGCGTAGTTTCAGGGCTGAATGGGTTAATAAATAACCCACCACCCAGCAGGTGGTGCAGGGAAACATATACGGCATACGGAGGGATTTAACAGTACATATTGTAACTGTTATGTCTCCTACTTTTTATGAGCACTATAACTTGAACGGTGAAAGAGTGCAGTGGCGTAGGAACATTTTCTGGGGAGACACGACCCAACTTAATGAGAACTGAACCCCTTCAACGGCAATGGACGTAGATTGTGTTTCTAATTCGTTGTACCCCAAGACCGAAATCCCCAAATGTTGCTGTTGTTCTCTGAAGACTGCATTGCAGTGCAGGACACAGATTGACCATGATAGTTCAAGGGCGATGCTTGTATAGCTTGGCGCCCTTAGGCGCCAAGCTATTCTGGCATCGCCCTTGAACTATCATGGTCGATCCTATCTTGCTGTGGTGTGTATGGGGTAGAAGGAGTTAATGTAATAATTCAATATCCTAAACACACCTTCCCCCCACCCGGGTCTGCCCAGGGGGACTTGGTTGGGGTTAACTACTTTTTAGTTCCCCGGATCACCCTGGTCAGCCCCACAGGGTGTTTTTTTTTTTTTTCTCTTTTTCCGGCGCATATGTTTTTGTCTACCCTTGTTCCATTCACTTGTATTTTCCTTTTTAAAATTTTCTCTGCTGTCTGCGCTGCCTGTAGTAATTGATATTTGATGTGTGTTGCTAAATGGTCTGCTGCACTTAAGAGATGATGAGTTATTTGTTTGGTGTTAATGCAATTGTATATATCATGTCCCAGTACATATTTTATAATTGTACTTTGATTTTCTACTCTCTTTTTGTGTACTAGGGTACGATAAATTAGCATGAAGGTGCAGTGTCCCTAGCATGTTTTAGGTTTATTTAGCATATTAGACCGGCTGGCGACATACATTCAATATTCTGTTGTTGTTTTTTTCACAAACACCGCAGGCACGTCCTGTGAAAGTCTTGTTGCTGTCGGGATGTTATTTTTTCATAATCTTAAAACCTTTTATTATTATTACTACGCACTTTGCACACATAAATATAGATATACTTTCTTTTTAATTAAATATTCGTATGCTTTTTTTCTCTACGTATGTATAATTCATCATTGTATGTCTTTCTTACACACCTCCTTCTTCGCTGCCTTTGAGCTTGGCCGTATCACACGTGTGGGATACAGTTCTGCTGCGTGAACGGCCAACTGTGCACAGCATTGTCTTGTGGAAAGTTTGGTCTACAAAAAGGTACGGGCACGCGCGACATTGAAACGACCTACTTTTAGCTCACGTGTAATGACATCATTGCATAGTGACGACTGGCACTCTGGCGTCATGAATTGCGCTGTTACATCATCATGTAGGAACATTTGTCTGGCATCCAAAATATTGATGTCACATTACAAAGTAAATGACGTCTAGGCTTTTAACCAAGACACAATGGCGGCTGTGTTTTGACTACGCGTGTGCCGAAAGCCAACTCGCATCTGATTTATGCCAAGAAAAAGGTGAGTAAGAAATAGATTCTTACATAGGTGAATAGGTGATACTGCGAATCCAACTCTCGTGTCTTAAAACCTTATCCTACTCGCTTTCGCTCTTAGATAAGGTTCTCAAACCACTCGAGTTAGATTCCCGTATCACCTAAACACTGAAGTAGGAATCTATATGTATTACGCTATTCAGCTGTGTTTGTTTGATTTTTCTTTTGGTTTGTTTAATTTTTCTTTTTTGGTTTGTTTGATTTTTCTTAATTTTAATTTTTGGGAATATGTTTTACAATACTTTTTCTCCTCTGCACGGCTTTCAAACAGGGGAGTTGCCCATACACGTGAATACTGCACATGTGGTGTTTTTCTGTAAATGGAACTTTGGGGGTGTCCAGGTATTTCAGTGTTTATAAAAGCTCCATATTTTATAGTTTATGATACCCTGATCGATAGCCATATGCTCCGGGGTTTGTTTTTTTTTTTCCATTCCCAAAGCTTTTCGCTCACGACTACAGACACGAAAGTGTGGACCAAAGCTTGCGGTCGGTCACATGATCAACTAAACCCTGAGAGATTCACAAGACAGCACTAAGTATGCTCGAAAGTTAAATCAGTTTCTGACTTTTCCGTGCTCCCCCATATTCTTCATAGACTGACTTCATCGCTTGCATGAACATTCGGTCTGCTAAACAGGATTTTAGATCTGTTGGTTGAGTGCGAAGCATTTGTGCATGTACGCTGACCCCGTATGGCCGGGGTGAGAGACGCATCAGTGATGTAAACAGACTATCACTAGCAGCAGTTCTCAAGGGGGGGGGGGGGAGGAGGGGGGGAAAGAGACGTTTTCAGACAGACTGAAATGTTCAGAGTTTTTTTCGGCTAGTGGTCGGTGTGCACACAGAAATAAGTGTACAGCGCCTGCATGAAAATGTCCTTTAACTCATTCAGCCCGACGGCAGTATTTCCCAAATTTTAGAGGCCTCATCCATTGACTATGCACCAATTGCAAGAGATGGATCGACCATGATAATTCAAGGGCAGTGCCAGATTAGCTTGGCGCCGACAGACGCCAAGCTAATCTGGCACTACCCTTGAATTATCACGGTCGACCCATCTCCTGCTGTAGTGCGTCAGGGCTGAATGGGCTAAGTATGCGCACATAGTTTGGATCACCATAATTTCAGACTGTAAGCACATAAAAACCGATATTACCTTTGGAAAGAGGACACACAATGAGTAGTCATGCACATTTTCAAAGCTCCATATTTACAGTTGATGAAAAATCACAAATTAACGAAAATGCAACGATTTGTGCATTTATTAAAATGCTAAGTTTATGGTCGTATAACTACGTAATCTGTAGACTGACAGAATCCCCACGTGTTGTACTGATTAAACTCCATACCTAGTGTGTTCTGGCTTTTGACAGCTCCTATAATGGTATGCTTTAGAAGATATGCCATCCTAAAAATGCTTTTGAAAAAGCAACGCCGAACAGCGCGTTTTACTATACTAGCAGTCTATACTCGCGCTGTTTTCCGTAAAGCACGGGATGCAAGGTTGCCGGACCCCGACTAAAGGGGCGGAGCCTAAATTGTACCGCCAAGAAAGTGTGTCGGTCTGTTTGATTTAGTTAGTAATAGAGTCTCTATATTTGCTATGATGTCTGTGAGAGTATTGTGCAAAATGTCGGAAATGCATGCATGCTGATAATTATAGATGAGGCTTTGTGGGCATGCGTCATCCCACCTTGTTACAGAGTCAGATAATTCATTAGTTAATATGTGAAACAGAACGAACAAATTAGATAATTTAAAATTTCACCCGTATGAACCATAAAAGTTCCATTTACCTGAGAACAACTCACTTACACGAGCGTTCCAGTGCGCAAAGGTCATCGGGCTGACGCGGCCCGACGGCCTTTTGCGCATTGGCGTGCTACCGGTGTCTACCGACGGATTCTGCGCAGTACAATAAATTTCCTTGCTTTCGCTTAATGTAATCAAGCTTACACAATAAAAGAAAGAGAAAATGAGTGTTTTTATTGGACGTCTGTTGCATGTAAGCTTGGGGAAAAGAGTCTCTCTCTCTCTCTCTCTCTCTCTCTCTCTCTCTCTCTCTCTCTCTCTCTCTCTCTCTCTCTCTCTCTCTCTCTCTCTCTCTCTCTCTCTGACGAAAGACTTGAAAAACTGAAAATGCTACCTCTTAGCAAGCATCACCTCTTAAACAAGGGTGTGGCTATGTATAAAATCTGGAATGAGATTCACCCAGAATATCTTTGTAAGCTCTTTACCAAGGCAAGTTCAGGTTATTCTACTTCAAGACGAAACTTTATTACACCTCGCCCCAGGATAGATCTATTTAAAACCAGTGTATCTTTCTCAGGCGCATCTTTCTGGAACAAACTGCCTACATGTATAACACACGCTAGCTCCCTCTCCTCTTTCAAGGAATGCCTCCTCAAGTACTTGTCTGCTGATACATAATCTACCACAAGTATCCGTATAAAACATGTGCTTATCGTATAATCAGTGCATGCTGCCGTATGGTTTGCCCATACTAATAATAATCGCCTAATTACATAATTCAAGTTTCTATTATAATCCAAATAATTTTTGCTGTCTAAAGTGAATTTTCACTATGATCCCAATTATTTGCAACGTATATTATAGGTCAAGTTGTCATTAGCGCGTGTATGTGTATGCGAGCGTTGCGTGTACTTTCTGTTTTTCGTTTGTATGACCGAATGAATTAATGAATTTTGTTTAATGTCTCATCATGTTTAATGTCTCCTAATTTTTCATTGTGTAATTTGGTACTATTAGTATTACAATTATTATTCTGTGTTTGTAGAGTAGCAACGGCAAGTATGAAAAATGGCACTCGTGCTAATTACTTCATCCGTTGAGAAATAAAGTTTCATTTCATTTCATTTCTCTCTCTCTCTCTCTCTCTCTCTCTCTCTCTCTCTCTCTCTCTCTCTCTCTCTCTCTCTCTCTCTCTCTCTCTCTCTCTCTCTCTCTCTCTCTCTCACACACACACACACACACACACACACACACACACCATCGCACACACACACACACACACACACACACGCACACACACACACACGCACACACACACACACGCACACACACACACACACACACACACACACACACACACACACACACGTGGCAGGAATTGGTTCTAAAACAGCTGACTAATATCACGACTGTGGCATTACCAGCCCCACACAAGTTTATTGACATCTCACGATGGTGTTTGACGCGACACGTTTAAGTTTCTGTCTCTCTGCGTGCGGACAAATCGAGTAAGTTTCAACTTAAACTCACTCGCTTCCTCGCGTCATCCTTACTGCAAGAGGCATAGATCCTCATGAGCCCCCGCAAGCCTGCGGGGGCTCATGAGGATCTATGCCGATTGCTGTCCTGTATTTTCTGTTATATTTTTGAAACAGAGGTTTTGGGGGCATGTAGTTCTAGGAGCACCTCAATTGATCTCCCAGTGACACACAGACATGAGACTTGGTGGTACACATCAGCATTCTCATGATTACCTGATAACAGGCGGGTTACTAGCATTTGTTTTGTTGGCCTTTGTGTGGGCCACTTGACAAATGGTGCATTGAGTAACGTTGTGTCATCTCTCTCTCTCTCTCTCTCTCTCTCTCTCTCTCTCTCTCTCTCTCTCTCTCTCTCTCTCTCTCTCTCTCTCTCTCTCTCTCTCTCTCTCTCTCTCTCTGGTGTGTGTGCATGTGCGTTGAGTTCGTGCGTGAAAGACTGAGAGAGCGTTTTCGTCCGTGCGTGCATGTGTGGCAGTGTGTTCGTGCGTGCGTGCGTGCGTGTGTGTTGTGTTTGTGTGTGTGCGTTTGTATTTGTGAGTGTGTGTGTGCGTGCGTGCGTGTGTGCGTGATGTGTGTTTGTATGTGTGTAAAAGAATGAGGAAAAAATGATCACTATCAGTATTCAAACTCACTTCACATACCGTCACGAAAACCTTTAGTCAAACTTCAGATTGCAATCGCACACTGCTTAAACCTCTACACACTTAAACCTCTACATACATAAAAGCGACTAATCCCTGGCAGCAAGAGGCATAGGTTCTCATGAGCCCCTGCCAGTGCAAGGGCTGAGGAGAATCTATGCCTCCTGCACATAAACAGAGTTGGTCGAGTAACGGTGCTTGAATCCGACTGTCCGAAGTGACTGAGTCAGAGAGTGCAATAAAGTGAGGCTGACGTTCGTTTGTCAAAGTCCCTGACAAAGAAACAAGACGATGAAACATGGAGCTTCTTTCTATCGCCACATCATCCCGGGCACGGTAAGTTGTTTGTTAGATTACTCGTCCTTAAATGTCTATGTTGACTGGATTGACAACTTCGTAAAATTGCATTTTTTCATACATCTGAATATTTAAATTTTTTAACCCCCCTTGTCCATGCAGCCACTGGTGGCTGCAAGCACAAGAAGGTTAAAGAATGTCAATTTGATGAAAGTACGGTTGACTGCCTCTAACAATGTCGGATGTAACACAGGTCGAATGTAACAAGGATTTCACACCGGTCCCAACCACAGGTTTTTCGAGACATAATAATTATATTTCGCTTATAATACACTTCGAATATAACAACGAGAAAATATGGGTATGTTTAACTCACCCAGCCCGATGCACGTATTTCCCAAATTTGGGAGGCGTCATCTAACGACTATGCACCTGTTGCAGGAGATGGGTCGACCACGATAATTCAAGGGTAGTGCCAGATTAGCTTGGCGCCAGGCGCCAAGCTAATCTGGCACTACCCTTGAATTATCGTGGTCGACCCATCTCCTGCTGTAGTGCGTCCGGGCTGAGTGGGGTAACGCGAAGCTAACTGCATTAAATCGCTTTCGTCCTCCTCTCTCTGGCTAAGGAAGAAAACCACTAAATAACAACTGAACATCGGCGTTTCAAAGCGTTGTTACTAAACTGTACTACTGTGATTTACAAAATGGACACATCGATGTAAAACAGCACTTTTTTTTTATCTTTTGCAATATATCACTAAATGACTGTGGCCGGGTGTTTTCCTCAAAATGAATAACAGTGTTTGGGATACTTGTGCCAACGTCTCTGCCAGTACGTACGTCAAGACACCCGCCTATGGCTCTACAGACAAGAACCGCCCGAGGGACTGTGGCACTGGTCGGCCTGATTTGCCGTAAGTTTCAAACAAAACGTGGTAATGGTTTTAACACATTCTGCCCCAGGTCCGAAATCCCCCAATTTTGAAGTTGCTCTCTGAAGGTCTGTATTACAATTCTAGAGACAGATCGAGCATGATAGTTCACGGGCGGTGCCAGAAAAGCTTGGCGCCTACGGGCGCCAAGCTATTCCGGCACCACCCTTGA
>BTPG01000006.1:8369271-8393653 GCA_036245525.1 Semisulcospira habei
CAAAAACACGATCTACGTCAAAATGACAGAGAAGGTGTTAATCGAATATAACGCTTAATGCACGTCAGCTTCAAAATGCTCCTTGCCTCAGGTGAACACAAGGTATCGGACTCTAGAGCGCTACAACAACTTCCGTCTGACTGTCCGACCCGTCGGCTTTGTCATAGCTGAGGTGAGTCCCTCTCCCCCGTAACGACAATAGTAAATCTGTTTTTGTGGCAAGCAAGATTATCGTTGCATTACAATTCACATCTGGCTTTTCACAACAAATGAACCTGCTGTCGTTTGCTTTCACAGCCAGGGACCCTTGAGAATCCATGCCAGGCTCTTGAGAATCTCGTGTTCGAACAAGAAAAGTAGCGAGGTTCCGTTTGCAGCGAACGACTCCCAAAAACGAACGAGAGCAAAATCATGACGGACCGAAACTTGTACCATAAACATAGAGAACACTCCAAGCATCTCCAAGAGGCATAGATCCTCATGAGCCCCCAGCGTCGTTCGTTGCAAAACGAAACCTCACTATCGTGTGGGGCGAAGTATGTAAATAAGTACTCAGCTCAGGGGCCCAGTACTAGTGACTTGAAACGATAAATGAGATGTCACCCCAGTACTAGTGACTTGAAACGATAAATGACATGTCACCCCAGAACTAGTGACTTGAAACGATAAATGAGATGTCACCCCAGTACTAGTGACTTGAAACGATAAATGACATGTCACCCCAGAACTAGTGACTTGAAACGATAAATGAGATGTCACCCCAGTACTAGTGACTTGAAACGATAAATGACATGTCACCCCAGAACTAGTGACTTGAAACGATAAATGAGATGTCACCCCAGAACTAGTGACTTGAAACGATAAATGAGATGTCACCCCAGTACTAGTGACTTGAAACGATAAATGACATGTCACCCCAGAACTAGTGACTTGAAACGATAAATGAGATGTCACCCCAGAACTAGTGACTTGAAACGATAAATGAGATGTCACCCCAGAACTAGTGACTTGAAACGATAAATGAGATGTCACCCCAGTACTAGTGACTTGAAACGATAAATGACATGTCACCCCAGAACTAGTGACTTGAAACGATAAATGAGATGTCACCCCAGAACTAGTGACTTGAAACGATAAATGAGATGTCACCCCAGAACTAGTGACTTGAAACGATAAATGAGATGTCACCCCAGTACTAGTGACTTGAAACGATAAATGAGATGTCACCCCAGTACTAGTGACTTGAAACGATAAATGAGATGTCACCCCAGAACTAGTGACTTGAAACGATAAATGAGATGTCACCCCAGAACTAGTGACTTGAAACGATAAATGAGATGTCACCCCAGAACTAGTGACTTGAAACGATAAATGAGATGTCACCCCAGTACTAGTGACTTGAAACGATAAATGAGATGTCACCCCAGAACTTGTCACGCAAAAGCTATCGGGCCAAAGTCGGCGGCAGTGGGCCCGCGCACTGTCGTGTCATAGTGTAATCCACTGTCGTGTCATAGTGTAATCCACTGTCGTGTCATAGTGTAATCCACTGTCGTGTCATAGTGTAATCCACTGTCGTGTCATAATGTAATCCACTGTCGTGTCATAGTGTAATCCACTGTCGTGTCATAATGTAATCCACTGTCGTGTCATAGTGTAATCCACTGTCGTGTCATAGTGTAATCCACTGTCGTGTCATAATGTAATCCACTGTCGTGTCATAGTGTAATCCACTGTCGTGTCATAATGTAATCCACTGTCGTGTCATAGTGTAATCCACTGTCGTGTCATAGTGTAATCCACTGTCGTGTCATAGTGTAATCCACTGTCGTGTCATAGTGTAATCCACTGTCGTGCTCGGGCCCACTGCAGCCGACTTTGGCCCGGTAGCCTTTTGCGTACTAGGATTTATTGTCAGTGTTGACCTGTCTTTCTTACGCTTGTCAAGGCAAGACCGCCACATTCAAACTTTGAGAAACAACGAGAACCAATTACAGCCTATTGTCAGCAAGAGGCATAGATTCTCATCAGCGCTTGCGAATGCACCAGTACGGTACTGCGAATGCAGGGGCGAATGAAAATCTACGGTCTCTTGCAGATATAAGTTGCTGGACGTGAGGCTGTTTTTGAACAATGTTTCGGGATTTGAACCCAGACCCTCCAGGACTCGCAGTGGACGGAGCAAGCACGTGAGGGTGGCGCAGGACAGGTGGACTCACAAGGGGCGCTGCAAAACCTGGGCCGGTGGATTGCCACGACAGCGGGGGTGCCACCGCACGACCACGCCATGTTGTTCACTGGGTAAGTGACGCCTGGAGCTAACCAGTGTCTGAGCATAAGCCAGTTGGTCAGGCTGTTAGATGTAATACAATTCAGTTTTTAAGATTCAGTTCGATTTATTGGTGTATCAACCGTCTGACTGACTGACTGACGCACTGACCGACTGACGTACTGACTGACGTATTGAACGACTGACTGAACTGACTGACGCACTGACTTACTGACTGACGCACTGATTGACGCACTGAGCACCGACTGACTGACTGACGTACTGACTGACTGGCTGACTGACATATTGACGTACTGACTAACTGACTGACGCACTGACTGACTGGCTGACTGACGTACTGACGTACTGACTGACGTACTGACGTACTGACTGACTGGCTGACTGATGCACTGACTGACGTACTGACTGACTGACTGACGAACTAGCTGACTGACTGACTGACTGACGTACTAGCTGACTGACTGACTGACGTACTGACTGACGTACTAGCTGACTAACTGACTTACGCACTGACTACCGCACTGACTGACTGATTGACTGATGTACTGACTAACTGACTAACTGACTGACTGACTGACTGACGTACTGATTGACTGGCTGACTGACTGACTGACGCACTGACTAACTGACTGACGCACTGACGTACTGACTGACTGGCTGACTGACATACTGACGTACTGACTAACTGACTGACTGACTGACGTACTGACTGACTGGCTGACTGACGTACTGACGTACTCACGTACTGACTGACGCACTGACTGACGTACTAACTGACTGACTGACTGACGTACTGACTGACGTACTGACTGACGTACTAGCTGACTGACTGACATACTGACTGACGTACTAGCTGACTGACTGACTGACGTACTAGCTGACTGACTGACTGACGCACTGACTACCGCACTGACTGACTGACTGACTAACTGATGTACTGACTAACTGACTAGCTGACTGTCTGACTGACGTACTGACTGACTGGCTGACTGACGTACTGACTAACTGACTGACGCACTGACGTACTAACAGACTGGCTGACTGACATACTGACTAACTGACTAACTCACTGACGCACTGACGTACTGACTAACTGGCTTACTGACGTACTGACGTACTGACTGACGCACTGACTGACGCACTGACTGACGTACTGACTGACTGACTGACGCACTGACTGACGTACTGACTGACTGACTGACGTACTAGCTGACTGACTGACTGACGTACTCACTGACGTACTAGCTGACTGACTGACTAACTGACTGACGTAGTGACTGGCGTACTAGCTGACTGACTGACTGACGCACTGACTGACGCACTGGCTGACTGACTGACTGATGTACTGACTAACTGACTAACTGACTGACTGACTGACTGACTAAATAAAATAAGCATTGTGCCAGCTGTTGAACTAATTTCAAATTTTCGTTCTGTTGTGTTAGGCAGCAAAATAAGTTTCAACTGAGTCTCCTTTTTTTGTTTTTTTATATTTTATAAACCGATTTAATAATGGGATTTGATACCGTGTGTATGATCTATTTACAGCTATGACCTTGTGACAGACGATTCCGGAGTTCTGTTTCGTTACACCATCGGTAAGTCACAGTCGATTTCTCTTATCGTTTACACTGATCCCCGAGTAGAAAGTGAGACAACTGACTTTATCACGATCTGTGGCGTCAGTTAGTTCGCACGAAGACAAGCCGCCATTTCCATTTGCAACAATCGCTGCCGAACTTTTCAATTATTTCACTCGGTAAGGAAGAAGCACCAGTAAGGTAGAAAACTGTGTATGCACAGTTGCACAGTTCACTCCCCTGATAGTGCTTTTTCTCCTGCCTACCTCTCGCCTTTCTATAATTTACCTTTCTGCATGCAGTCGCGCTTGCTTGGGACGAAAGTTTGACCACCAGTCTTTGCGCATAGTGTCAGTGTTGTTTCCTGATTAACGGATTCAGCCATGACGCAGTACAGCAGAAGATGGATCGATTATAATTCAAGGGTAGTGTCAGATTAGCTTGGCGCCATCAGGCGCCAATCTAATCTGACACTACTCTTGAATCATCATGGTCGATCCATCTTATGTAGCTATAGTTGTTATGTGATTGGAAAATGCTCCGGCCTTGGGGCAAAATGGGTTGAGACTATGACGATGGTGACTATGACGATGGTGACTATGACGATGGTGACTATGATGATGGTGATTATGACGATGGTGACTATGATGATGGTGACTATGACGATGGTGACTATGCTGATACGTGGAAGTTGTGTGTTTGTCCGGCAGGCCGTGCCTTGGTGGGGACCATGTGTGACGGGGGAGGGCGGAGTGTGTCGATAGTGGAGGACAGGGGGGCCTTCCAGAGCGTGCAGACTGCCGCGCATGAGCTGGGACACAGGTATGTTTTGTGCGTGTGTGTGTGTGTGTGTGTGTGTGTGTGTGTGTGTGTGTGTGTATGTGTGTGTGTGTGTGTGTGTGTGTGTGTGTGTGTGTGTGTGTGTGTGTGTGTGTGTGTGGCACATGTGTGTTTTGTGAGTGAGTGTGTGTGTGTGCGTGTGTGTGTGCGTGTGTGTGCGTGCGTGCGTGTGCGAGCGTGCGTACGTACGTGCGCGTGTCCCAGTGCGTACGTACTTCCGTGCAAGTATCTGTGCGTGCGCGTGTGTGTCAGTGTGAGAGTGCCCCTGAGTATATGCCCCCTTTAGTCACAGTCATTCAGAATCATAAAATAGCCAGCAACTCAACTGCGTAAATTGTTTCGTCTTTATAATAACGAAGAGTGTGTCTTTTCGCCTGTATTTAAAGTAGTACCATTACGCAGAAATCTACAGATATATTTCACCGGCACCATTTGTGTTTGCCTTGTCGACACACCTAATGAACGTTAACAACAGTGTGGACACGCAGCAAAAGCACACGCGTAATCGCACTTGTTCATGTTTATTCTGCGCTGCCGTTGGAGTGTCAGTCTATTTTTAGCTGTTTTTCGAACCGATAGCGTTGTTTTTTTCTACAACGGAGTGGAGTCATTGTCAGGTTGCTTGATATAAAGACGACGTGTGCTGAACTGGATTGTCCTGTGTCTAAATGAACCATAGCTAGACCTGTGTTAGGCGTTTCCTAACCATCTGTTACAGAAGTGTATCTTTGAAAAGTTACGGCGGTAGTGGGCCTTTACGTCCTTGACAATCAAGATCAATCCAGCTTTGGCATAAGTGACCTAATTCCTTGGCTACCGATTGGGTTTGCATGGGAGATTAATTCTGTCGTGGAGCGGCTCGAATCCGTTAGAACTTACTTCCCTTAGATCATCCTCTTTGACTTTTTTACGCAATTTATATAATACGACAGGTACGTGTTTGTGATAGTTTTTACGTTATCAACTTCGGTCTTATGCCTAATATCATCTAACTCATTCGAGACGTACCGCCTCCGGATACGCGGCTTATGCCGCGTATCCAGAGGCGGCGCGTTTCGAATGTGTTAAATAGGCCTTGTTCTTGCACGTTTCCTTTTGCTTTCTCAGCCTGGCCGCATTGCATGACGGGGCCGGGGGGAACACGTGCCGGGCACAGGACCGTTTCATCATGGCGGGCGACACGTTCCCTGTGACCCCAGCCAATCTGCGCAACCCCTGGTTCTTCTCGCCCTGCTCGGCCCGGGAAATAGCCAACTTTGTCGGGCGTGAGCTGAACACCAGGTAAGTCAGTGGAGGACGACCGTGGAGAACCATCCCAGTGAGCTAAACTTCCACGGTGCCGACGTCAGGCTTCGCTGGCCCGCTGTTCGCGGGCCAGCGAAGCCTGACGCCGGCGCCGTGGAAGTTTCGCTGACTGGGATTTGGCTACAGGCGACAGGTTGGTCGGAAAGCAGATGCATGGCTGCAGTGGACATGACAGTAGCAGCTTCGGAGTTTTTCATCATCTAGGCATACTACGTTTCAGTGCTACCCAGCTGCAAGAGGTATAGATCCTCATGAGCCCCCGCAGTTGCACTAACTTAAAGCAGTTGCGGGGGCTCGTGAGGATCTGTGCCTCTTGCTGACACCACTTTGCTGGACGGCCAGGGGATTTTGGTGTTGACTCCACGAAGATTGCATGAACACAGTAGTCCGCGTCGGCCGGCATCTTTTTTTTTTTCTTTTTTTTTTTTTTCTTTCTTTCTTTTTTTCCCTTTTGGGGCGTTTTGAGCAGCAAGAGGCATGCCAGGTGGTGTGAAAAAGAGCAATTTTAGTCGACCGAGTGTGTTCATGGGAGCTTAATATGGGGGCATTTGCCCAGTTGCAGACTTGTACACGACAGTGCAGTCGTGGGGATTATCAGAGCGTTACGGAAAACGCTGGACGTTTCCTAAAGCCTGCACAACAAGCTCCATGACCTCTTTCTCTGCTGCTGGGAGGAAGGAACACTACCAAAAGATCTCCGTGATGCAGTCGTTATCACCCTGTACAAGAACAAAGGGGAGAAGTCTGACTGTTCCAACTATCTGGGAATTACCCTGCTGTCCATTGCTGGGAAAATCCTTGCAAGGCTGCTCCTGAATCGGCTGGTACCTGCCATCGCTGAAGACCAACTCCCAGAGGGCCAGTGTGGCTTCAAAGCAAACAGGAGCACCACTGATATGGTCTTTGTGCTGAGACAGCTACAGGAGAAGTGCCGCGAGCAGAACAAAGGGCTGTACGTAACATTTGTCGACCTAACAAAAGCGTTCGACACTGTGAGCAGGCAAGGCATGTGGAAGATCCTGGAGCGACTTGGCTGTCCCCCAAAGTTCCTCAACATGATTGTCCAGCTACACGAGGACCAGCAAGGCCAGGTCAGACTCAACAATGACCTCTCAGAACCATTCCCTATTCTCAACGGCGTAAAGCAGGGCTGCGTGCTGGCACCGACCCTCTTCACCATCTTTTTTAGCATGATGTTGAAGCAGGCCACAGTGGACCTCGATGATGACGATGCAGTGTACATCAGGTATCGTCTCGATGGCAGCCTGTTCAACCTCAGACGACTGCAGGCCCACACGAAAACCCTAGACCAACTGATTCGTGAGCTGCTTTTTGCTGATGATGCTGCCCTCGTTGCACACACAGAGAGAGCCCTGCAGCGCATCACGTCTTGCTTCGCAGATGCTGCCCAGCTCTTTGGACTCGAGGTCAGTCTGAAAAAGACAGAGGTCCTCCATCAGCCGGCACCCAAGACAGTGTATCGCCCTCCTCACATCACCATTGGCGAGTCTGAACTAAAGTCAGTGCACCAGTTTACTTACCTTGGCTGCATTATCACGTCGGACGCCAAGCTGGACAAGGAGCTTGACAGCAGGCTGGCAAAAGCGAACAGCGCTTTCGGGCGACTTTTCAAGCGGGTGTGGCACAATCAACAGCTGAAAACGGGCACCAAGATCAGCGTGTACAGAGCTGTGGTCCTCACCACCCTGCTGTATGGTTCCGAGTCCTGGGCCCTCTACCGCAGCCAACTACGACTCCTCGAACGCTTCCACCAGCGCTGCCTGCGTACCATCCTGGGCATTCACTGGAGTGACTATGTCACCAACGTCGAGGTCCTTGAACAGGCTGAAACTGTGAGCATCGAGGCTTTGCTGCTGCGGACACAGCTCCGCTGGGCGGGGCATGTCTCCAGGATGGAGGATCATCGCCTACCAAAGATCACCCTGTTCGGCGAGCTTGCTACTGGACACCGTGACAGAGGGGCACCAAAGAAGAGATACAAAGACTGTCTCAAGAAGTCACTTAGTGCCTGCCAAATCGACCACCACCAGTGGTCTTCGCTTGCTGCGAACCGTGACACCTGGCGCTCCACCATTTACAAGGCAGCTGTCTCCTTTGAGGACTCTCACAGAGCTAGCCTTAAGGACAAGCGGCTCAGGAGAAAAAACAGAGATGCCGCAGCTCAGAACCCTGGCCATACCTTCCCCTGCAGCCACTGCGGTCGAACCTGCCTGTCTCGGATTGGCCTCCGCAGCCACGAACAAGCCTGCAGACGTCGTGGGCAACTCCTATAAAATCTTCGTTCGCGAAGTCAAGCCAAGACACGGAAAACGCTAGCGGGGAAAATTAAAAAAACAAAAAATCGAAATGGTTTTCCTGTGATATGCTTCGCGTGGAATTTTTGTGTGGGCGGTTAAATCCTCCGTTCATAGCTTTGTTTTGCAAGAGGCTAATAGAGAAGTGTGTGTTAAAAGGGGGGTAATCTTCTATGGGGAGTTGACCCACAAGACCGCACTTATCAGTCTCCGTTCATGCGTCCTGCCAGCCCCGTCTATATCCACTTTGTTTCAGGTGTAGGCGGAGGGTAGAGACACTGTATTGACAGCCTATGGTATTTAGTGGTTGATGCACAAATGATGACACTGTCACACGTTCTTTGCACTGCGACAATGACAGGGGCGGAAGACAGTGTCTGCAGAACGCCCTACCCCAGACCAACGTGCCGGACGTGGAGGGCGTGGTGCCGGGCCAGCTGTACGGGCCGCACCAGCAGTGCCAGCACATCTACGGTCCACAGTCACGCTACTGCTTCGTAAGTCGCTGGACCTCATGGGTCGACATTAACCCCTTCGATGTCAGTGGAAGCAAGCTGCGTTTTTTAAATCGTAATCCAATGTCAAAGATCCTCAGCGGTCAGAGGAACATAGGTACAAATTGGTTCCAGCAAGAGGTATTGATCCTCATAAGCCCCCGCATTCGAGGGGGCTCATGAGGATCTATACCTCTTGCGGTTGGGTGGTGTTCAATTTTCCTTGGCAGTGAAGGTGTTAACACATTCTGTCAAAAGAACATCCCTTTTGGGAAATAAATATCTTGAACATTGAATCCGTCACAGTACAGCAAGATGTGGGTCAGCCAAGATAGTTCACGGGTGGTGCCGGCATAGCTTGGCGCCTTGAGGCGCCGAGCTATCCTGACCACACCCGTGAACTAAGCAATTACGACACCATCCTTGGAATAACAATTATCATAATCGATTTTTGTCCTGAACTATCATACGATCTGTAGACGACAAACGAACCAAGTTGACAGTAGGCCCTCAGTCCCGTTACAGCTTTGTGCGTCTCAGTCTAGTTTAAAGCTGTTCTTAATTGGTCGAATTTGATTGGTAAACCTAGATCGGAGAAGATCGGCGATCTTTTGGTTTGTTTCTTATTGAGGTTGAACGAATCTAGGCGAACTTCAGCAAACCAGGTTTGCCATCGCTGTCTTTCCTAACTAAAGTGCTTGATTCGGCATACTTACTGTCTGCGAAGGTATTCAAAATGACAGCCGCTATACCGCTTCGCGATTTGAACGATTTTTGTTTTTGTACTCCTTGCAGTAGCGATCCCACAAACAGCGTTGCGCCTCCCACAAATCAATTTTTTTAAAAAATAGGTCTTGTTCTTCGCACGAGTGAAATATCGCTGTCGGCCATAGTTGTTTGTATCAGTGACTATCTTCTTATCTCCAACGCAGAAGAGGGTACAAGTTTTGATCAATCAGAGAAAAGGTTCGCCTTGGATCGCTTGACATGACGAGCGATCTTTTTCCGACAGCGAACTATGGTTTGCCGAGGTTCGTGAACTACTTCAAACTAGGTTCGCCGTATCTTTAGATCGTTAAATTAAGAACCAACCTGGTTCGCCCGAGATCGTGAACTCTAGATCGTCAGAGTTCGCGAACTAAGGTTCGTTTAATTAAGAACGGCCTTATTTAAGCTCACAGCGAACTGGTCACAAACTGTTTCTGAAACTTTTGTCAGTTCATTGCGAAGGAGGCTATCCGGCCAAATAACATGGGCACTGATTGGCGTCAGTGCGGGGCTCATGAGGATCTATGCCCCTTCTCGTCAAACTCCAATAACTAACTAATAACTAACTCGACAGTGAAGGGGTTAACGTTATGTAACGGCACATCTTCCTCAACACGACACTGATTTGTAAGGATCCACTTCGCTGTCTCTAAGATTAAATCTACGCTAAGGAGCTACACCAGCGTGAATCCACCAAGCGTAGATTTTCACTGCCGCTCTTCCATCAATATTTTGAAATAAATTATCTACTCGGTGCTCGCTTCATTTTCTTTACTAATCTACCCAGTGGTTAACCCGTTCAGAACCACTTGATGCAGATTGTGTTTCTGCAAAGAAGTACCCAACGGAGAAAAAAAAACACGCATAGAAAAGAAGGTTACAACACAATTTATTAATATTTCGGGTAAATACCCTTTGTCAAAATAGACAGACAGACAGAGAGATCAGTCGCTACTTATCTTCATTCGCAGAGGGAATGTTTCTAAGCGTGTTTCTTTCTCCGTTTGGGTACTTCTTTGCATTTTACACGCTTGGCAGTCACCTTTTAGGTCTGGATTGTTTTTCTGCAGTTTTGGTTAATTCCACACCAAAAAGTCTTTGCTTTCCCGGGACATGATCCAGTGTGGTATCAGCAAGAGGCATAGAGCCTCATGAGCCCCCGCAACTGCGGGGGCCCATGAGGATCTATGCCTCTTGCAAGTTGGATGGAGTTTATATTCTCCCGGCACTGAACGGGATTAATCTAACTAAAAATATCTAACCTCCAGAATGAATCTACACAGGCCTTGACCCTAAACCACGTGACTGGCAAACTTGATACGCGTAGATGAATCCTTTTTTTTTATTCTGACGTCATGTAGCAGTTGTTTTGTGTTATAATGAGCTCCGTTTTCTTGTGTGCCAGGGCGGGAACTTCGGGCAGCTGGCCGACATCTGTACGTCCATGTTCTGCCTGAACCCCAACAACAGTCGCCAGAACTTCTGCGTGCAGTACCACGCTGCGCACGGCACCTCCTGCGGCAATGGCAAGGTCAGGGTCAAGGTTAAAGTTGTGGTCAAGGTCAAACGTCACGTTAGGCTGAAAGCGTTACACATAAACTGAACAAATCAGGAGGGAGCAGACTCTATACAATAATAATAATAATAATAATAATAAGCGCATTAAATAGGCGCTTTATCCCAATTGAAAATCGGCTCAAAGCGCCGCCGCGAACTGAACCCAACAAGCACGCTCACGTGAATCACGCGCATTCACTCACACACTGAACGTAAACACAGAACTTTCACGTGGTGCTAAGGGCAAGCTCAAGCGAGCTACTGTAGTTTTTGGAAATTCAAAATCGTTTGTATTTGAAATTTGATTAAGTGGACTGAAACTGATACCAAAGTGATACCAATAGCGAGGTTTCGTTTGAAGCGAACGACTACCGACAACGCAGGAGAGCAAAATTGCGACTGATAACTAGCTAGACGACGCTGCAAACATCTCCAAGAGGTTGGAGATGTCTGCAGAGCTGCTTATGCTCTGGCTACAAGCTGGTCAGCTGCGCTTTTTCTCTCCTTCGTTGTCGGTAATCGTCCGTTGCAAACGACACCTCGCTATTGTCCGTATCGCCCAACGCCACGATGACTACAATACACTGGTTATCTCCCACGATTCTCTACCGGTGTCTGAGAGGTAGCGAATCAAGGGAGATAACCCGTGTGCGGTGTGGGGGGAGGCAAAGGTGATGTTAGGTTTGCTACTAGACAGATCATCCAGTCTTCTTTGTTTACTTTTGAAATAGCGACCCCTATAGTCGATGAAGATGACGAGTCTAACTGGTACGAAGAGCTTGCTGTCGTCACTGAAATGGTGTTGTATTTTATTTTAAAAACGGTGTTGTATCATGTTTGGATGTTATATCAGAAAGGGTGTTGTTTTTGCCTGTCTGCAGAAATGATATTGTATTTTATGTTTGCAGAAATTATGTGGGGTTTTTTTCAGACAGAAATGATACATTTTATGTGTGCATGGATAGCGGTGATGCATTTTACATACAGGAATAGCGGTGTTGTATTTTATAGACAGGAATAGCAGTTAACTATACAGGAATAGCCGTGATGTGTTTTAATTACAGGAATAGCGGATATGTTTACAGGAATAGCGGTGTTGTATACAGGAATAGCGGTGTTGTATTTTATATACAGGAATAGCGGTTATATATACAGGAATAGTGGTGATGTATTTTACATACAGGAATAGCGGTTGTATATACAGGAATAGCGGTGTTGTATTTTATGCTTGCAGTGGTGCAGTGAAGGGCAATGCGTGGCCAACGCTGACGCTCCGGCCAACCTGGGTAAGTATTGCAGTACAGTGCTGTACATTATCGCTTGGATCATTCAGTCGGTGCTCTTATCAGTACTGTCACTCTTGGACGTCCTCTTTGTCAGCTGTTCCATGCGGGTGATGTAGCTGCTGTTATACGTCAAAATATGACGTCACACGCAGTGTGCGCGTGACGTCAATTTTTGACGTATCGCAGCTCCTGGTGTCCAAGACAAGGAATCTGGGGCCGGTTGCGTGAGCGAGCTTAGTCCTAAACCAGCCACTAAGCAAGGTGCGCCGCTATAGCGCCACAACACTAACCCTGCTATAGCGGCGCACCTTGCTTAGTGGCTGGTGCAGGACTAAGGTCGCTCATGCAACTGACCCCCCTGGTGTTGAAGACAAGAAAGGTTTGATTAATCTCTTCGCCGGCAGTGGCCACACGATTGTGTTTTTGAAATCACTGTACATGTATTATATATTCCACGTCAAAGATTCCCATGAGTCAAAGGAACGTGGACACAAAGTTGTCTCTGCAAGAGGCATAGATCCTCATGAGCCCCCGCGAATGCGGGGGCTCATGAGGATCTATACCTCTTGCAGTTGGGTGGTGTTCCATTTTTTTCTCGGCAGTTACGGTGTTAGATAAGCTGATGATGATGATGACGATGATGGCGAGGGTGATACTGATGGTGATGATGCCGACGCGGATGATGATGTGTATGACGATAATGTTTGTGCAGGTGATTGCCCTATGGGAGACGCGTTGGTGATGATTAACGGCCGCCCCTGTCCCCAGGCTGTGGCGGCGAGGCCCGGCCTGTGCTTCACCCCCCAGGTCCGGCAAATCTGCTGCGGCTCGTGCAACGCGCGCACCAACCCCAATCAAAACCCCAACCCCAACCTCATCCCCAACCCCAACCCCAATCAAAACCCCAACCCCAACCTCATCCCCAACCCCAACCCCAATATCAATCCCAACCGAAACCCCAACTTCATCCCCAGCCGAAACCCCAAACTCATCCCAAACCGCAACCCACACCTCATCCCCAACCCCAACCGAAACACAAACCCAAACCCCAATATCAATCCCAAACCGAACCCCAACCAAAACCTCAACCCCAACCAGAACCGCGGGGGCAGGGGCGTGGCTGGCAGTGGCGCGCATCTCCGTTCCTTCAGCTGGATGGTGCATGCTTCTGCTTTGACGACGCTCTGGGTGTTTAGTGTGAACAGAGGGATGGCGAGGTCATTGTGATGATACAGAGCGTGGAGCAATATCAACGGAAAGCCACACTTAACCACCTCACGGCTAGTCGACACAGACTGTGTTTCTGAACATGGTGTTAATGTATTTGCAAAGGGTCTCAGTCGTCCAGGATACAAAGTGGTATCAGCAAGAGGCATAGATCCTCATGAGCCCCCTCGATTGCGGGAGCTCATGAGGATCTATGCCACTTGCATTTGGATCGCGTTTGTTTTTTGGTTTTTTTTTTTTTATCGCGGCAGAGTGTGGTTGATTACACACAAGGGAACATCAATGGCATAATTACGTACAGAAAATCATGCGCCTTTGTCCGAACTCCTTGACAATCTGAGATTTGATGTAAGCATACGGGGCCTTTGTGGTTCTACAAATCCTTCCATAGTTCTGTGTGCGTGCGTGTATGTGTGTGCGTTGACGTTGTGTGTGTATGTGTGTACGTGTGTGTGTGTGAACGTGTGCGTGTGTGTCCGTGTGTGTGTGTACGCGTGTGTGTGTATGTATGCGTGTGTGTGTGTATGTGTGTGTGAGTGTGTGAGTGTGTGTGTGTATGTGTGTGTGTGTGTGCGTGTGTGTGAGTGTGTGTGTATGTTCGTGCGTGTGTGTGTGTCCGTGAGTGAGTGTGTGCGTGCGTGTGTGTGAGTGTGCGTGTATGTGTGCGTGTGTATGTGTGTGAGGGCGCGCTTGTGTGTATGTGTGCGTGTGTGTGTGCGTGTTTTTTCTTGTGTGTGCGTGCATGCGTGCGTGCGTGTGCGTGTGTGTCTGCGTGCGCGTGTGCGTTGTGTGTTTGCGTGTGTGTAAATATATATATATATATATATATATATATATATATATATATATATATATATATATATATAATATATATATATATATATATATATATATATATATATATATATATATATATATATATATATATATATATATATATATCTACTGGAGGAACTGCAATAAAAGACCATCCACTTTGTTCATTTATCCTAGTCAGATTACTGAAAACTATAGATTGCCATGTCCACACAACAAGAAAGCCAAAGAATGTTGTACTTTTGTACATTTCTATTGTACATCTGTCAGCTAGAACGACTTCTATTTGTAGACCAATAAATGCGAGAATCTCAAATAAAGATTTCTATTTTCATGCTCCAGTGTTCTGTGTCCAAAATAACTTTCAAAACGCACGCAAGATTATAAACGGCATCTTGATAGTAAAAGCCGTTGGAGTGAAGATGTGTGCTGGTCTGTGATTTTGAACCTTACGGCTGAAAGCCGTAAGGTTCAAAATCAGAGACCAGCACATGAAATCAAATGCGAGCTGAAAATGGAATGGCCTATCATCGTAACAGCCTATCATCACATGTCTTGAGGGACATAGGAAAAAAAGCTTTCGTTTGATGACGGGCGAATCAGAGACGGACCGCTTGACAAAATCCTGCCTCTGGCGTGCTATGTCCATATTCATTGCAATTCACGCACAGACGATTGTTAGAGGAAAGCTTCGTTTTGTTCATCAAGGGCACAGAAGTGCTTTGAGAAGGGTAGAGTGCTCATCAAGATTCATAACTGCGTGTGCTGGACTGTGGTTTTTGACCCTGCGGCTTCCAGCTGCAAGGTCAAAAATCACAGACCAGCACAAATATTGTTGGTATTAACTTATAAATTGTGATCAAGGGAAATTTTGTCCTTGATCGGGAATACATGCATGTGAAAATGTCAGGACATCGGGACTCATTCCAGGGGTGTTTCAAGTGCACTCAAGCCCAGTTCTTTTCTTTCTTTCTTCTGGTTGCTGTTGTTATTGTTGTTCTTGTTGTTGTTGTTGTTGTTGTTGTTTTGCTGTTTACTCCTCTTCATGTTGACCCAGAGGTCGGAGACAGTTGGCTGAGCAGGGCATCGCCACCCTGATTAAGAATTTTTCAGGTTTGTCAGTAGTGATGGGAAAAAGAGAAGACACACAGTATCACAGCACATGCTCTGTGCAAGAGTAAGCATAACGATGCTCAGAAATGCAATGCCAAATAAATTCCTGGGCAGAGAAATATTCTGAACACATTACTTGGACAAAGATAAATCAGATCAAATGGCAAACCAAAGCAAAAACAAAACAATAACTCCAAATCAAACCACACTAAACCAGCAAGCAACCAGCCATCCATAGCTTCATGTGGGACAGCATGACAGAATGTGAAAACACCTTCCCGATTGACTGCTTGACTGACTGACTGACTGACCGATCGGTCGATCGACTTATTGATTGATTGATTGATTGATTGATTGATTGATTGATTGATTGATTGATTGATTGATCGATCTCGTTCGATTGATTGTTTGATCAATCAATCAATTGATGAGATTGGTTGATTGATTGAATTGATTGATTGATTGATTGATTGATTGATTGATTGATTCTGTTTTAACGTCCACCACACCGGAGTGACAATGGACGGCACTAAGGGGTGGGTTATTGGGGATAGGTACAGCTGCGACCTGAACACTGATCAGTTCAGGCACACTGCCATTGTACTACTTTGATTTACCTTACAGGACCTTACAGCGAACATACATGTACATCTGAAACTGACACACGTCATACGTTATACACTTGCTCGGAGTGCGACTCGTGGCATGATTTCACTCTGCGTGGCCGGCATCCGGCATATCAGGACCCTGGTAATGACTTTGACTCACTTATCCATCATCATACACACTGAACATCCAGACGTCTCCCCAAGTACAGAGACGTAAATTGACACAAGAGGCATAGATCTTCATGATCCCCCGCATTCGCGGGGGACCATGAAGATCTGTGCCTCTTGCAGAGGTGGGTTGAGTCGGCTGAAGGAAAGTTGAGACAACTCCTTGCTGGTGATCGCCCCTGGTTGTCCGGAGTGCTGTCCCCTGTGTTCAGAAGGTCGAGAGACGTGCCCCGGGCACCAGCGCCAGTATTTTGGTGCCCGGGCACACCGCAACCATAGTTGTCCACTGATTGGCCTCCTGAAATCAATCCAGCGGCGAACGCCTTTCTACATGCGGTTGGCGCAGATCTAGGTAGGTCGTCGTGATTCAGCTACACTTTCATTTGTATCTACTCAGACGACAATTTAACTCCATCAATGCCGATTAAAAAGTATACCGCCACCCAAACGCAAGAGGCATAGATCCTCATGAGCCCCCGCAGTTGCGGAGGCTCATGAGGATCTACACCTCTTGCTGAAACCACAGTATATCCACGTTTATTGGACGGCTGGTGATCATTGACGTTTCACACGATTTTAACCACTGCGTCCACTGGCGGTGATGTGGTTAACGTGTCCATCTGACCTTAGTCTCCACCTGATTCTCAGTGACTTGCCACTTGCGGGGGAGAAGTTCGTAATATTGGGTTTTACGTCCGGCAGACTGTCAGAGGCATCTCAAGCTTACTGCGGGGGTGGAGCTGTCCATGAAACTAAATTGCAGAGTCTGATTACAAGCTTGGCGTCTGCCGCTAACCTAATTCACTATCTCTGGACGCTTTGGCTCTCAACTTTAACCCCTTGAGTGCTGCTGACGTTACCGTTCAGCAGAAAAGACGCGTATTTACGTAGTTAGATAATGGCGTAGTTACTTAGTTAAATAATGACGTAGTTACACATCTTTTCCGCCGAACGGTAACGTCAGTGGTATTAGTCCAGGAGATAACGGGTAAATTGTCTCGTCTTCCAGATGTCTTGGTTTTCAAACCTTAATGTTTCCGGTTTTGCCCCCCACCTTGTGTTATTTGTTTTCTTTTGTCGTTGCCAAGCAAGCGTTGTTGGAAACAAAACAAAAAATCTGTCTTTTTGTTTATTTATGTTAAGACTAATTAGATCTATGATCATTGGTCAATAATGTACAGTTCTTTCCCTATCTGTGCTTTTTTTCTGCCCACTTTGTGCTTTTTCATAAGATGATGATGATGATGATGATGACGACAATGACGACGACAACGACGACAATGATGTTGATGATAATAATAATAATAATAATAATAATAATAACAATAATAATATAATGTTGAAAATGATGGTAGTAATAATAATAATAATAATAATAATAATAATAATAATAATAATAATAATAATAATAATAATAATAACAATAAATGGTTCTTATTTAGCGCAGTATCCCAAAACGGCTCAAAGAGCTGTACCTAGTTGGTTTAAATAGTTTATTACTTTTGCAAAATACATAAAAGAATATACATCACTTGTCATCAGATCAAAACAAGCCACAGGCTTATATGATGATCTGGACACTCAGTTATACTATTTGCAAAATTTGCTTGACGGTGATATGCAGATTTTAAATACAATACAGGTAAGTGAATATATATATATATATATATATATATATATTATATATATATATATATATATATATATTATATATATATATATATATATATATATATATATATATATATATATATATATATACACACACATATATGTACCTAGTTGAAAAGAGCGTGGCAGTCTATGTTGCTTTCGTGTGTTGTTCTATACGCATCATTCAGCCAACTAGTTTCTTTCTCTAATCACAAGGGAGACTTTGATTTTCGACGACACAGATGAATACTCCTTTCCTCAGGCGAAGGGAGGTGTGGTGGATTTCACTGTAATAATGATCAGTAAATGTCGCAGTTACGCCGATTACTGACCACTAACTAGTGACTGCGGGCGGGGGGATGGGGGTTGGGAGGGAGGGGAGGGGGGGGGGCTGATGACATAGTATCAGTACTCTGCGAAACTAGGGACACAAAGCAACACTCATGTGTACTATTATCAACCCCTTCACTGATACAAAAGTCCGAAATAACTCAAGCGGTTAAGCGTCGGAGCAGGAAAGCGAAGGGAATCGCCGGGTCGTGGGTTCGAATCCCCGTCCTGGACCCGGTAGCTGGACTCGCAATCCAGGGGGAAAAGACGGGTTTGTTCACTAGCATGTCCGTTGGAATTTCCTGGTAAATCAAAGTGGCACAGCTGGAGTGCGCCTGAGTTGATCCGTGTTCAGGTCATACTCCATGGGCAATAGATTTCCCTGTCCCCCATAACCCGCCCGTCAGGGCCGTCCATTATCACTTCGGTGCCGTGGACGTTAAACCCCGAACTAACCGATTCACTGATTCTGCGTTCTTGAAATCCTTGCCATTTCAACGTCAAACGCCGTCAAAGGAAAATGTATGCAAAGGAATTTCAGCAAGAGGCATTGATCCTCATGAGCCCCCGCGACTGCGGGGGCTCATGAGGATCTATACCTCTTGCAATTGCGTGGCTTTCAATTTTCCTCGACAGTGAAGAAGCTAATGCAAAAATAGACACCAAAAGCCGTGTGCAAGAGGCATAGATCCTCATGAGCCCCCGCCCCCGGCAAATGCATATTACCTATCTGGCGCTTCAAGATAGTAGTAACCCCTATATTGCAACTGACTACCGGCGCCGGCGCTGTACTATATCGACGGGCCTCCAGGTTCAGCTTTGTCCGTTGTTTTATGTTGCCTAGATGGGAGATTATTTTCCTTTCGACGGTAATTTGTTTCTGTTGTTAACTTGTATTTTTATGTACTAGCTTTAGTCAAGTAGGAATTTAACAATAGAACATATACTAGTGTGTTCAGGAGACATAGGGCTGTCTTAGCATTCTGTTTTTGTCAGGGAGGTTCGGGTCGGGATGAGGCCACTGGCGCCGGCCATTAGATGCCTTGGCGACGGGCTTCACCCGTCCAGAGTCATTGTCCATTGTGTAGCTCTGTTATTGTAATTTGTGGAATGAGCGAGTGAGTTAATGTAAGCAGCACCTGAGGTGGCAAGACAATTTTTGCTGTGTATGATTATCTTCTATTCTTGGCTTGACTTCGCGAACGAAGATTCTATAGGGCTTGCCCACGTCGTCTGCAGGCATTTTCGTGGCTGCGGAGGCCAATCCGGGACAGGCAGGTTCGACCGCAGTGGCTGCAGGGGAAGGTCTGGTCAGGGTTCTGAGTTACGACAACTCTGTTTTTTCTTCTAAGCCGCTTGTCCTTAAGGTTAGCTCTGCGAGAGTCCTCAAAGGAGACGGCTGCCTTGTGAATGGTGGAGCGCCAGGTGTCACGGTCTGCAGCAAGCGAAGACCACTGGCGGTGGTCGATTTGGCAGGCACTAAGCGACTTCTTGAGACCGTCTTTGTATCTCTTCTTTGGTGCCCCTCTGTCTCGGTGTCCAGTGGCGAGCTCGCCGAACAGAGTGATCTTGGGTAGGCGATGATCCTCCATCCTGGAGACGTGCCCCGCCCAGCGAAGCTGTGTCCGCAGCAGCAAAGCCTCGATGCTCACAGTTTCCGCCTGTTCAAGGACCTCGACGTTGGTGACATAGTCACTCCAGTGAATGCTGAGGATGGTACGCAGGCAGCGCTGGTGAAAGCGTTCGAGGAGTCGTAGTTGGCTGCGGTAGAGGGCCCAGGACTCGGAACCGTACAGCAGGGTGGTGAGTACGACAGCTCTGTACACGCTGATCTTGGTGCCTTTTTTCAGCTGTTGATTGTGCCACACCCGCTTGAATAGTCGCCCGAAAGCACTGTTCGCTTTTGCCAGCCTGTTGTCCAGCTCCTTGTCAAGCTTGGCGTCTGACGTGATGATGCAGCCAAGGTAGGTAAACTGGTGTACAGACTTCAGTTCGGACTCGCCGATGGTGATGTGGGGAGGGCGATGCTCTTCCTTGGGTGCCTGCTGATGAAGGACCTCTGTCTTTTTCAGACTGACCTCAAGTCCAAAGAGCTGGGCAGCATCTGCGAAGCAGGACGTAATGCGCTGCAAGGCTCTCTCTGTGTGTGCAACGAGGGCAGCGTCATCAGCGAAGAGCAGCTCACGAATCAGTTGGTCTAGGGTTTTGGTGTGGGCCTGCAGTCGTCTGAGGTTGAACAGGCTGCCATCGAGACGATACCTGATGTACACTGCGTCGTCATCGTCGAGGTCCACTGTGGCCTGCTTCAACATCATGCTGAAGAAGATGGTGAAGAGGGTCGGTGCCAGCACGCAGCCTTGCTTCACGCCGTTGCGAATGGGGAATGGTTCTGAGAGGTCACTGTTTAGTCTGACCTGGCCTTGCTGGTCCTCGTGGAGCTGGACGATCATGTTGAGGAACTTTGGGGGACAACCTAGTCGCTCCAGGATCTGCCACATACCTTGCCTGCTCACAGTGTCAAACGCTTTTGTTAGGTCGACAAACGTTACGTACAGCCCTTTGTTCTGCTCGCGGCACTTCTCCTGAAGCTGTCTCAGCACAAAGACCATGTCGGTGGTACTCCTGTTGGCTCTGAAGCCACACTGGCCCTCTGGGAGGTGGTCTTCAGCGATGGCAGGTACCAGCCGATTCAGGAGCAACCTTGCGAGAATTTTCCCGGCAATGGACAGCAGGGTAATTCCACGATAATTAGAGCAGGCAGACTTCTCTCCTTTGTTCTTGTACAGGGTGATGATGACTGCATCACGGAGATCCTTTGGTAGTGTTCCTTTTTCCCATCTTCTATTACAGCAACAAGTCAAGATATAGTCAAGATTGAAGATATAAGATTCAAGATGACTTTATTGATCTTCTATTACAGCAACAATAAAGTCATCTTGAATCTTATATCTTCAATCTTGACTATACCGTTCAGCGGAAAAGACACTTGACCCATCACATCCTGAGGCTCATTTTTTTTTTTAATTTGCTTATTGTCCTATGAAGGCCGCATTGCAGGTTAGGAGCTAGGTCAACCATTTTGGTTCAAGGGGGGTGCCAGAATAGCTTGGCGCCACAGGCGCCAAGCTATTCTGGCACAACCCTTGAACTGTCCGGCCCAGGTCAAACTATTTTCAGGATGTGTGTATCAGGATGAAAAGGGTTAACCACGCGTCAGTAGCAGTCAGGGGGTTAAAGAGATTGCTAACATTCGCAGATATAGCGGGTTCTCAATGTTGTCTTGCGTCAACTAATACTTTTCTACCCTTCTTCTTGTCACAATCTACGCGAGTAGGCTCACGTTCCGGATGTTTTCCGATGCCTTTTTAGCGTAACCGAAGGAACTCTCTTGTGCACAAAAGGAGAAGATCAGCAGAAAAGTCTTTTGACAACATTCAGTCTTCATAATTTATGGCAGCCATTTTGTTCTGCATTATGATAAGACGCGTTAAAAACAATTATAAATGAGATGTCGCAAACTATTACCTCATTGTGCCCGAGTTACGAAATACCCACACGCCCACATTTTGGAGTTTTCCTCTGAGGACTGCATTACAATTCAGGAGACAGCTCGACCACGATAGTTCAAAGGTGGTGGCAGAATAGCTTGGCGCCCAGAGGTTGAGCCATATCTTGCTGTGGTGTGTCGCGGGCAGAATGAGATAAACCCCTCACTGCTTAAAGATTGTCGCTTCCATGATCGCCAGAAACTTACAAAAGCTGGCGGGATGCTCCAAGAGAAATTAATCGACTATATCATCATCATCGTCATCATCAATACCATCTTCGTGGTAGTCGTATTCGTCGTCACAATCATCGTCGTCCTGCACAAATGAGCTCCGTCTGCATCGATCATCGCCGCACTTTGCGACCGCAGTGTTGCCATCGCTCGTGTGAACATGAAGGCCACTTCCGGTGCCAAACGCCCGCGCGACTAGCGAAGCAGACCTGAGTATGGGGCGACGATTGCCCTTGATATCTGCCCATCGCTTCAGCAGATTTGACCACTGACAGTACATTACTCGTCTTCACTGAACCCGTCGTCTGAAGCTGAGATCACGCAAGACGCTATCGGTTCAGCATCGAAATTAACCCCTTCAAAGCCGAATAAGTGAACCTGATCCAACTGCAAGAGGCATAGATCCTCATGAGCCCCCGCGACTGCGGGGGCTCATGAGGATCTATGCCCCTTGCAGAGACCAGTTTGTATCCATGTTTCTTGCGCGGGTTTGGCTGTTGGTCGTTGAAGGAACGTAGACTTCAGAAACGAAAATGTAAGTACAGCGGTATGGAAGGGATCAGAAGCTTCAACATTCGTAGATTACTCACAACAATAAAATTCGTAGATTACTCACAACAATAAAATTCGTAGATTACTCACAACAATAAAATTCGTAGATTACTTACAACAATAAAATTCGTAGATTACTCACAACAATAAAATTCGTAGATTACTTACAACAATAAAATTCGTATATTACTCACAACAATAAAATTCGTATATTACTCACAACAATAAAATTCGTAGATTACTTACAACAATAAAATTCGTAGATTACTTACAACAATAAAATTCGTAGATTACTCACAACAATAAAATTCGTAGATTACTTACAACAATAAAATTCGTAGATTATTCACAACAATAAAATTCGTAGATTACTTACAACAATAACATTCGTAGATTACTCACAACAATAAAATTCGTAGATTACTCACAACAATACTCTCTCTCTTGGCTTGACTTCGCGAACGAAGATTTTATAGGAGTTGCCCACGACGTCTGCAGGCTTGTTCGTGGCTGCGGAGGCCAATCCGAGACAGGCAGGTTCGACCGCAGTGGCTGCAGGGGAAGGTATGGCCGGGGTTCTGAGCTGCGGCATCTCTGTTTTTTTCTCCTGAGCCGCTTGTCCTTAAGGCTAGCTCTGTGAGAGTCCTCAAAGGAGACAGCTGCCTTGTAAATGGTGGAGCGCCAGGTGTCACGGTCCGCAGCAAGCGAAGACCACTGGTGGTGGTAGATTTGGCAGGCACTAAGTGACTTCTTGAGACAGTCTTTGTATCTCTTCTTTGGTGCCCCTCTGTCACGGTGTCCAGTAGCAAGCTCGCCGAACAGGGTGATCTTTGGTAGGCGATGATCCTCCATCCTGGAGACATGCCCCGCCCAGCGGAGCTGTGTCCGCAACAGCAAAGCCTCGATGCTCACAGTTTCAGCCTGTTCAAGGACCTCGACGTTGGTGACATAGTCACTCCAGTGAATGCCCAGGATGGTACGCAGGCAGCGCTGGTGGAAGCGTTCGAGGAGTCGTAGTTGGCTGCGGTAGAGGGCCCAGGACTCGGAACCATACAGCAGGGTGGTGAGGACCACAGCTCTGTACACGCTGATCTTGGTGCCTGTTTTCAGCTGTTGATTGTGCCACACCCGCTTGAAAAGTCGCCCGAAAGCGCTGTTCGCTTTTGCCAGCCTGCTGTCAAGCTCCTTGTCCAGCTTGGCGTCCGACGTGATAATGCAGCCAAGGTAAGTAAACTGGTGCACTGACTTTAGTTCAGACTCGCCAATGGTGATGTGAGGAGGGCGATACACTGTCTTGGGTGCCGGCTGATGGAGGACCTCTGTCTTTTTCAGACTGACCTCGAGTCCAAAGAGCTGGGCAGCATCTGCGAAGCAAGACGTGATGCGCTGCAGGGCTCTCTCTGTGTGTGCAACGAGGGCAGCATCATCAGCAAAAAGCAGCTCACGAATCAGTTGGTCTAGGGTTTTCGTGTGGGCCTGCAGTCGTCTGAGGTTGAACAGGCTGCCATCGAGACGATACCTGATGTACACTGCATCGTCATCATCAAGGTCCACTGTGGCCTGCTTCAACATCATGCTAAAAAAGATGGTGAAGAGGGTCGGTGCCAGCACGCAGCCCTGCTTTACGCCGTTGAGAATAGGGAATGGTTCTGAGAGGTCATTGTTGAGTCTGACCTGGCCTTGCTGGTCCTCGTGTAGCTGG
>BTPG01000006.1:8393673-8441173 GCA_036245525.1 Semisulcospira habei
ACAATCATGTTGAGGAACTTTGGGGGACAGCCAAGTCGCTCCAGGATCTGCCACATGCCTTGCCTGCTCACAGTGTCGAACGCTTTTGTTAGGTCGACAAATGTTACGTACAGCCCTTTGTTCTGCTCGCGGCACTTCTCCTGTAGCTGTCTCAGCACAAAGACCATATCGGTGGTGCTCCTGTTTGCTCTGAAGCCACACTGGCCCTCTGGGAGTTGGTCTTCAGCGATGGCAGGTACCAGCCGATTCAGGAGCAGCCTTGCAAGGATTTTCCCAGCAATGGACAGCAGGGTAATTCCCCGATAGTTGGAACAGTCAGACTTCTCGCCTTTGTTCTTGTACAGGGTGATAACGACTGCATCACGGAGATCTTTTGGTAGTGTTCCTTCCTCCCAGCAGCAGAGAAAGAGGTCATGGAGCTTGTTGTGCAGTGCTGTGCCTCCATGTTTCCAGATCTCTGGCGGTATTCCATCAATGCCTGCTGCTTTGCCACTCTTGAGCTGGTGGATGGCTGTGAGGGTCTCTTCAGCGGTGGGCGGTTCGTCCAATTCAACCTTTACTGGGAGGTGTGGGATTTGTATGACGACTGCTTCTTGAACAGTGCGCTCAGCGCTGAAGAGGCTCTGAAAGTATTCCGACCAGCGGTTCAAGATGGAGGTATTATCTGTGAGGAGTGCCTGGCCATTCGCGCTTCGCAGGGGACTTTGTACCAGGTGCCTGGGGCCATACACTGCTTTCAGTGCTTCGTAGAAGCCCCTGTAGTCACCATTGTCAGCACAAAGCTGGGTCCTCTGTGCAAGTCTGGTCCACCACTCATTCTGGAGATCTCTGAGCTTGCGCTGGAGACTGCTGCAGACGAGGCGGAAGGCAGACTTCTTCACAGGGCAGGAAGGCTGGGCTAGGTGGGCCTGATGGGCGGCTCTTTTTTTTTAAATTCGTAGATTATTCACAACAATAAAATTCGTAGATTACTTACAACAATAAAATTCGTAGATTACTCACAACAATAAAATTCGTAGATTACTCACAACAATACTACTGAGGCAAGAACAACATTGAGCATGCAGTCCCTGTATCAACTGGTATCCTCCAATTTCAGCAGCCAATTGGAGCAAACCGCCGTGTCAGTTCAACTTTAAACACAGTGCTGCGCATTTCGCGCCTTTTAGGGTCACTTCCGCTTTGCGATAACAACACGGAACAGCGCCCTCTATCCTTCATGCCGGAGTGTTTCGTGTCAGCGGCATACCTGAGCTGTATCACGTTAACAAAGATTACACCCCAAACTGGAGGCTCTCTTCCTTAGGAAGCCAGTTTTCTCCGACCAAGAGCCGGTAGTGACGTCAGATGCGCGCGCGCCGACGCTGTACAAAAGCGGAAACAATGAAGAAGTGGCTGTGGGCAGTCCTTAAACTAACGTTTACACATCTTTAAGAGGCATAGATTCTCATGGGCCCCCGCTGCTGCCGCCGCAGAGGCCCATGAAAATCTATGTCTCTTTTCTTATTGAGTTTGAAGTCACTGACTCATGTTCATTTACATGTTTCACAAACGGAGGAAGATATCGGGTTTTGGTGCAGTGAATGTGGCGAGATATTGGCGTTTTATATTGAGACCTGTCTGCACACGGCAATTGACAACGTGCACACGGCACCAGGGTCAGGCAAGATGGTGATTTGTCCGCCGCTTGCTGACAGTGACGGCCCTTAGTACGTGTCACTCTCCTGAAATTAAAGGAAGGTTCGGTTCCTGCATCTGAAATCTTGCATAAAAATATCGGTCTTTCCACACAAAACTGAACGAAATAATTTTCCGATTTTTCCTTTGCCTTCTAACATTAATTGTAATGTTTCTGTTGTATCTATTTGTTCATTTATTTCGTTTTGAATTTTTAATTTCCATCTTTTTTACATATCCAAAAAAAGTTGACTTCTTTCAGCTCTTTATCAACGTGCTTCAAACTGCTGGATTCAAGGTCTTGTGTTTCAAACTGCTGGATTCAGGGTCGTATGTTTCAAACTGCTTGATTCAGGGTCTTATGTTTCAAACTGCTTGATTCAGGGTCTTATGTTTCAAACTGGTTGATTCAGGGTCTTATGTTTCAAACTGCTTGATACAGGGTCTTATGTTTCAAACTGCTTGATTCAGGGTCTTATGTTTCAAACTGGTTGATTCAGGGTCTTATGTTTCAAACTGGTTGATTCAGGGTCTTATGTTTCAAACTGCTTGATTCAGGGTCTTATGGTAATCTGTTACTTTTGCAGATTGTAGACGCTTGCAGACAAACAAGTGGGAAGAGTGAGGTCCATTTCACCCCCCTCCCCCCTGCCCCCACCCCTATCCCCCCTCCTGCTACCACCACTGACCTGTCCCCCCCCCCCCCCTCCATCACCTCCCCATTCTCCATCTCCACCCCCTCCATCCCCTCCACCCCTACCCCCCCACCCCCACCCCCAACACACACACACACACACACACACACACACACACACACACACACACACATTAATCCACCAACGCCTTATTAATTTTTTCCGATTAAAAATACCCTTAGTAACGATACTTTTTTAAAAACCTGTAACAGTGGGAAATGGAATTATGGATTAGCACCATGTATCAGTACCAAGACTAAACCTGCGTCACCTCCTACGGTCAACGAGCACAGGAGTTTGAATGGGATCGATCCTGCTAGCGTGATGCGCGTAATCACGATTCAGGATTCAAAAATATGTTATTAACTCATTCGAGACGTGCCGCCTCTGGATACCCGACATAAGCCGCGTATCCGGATGCGGCACATCTCGAATGCGTTAATCCCTTTGGGGGGAAACTGAATGAATGCAGGCAGTACCAGGGACACATGAGGATCTCTGTTCCTTGCATTTGGAGGGACTATCTCCTGAGGTGGAAGGAATCGTCAGTTTTCATTCGTTTTCTCTCTCTCTCTCTAACCCAGTCGCCCTGTGGGATTTGACGAAGGAAGAAGGGCCGTCCCGGAAGGAAGGATTAGCGGTCACATGACCGGAAATTGACCACACCAATCCACTGAGCTCTCAGGGATACACTTTGTCGTACCCCGAACCCCCAGTAATCGAAACTTCATGAAAAAACCCGTGTGTGAATAAGTCAGCCAGACGTCCACGATTTCGTTGGCGAAGGCCACGTTTTGTCCCAGCAGCAAGTGGCATATAATACGCTGAACAGATAGCAAGTGGCATAGATCCCTATGAGCCCCCGCAATTGCGGGGGCTCATGAGGATCTATGCCACTTGCAGATGTGTAGGCTGAGTCCTGCGCTGTCGGCCGATCTCACTGCAGCTTCATCACCGATCATCATAGTAGTTCAGGAAATGATATCATTAAGCGAAACGACTTTCCTTAACCCCTCGGCTGCTAATGACTACACCGTTCGGCGTAAAAGACGCGTCTTTTCCACCAAGCGGCAACAACAATAGCTGTCAAAGGGTTAAAAAGCTTTATATCTTAGACATAGACGACAGCTACTGAAAATTGCCAAGCCTGGGACACAGTGTTTGCGAGGCTGACAGTTCATGGTGGGTTGAAGGTCGGAGAGATATTCTCTCATTTTGAGCTTTATGTAATCATCCTAACGGTATCAAAAGTACTAGTCATTCGCATTCCACCAGCGAACAGGAACAGTCGTCTTTTTTCAACATAGTCTCTGAGAGGGGTTTGTGCGGGCGTGGTTGTCCATTTGCCGCCGCCTCAAGTAGTTGTGTCGTCCTTCTGTGGCGTCCCTACGAGACGGCCCTGGTTGAGCCCAGAGGTCGGTGTCCTGAGAAGAGAAG
The DNA here is from genome assembly GCA_036245525.1 of Semisulcospira habei. Classification (NCBI taxonomy): domain Eukaryota; kingdom Metazoa; phylum Mollusca; class Gastropoda; family Semisulcospiridae; genus Semisulcospira; species Semisulcospira habei. The sequence goes on from BTPG01000006.1 coordinate 8,397,483, forward strand.
CGAGCTGCGACGACTTTACCCCTGGCTTGTCTTGTCTTGTTTGTCTTCGTCCTAGCCGGGGCGTCTTCACGGATGACAGTAAGTGCACGCAACAATTCTCTAGTGGCCATTTGCTCGGGGGGGGGGGGGGGGGGGTGTGTTTGTGTTTGCTTGTTCTGTATTATTATTTTGGCTAGTGTATTGGGGGGCAGGTGTAGAATAAATGAATAGGAAGTAGAGGGCTATTTTGTAGTGCCTAGAGTATCTAGCGGCGGATTAGTATTGGGGGTTTAACGCCGAACGGGCGAATAGGGCTATTTCAGTATTAGCGTATGGGTAGTGTAAATAGTGGAAGTGAGTCGGGTGGTGACGTGTAAATATGTATTTTGAGTTTGCATCTATTGTTGCGGGAAAAAGGTGAAGGGAATATAAAAGACAGCAGTTAAAGTTGCGAGAAGGGTGATGTGATTATCTTGTCTTCTTTTGTTAGTTATTTATATGAGTATTTTTGCAGCTGTGTTTTAGTGCATCTTTAAATACGAAGAATTAACCAGCTAGTCTGCCACCGTGCTGTGATGCTCTGCGCGGAAGCTGACTGTCACTCCGCCTTGTGGGCTACGACACCGGACCTGGGTGCCTTCGCACGCCTCGTATTTAGTCAGGTCGGGTCGTCCCATATAGTTATTTCTAATTTGCCTACGTGAAGTTTTGTAGAGTTATAATTGTTATAAGGAACGTTAGTCTATTTCATATTCTCCTTGTAGCGATTGTATTGCGAGAGGAGTTTTGGTACAGTAACATTTTGAGTTATTATATTGTTTAAAGTAGCCTGTGTTACGGAAGACCTTATCGCGGAAGCAAGAGCGTCGAGTTGAGCTGCGCTCAACGGTTGTGCTTCCGGCGAGAAGGTCCCGTGACGTGAAGCGTATTGTTTATTCAACTTTCAATTATATTAAGTTATGTGATTGTTTAGTCTCCACTTGTAGACGTGATATTGTTTATTCAGCTTACTTGCGGCAGTCATGTTGAGTTAAGGACATATGTTCCATGTGTACGCGCAGTATTCTGAGATGTGCTAGTTAAAGAGCTTTGTGCTGTCAATGTATAATTTGATAGCTTAATTCGGACTTGTTGTTCGTGGTCCCTTTGGGGAGATATAGTAGCATACGAATTGTATTCACTGTTCTCGATCTTTATTTGAGTTAGTGAGCAAGCGCATTTAGTCCATTTAGTAGTTGTGCTATTTGAACTGGTGTATTAAGGAGCCACGTGTTGTAATAGACTCTCCGCGGAGGCAAAAGCGCTGGTATAACTGACGTTAGCGCTTGACGCTTGTGCTTTCGGCGGGGCCGCGTCTAGTGGCGTAGGGTTTAAGCCTTTCAGTTTCTTTCCTTTTTAGTAGTAAGGATAGTCGTTTTATTTATATATTGTTATTTTGTATTAGGATTATTTAGTTTATGTTATTGTGTATTAAGGATATTTAGTTTGGGGAGTCTGGACGTATGTGTGTGTGAATGTGACGGGTGAGTGCGTGAATGTGACGGGTGAGTGTGTGAATGTGACGGGTGAGTGCGTGATTAGGATTGAGTGTGAATAGTTAGTTTTTGTTAGGGTATTTAATAAACGTCGTTGTTATTGTTCCTCTGGTGTTTGTGTTAGGTTTGTGTTAGTGTGGGTTGGGTGAGTCTCGAGCGGTAGCGCTCGTAGTTCGCACCCCGGGAGCGGGGTCGTGACAGTACACTTCCGAGGAAAAGAACTGACAGTTTTGGAATCATCGGAAACACTGTATTGTTTCCGATGATTCCAAAATTGTCGCATTTTTTGTGCTCGTCAATGAAAATCTTGCCTTTTACGCAAAAATAGAGCAACTGCCATTTGCTTTCAAAGCGCTGAGGTCATCCAAAGAAAGTTACTCTATAAATTTGAAATTACAAACGACAGACCAAAAAATGTGCCTCATCATTGCGCAGACAGACGCCATCTGCCTGCAAAACACACCATCTTGCCCCACCTCCTCGCCTGTTTTTGTCTCCGTGTTCGTCTCGACAGTCCCGTCAGGTCCACTTATTTCAAATGATGCTCTTCAATTGCAAATTACGGCACAATCAAAGGGCGTAAAAAGGATTCAATAGCCCAGATTAGTCCAGAACGCAAGCTGGTTATCTCCCTCGATTCGCTACCACTGATCAGCGGTGGCGAATCGAAGCAGACAGCCAGTGTGTTCAGACCGGTGTCGCGTTCGTCGACAACAGTGCAACTTTAGTGAGATTTCGTTTACATAAATTGTAATATACGCGCAGGACACAAAAAAATGAGTCCAGGAACCACAGCGGTGGCGAATCGAAGCAGACAACCAGTGTGTTCAGAACGGTGTCGCGGTCGCGTCGACAAAAGAGCAACTCTAATGAGATTTCCTTTGCAACGAAAGACACCCAGAAATCAACGAGAGCAAAATCGAGGCTGGGACCATAACCAGAAACAACACTCCAAACATCTCCAAGAGGCATAGATCCTCATGAGCCCTTGGAGATGTTTGGAGTGTTGTCTGTTTGTTTTACACGCCGGTTACCCACCGTGACTTAGCTCTCGTTTGCTGATGGGCGCCATTCGGCGCGAAAAGCAGCCTCTCTATTGACTGGTTGCGATACTGGGGCTTTGTATATATATGATGGTGTCTGAGCCTTGTGAACCGACTCGGTCAAGGTCATCGCGCAACGGTTGACCCCTTCACTGAAGAGGAAAAAAATGAACCGAACCAACTTAAAAAGTCGTACTCGCAAATATATGGATGTGTATAACTGTCTCGTTATTCATCTGAGTAATTCTCTGTGGGCTGGCGATTGGATGCCTGACAAGAAGGGGCAGGGGACATAACCGTTTGTCTGTTCTGCGCTGAGTAACTCCCCTTGGCACGTGTGCAAGAGACGTAAGTCCTCATGAGTCCCCCGCATGTTGTGGGGCTGATGAGGATCTATGTCCCGCAATTGGTGGCCATGTTCCTTGACGCTGAATACATCAAGATTTCAGAAACGCGAGACTTGAATCTACCACCGCGTAGTTTACTAATTCACTCATTCTGACAGCGACACACCACAACACGATATGGCTCGACCATGCTAGTTCAAGGGTGGTGGCAGCATAGCTTGGCGCCTATAGGCGCCAAGCTATTCTGCCACCACCCTTGAACTATCATGGTCGAGCTGTCTCCTGAATTGTAATGCAGTCCTCGGAGGACAACTCCAAAATGTGGGGATTTCGTACCTCGAGGGCAAGGAGGTAATGGTCGAGATACTATTAAGTCCGCCGAGTTTTTTAACTATCTTAACATCTCAATTTTGTCTTCTAGCCACTAGTATTTTGCAGCAGTATGCGGGCTATCAGTTGCTAGAAACGGTCCTAAACTGTGAGCCGCTTGACTCTGAACATGAAACATATAATAACGGTCGATAAATCGATAAAATGCGCGCAGGACAAAAAGCCGAGTCCCAGGAACCACAGCAGAACTGAGTCCTTGTTTCTGAAGTCCAGACTGTGCGACACCAGTCTGTCAGACCAACGAGAGGAAAATATTACCCACGACCACATTCTCTTTATTTCGTGAGCAAGAGGGGTAGATTCCGTATTGGTCTTCACAGTCTACAAGGGGTTATGCGGTTCTATGTCTTTTGCAGATAGTTGGCAATCTCTGTGACAATTCAAAAGTACAGATATAACCAGATATATCCCAAATCACACCCACATTATACGTTCAGCAGGAAGCAGAAACCCCTACAGTCTACAGGGGCTTAAGTGAATCCCTGCGTGGACAACTGAATCACTGCGGGTTAGAAAAGTACAGATAGATACCAAATCAACACTTTATTCGTTCAGCATCAACCATAAACCCCTCAGTCTCCAAGGGCTTATGTAGATCTATGCCTTTTTGCAGATAGTGGACACTCGCTGTGGAAATACGAAAACTCCATTTTTTGAAGCGTTGACACACGAATGGCTCTTCTAGCAGAAAAGCAGATTCTCGTGCAAAGTCTGGGAGTTCCAGAAAACTGAAGATTTTGATTTCGTCTGTAGTCATGAATAAGGGTCTTCTACATAAGCCTCCAATGCAAAGAGGCATAGATTTACATGAGATCCTGCGGCTAAAGCCGCAGGATCTCATGTAAATCTATGCCTGTTTCTAATGGACTGTCAGACTTTCCACCATTGACATCGCAGATTTACAAAATAACAGGGACTTAATATTAAGATTTTCAAAGTTACGATTTTCAGAGTATTAATTTTTTTCTTTCTTTTTAATGTCCGCCACAAGACTAGACCGACCACTTCCCGCCACTTGCCATTTACTTGGCCATATGGGATAATGCATGGCGGGAAGGCGCGGCGGTTGTGGTGTTTACAAACATCTTACCGACTGATGGCGCAAACGGGTCGCGCGTTTGGAGAGGTTCGCCACGGAGACAGGAAGCGACGGAGAGAGAGAGAGAGAGAGAGAGAGAGAGAGAGAGAGAGAGAGAGAGAGAGAGAGAGAGAGAGAGAGAGACTGAGAGAGAGAGAGAGAGACTGAGAGAGAGAATCAATGAATCAATGAATCCATGAATCTTTATTTACAACGGTGAAAAGAGAGAGAGAGAGAGAGAGAGAGAGAGAGAGAGAGAGAGAGAGAGAGAATCAATGAATCAATGAATCTTTATTTTACAACGGTGAAAGAGAGAGAGAGAGAGAGAGAGAGAGAGAGACTGAGAGAGAGAGAGAGAGAGAGAGAGAGAGAGAGAGAGAGAGAGAGTGAGAGAATCAATGAATCAATGAATCTTTATTTACATCGTTGAAAAGCGAGAGAGAGAGGGAGAGAAAGAGAGAGAGAGAGAGAGAGAGAGAGAGAGAGAGAGAGAGAGAGAGAGAGAGAGAGAGAGAGATGATGATGATGATGATGATGAAACGTTTATTAGGATAAAGTTTTAGGCATTGAAAAACCTTTCTTCCAAACTGAACTGTCCTTTGTTCACTATAATACATAACAAAATCACTGTACCAAGACATCAAAAACTAACTTAATGTACAGAGAGAGAGAGAGAGAGAGAGAGAGAGAGAGAGAGAGAGAGAGAGAGAGAGAGAGAGAGAGAGAGAGAGAGAGAGAGAGAGAGAGAGAGAATCAATGAATCACTGAATCAATGAATCAATGAATCAATCAAACTTTATTTTACAATGGTTAAGGCATTGACTTCGTCACAGAGAGAGAGAGAGGGGGGGGGGGGACAGACAGACAGACAGAGACAGAGAGAGAGATTTATTTTCATTGACTGACCGATATTACGATGAGGTGAGGAGGGGGAAGGATGCCTACGACATAATGAGAGCAAAACAGACTTAAAACGCAATTAGAAACGCCTGTTCTATCTAATCCTATGTCCAGCAGTTTATACCGCGCACAAAAACACCGTTAAAAGGATTTCAGACGCGTGGCGCAAGAAGAGAATTTAACTCATTCTACCCCAACACCGAAATCCTTAAATTTTGCCGTTGTCCTCTGAAGACTGCATTGCAGTGCAGGACATATATCGACCATGATAGTTCAAGGGTGATGCCAGAATAGCTTGGCGCCTATAGGCGCCAAGCTATTCTGGCATCACCCTTGAACTATCATGGTCGATCCTTATCTTGTTGTGGTGTGTCTGGGGTAGAATGAGTTAAGCGAAACTCTTCAAGCAGATAAGATAATATGATTATGTATACTAACGAGCAAAAGAAATGTGACATTTTTAGAATCATCGGAAAAATTGCTTCCAAAAATGTCGCATTTTTTTTTTTTTTTGCTCGTCATTATAGAATATTTTCAACCGATCTGAGCTATTCCGCGCGTGAACAAAATGAGAGTGTGCGTATACAGATAGTTGTTTGCGCGTGCGTGTGCCGTTTTTGTTTCTGTGTGCTTGATTCAGTGCGTGTGTGTGTGTGCGTGTGCGTGCGTGCGTACGTGTGCGTGTGTGTGTGTGTGTGTGTGTGTGTGTGTGTGTGTGTGTGTGTATGTGTGCGTGTGTATGTGTGTGCGTGTGTATGTGTGAGTGTGTATGTGTGTGTGTACGTGTGTGCGTGTGTATGTGTGTGTTTGTGTTTGTGTGCGTGTGCGTGTGCGTGTATGCGTGTGTGTGTGAGAGTGTGTGTGCGTGTGTGTGTATGTGTGTGTGAGTGTGTATGCGTGTGTGTGTGTGTGTGTGTGTGTGTGTGTGTGTGTGTGTGTGTGTGTGTGTGTATGTGTGTGTGTGTGTGTGTTTGTGTGTGTGTGTGTGTGTGTGTGTGTTTTGTTTTCGATGTGTGTGCGCAGTATATATTGCAGAAGCCAAAAATGCAAAACATGCTTTAGGCACACGTTTTCTTTTCCCGTAATCCGCTTTGATTCCATTCTAATCTCCGCCCGTCCGCCAGTCACCTAATGCCACGTGTCAACAACAGACTGGCCCAGAAGCCATGTGTCAATTTTCCATTGATCACAAAAGACCTTTTCCACACAACGCTAACGGCGGACCGCTCCGTCTGCAACAAATACGTATCGACAGTCATATATCGTCAACAACAAGCATAGGTGCATAAGCCCACCGCAAGCTGCCGGGGCCCATGAGCATCTATGCCTCATGCTCGGACGGTTAACCCCTTATCTGCAGCTTGACGCAGACTGTGTGTTCTGAAATCTTTCCTAATTAACTCATTGTACCCCAAGACCGAAATCCCCAAACTTTGAAGTCGTCCCCAGTGAAGACTGCGTTGCAGTGCAGGACACAGATCGACCATGATAGTTCAAGGGTGATGCCAGAATAGCTTGGCGCCCATAGGCGCCAAGCTATTCTGGCATCACCCTTGAACTGTCATGGTAAATCCTTATCTTCCTGTGGTGTGTCTGTGGGGTAGAATGAGTTCATTCAACGCGCGCCTAATGGCCGGGCCAGCCATCCCAGATTCATCAAAGTGGTTTTAGCAAGAGGCATAGATCCTCATGAGCCCCCGCAATTGCGGGGGCTCATGAGGATCTATGCCTTGCAGTTGGGTGCTGTTAACCCTTTCTCGGCGGCCCAGGGTCTGATGACAATCGCTGCCCTCATCTGATCAATATCGCTGCATTTGTGTTTGAATTGCTCACACGGTGGAAAGCATCAGTCTATAAATCTGCACACAAAAGCGTCCCAGTCCGCAAATGATATTCTGCCCGATTGCTTGTCGATGCCGGCTCGAAGGCATTTTGCTGCCCGGGACATTTTGCTGAGCTGACTTGCAGAAATCAGATGAGATAAAGGCCTGCTGTAGTGAAATACATGTTGGCCGTGGAAACACACTAGTTGAGGTAACTGTTTCCACCCGTAGTTTCAGTTGAGGTAACGCTTCCACCCGTAGTTTCACCCTTTTAACCACAAGGTCGCATTTCCCAATTTCAGAGGCGCCACCTAGCGACTATGTACCAGCTGCTGGAGATGGATCGACCATGATAATGCAAGGGAAGTGCCAGATTTAGCCTGGCGCCTGATGGCGCAGAGCTAAGCTAGCACTACCCGTGAATCTCTTGGCTTGACTTCGCGAACGAAGATTTTATAGGAGTTGCCCACGACGTCTGCAGGCTTGTTCGTGGCTGCGGAGGCCAATCCGAGACAGGCAGGTTCGACCGCAGTGGCTGCAGGGGAAGGTATGGCCAGGGTTCTGAGCTGCGGCATCTCTGTTTTTTTCTCCTGAGCCGCTTGTCCTTAAGGCTAGCTCTGTGAGAGTCCTCAAAGGAGACAGCTGCCTTGTAAATGGTGGAGCGCCAGGTGTCACGGTCCGCAGCAAGCGAAGACCACTGGTGGTGGTCGATTTGGCAGGCACTAAGTGACTTCTTGAGACAGTCTTTGTATCTCTTCTTTGGTGCCCCTCTGTCACGGTGTCCAGTAGCAAGCTCGCCGAACAGGGTGATCTTTGGTAGGCGATGATCCTCCATCCTGGAGACATGCCCCGCCCAGCGGAGCTGTGTCCGCAGCAGCAAAGCCTCGATGCTCACAGTTTCAGCCTGTTCAAGGACCTCGACGTTGGTGACATAGTCACTCCAGTGAATGCCCAGGATGGTACGCAGGCAGCGCTGGTGGAAGCGTTCGAGGAGTCGTAGTTGGCTGCGGTAGAGGGCCCAGGACTCGGAACCATACAGCAGGGTGGTGAGGACCACAGCTCTGTACACGCTGATCTTGGTGCCTGTTTTCAGCTGTTGATTGTGCCACACCCGCTTGAAAAGTCGCCCGAAAGCGCTGTTCGCTTTTGCCAGCCTGCTGTCAAGCTCCTTGTCCAGCTTGGCGTCCGACGTGATAATGCAGCCAAGGTAAGTAAACTGGTGCACTGACTTTAGTTCAGACTCGCCAATGGTGATGTGAGGAGGGCGATACACTGTCTTGGGTGCCGGCTGATGTAGGACCTCTGTCTTTTTCAGACTGACCTCGAGTCCAAAGAGCTGGGCAGCATCTGCGAAGCAAGACGTGATGCGCTGCAGGGCTCTCTCTGTGTGTGCAACGAGGGCAGCATCATCAGCAAAAAGCAGCTCACGAATCAGTTGGTCTAGGGTTTTCGTGTGGGCCTGCAGTCGTCTGAGGTTGAACAGGCTGCCATCGAGACGATACCTGATGTACACTGCATCGTCATCATCGAGGTCCACTGTGGCCTGCTTCAACATCATGCTAAAAAAGATGGTGAAGAGGGTCGGTGCCAGCACGCAGCCCTGCTTTACGCCGTTGAGAATAGGGAATGGTTCTGAGAGGTCATTGTTGAGTCTGACCTGGCCTTGCTGGTCCTCGTGTAGCTGGACAATCATGTTGAGGAACTTTGGGGGACAGCCAAGTCGCTCCAGAATCTGCCACATGCCTTGCCTGCTTACAGTGTCGAACGCTTTTGTTAGGTCGACAAATGTTACGTACAGCCCTTTGTTCTGCTCGCGGCACTTCTCCTGTAGCTGTCTCAGCACAAAGACCATATCGGTGGTGCTCCTGTTTGCTCTGAAGCCACACTGGCCCTCTGGGAGTTGGTCTTCAGCGATGGCAGGTACCAGCCGATTCAGGAGCAGCCTTGCAAGGATTTTCCCAGCAATGGACAGCAGTGTAATTCCCCGATAGTTGGAACAGTCAGACTTCTCGCCTTTGTTCTTGTACAGGGTGATAACGACTGCATCACGGAGATCTTTTGGTAGTGTTCCTTCCTCCCAGCAGCAGAGAAAGAGGTCATGGAGCTTGTTGTGCAGTGCTGTGCCTCCATGTTTCCAGATCTCTGGCGGTATTCCATCAATGCCTGCTGCTTTGCCACTCTTGAGCTGGTGGATGGCTGTGAGGGTCTCTTCAGCGGTGGGCGGTTCGTCCAATTCAACCTTTACTGGGAGGTGTGGGATTTGTAGGACGACTGCTTCTTGAACAGTGCGCTCAGCGCTGAAGAGGCTCTGAAAGTATTCCGACCAGCGGTTCAAGATGGAGGTATTATCTGTGAGGAGTGCCTGGCCATTCGCGCTTCGCAGGGGACTTTGTACCAGGTGCCTGGGACCATACACTGCTTTCAGTGCTTCGTAGAAGCCCCTGTAGTCACCATTGTCAGCACAAAGCTGGGTCCTCTGTGCAAGTCTGGTCCACCACTCATTCTGGAGATCTCTGAGCTTGCGCTGGAGACTGCTGCAGACGAGGCGGAAGGCAGACTTCTTCACAGGGCAGGAAGGCTGGGCTAGGTGGGCCTGATGGGCGGCTCTTTTTTTTGCTAGGTCTTGGGTTTCGCCAGAAAGAAGAACAAAGACTGGTTTGACGAAAACGATGTAGAGATCCAGGAACACCTACCCGTGAATAATCACGGTCGATCCATCGCCTGCCGCCTGTTGTGCGTCGGGTCTCAAGGGGTTAAGTCTAGTGGCTAGACTGAGCTGGTTATTTTTCAATGATTTTCAATACACGGACTCTGGCACACCGCTGGGGGCCGGTCACTGGCACGTCACGTACACTATGTGAGGTTTTGGAAAAACAAAAGATAGTGGTTTCACGTGAAACCCTAGCGGCAACAGTTTTACTACATATGTGAGGTTTTGTTGTTGGCGTTGTTGTTATTGTAACCCGTCCAGTGCCCGTTGAAGGAAACTGTGTCTCTGCAGTCTTCGTCAGTTCAACATCAACCAGCCCTGGCTGTCGTTGGAACACGGATTCAAAGCGGGAGGTGTCAGCAAGAGGCATAGATCCTCATGAGCCCCCGCAACTGCGGGGGCTCATGAGGAACTATACCCCTCTTGCAGTTGGGTGAGTTCAAAATTTCTCAGCAGTGAACGGGTTAATAGAAGAGAATGTTAGATACATTAAATGCTCGAGGGTTAAAAAATGTATGCATCACAAAAAAGTTATAAACAGTGTTGTCTAGGGCCGCTGTGTTATATTGTCTCATTGTAATGTGTGCAAGATTTCTTAAAAAGAAAGACTAGGCAAGTTTTGGTCTTTTCGGGAAAGTCCACTGTGTTATTAACTTTGAACAAGAAGATCTGTGGCAAGTTCCAAATATTTTTGTTTTCTCAAAAGAAATCGCAGACATGAATCATGGGACAAGTTCAATCTCTATAGCCAACTGACCAATTCACAGAATCAGAGATGTGGTATCTGACTATAACTCTACCGAGTGGTGGAGGGCGTGAGAACAGGGAATACACGAGGCTCTCCAGAGCCTAGAGACCTTAAGCTGAGAGCCGCCAGGATTCGCTTCAAATGGTTGCGAGTCTCACAGCTCCCCTGCTCACTGCGACCTACCGTTGTGGTCAAGCTGAAAATGACTTGAGGCCACGGAACACAGTGCCGTTTCCGTACTGTACAGTCTCTTAGCCATAGTCAGTCCCAGGCATTCCTTAATATTTCAATCCCCTAAAAAACACTACCGCCCACCAGCTGCACATTTGCCATGCACAAAATAACAATAAAAACAGCACATTGACAGTCTCATTTCTTGGCTATGAACCCGATTCCTTACCAGCCCCACACCCAAGCACAGCTGAAATCAGCGTGCCCCTCAAATCACTACGTCAACGGCAACTCAACATAGGCCCACAATTGTCCACTGGATAAGCTCAAAGCACCAAACATGTCTCCTCTCATCTAACCAGAAATTTCCAGCAAATTCTAACATTCAGCCCTACTACAAGTTTTCAAACAAGGCAAAATTTATTTTTAAAAACACCGGTCCTCTTACTGCCTCAACTGGCCAAATTTGACTATGTAATGTGACCTGAGTGCCTGACATTCTGAGTTGTACACATTCCAAGGGGAATTACTCAGCGCTGGACAGACAAAGTAACAGTCTAGTTTGATCCCTTGCCCCTTCCTATCAGGCACCCAATCGCCAGCCCACAGAGAAATACGCAGGTTTAGAACAAGACGATCATCTACATCCAGCGCTGAGTAATTCCCCTTGGCGTGTGTACAATTCTGCCAGCGCTAGCCGGCCCTATCTGGTTTGTGAGTGACAATCTGAGTGTCTTCAAAATCAGTCATGCATGCGAGGCGTGCAACAAATTCATACTTCATGCTAGCATTGTAAATGCAAAAGAACTAAGCCGTGTTTTGGCTGCACTAATGTGGGCATCATTTTTCTACACGCTTGTTTACGGTTTCTGTCGCCTTTGCTGGTTTCACAGTTTTCTCTTTCCCACTTGGTTCCTACAAACGATGATAGGCTCAATCGCTTCAAAGACTACCCCAGTAAGTAAAGTCCTCGGGCTCACGACGGCCGCAATGGGCCCGCGCACGGCTGTGCGCGGGCCCACTGCGGCCGTCGTGGGCCCGAAGACTTTTTGCTTACTGGGGTAAGCAAAGGAGACTGAAATCGCACAGCACACAGAATGGCCAATGGAGCAAAACGGCCCAGAGCTGGCTATCTATCGATAACAAGAAAACATGAACGCGGAAACCGTGGACACTCGCAAGAATGAATTTGGCTTATCGTCCCTATTTACTAGACTAGCATAAAGGACTAGCTGGTTTGACTTTACTTGGGGGGATAGGCGGGGGAAATAGGCCAAGGACACTCGCTTCCCTGTATGTCTTGATATTACGGCTGGATTGGTTAAATGCGTCATAACGTCCGTGATCTGTTGATTGCGACACATCGTCATAGCACCATCCGCCCGATCCCGCTGAGCCGGCTGTTGGGATAGCATCATGCATCAACTCCTAAATAAACCTTGAAATTCGCCTCCAAGAATATATGCTAGATTGCCGCCTGGATGTCTGGTCAGCTTGATTCCAACCGATGCCATCCCTCCATTCATTTCATGTCAACAACACTCTTGGCAAAAAGTCACTTTGGCGAGCATGAGAAAAAAAAGGATAATACTTGACAGCTGCAGACATAAACCAAAATGATACCTCTCTCTGATGATATAAATGGGCTTGGTCCTTCTGGCAAGAGGCATACATTCTAATGACCCCTGCTAGTGCAGAGGAGCATGAGAATCTATGTCTCTTGCAGATGGGTTGGTTTGGCTGAGGTCCCGAAGATCATTCTTCGACTCTCGAAAAACCGGAGTCATCGAGCAGCCAGAAGCTAACCTCTTGTAGAGTCCTGGCTTATAATCTAAGTCGCCATCTCCGTGTGAGAACTACTACAAAGAGGACGGATTTCTGCATTCATGAAGCAAAGATTCTGTCGATTCTAATGCAGCGCTGTTCTCCGATATCCAGAGATTCAAGTGAGCCCCGGACAGCCCTGGATGGTTCATTCTTCGATGACTCCCTTCACCTGAGTGCTATATAAGTCTATCATGAGATCACAGGACATCAGTGTTTGCTGTCAAGAGCGTCTCGTTCATCCATAGCTCTATGTCAGCAAGAGACATAGATTCTCATGAGCCCCCGCGTTCGCGGGGGCCCATGAGCATCTGTGTCTCTTGCAGATGGTAGGTGCTGCCTCGAACGGACACTTGTGGGCCCAATCAATTTAGCGGGCAAACACGCTGCGGTGGAGACAAGCCCAACTCCTGCTATGCCCTCTGGTGGTGCCTGGAACCAGGGGAGACAACAAACATTGCCCAATGTCTCCGTCGCTATCTGAAGCGGTAGCACGCTACTGGAGTTGATGGGGTGTGGTGGGGATGGTTTATAGAGTGGTCTGATAGCCTGCAATAGGGCTGGGGGCTGGGGGCTGAGGGCTGGGGGCTCAGGCTGGAAGATTCCTTTGTAGCTACAGGTTAGAGGCTAGACCGGCAGTAGAGAGATCACAGGCGAGTACACACACAGACACACACACACACACACACACACACACACACACACACACACACACACACACACATGCACGCACGCACACTCACCCACACACACACACACACACACACACACAAAAACACACACACACATACACACACATACGCACGCACGCACACGCACACACACACACACACATACAAACACACACACACACATACACCACCGCCACCATCACCACCACCACCACCACCACCGCCACCACCACCACCACCCGAGCAAAGTGACGTCGATGCCGTCTGTTTACCATCAGTAACATTTTTGGCCGTCTGTTTAGAAAGACTAACACGATGTTAGTACTCCAAGGACACTTCGCTTTCTGAAAATTTAAGCAAGACTTCGTAAAAATGTATTCTTGAATTTAATTTTGTTAGTCGCCTGATGGTCACATGTTTATATCATCCCACCCCCACCACCCCAACTCCCCCCCCCCCCCCCACCGCGCCCCCGCCCACCCCCCATTTTCACTGATAAAGCTAACAAACGTTAATGCTTTACGACATATGTACTTTGCCTACGTTAATTTCGCCAGTCAGTGTAAAATTCACTCTTACATGCGGAAGATGAAATATAATTTTTGTAGACATCCTTTGAGATCAACATCACAGTACATCGAGCATGATAGTTCAAGGATGGCGTCAGAATAGCTTGGCGCCTACGGGCGCCAAGCTATTCTGACACCATCCTTGAACTATCATGGTCCTTTCACATCCTGTCGTAGCAGGACGTTAATTTCGCCAGTCAGTGTAAATTTCACTCTTACATGCTGAAGATGAAATACATTTTTTGTAGACATCCTTTGAGATCAACATCACAGTACATCGAGCATGATAGTTCAAGGATGGCGTCAGAATAGCTTGGCGCCTACGGGCGCCAAGCTATTCTGACACCATCCTTGAACTATCATGGTTCTTTCACATCCCGTCGTAGCAGGACATTGTGAGTTAAGCAACAGCGTTGAGGTCGTGCTCCATATTCAATAGCTGCCCCTGTAGCCCCCTAACCCGTCCCTAAGGCCGGCTGTCTGTTACCACTCTTGGACGTTAATCCCCAATTAATTAACCCACCCAAACATCGAGACAAAATCTGCGTATCACTTGATCATACATTATATTTATTGCGTCATCGCGGATCATACATTATATTTATTGCGTCATCGCGGATCATACATTATATTTATTGCGTCATTGCGGAGATCCATTACATTTGGATTTTGTCTGATGTGAGGAACTATCTCCGTTTCTGTGTTACTGAGGGGCCTAACGGCGTCTGGACGAAACAAACAGGGCTTTCTCAACTGACGTCTTCAGCAAACAAACATCATCCGCAAAAGACATAGATTCTCGTGAGCCCTCCTGGGCGTCAAGGGTTAATAAGGCTACGTGCCTGCTTACGGTTCAATTTACGTGTATGTATCGAAGGCATTAAGGAGATTACGGGGCTGTTCAGCGTGTGTGGCAGTTTCCTGTTTAGACCAAAGGAGCGGCACCTTGTTCGTCACTTCTCATACATCCTCGCCCTGCCGCTGTACATCATCTCCAACGACTTGTGACCTAGCCTAGTAGCTCCATGGACTGAACACGCATGCAAGTCAACCCAGCAAGAGGCATAGATCCTCATGAGCCCCCGCAATTGCGGGGGCTCATGAGGATCTATGCCTCTTGCAGATGGTTGAAAGTTCCAGAATACCTTTCCCCCCCTAAACACAAAAATCTCGCCAGCAGCCTTCATAAACACAGAGATCCATCGCCCGCAACACAGAGCGCCGTCATAAAGCCAGCATCAAACAAAAACCACCCTGCCATTTCTGGTGCTGGCTTTTTGAAGATCGTATCCTGTCTGGCTTCATAACTCGGGATCTTTTCGGAGCACAGCGCGGGCGTCGATAGGACTATCATCAACCTTTATTATGGATGCCGGCCGTTTTACAGTCGCGTACTTGATAGGGCATAATACCGGTTATTAGGAACAAGAAAAAAAAAAAGATGATTGTGAGAGAAAAACAAAAAGATGGAAGACACACAGAGGCATTTTTTCATATCCATAGTTACGGCATAATCCACCCAAACATGATTCTTATTCTTTTGATGCACACAAACAAAAATGAAATTAAAAATTAAAATAAAAAAATAAAAAATAAAATAAAAAGGATCAACCTAAAACAACGTAACCTTCTCAGTGCCTGTTGACGAAGGCCTTGTTTCCGCAATCTCCAATGTGTGATAGCAATGACAATACTTGCAGCGACCTCCTCCAGGCAGTAAGGGCTAATAGTTGTCAATATCTCCATAAGAAAAGGTTTTAGTGTTTCTTGCAATATCGCTAGACAAAACATAGTTAGTAATCCAAAATCGCAACCAAAATCAGTCACGCCATTGTTCACATAGACTCCAAATGCCTGTGCCAAGGTTTGAATTTCGTAAACTGAAAGAATTGTGTGGTCTTCTCTCCATTGTAGGCCTACCTAGGACACTTTCACCATTGTAGGCCTACCTAGGACACTTTCACCATTGTAGGCCTACCTAGGACACTTTCACCATTGTAGGCCTACCTAGGACACTTTCACCATTGTAGGACTACCTAGGACACTTTCACCATTGTAGGCCTACCTAGGACACTTTCACCATTGTAGGCCTACCTAGGACACTTTCACCATTGTAGGCCTACCTAGGACACTTTCACCATTGTAGGCCTACCTAGGACACTTTCACCATTGTAGGACTACCTAGGACACTTTCACCATTGTAGGCCTACCTAGGACACTTTCACCATTGTAGGCCTACCTAGGACACTTTCACCATTGTAGGCCTACCTAGGACACTTTCACCATTGTAGGCCTACCTAGGACACTTTCACCATTGTAGGCCTACCTAGGACACTTTCACCATTGTAGGCCTACCTAGGACACTTTCACCATTGTAGGCCTACCTAGGACACTTTCACCGTTGTAGGCCTACCTAGGACACATTCACCATTGTAGGCCTACCTAGGACACTTTCACCATTGTAGGCCTACCTAGGACACTTTCACCGTTGTAGGCCTACCTAGGACACTTTCACCGTTGTAGGCCTACCTAGGACACTTTCACCATTGTAGGCCTACCTAGGACACTTTCACCATTGTAGGCCTACCTAGGACACTTTCACCATTGTAAGCCTACTTAGGACACTTTCACAATTGTAGGCCTACCTAGGACACTTTCACCATTGTAGACCTACCTAGGACACTTTCACCATTGTAGGCCTACCTAGGACACTTTCACCATTGTAGGCCTACCTAGGACACTTTCACCATTGTAGGCCTACCTAGGACACTTTAACCATTGTAGGCCTACCTAGGACACTTTCACCATTGTAGGCCTACTTAGGACACTTTCACCATTGTAGGCCTACCTAGGACACTTTCACCATTGTAAGCCTACCTAGGACACTTTCACCATTGTAGGCCTACCTATGACACTTTCACCGATACTCACCATTGGCAGCAGTAAACCTCTGTTACGGTTGCCTAGTTATGTGGATTGCAAAATGAAGGGTATAAGAATAAGAGTACTTTATTATCTCGAAAAGAGAAATTCGGTTGTGGTACATTTATAACAAATAGTACAAACAAGACATGAAAACATTATAACATAATTATGAACATTTTCTCCCTGCACTTGCACAGCTATAAGTTCCAAATGGACATAAGTGAACACTACAAAATCTTTACACATAATTCTTACACATCTCACACATAAACATCTTTTATGGACTGAACTGAGCGGCTCTTATACATTCACACCCACCTCTACCCATGCATTCATAATACGCGTGTTTCAACCTAATCCTAACCCTCACTACTTATTATACAAACGTCCCAATACATTATTACATTTATTGCACAAGCTGCGTAATTAAAATCTACCTTAGTAAAATAATTAGTGGGTAAACACTCAGTAACAACAATCCCAATATATCCATGTTCACCACCAAATGAAACACAATATAATCACTTCTCTAAAATCACCAAGCTCCATTCCTACTGATTGCACAGGTAAAGGAGGATAGGGGAGGGGGGGGGGGAGTTAGGTTTGGGTATGCGTGGATGTACCTACGGATTGCTTACAGTGATTCATTTGGGTATGAAACTGTGCTGTAGTCTGAGTGTCCTAGCTTTGTGCGTGCGAAGTCTGCGGCCAGATGGGAGGAGTTCATGGAGGTGGGCAAGGACATGGGATCTGTCTGAAGCTATCCGCCTACCCTTTCTCACCACACGCTGTTCATACAGGGGCTCCACACTGGCTTGCTTACTGCCAGTCACTTTGCTGCAGATGTTTACCATTCGTGCCAGGGTGTTCTTGCTCTTCACACTCAGACCTCCATACCAGCACACAGAACCGAAAGTGATGACAGACTCAATAAAAGAGCAGTAGAAAGTTTGAAGGACAGAGGGGTTCACATTCAGCTTCCTGAGTTTCTGGAGGCAGTAGATGCGTGACTGACATTTCTTGTGTATGACGGTGGTGTTTGCGTTAAAGGACAACTTATCATCTATAACTGTTCCAAGATACTTATACCCGGTCACACGCTCAACAGACACATCATCAATCATCAGAACAGGGACAGGGGCAGGGTTTCTTCGAAAGTCTATCAGTAGTTCCTTGGTCTTACTCACATTTAGGTCTAGAAATTTATCTTTACACCAAACACTAAAACGTTCTACTTCTGCAAAGTAAGTCGCATCATTATTGGAGAGATCTTCTAAGGCAGTGTCATCCGAGTATTTTATAAGAAGGGTAGAGTCAGTGCCACTACAATCGTTAGTGTAGAGTGTGAACAGCACAGGGGAGAGAACTTAACTCGTTCAGCCCGACGCACGTATTTCCCAATTTTTGGGAGGCGTCATCAAACGACTATGGACCTGTTGCAGGAGATGTAGTGCGTCAGGGCTGAGTGGGATATCTGAGACAACATTGGAAAAATGTTCGAAGTCAAAGACCGTGACCGCCTTGGAGCAGATCCCTTTACACTCGTTGCAGAGATCTGCTTACGTTTGCCATTTGTCCTGGTCATTTTTGTTTTCAATATCTTATATACACACCCTTTTAGCACACGACTAGCAAGGGCATTTACACTTTCGTTTAAATGCAGGGTAACTGCCCCAAGGGCAAAAAAACCATCGGGACGACATCTGCCGCCGTTCGCCCGCGCACAGCCGTGCGCGGGCCAACGGCGGCCGACATCGGCCCGAAGGCCTTTGCGCTGGATCGCAACCAAAATCAGTCCTGCCATGGTTCACACAGACTGCAAAACGCCTGCTGCCAAATACTTGAGACAAGAACGGGCAGCACATACTGCCACTAGGTATAATGGCCAACCTATGACTTTGTGGATCTGCTGTCCAGGACATGCTGGAGTCCAGGGCAATGATCGAGCGGACGCGGCGTCGCTGGCAAGGCAAAAATCGCACAGGGCCTACGCATAGGCAGATCAGACTTGACAAGAAACCTGACCACGCATTTCCAGGAACAAAGCTAAAGTCACCACACAGTCGATCGCCTCCGTAGCAGAGGTGTGGAGAAATGCAGCGGACGTTGAGCGGACTTGAAAAGAACGTCATAGATCCATGGTGAACCAGACCAATATTGGCACAGCATCGAGCTGCATTCTGGGAAGACTTCAAATGCATAGAGTGGTGCGCGTGTGAACCTTTTCGAGCGCAGAGGTCCCATCCTGACTGAACTAAAATCGACTCAGATCACAAAATTATTGGGATGTAAATATACTTATATATATATATATATATATATATATATATATATATATATATATATATATATATATATTATATACATATATATAAATATATATATATATATATATATATATATATATATATATATAATATATATATATATATATTATATATATATATATCTTCCTACGTCGCAGTTCTGGTAGACAAATCGAACATGACAGTTCAAGGGTGGTGTCCGAATATCCGAATAGCTTGGCGCCTGTAGAGTCAAGCTATTCGGAGACCACCCTTAAACTATCATGGTCGATCGACATTTTAACGTTGCATGCCAGAGCTTCACTAGTTCATTTTTGCACAATTCATCACAACGGGCAAGTGTGTGTGTGTGTGTGTGTGTGTGTGTGTGTGTGTGTGTGTGTGTGTGTGTGTGTGTGTGTGTGTGTGTGTGCGTGCGTATGTTGTGTGTGTGTGTGTGTGTGTGTGTGTGTGTGTGTGTGTGTGTGTGTGTGTGTGTGTGCGTGTTAGTTGTTAGCCTTTTCATTGTATCAGCGCTTAGAGCTACTTTTAGAATAAGCGCTTAACAAATCTCCTTTACTATTATTATTAAATAAATATAAAATGTTGAACAAAAGATTTCTTATCACTAATGAAAAAAATGATCACCGAATTTCCAGTATTCAGCCATAGCCAAAGAAGAGTAGTTGGGGGCGAGGGGGGGGGGGGAGGGGTATAGGAGTTGGGTGTTGGGGGCGGGGGGAGTGAGGTTCCATTGCACTGTGGTATCGATATTGACAAGTGCTGATATTGCTGAGGACCAATCCTATCATTGGGACAGTGTGAGTAAATCTGAGCAACCCGACACCGCACACAATCACACACCCGTGCTATATCATCACGCTGTTCAGGCAAAGTGTCCGAGAACAGTATATCATCTCCTATCTCTGCTGGAACAGTCGTGCATCTAGCCCGGAAGAAGACTGGCCCTCAGTTTGAGGAGGCTATCAGCGGTGATCTTTATCATCAACAGGCTTAGAGTCTCTCTTGTAAGGAGAGTTAAGGAGCATGGCATCACATTGTTCGACGCTCCCAATCAGAACAGTCGGAAACTCAAACTTGAATAACACACAACACTTTGAGATACTGTTGGAGTAGATTTCGACAAGCAAGAGGCATCAGATTCTCATGAGTCCCTGCACCTGCAGGGGCTCATGAGAATCTACGCCTCTTGCATATGGATTCAAGCTGGCCCGGCAGGAACAGGTAACCTTTCCGCGACGAAGACTACTCCAAGCCCTGCTAGTGACGCGGCGTTTGAACGTCAAAACACAAGTTTGGTACATGGCGCGCTGTGTGTAGCCTGATTAGCTCTGCTGCCTCCCCAGGCACCAGGCCATAGAGCACTACCAATACGCTGCCACAGAGGATTCACCGTCAACAACAGCCGAGGGATGGTGTGATGGAGTGACCTAGAATCACAATGTCCAGGCGCCAGAAAAGAGAGCACTCTCAGTTTTTTTTTGTTTCGGGGTGTAATGTTTGATTCGCGCAAGGATACCAGAGCAAAGATTCAGCGAGGATTCCTCACACACAAACACAGGTTTAACCCATTCAGCCCTGACGCACTACAGCAGGAGATGGATCGACCATGATAATTCAAAGGTAGTCCCAGATTAGCTTGGCGCCGACACCATCGACCGTGATAATTCAAGGATAGTGCCAGATTAGCTTGGCGCCTGTCGGCGCCAAGCTAATCTGGCACTACCCTTGAATTATCATGGTCGATCCATCTCCTGCAACTGGTGTATAGTCGTTAGATGACGCCTCCAAATTTGGGAAATACGGCCGTCAGGCTGGATGAGTCAAGCCGTTCACTGCCCGTTTAGGGAAACTGTGTTTCTGCCGTCTTTGTCAGTTCAACATCAACAAGCCCTGGTTGTCCTTGGAGCACGGATTCAAAGTGGCCTCAGCAAGAGGCATAGATCCTCATGAGCCCCCGCAACTGCGGGGAATTATGAGGATCTATGCCTTTTGCAGTTGGATGGTGTTCAGTTTTTCTCGCCACTGAACAGGTCAATAGGGCTTTCTGACACCACCACCCCTTCTCTCCCCCCCCCCCCCCCCCCACCCCTTCACGACACTCCCAACTCCAACCCTACCACAACCCAACCCTCACCCCAAAAATAAAAGCGGTGGGTGGGAGGGGGGGGGAGAGAGAGAGAGAGAGAGAGAGAGAGAGAGAGAGAGAGAGAGAGAGAGAGAGAGAGAGAGAGAGAGAGAGAGAGAGAGAGAGAGAGAGAGAGAGAACAACCAAAAAACAAAAACAAAATTATTGGGGCAACTATTTTGCGGGGATCCCGAACCATAAAGAAAGGCTTTCAGAAACTTGCGGACGGCTCACTCCCTTCTTTCTATATACACCCACACCGCTTTGTGATGTATGTCGAGGTACATATTGCCCACACGGCTTTGTGATGTTTGTCGAGGTACATATTGCCCTCGGTCAGCAGAAAGGGGAGACGATCAACTGGCCGAAACAGAGGCTCTTACATAACTTGATCTCGTTCATTTTCACGCGAGAAGAGGCGAGAGAGGTACCGGCTCAGCATATACTACATGGCTCGCAGTCGATCTGACTCGCGCGACCTGTATACAATACTAAATATAGCTACTTTGCTCAAATTCTAAAAACGGGGGCTTGCAGCGACATAAAGACAGTTCCACTCTCCATTGACGCACAAACATTTTTCCCGAAATAGGCGCTGGTCTCAGTAGTTTTGAACTTACGGCGGAAAGCGTGAACACCTCTGATCATTGGTTGTGCTGGTCTGTGATTATGGACCTTACGGCTGTCAGCCGTAAGGTCCAAAATCACAAACCAGCACAACAAATGCTCGACTGTACGCACGATTGCGAAATGTTTCGGACCGGAGCTGGTTATATTCGTTATTTCTTTTGATGTATATTTGTCAATATGCACACCCAATCTACCCAGCCTGTCTCCGCTACAATGGTGCCCAAAATTATTTACGGGAACTATAGCATCGATGTCAGACTCCCAATGCGCAAAAGGCCTTCGTGCCGTCGTCGGCCGCCGTTGCCGTCGTCGGCCCGATGTCCTTTTGCGCATTGGGTAGCTCGTTCAGTGAATAGGAAACGAAGACAGGGCCTTGCGTCACTTCAAAAAAGGATGTTATTCTCTTGACTGCATTTCCTTCGCGCAGTCATCTAGAATGCCCTGATTTTTTTTTGGGGGGGCCGAGGCGAGTGTTATTACAAAGATAACCAGTTTTGCTTCAATCACGCGTGCCTGAACGGCGCCAAACCAGCCGTGACAGATTCAAACATGAAAAATGAAAAACGCTTACGCCCTGTTAAGGAATACAAAGCCCTTTGGGTTAACACAGGATCCTGGACCGGCCGAGCATTGTGTGTCCACCTATCTCCTTTCCCTTCAACAGCTAACCCCTCAAAGTTCTGAATGACTGAACAAAGGTCACAGCAGACCTTGATAAATTAACTCCTTCAGCATCGACACGCCACAGCAAGACATGTATCGAGCATGATAGTTCAAGGGTGGTGACAGAATAGCTTGGCGCCCATAGGCGCCAAGCTATTCTGGCACCACCCTTGAACTATCATGCTCGATCTATCTCCAAACTTGCAATACAGTCCTTCAGAGGGCAACTTCAAAATTTACGGATTTCGGTCCTGGGCCAGAATGTGTTAACCCCTTCACGGCAGAGAAAGCTGAACACCACTCAAATACAAGAGGTATAGATCCTCATGAGCCCCCGCTTAGGCGGGGGCTCATGAGGATCTATGCCTCTTGCTGTGTATTTCCTTGTATTTTCTTGTATTTCCGTGGCGTGTGTCTGTCTTTGTTGGCTGTTTCTTTTTTCGAGGGTGGACGCCATGACTTGGCATGCACTTTTTGGAGGATATTGTTCACAAAACGCATAGCGCCTGAAATCCCGAACTGTAATCACGAAATCTGAACACTTCCGTTTTTCTTTCTTTCCCGCTATTTTAATGTTTTTTAACAGTGACTGTTCCACGATGTGAACATTGTATTAATATGTTGCAATCACACCCAATATGACAAGCAACGTCAGCCGGTCGGCAGCAGCGAATACAGTCTGTCAAAGCTTTTGTTTGCACGCACTGATTAGAATGCTTTTGAAGATGCGCGTGCTGGTCTGTGATTTCGGACCTTACGACTGAAAGCCGTAGGGTCCGAAATCACGGACCAGCACTCTGACATTTCTTTGAGGTCCGAGCGAGCTGGATTGAATATCGACTGCGGGTATAAACTGCAAGTCTAAACTTTGTCCTCTGTGGCGTCTATACGCTGACACTACCTTCCTTTGATTCTGGAACCGGAAAATAACTTCCTACGAAGCAGGAGTCTCTAGGGCCGACTTCGGCCGCTGTCGACATCGAGCCGAGGAATTTTGCCTCCCCCCCCCCCCCCCACCCCCACCCCCTCAATTTTTTTTATGTTTATTTTGTACAATTTTGAAATCTTTTGCGAAGCAGAATGTGAATCTCTGGAGAGATGTAGCAGATGTACCAAGGAAAATCACTAGGGCTGGACAGACAAACGGTTATGTTATCTCGTTTAGAGCCGAGGAAATCACCCAACTGCAAGAGGCATAGATCCTTATGAGCCCCCGCAGTTGCGGGGGCTCATGAGGATCTATGCCTCTTGCTGACACCAACTTTGATTCCATGTTCCTGGGAAAGCGAGGACATTTCCATGTTGCTGGGAAAGCTGGGACATTTTCATGTTGCTGGAAAGCTGGGACATTTCCATGTTGCTGGCAAAGCTAGGACATTTCCATGTTGCTGGAAAGCTGGGACATTTCCATGTTGCTGGAAATGCTAGGACATTTCCATGTTGCCGGGAAAGCTAGGACATTTCCATGTTGCTGGGGAAGCAGGGACATTTCCATGTTGCTGGGAAAGCTAGGACATTTCCATGTTGCCGGGAAAGCTAGGACATTTCCATGTTGCTGGGGAAGCTAGGACATTTCCATGTTGCTGGGAAAGCTAGGACATTTCCATGTTGCTGGGAAAGCTAGGACATATCCATGTTGCTGGCAAAGCTAGGACATTTCCATGTTGCTGTGGAAGCTAGGACATTTCCATGTTGCTGGGAAAGCTAGGACATTTCCATGTTGCTGGCAAAGCTAGGACATTTCCATGTTGCTGGGGAAGCTAGGACATTTCCATGTTGCTGGGAAAGCTAGGACATTTCCATGTTGCTGGGGAAGCTAGGACATTTCCATGTTGCTGTGGAAGCTAGGACATTTCCATGTTGCTGGGAAAGCTAGGACATTTCCATGTTGCTGGGGAAGCTAGGACATTTCCATGTTGCTGGGAAAGCTAGGACATTTCCATGTTGCTGGGAAAGCTAGGACATTTCGCTGTTTAATTAACACAGAGTGCCGAAACACAATCTGCACCAACTGGTACTGAACGGGTAACGAGATGTGTATGACTGTCGTGTTATTTATATGTGTATTATTTTTCTGTGGGCTGGCTATTGGGTCGCCTGTTAGGAAGGGGCAGATGACCTAACCGTTTGTCTCTCCACGCGCTGAGTAACTCCCCTTTGGTGAAACATGCTAGATTCCTACCAGCGCTAGCCTCACTTATTTGGCTATGGAGAGAAGTATGCCCTTGAAGGCCGTGACTTAACCCTTATCATTCGGAATACACCAGTGTGTGAAATAATTTTGACTAAAATAGTTCAAGGGTAGTGCCAGAATAGCTTGGCGCCTTTAGGCGCCAAGCTATTTTGGCACCACCCTTGAACTAAAGCCATTGGTCTATATCCGTATCTGTTAGTACTGTAATGTACCTTGCATAATGGCAGTGTGCAAATATGAAGCTTTTAACCTCAGTATGATATGCGTTAAGACAGCCATATCCAGAGTATGAATGACTGATTTGGACACCAGGCCGTACTCGCTGATAGATTAGACTCAAAATTCAAATTCAGTTTTAAAAACTGGTTATCCCGTTGAGGTATGGAGGTAACAAAAACAATATTTAAATATTAGCAAAACAGACGGAGAAGTGTTTGAACTAATTATCGTGCCGCGTTTATAAATCGTACACAAACCAAGGGGAATCACTCAGCGCTGGACAGACAAACAGCTAGATCCCCTGCCCCCGCCTATCAGGCACCCAATCGCCAGCCCACAGAGAAATACGCAGGTACAGAACAAGACGATCATATACATCCTCTGGTTTGTGAGCGTTTATAAATCATCTTACAATGTTTAAGAAGTGATAAGTCCTATTTTTATCCTTAATCAAATTGCACACACTTAGCACTGACTTGATTTTCACATACTAATTTGCGATATACGGTCTTCTGAATTTGCAAAAACAAAGACATGTAAAAAAAAATCAAAGGATATTCACCTCCTAATGTGTTCATATAATATCGTATTACAAATTCTTCAGTTTCTTGGTGTTTTATATTTTCCGGCGCAACAGAGAGGGGTTAATGATTATTTTACACGGTAGCCTTTCTCAATAGATCCCTTGAGAAAGAAATAGAAACAAGGAACGACGTTTCGGATCAGTGATCCTTCTTCATGTGACATGGAAACAAACGTAGAACAGAAAAGAACACGATAGAAAGAAAAGACGTCATCCTGTATAGAAAGAATTTAGAATGACGTAATAAGAAATATTTTTAAAAAATGAAAAAAAAAATATAATGACGCAAATACACATGCACAAAACACGTAGCACAATACTTACGTCTACATACATTTTTTTTACGTCATTCTAAATTCTCTCTATACAGGATGACGTCTTTTCTTTCTATCGTGTTCTTTTGTGTTCTACATTTTGTTTCCATGTCACCTGAAGAAGGATCTTTGATCCGAAACGTCGTTCCTTGTTTCTATTTTAAAGGGTTTTCTTCCACTATCTTCTGTTTTTCTTTCACATGAAACCCTAGCGGCAACAGTTTTACTACATTTTGATCCCTCGATGGTTCTAGAAAGGAAAGAGACAATATGCCAACGTCATCCTGCCTTGTAGTGTCCTGACTTGTTACATTCCACTAGAAAAGAAAACATACTTAGTTGCGCGTCTTCACTTTCACGCTTTGGAGGCAAAGCTAAAAATGATTAACCCTTCTAACCCCACGACCAGAGTCCACGAACTTTGGAGGTGTCCTTTAACGGCTATGTACAAGTTGCAGGGTACGGATCGACCATGATAATTCAAGGGTAGTGCCAGATTAGCTTGGCGCCGTGAGGCGCCAAGCTAATCTGGCATACCCTTGAATTATCATGGTCGATGCAGTCCTGCTTTAGTAAGCGGGGGCGAAATGGATTAACTCTCTTACTGCAGATCCAACTGCAAGAGGCATAATTCCTCATGGGCCCTCGAGTTTGCGAGGGCTCATGAGGATCCATGCCTTTTGAAGACACCACTGCGAATCCAAGTTCCCTTGGAGTTGAAATGACAGAGACTTCAGAACTAAGAAGAAGAAAAATCTGCCGACCATTTTCAGTGAAGAAATTGAAATTCGTATGTAACTAGAGAGCAACCAGAAAAGACAGCAACAACCCAACGAAGAAAGAAACACGCTTAGAAAAGACAGTTACAACACAATGGTGTCTAGAAACACGCATAGACAAAAGACAAAAGACCCCAGAAACACGGTAAAAAAGGACAATTGCAACACACTTGTGTCGTAGCTGTCTTTTCTAAGCGTCCTTCTTTCCTCTTAGGGTTGCTGCTTTTCTTTTCTAAGTGTGTTTTTTTCACGTTGGGTTGTTGTTGTCTTTTCTAAGTGTGTTTCTTTCACCGTTGGCTTGTTGCTGTCTTTTCTAAGTGTGTTTCTTTTATCGTTGGGTTGTTGCTGACTTTTCTAAGTGTGTTTCTTTCACCGTTGGCTTGTTGCTGTCTTTTCTAAGTGTGTTTCTTTCTGCGTTGGGTTGTTGCTGTCTTTTCTAAGTGTGTTTCTTTCTGCGTTGGGTTGTTGCTGTCTTTTCTAAGTGTGTTTCTTTCACCGTTGGCTTGTTGCTGTCTTTTCTAAGTGTGTTTCTTTTATCGTTGGGTTGTTGCTGACTTTTCTAAGTGTGTTTCTTTCACCGTTGGCTTGTTGCTGTCTTTTCTAAGTGTGTTTCTTTCTGCGTTGGGTTGTTGCTGTCTTTTCTAAGTGTGTTTCTTTCACCGTTGGCTTGTTGCTGTCTTTTCTAAGTGTGTTTCTTTCTGCGTTGGGTTGTTGCTGTCTTTTCTAAGTGTGTTTCTTTCACCGTTGGCTTGTTGCTGTCTTTTCTAAGTGTGTTTCTTTCTGCGTTGGGTTGTTGCTGTCTTTTCTAAGTGTGTTTCTTTCTGCGTTGGGTTGTTGCTGTCTTTTCTAAGTGTGTTTCTTTCACCGTTGGCTTGTTGCTGTCTTTTCTAAGTGTGTTTCTTTCTGCGTTGGGTTGTTGCTGTCTTTTCTAAGTGTGTTTCTTTCACCGTTGGCTTGTTGCTGTCTTTTCTAAGTGTGTTTCTCTCTGCGTTGGGTTGTTGCTGTCTTTTCTAAGTGTGTTTCTTTCATCGTTGAGTTGTTGCTGTCTTTTCCAATTGTGTTTCTTTCATCCTTGGGTTGTTGTTGTCTTTTCTAAGTGTGTTTCTTTTGTCGTTGGCTTGTTTCTGTCTTTTCTAAGTGTGTTTCTTTTATCGTTGGGTTGTTGCTGTCCTTTCTAAGTTTGTTTCTTTCATCGTTGGGTTGTTTCTGTCTTTTCTAAGTGTGTTTCTTTCACCGTTGGCTTGTTGCTGTCTTTTCTAAGTGTGTTTCTTTCTGCGTTGGGTTGTTGCTGTCTTTTCTAAGTGTGTTTCTTTCATCGCTGGGTTGTTGCTGTCTTTTCCAATTGTGTTTCTTTCATCCTTGGGTTGTTGTTGTCTTTTCTAAGTGTGTTTCTTTTGTCGTTGGCTTGTTGCTGTCTTTTCTAAGTATGTTTCTTTTCTTCGTTGGCTTGTTGCTGTCTTTTCTAAGTGTGTTTCTTTTCTTCGTTGGCTTGTTGCTGTCTTTTCTAAGTGTGTTTCTTTCATCGCTGGGTTGTTGCTGTCTTTTCCAATTGTGTTTCTTTCATCCTTGGGTTGTTGTTGTCTTTTCTAAGTGTGTTTCTTTTGTCGTTGGCTTGTTGCTGTCTTTTCTAAGTGTGTTTCTTTTATCGTTGGGTTGTTGCTGTCCTTTCTAAGTTTGTTTCTTTCATCGTTGGGTTGTTGCTGTCTTTTCTAAGTGTGTTTCTTTATTCGTTGGCTTGTTGCTGTCTTTTCTAAGTGTGTTTCTTTCATCGTTGGGTTGTTGCTGTCTTTTCTAATTGTGTTTCTTTCATCCTTGGGTTGTTGTTGTCTTTTCTAAGTGTGTTTCTTTTGTCGTTGACTTGTTGCTGTCTTTTCTAAGTATGTTTCTTTTCTTCGTTGGCTTGTTGCTGTCTTTTCTAAGTGTGTTTCTTTTCTTCGTTGGCTTGTTGCTGTCCTTTATAATTGTAAACAAACCAAGGGGAATCACTCAGCGCTGGACAGACAAACGGTTAGATCCCCTGCCCCGCCTATCAGGCTCCCAATCGCCAGCCCACAGAGAACTACGCAGGTATAGAATAAGACGATCATGTGCATTCTCAAAAGAATGCATTAGGTCTCTTATAATATAACAATGTAACGATACAAATTTGCCTCGAGTTTTAAATACTCACAAACCAGATAGGTGAGGCTAGCCCTGGCAGATATGTACACTGTCTCTCTGCATCTACTGTGGGTTATCAGGGTATTTACCCGACCACATATAGTAATGCACCTTTGTGTTTGTGTATGTATGTTTCTCCTGCCTACTTCCTAAGTTCCGGAGAAATACATGGGTTATATAAGAGACCTGATGCATTCTTTTGAGAATGCAAATGATCGTCTTATTCTATACATGCGTATTTCTCTGTGGGCTGGCGATTGGGTGCCTGATAGGCGGGGGCAGGGGATCTAACCATTAGTCTGTCCAGCGCTGAGTGATTCCTCTTGGTTTGTGTACAGTTCTGCCAGCGCTAGCCTCACCTATCTGGTTTGTGAGTTTTTATAACTCGAGACAAATTTTTATCGTTACATTGTTGTGTAATGTTCTGTGCATCTACTGTGGGAAATCAGGGTATTTACCTGACCACATATGGTAGTGCTCCTTCGTGTTTGTGTATGTATGTGTCTCCTGCCTACTTCCTAAGTTCCGGAGAAAGACATGGGTTATATAAGAGACCTGATGCATTCTTTTGAGAATGCAAATGATCGTCTTATTCTATACATGCGTATTTCTCTGTGGGCTGGCGATTGTGTGCCTGATCAGTCAGTGCCACCAAACTTGCTGTCTCTCTCATCCTATCTCGCATCGACTACTGCAACTCTCTCCTTTCCGGCCTCCCTCACTCCACCACTTTCACTCTGCAGCGCGTCCAGAACAATGCTGCCCGCCTCGTCCTCAGAAAGAAAAAATCCGACCACATCACTCCCCTGCTCAAACTCCTTCACTGGCTTCCCATCCCCCAACGCATCCAATACAAGATTCTGTCTCTCTGCTACAAATCCCTGAGCAACTGCGCTCCTGCCTATCTCTCAAACTTACTTCACCCCTACACTCCTCCCCGCTCCCTCATCTCCGCCTCCGACCCTCTCCGCCTCCGCATCCCCCGCACCAAACTCAGCACTTTTGGCCCCCGCTCTTTCTCGGTATACGGTCCTTCCACCTGGAACACTCTCCCACTCTCTCTCCGTCAGAAACACTCTCTCTCTCCTCCTTCCAGTCCGCCCTCAAAACTCACCTTTTTCAACAGTTTTAGCACTATACCACCACACTCCCCACCCCAAGCCGACTGTCGTAATGTATTTCACTATCTGTGGTACGTGAGTCGTCGTCTAAAGCGTGCGCATGCGTGCGTGAGTTGTGAGTGCGCGCTTAGAGTTATAATTATTATAAGATAAGCGCATTATAAATACCGTAATTATTATTTATTATTATCGATAGGCGGGGGCAGGGGATCTAACCGTTTGTCTGTCCAGCGCTGAGTGATTCCCCTTGGTTTGTGTACAATTCTACCAGCGCTAGCCTCACCTATCTGATTTGTGAGTTTTCTGTGTTTCTTTTCTTCGTTGGGTTGTTGCTGTCTTTTCTAAGCGTGTTTCTTTTCTTTGTTGGGTTGTTGCTGTCTTTTCTAAGTGTGTTTCTTTCATCGTTGGCTTGTTCTCTGCATTTGTTCACGCTGGGCAGTCACTTTTCTGGTCCAGATTTCGTCTTTCTACTGAGAATAAGAAAATCGTACCAATAAAAATGTAGTCGTGAAGAAGATCGTGAAAGTGAGAGAGAAAAAATCTTAGTCGATCCATCTTCACAAGCTGCGCCAGGAAGTGACAGAAGAACCATTATCCACTCACAAGGGCAGACGATGAGGCAAATAACAATTGCTACAGTCGGAAAACATCCGCCAGCCATATGACTGCTGCCTCGAGACCGCACCGGCGCCAGAACAATCTCGTCCAGAGAGCGGTGTCTGATGGAAGAGGTGCGATATCGCTGAGCAAAAGGTCCTGGGGCTAACGTCCGCCGCAAATCGGCCCCGCGCACGGGACGTCGGCCCCAGGATCTATTGCTCACTAAGAAACCGTCGATCAGGCCCCGCGAAACCATATTGCCTGTATCAATTGCCTCAGTCCTCACGTCTATGGCGTTGTTTGGTAAAAAAAAAATAATAATAATAATAATAATAGTAATAATAATAATAATAATAATAATAATAATAGTAGTACAAAAGTCCATTGTTTTATACAAAAGCGAAATTTTCATTTTGTAACAATGAAAATCTCGCTTTTCTAAAAAAAAAAAAATGTTCTTTACAAATATTACAAGTAGCTATGACGTCATAATGAAAGTGACGTGATAGTTAATTGACCAGAGTTTCATGTCGCTGATGATGCTGGCTTTTTGCGAAATAACGGCATTTCGGCAAGAGGCTGAGGTCTCCAGATTTCTACACAATGTACAGAGCTTCTTTGGACAGCTTTCGCAATCTATGTCTCACTGATAAGTTGCAAATTGTCTTCTCGTTTGTATACATGTATTTGAAGAAAAGGATTGTAACCCGGATATTAACACACTCAAAACGTGTCGCATCCGAATTCGCGGCTTCACGCCGCGAATCCGGTTGCGGCACGTCTTGAAAGAGTTACCTGTTGCGCTGTAACTGTCTTTTCTAAGCAAGTTTCTTTCTTGTTGGGTTTTTTTCTCTGCGTGTTCTTTTCTCTAGAACTCTCTGTTAGATCCAAAGCAGTTCTGAACGTGTGTGTGTGTGTGTGTGTGTGTGTGTGTGTGTGTGTGTGTGTGTGTGTGTGTGTGTGTGTGTGTGTGTGTGTGTGTGTGTGTGTGTGTGTGTGTGTGTGTGTGTGAGGGGGGTGGAGGGGGGGGCTTAGAAATTGTATGTGTGTAACATCGCATTCAGCCTGAATGTAGTGATAATATAAGTTATTGGTTGCAGTGGTTTGCTACACGGACCCTTGTAGGCCTGAGGGAGGTCAAAGGAACTTTTGTACCCCGAAGGCCGGAGGGTACAATGGTTCTTTTGACCTCCCTAAGGGACCGTGCAGCGCTACCAATAACGTATTTGTTTTCATTTCTCCGCTATTTTCGTAAAGAAATCAAGAAGAAATCTTCCGAACTGGATCGCGCCAGACATGACTGTGACGTAAAAGGAATATATATTTATACATAATAGACTTATGACGTAATTTAAAATATTTCATAACGTTGCCGTATCCAGTAGTCTTCCTGTTGTTTCAAACAACACTACGTAACTTTGTACCTTAGAACGTTAGGTGATCTTTTATAGAACAAAACTGGCATCCAAGACGCTTCAGAAAAAAGGCTACAAAAAGTCCGCCATTTGTCGCTACAATATAAGTTATTGGTCACAGGGGTTTCCTACGGGGACCCTTGTAAGCCTGAGGGAGGTCAAAGGAATCATTGTACCTCGAAGGTTGAAGGCCTGAGGGGGTACCATGGTACCTTTGACCTTCCGAAGGCCTACAAGGGTCCGTGCAGCAAGCCCCTGCTACCAATAACGTTTTGTTTTCATTCCTCCACTATTTTCGTAAAGAAATCAAGAAGAAATCTTCCGACCTGGATCGTGCCAGACATGACTGACGTAAAAGGAAAATATATTTATACATAATAGACTTATGACTAATTATTTAAAATATTTCATGACGTTGCCGTCTTCAGTAGTGCGCCTGTTGTTTCGAACAACACTAAGTAACTCTGAACTTTAGAAAGTTTGGTGATCTTTTATAGAACAAAACTGGCATCCAAGACGCGTCACAAAGAGGGCTACAAAAAGTCCGCCATTTGTCATTACGATATAAGTTATTGGTCGCAGGGGTTTGCTACACGGACCCTTGTAAGCCTGAGGGAGGTCAAAGGAACCATTGTACCCCGAAGTCCGAAGGCCTAAGGGGTACAATGGTTCCTTTGACCTCCCGAAGGCCTACAAGGGTCCGTGCAGCAAGCCCCTGCTACCAATAACGTACTTGTTTTCATTCCTCCACTATTTTCATTTATACATAATAGACTAATGACGTAATTTAAAATATTTCATGACGTTGCCGTCTCCAGTACTGAGTGTGCTTGTTGTTTCGAACAACACTAAGTAACTTTTTACTTTAGAACGTTTTCGTGATCTTTTATAGAACAAAACTCGCATCCAAGATGCGTCACAAAAAGGGCTACAAGAAGTCCGCCATTTGTCGCTACAGGGGTTTTTGTATCACGTTCACATGGTACGTTTTGCGCTAATGCGACTGGTCGTCTGATGTAAGGGTGAAAACAATGCGCTTTATAAGTATGATCTAGTAGTAGTAGTAGTAGTAGTAGTAGTAGTAATAGTAATAGCAGCAGCAGTAAACTTTTGGCAATCTCGTCTGAATGTCTGAATTATGCCTCGCTGGTTTCTATGACTTGTTTCCATTCAGTTGTTGGTTATTTATATGAATGGGGGATTTAACCCTACGCTGCCGACAATAGGTGAACACGATCCAACTGCAAGAGGCATAGATCCTCATGAGCCCCCGCGACTGCGGGGGCTCATGAGGATCTATGCCTCTTGCTGAGACCGATTCGCATCCACATTTTTTGGACGGTGTCGACTTTTGCGGGTCGTTGAGTGAACCAAGATTTCAGAAAGAAAAATGTACATGTAGTGGCAGGGAGGGGGTCAGCGCCAGGCGGGCGACTAAAGCCAGCTCACGGTTGTATTTCAATTCATGTCACGTCCAGCAAAAAGAATTTATAATCTCTCTCTCTCTCTCTCTCTCTCTCTCTCTCTCTCTCTCTCTCTCTCTCTCTCTCTCTCTCTCTCTCTCTCTCTCTCTCTCTCTCTCTCTCTCTCTCTCTCTCTCTCTCTCTCTCTCTCTCTCTCTCTCTCTCTCTCTCTCTCTCTTTGTCCCTCTCTCTCTCTCTTTCCTTTGCGGCAGAGGTCTGTCAACGCCTCCGCCAGTCTGCCATGAACATAGATCCTATAAAACCACTGCAACTTGCAGGACACAGTAAAGATCTTTGTCTCTACTGATATGAATCCAGTTGAGTTGCACATCCCAGTCCGTTCTGCAAGAGGCATAGAGTTTCATGAGTCCCTACGGTGCAGGATCTCATGATATTCGGCCTCCTGCTGACAATTTCTCCAGTGGAGATCATGTGCAAAATTACGTCTCATCTTGTCGCTTGTTGAGAACTACAGAATTGTCCTGTGGCGATGATGCTTAGCACAAATTGATTTTTTTTTTTTTTTTAGTATTGTTATTTGTTGTTGGATTTCGAACTTCCGTTTTGTCATATTTCTGTTTGTTTCTAGAAGGGCTTTACATCATAAAGATGGCGCTGATTGAAAACTTGGAGTGCGTCAGATGAAATTGGTGTTCTGAACAGTGTCTGCATTTTTCTTTCAGCACAAATCTTAACCCATTCAGCCCTGACACCCTACAGCAGGAGATGGGTCGGCCTGTCGGCGCCAAGTTAATCTGGCACTACCCTTGAATTATCATGGTCGATCCATCTCCTGCAACTGGTGCATAGTAGTCGGGTGGCCCCTCCAAAATTTGGGAAATACAGTTGTCGGGCTGAATGAGTTAAAGTATCTAAAAAAAAAAAAATTTAAATAAAAAAGTAAAGAAACCAGTCGAGTCGCCCCTTGTAGCGCCTGTACGCAATGAAAAATTCGTCAGAGCCTACATTCTGACTCGCAACAATCTGCAAGTTTGTTAATTTTCTGCGAGCAACACAGAGGCAAATAAAAACATTCGGCAAATAATACTGCAAGTCTCCGCAACCCGCTGGTGATCAGTAGGAAAATGAGGATCTACACCGGTAATAGACAGAAAGAGTTATAAGTACAATCTTGATATGTGTGTGCTGTCCTGTGGTTTTTCGACCTTACGGCTTCTGGTTAAAAATCACGGACCAGCGGGCGATTGCTTCCGTACTGCACTGCCACGACAGCGAGCCACTGTAATGGAATTCCCAAAGACCTCGCCGAAATCACAGGCGTCAGACAGGTCAGTTTGAACCGAAAGTTTGGAGCTATAATCAAATACTGGAGCAATAATCAAATAATCAAAGAGGTTGCCACTGTGACACCGTTCAATCGAACAGCCCACGGAACGACCACTCTGAAAAGAAATGCACGGAAAAGTGTTGAGTAACTTCCCCTGTCATCTGAGTAACTAACCCTGCAACACCCCATTACATCCGGTGCGCTGATACCCTCGAATCTCCTAACACATAGGATGCACAGATTACATTGGGTAGATTTTGTAAGCAAGAGGCACAGATCCTCATATGAGGATCTATTCCTCTTGCAGATGTGTAATACTGGCGTGATGACCGGCTCCCAAAAATTGGGTAGAACCCCCCTCCTCATGCACGGGGGGGAATTATTTTTGACGCCATGTGTCGATCCGTCCTGAAAACACGGTGTCAACAAGAGTCCCATTCAGCCAGCCGAGAGTGAATAAAGTGTTTGTTATCGATCACAGACAGGCCTCCCAGATGGAGTTTATTTGAGAAATAGGGCGGCCCGGACTCAGGGGCCGGTTGCAGGAGTGAGCATAGTCCTGCGCAAGCCACTGCACAAGGTCCCTACGTCTCTGTCCCTTGCAACGATCGGCGTAAGCTACTGCTTCAAAGTATGGTGGAAAGGGTCAACGTCACTCTATTTAGGCGTAAATCCACCCAGGTGCAAATCCACACAGGATAATCTTCTGCTGGCCCTACATTCCACACATATATTTCAGTTAGATCGACTCAAGCTTGCGTGCATTTATGCTGGGTGGTTTTATGATGGGTAGCTTATATGAGCAGATTTACCTCTAAACGTGAGTGCAATCGCGGCAGTGCAACATTTTCTTGAGTGAATTTACTCCTGGGTAGATTTCGCCTACTTTTAGCGAAGTTGGCCCCTTCAACTCCGGTATGTGTTGAACAATCCACTGGACGACCAGTGTGGCGTATTTCTCGTCAGTCTTTCTATCAACTACGGTTCAAAGGATCCGTACCCCTTTGGTTCGTTGTAATGTTATCTCCTTTCTTTCAGCAAAGCGTTAACCCCTTGACTGATACTGACGATACCGATCGGCAAAAAAGACGCGTTACCACGTCACTACCTAACTACGTTACCACGTCACTACCTAACTACGTTACCACGTCACTACCTAACTACGTTACCACGTCACTACCTAACTACGTTACCACGTCACTGCCTAACTACGTTACCACGTCACTACCTAACTACGTTACCACGTCACTAGCTAACTACGTTACCACGTCACTACCTAACTACGTTACCACGTCACTTCCTAACTACGTTACCACGTCACTGCCTAACTACGTTACCACGTCACTACCTAACTACGTTACCATGTCACTACCTAACTACGTTACCACGTCACTAGCTAACTACGTTACCACGTCACTACCTAAATACGTTACCACGTCACTAGCTAACTACGTTACCACGTCACTAGCTAACTACGTTACCACGTCACTCTCTAACTACGTTACCACGTCACTAGCTAACTACGTTACCACGTCACTACCTAACTACGTTACCACGTCACTATCTAACTACGTTACCACGTCACTACCTAACTACGTTACCACGTCACTACCTAACTACGTTACCACGTCACTACCTAACTACGTTACCACGTCACTGCCTAACTACGTTACCACGTCACTACCTAACTACGTTACCACGTCACTACCTAACTACGTTACCACGTCACTAGCTAACTACGTTACCACGTCACTACCTAACTACGTTACCACGTCACTAGCTAACTACGTTACCACGTCACTATCTAACTACGTTACCACGTCACTATCTACGTTACCACGTCACTACCTAACTACGTTACCACGTCACTACCTAACTACGTTACCACGTCACTACCTAACTACGTTACCACGTCACTAGCTAACTACCTTACCACGTCACTACCTAACTACCTTACCACGTCACTACCTAACTACCTTACCATGTCACTACCTAACTACGTTACCACGTCACTGCCTAACTACGTTACCACGACACTACCTAACTACGTTACCACGTCACTACCTAACTACGTTACCACGTCACTAGCTAACTACGTTACCACGTCACTACCTAACTACGTTACCACGTCACTACCTAACTACCATACCACGTCATTACCTAACTACGATACCACGTCACTACCTAACTACCTCACCACGCGTCTTTTCCGTCCAGCGAGGTCGTTAGTAGCGGTGAAGGGGTTAAACGAACTCAATCAATCACCCAACAGCTGTCGAACTCACAAATCGCCTCTGTTGTACATGAAGCCGTTCATTGTGAGCCTTTGAATCCAGTATCGGCTCACGAGTATCTGTGTTCCTTTGGATAGAATTTAAACCGATTTTCACACGTGTTAATCTGGCAGAACAAGATATTGCTAGTTCACCTCGAGACTTTAGGGGGAGGGGGAGGGAGGGGAGGGGGGGGGCTCTCAGTGATTGAAATCGACATGCATATTGTCAGACCTGTGATCCATCTGCCAGATTGCGTGTGTTTTGATGAGCCCCTAAAACTTTCTGAGCTCCATGTGTGCACACCTTCAAGACAGCTCCGTTCCTCGGCAGACATTAAACTATTACGCTTTCCGACTGGAAGAATTAAGTCTTTTGGCGAGAGGTCTGTCTCATACCAAGGACCATTTCTTTGGAATAAACTCCCACAGTCCCTCATATATGTGGAATCAGCCAATAGTTTCCGGCAGTCTTTAACGACGCATTTATTCCTTTAAACGTGCATTTATCGTTATAATTCTTTTTTTTTTTTTTTTGTCAACATTTGGTTGTCGGTGAGGGCTGTCTGGTGTATGCGTTGTTGGTTTTATGGTATACGTGTGTCTTTTTGTGTGTGAGCATTATTTGTTGGTGTTTTCTTTTTGTTATTCTTATTTTTCTTGTATATCTTGTTGCGTGAGTGTGTATGTTAGGGACTATATATGTGCTGTAGGATGCAAGGTGTGTGTATGTTAGTATGTCATTTGTACGGCGCCTAGAGCTTTTCTATCGAAGGTACGGGAGCCTTAAAATATACATTATTATTATTATTATTATTATTATTATTATTATTATTATTATTATTATTATTATTATTATTATTATTATTACCACAGTTGCTCATGAGACTGTGTACCTCATTTTCGCCAAGATCGAGTTTTCTCGATAAAAATTTACAGTACGATAAACACGACGACTCATGCCACAGTGACCGGCGCGATCTAGCGGAATGGTTCCTTTAGTCCTTACCGTACAGGGGCGCAGCTTACTGTTTTTCTTACTATATGAGCCTCAGTAGCTAAACGTCTTTGGGCCCACGACGGCCGCGGTAGGGCCCGAGGGCCTTTTGCTTACTGAGAGGGGCTCACTCCACTGCCTTCGACCTGATTCAGATTTCAGAAATGTCTCCGGTTATACACAAAGGTCGTGATGAAATTGAAACTGAAGTAGACTCTAGAAGGGTGGTAATGGGGGTTGTCTTGAAGAAGGGTGGTAATGGGGGTTGTCTTGAAGAAGCACAGACCTAGGTACACAGATTATCGTGAGACCACGCAGCAAGCGAGGACTCATATAAATATATTTGGAGTATAACCCTAGGAAGAAAGACACACATTTCAAGACGAAAAGAAGGTTACAACACAATTATTAACTCATTCGAGACGAACGGCATCCGGATACGCGGCTGAAGCCGCGTATCCGGATGCCGTTCGTCTCGTATGAATTAATATTTTGGGTTAAACCCTCTTTTTTTACTAGACAAACAAGCAAGTATACAATTCGCTACTCACTAAGATGTGTCTATTGAAATGTGAAAAAATATATATAAAAGGCATTCATTTGTAGCTCTAGATCAGTCACAGAACTGCAAATGGCGGGCGCATTTGGCCGAACCTTCGCGCCGCCAGAAGGACCCTCCTGTCATGCATGTGTTAAACGTGTCGCCTCGTTCTGAAGTGTGCGAGCCTCTTTTTCAATGGGACATCGTCTCTGCAACTGCGGTGACCTTGCACGTGTAGAAATAAGCCTGTCAGAGCACATTGCTTAATTAGCCCACGCCCTGAATGGAAATTGATAAATTATACCTATCTGACTGAAACGTTCGCTCATTATGATTATGATGATTTGTATTTTTGTTTAGCGCGCTAAAAATTCCATGTACTGCGCATGCTCTGGGCTCTTCAGGGGAGACATGCTCTGGGCTCTCCAGGGGAGAACACTGCGTGGCATTGTCAGCCAGGGTGTGCGGTGACGAGATAAATCTTCTAATGAGATATCCCTGCTTCGGTTGATCATTACTTATGGGGTCAGTGGACAATATGCTTTGTACGAAACACTGGGGACGGTTGGGCCTTTCATGGCGATGAATTTTAAATCCATTTGTGCGACACTACATTATATTCACCAACAAACGGGAAAAAATGAAAAAGAATCTGCCACTAATAGCTTCAAGGGTGCCTAGTTAGTTTGTCACCTCCTGAAATGGCGGCCACGAGATACAAGATAATTATGTTTATTTACTATATTGACAATGCTAATTAGGACTGTGTCCTGGCGCTGAACACACTCACTCACAACCGTTCAACAAAAATACATACATAAATAATTCAACACCTTAGAACAAAAACGGCTAAATGAGATCAGATGCGCGTACGGCCTAAAATAACTTTAACTCATTCTGCCCTCGACACACCACATCAATAACATGGCTCGACCATGATAGTTCAAGGGTGGTGGCAGAATAGCTTGGCGCCTATAGGCGCCAAGCTATTCTGCCACCACCCTTGAACTATCATGGTCGATCAGTCGCCCGAATCGTAATGCTGTCCTCAGAGGATAACTCCAAAATGTGGGTATTTCGTACCTCGGGTACAATGAGTTAAATTAGCATGATACCAGATACTGTCGTTACACTGTCACCACCCACCCCTCTCCTGTCATTGGCACTGACGTTGAAAGAGTTAACGAATGGAAATCTGTCCGCCTAGCGCGCCCCAGCAGTCAGGACAAGCAGATGACAGCCGCCATACATTCATCAAGACGATGAACGTGGGCCTTTTACCCGGCGCGCCCCCAAAAAAAAAACTTAGGGCAGAATGATGTTGGCTTGCTCACGAACGTGCGCGGGCCAACTGCGGCCAACATCTGCCCGATGATCTTGCGCTATATGGGCCCCAGCGGCCAGAAAGGACAGAGGAGAGCCGCCACATTCTCATCAGACGCTGGTCGTGCTCTGTTAGGTGCGGCCGTGTTAGAGCTAACAATGATGAGGCCAATCTCACTACCGTAATTCAATCCACTGATTGAACCAATTCCGTCCAGAAACGACTTTCTTTTCTCTCCCCTCCCCCCCCCTCCCCCCCCCCCCCCCCCCCCTGTGTGCAGGTCTGTGATTTTAGAACCTACTTCTTACAGCCGTAAGGTCCAGAATCACCGACCAGCACGCAAATACTGCCATTTGTTTGCCAGAACCATATTTATTCTACGGCCAACGATCCAAAAATCACGAACATGCATACACTGGGTCATCTGCTTGTCAACAAAAACAAATTCATTCAGTCTATATTTTCTTGCCAATATATTATAAGAATTTTCCCTCAAGTTTGCTGGTGGCGGACATCCGATTGAAAGCTGTTTGCAGAGCATTATCGCGGGCAATCCCAACTCTATTCCACGAAGCATTGTGTTTGGGGTAATTCGATTTTGTAACAATTCAAACACTGCGATCTGAGATTGTCATGTCTGAAGTCATTGTCGGATGGGCGTTGGGTGACGTGAAGCAGGTTTTCGTGCGTTTAGCTTCCAACTCGTCTTTGCCATAACCTTTTCCCTGTCGAGAAACAGACGAACAACCCTCAAATGCAAGAAGTATAGATCCTCATGAGCTCAAGCATTCGCGGGAGCTCATGAGGATCTATACCTCTTGCTGAGACCAGTTTGTAACCGTGTTCCGTTGACGTTGAATTCACGATTTCAAAAACTCAATCTACGTCCATTGGCAAGGTGTTAAGCAGGTGAGAGAAAGGGAGACCATTACGCACCAGCCCAACTAAGCAAAAGGACCCCTGGTCGGACTACAGTTTACCTGCGTGTGGCTGTTCACGGTTCAGTGATGGACAACGTCGGCCCAAACATATATGAGAGCATTAATTTGTAGCTCTAGATCAGTCACAGAACTGCAAATGGCGGCGGCATTTGGCAGAACCTCCGCCGTCAGAAGGACCCTCCTGTTAACACTTGTCGGCAGGGAGGCAGCCTCGTTCTGAAGTGTGCAAGCCTCGTTTTCAATGAGACATTCTTGCTACTTGTGCTTTGAAAATCGCCTTACGTGCTAGAGAACACCCCAACGAAGAGAGGAACACGATTAGAAAAGACAAGTAGGCCTACAACAAAGTTGTGTTGCAGCTGTCTTTTCCAAGCGTGTTTCTCTCTTAGAGTTATCTGAATTTTACACAATTGGCAGACACGGCCTTGTTGGTGTTGATTTTGCCGTCATACGTTCTACCGCACACGAGAAGTAATGACGTGTCAAGTGTACAGTCATGCACTGTAAGCGAGTGTCCTTCAAGTACCTGTTCCCAACTAGTAGGGAGCGTTTTCAAACTAATACAGCTAACTTGATGCTCGGAAACTGTCAAATCCCGACTTCTGAACTTTGCAGACGTTGTCTGGATTTGGGCAAATCGATGTTTTTATATTTTGAAAAAATCCGGAGACATTCAGCTAAAAAAAAAAGAAAATGAAGCTACACCCAACTCCGTTGAAAAACTCAATCTTTCCCCAAAACCTAAGCACTGCAGACTGTCATTGATCGTATATTTAACCCCTTGGTTGCCGAGAAAATGTGGATACCACCGATCTGCAAGAGGTATAGATCCTCATGAGCCCCCGCAGTCGCGGGGGCTCATGAGGATCTATACCTCTTGCTGAAACCACATT
This sequence comes from Semisulcospira habei, assembly GCA_036245525.1. Taxonomy (NCBI): domain Eukaryota; kingdom Metazoa; phylum Mollusca; class Gastropoda; family Semisulcospiridae; genus Semisulcospira; species Semisulcospira habei. The sequence goes on from BTPG01000006.1 coordinate 8,439,027, forward strand.
ATATTCATGATCGTTTGACGACAATGGATCTTTGACGTTACATTTTCAATTATTTTTTTATTACGTCCACTGTCAAATGAAGGGGTTAATGCATTCTCTAAGTAAGGAACACAGACGTAACTCGGGTCAGCAAGAGTCAGCATGTTCTTATAGGGCCCTGTAATTGCCGGGCGAGTTACAATCTGTGGCTTTTGCGAACTAGGGCAGCGTGTATTTTTAAGGGAGTGCCCTAGAAGGCGAGAGCCCTAGAAAATGAAGGACAATATCCATATTCTGACATCAAAAGATTCCAGACGAATGCATCATACTGCAGGAGGTATAGATCCTCATGAGCCCCCGCAATTGCGGGGGCTCATGAGGATCTATGCCTCTTGCAGGCCTCATTTACTGTCGCATCCTTCACCCGAAGGAGTTGACTGGACACACTGCTGCGCTGGGGACGGACGGGCGCCCATTGAGAGGGTTCTCCTGAACACTCCAAGCGCAGAAAAGCGACCTCTTCTGCACTAAGACGCTCTTCAGGCAGCAATGGCTGCCACCGGAAGTGACCAATTATCGCTCCTGGCCTGCTGATTGGGGCCGACAAACATCACGGAGTTCCCTCCCTTTCGGCTGGCTCCTCTTCCAGTCTGATGGATAGTACCTCTCTCTCTCTCTCTCTCTCTCTCTCTCTCTCTCTCTCTCTCTCTCTCTCTCTCTCTCTCTCTCTCTCTCTCTCTCTCTCTCTCTCTCTCTCTCTCTGACAAGTTTCCTATTACCTAATACTCTTCTACTGTTGCTACAGATTATGTAATAGTTCGACTGTCTGCATTAACATGTCAGGTTCATACCTGTGTATATAAATATATATATATTTTAATTTCTTTTTTTTCCCCTCTGAGTGGTGGTGGTGGGGGGGGGGGAGGGGGGAGGGGATGGGTCTTTTTACTTACATATGTTTTATCTTTTGATGTATCGTCTGATGTATTTTTATATGCGTAGAGTAGCAGGACAGTTTGAAAGATAGGCATTGCTTCGACTAAAACTTTTTATCCTGAATAAAAACGTTTCATCATCATCATCTCTCTCTCTCTCTCTCTCTCTCTCTCTCTCTCTCTCTCTCTCTCTCTCTCTCTCTCTCTCTCTCTCTCTCTCTCTCTCTCTCTCTCTCTCTCTGACATATCAAATACACGCGTGTGTAATATTGTAACATCATGTGTGTGAAATGGAGCATGGAGCAAATTAGTGCCTGTGACGGCGGTGGCGAGAGGGGGGGAGGGGGGGAGGGGGGACTGAGGAGGGGTGAGGGGGGGGCATGGGTCATTGCAGGGGAGAGGAGTGGGGAAGGTCACAGACACGACTTGGCGAGGACATTTTCTTTTAAGGGAAGGTTTCACCCGTTCAACACCGCCTGGCGTGGACTGTGTTTCTGCAATGTTCGTTAACCCATTCAGCCCGACGCATGCATTTCCCACATTTTGGAGGCGTCATCTAACGACTATGCACCTGTTGCAGGAGATGGATCGACCGTGATAATTCAAGGATAGTGCCAGATTTGCTCGGCGCCAAGCAAATCTGGCACTACCCTTGAATTATCATGGTCGATCCATCTCCTGCTGTAGTGCGTCAGGGCTGAATGGGTTAACTCAACACAACCAAAGAAATCTAGATGTCTCAGAAACGTGGATTCAAAGGCATAGATCCTCATGAGCCGGCCCCCGCAACTGCGCGGGCTCATGAAGATCTGCACCACTCGCAGTCGGGCGGTGTTCACACTTTCTCGGCGCTGAACGGCTTCAATAAAACCCATCAATATTGTGTAACGGGATTGTTTATAAACCAGGGCTCGAAATGTATTACGAGTTTATAAAAATCAACATCAGGTAAGCCCCGTGTCACAATGATAATCCATGCTCTTAGCGATCCTCTGGAGCATGTCAATACTACGACCCAGTGTCAAGAAACTCCCGGTGTCACAATTTCCCATTGTCATTTTTTGGGTTTTTTTTTTGTTTTTTTTTTTTTTTTCGTTCCTTTTAGTAATATACTGACGAAATCAGTCGATATGTTCCTGGTGTGCAAAAGGCCATCGGGCCCACGGCGGCCGATGTGGGCCCGATGGCCTTTTGCGCATTGGGTCTTGCTCGCCGAAAAATAATAAAATTTGC
>BTPG01000006.1:8446173-8523673 GCA_036245525.1 Semisulcospira habei
ATCATTTCGTTTGAATGTTGTAATATGCTCTTCTTCTCCTTTCTACGTAGAAGAGTCCTTCCGTTACACGCAAGGAGCAATAGCAAACCTCGACTACGTCTACCTACTCACACAGGTTGTGAACACAAGGGTAGAGAAGCCTTAGCTTAGGCAAATCAACACCGAGAACACTTTGAATGGCAAATTTTAGCAAGCCATGCCCGCCTTGAAACACAGAAGGCTGCGGCCACCAGAATGATGGTTTTAACTCATTGTGTCCCTGGGTACGACATACCTACGTTTTGGAGTTGTCCTTTCAGGACTGCATTACAATTCAGGAGACAGATCGACCATGATAGTTCAAGGGTGGTGCCAGAATAGCTTGGCGCCTATAGGCGCCAAGCTATTCTGGCACCACCCTTGAACTGTCACGGTCGAGCCATATTTCTCGCAGTGGTGTGTCGGGACTGAATGTGTTCACTTCATAACCCCTTCATTGCCGAGAAAACTTCAACACCACACTACTGCAAGAGGTATAGATCCTCATGAGCCTCCCGCAGTTGCTGAAACCACGCTGTATCGCGTTAAATTGACACAGATTTCAGACGTATCTACAAAGTACGATAAGCGTCAGTGACGTGGTTAACTCATTCAGCACTGACGCACTACAGCAGGAGATGGATCGACCATGATAATTCAAGGGTAGTGCCAGATTAGCTTGGCGCCTGTCGGCGCCAAGCTAATCCGGCACTACCCTTGAATTATCACTATCGATCCGTCTCCTGCAACTGGTGCAGAGTCAATAGATTACAATTCCAAAATTTGGGAACTACGGCCTTCGGGATGCATGGGTTAAGCTGCCAGACCTAAATGGCTTCTACTCTATAGCTTTACCTACGCCTGTCACCCCTCCCCGGGTATAGGCCGTCGACGAGAGACCTCCAGCAACTCCTGTCCTGTGCTTCTCCTTCGATTTTACTCCAGGTGGTTCCCAGTCTCTTGATGTCTGCTTTGAGGTCTCGACGCCAGGTGTTTCTCGGCCTGCCTCTTTTCCTCTTTCCCTGGGGGTTCCATGACAATGCCTGCCTAGTGATACTGGAAGCTGGCTTTCTCAGACTGTGACCGATCCATCCCCATCTTCTTCGTCCAATTTCATTCTCTGCTGTTATCTGCTCTGTTCTCTCCCAGAGTCTGACGTTGCTGATCTTCTCTATAGAACGGAAGTCATTTAGTTCTGGGAGACACGTCAGGTGACACGTTTTGGTTCTCAAGACTTTTGCTCGACAGAGCATCTGGCTTTAATACCACATTTTCTTGCACAAAGGTGATTGGGTAAAACATGTTCTGTTGCACGGCAACTTTCACTGTAGTTTTGTTTTCGCTCAGGAAGCGGTAGACATGGGCCAAGGCCAAGGCCCATGTCTACCGCTTTCTGAGCGAAAACGTCTCTACAGTCTTTATCGGGGGTTACACGATAAACATCAGCTTTATAATTGCGGCGGATGCATTACAGATAAACAGCCACGAGTCGTTAGTGTGTGCAGCAGGTAACCAAAACTAACGCTAATTGTGACCTAGACAAACAATGACGGCGACGTGAAGAGACACACAAACAAGGCAAACAGTAACAATCATGTAGTTTCAGGAAGAAAAACATTTCCTTTTCATCTGTGTGTGTGTGTGTGTGTGTGTGTGTGTGTGTGTGTGTGTGTGTGTGTGTGTGTGTGTGTGTGTGTGTGTGTGTGTGGAATGTGGTGGTGGTGGTGGTGGTGGTGGTGTGTGTGTGTGTCAGTGAGTGTGTGTGTGTGTGTGTGTGTGTTTGCGTGCGTGCGTGTGTGTGTATGTTGTGTGTGTGCATGCGTGCGTGTAAATGTGTGCGCGCGCGCGTGTGTGTGTGTGTGTGTGTGTGTGTGTGTGTATGTGTGTGTATGTGTGTGTGTGTGTGTGTGTGTGTGTGTGTGTGTGTGTGTGTGTGTGTGTGTGTGTGTGTGTGTGTGTGCGTTTTCAAGTTCATGTGTACCCACCTATCACAGAACTTAACACGCAACAAGAGCGATACATTTCAGAGAGGACAGTGCATCCGGATATTGTCATCGTGCGTGAAGTTGAGAAACAAAAGATGTGTACCAAAAAATTGTTTTCAGAGAAAAGATACCACTTGTCTCTGTGTTTTCAACATGTTGTGTATATATTATACGAAACACAAAAATAGCAAACCAAACAATCACGACAATGATGATAATAATGATGATAATAATGATGATGATGATGATGATGATCATCATCATCATGATCACGTCGACGATGACGATAATGATGATGATGATGACGTTGATGGTGTGGAGGAGTATGGGGATAAAGATGAGTGCTGCACACATAAAATAACATTTTAATAATTAAGACAATCTGAAATAAACAAAAGAATCTTGTGTCAACATGCAAAGACAACAACGCTATTTGCACAGAATCAAATTCGCAATCTGTGCTGGCCTGTGATTTTGGATCTTACGGCTTCAAGCCGTAAGGTCCAAAATCACAGACCAGCACACAAATAACGAGAAGCCTTAACGTGCTGCCTTTTTTTTTTTTTTTTTTTTTTTTTTTAAGCTGATCCATGACTGAAACGTTTTTGTTTTCCTGTTCTATATCTGGCACCCAGTGCGAGGCATTTCAGATCAATGGCGGCGATACACACACACGGGACACACACGAGACAATCCTTTCTCCAGTCTCCAGACTAGTATCTCTGGTACAAAAAAAATCTCGCAGCTTAACTGGTCAATTTCCTCTCTAAAACCCCCATCTCCCCTCGTCAAGGCTCGCGCGATAGTGGGGCAAGGGGCAGTGATATCATCCAATCAAACCCCACAGCCCTCCTCCGTCTTGGGAACACAAATGTAAATGCCCATAGCTCAGAACTGCACGACGAGACTTCTGGTATGTGGATGGCTGCCGTAGAGGGACGAGTTTTGTGGAGAACTGGGACGAAAAAGCCAGGGACGTTTTCGAGGGGCAACTCCGGGATTGTGCGTAATCTCGCCACTCTCAGACTGTAATCCTCGCGCGATTTGAGCGAGAATACGCGGGACTTGGAAATTTGCTGTCCGCTAAGTGCAGATGAAGGAATTTCCAGCGTGGCATCCTTCGTACGTTTCACAACTTGCTGCAACAATAAAAAAAAATTTAAAAAAGAACTGATCGGAACTTGTTTAAATATATACCGTCTCTGAAAAGCTGAAGGTTAGTCTCTTTCACACATAAATGGGTCTTAGCAAGAGGCATAGATCCTCATGAGCCCCCGCATCTGCGGGGGCTCATGAGGATCTATGCCTCTTGTAGTTGCGCGTTGTTCCCAGGTGGTGTGCCCTGGAGTGACGGTGTAGAAAGCTGATTCGAAATTGCACCGTTGGTTAAAGAGATTTATGTCGTAAGCTAAACGGCTTAAAGTTGGCCGGGTCTTTTGCTGCAGATCAGTTGCAGCGATGTTTTGTTTCGGAAGATGGAACGACCATATCAGCCTCGAATTGCGTCTGCGCAGTCTTGCAATTCTGCACGCAGACACGAGGCTTAAACCCTTATGCTGCCGGAATATTACACAACACCCACTTGCTAAAGTTAGTTAGTTAGTTAGTTAGTTAGTTAAGTTAGTTAGTTAGTTATTTGGGTTGAACGCCTAGCAGGCAACTAAGGCCATCTCACGGCGGTGCTTGCTAGAGGCTGTAGATCCTCATGAGTACCAACAGTGGCGGGGGGGGGGGGGGGTTGTTCTTTCCAGTTTACTGTCCCACTGGCACTGAAGTGATCGGGGACTAGTAGTTTTGGTGTAGTTAACAGCAATTGTAGCATGGTGGTTTGTAGATTTGGCGTGGGTTTTCGCTCCTCCTTTCTCATCCGGGCTTGGGACCGGCAATGGCGGAGTTGAGGGGTGTGGGGGTTCATGAGGATCTATGCCTCTTGCTTGACACCTCTGTGTATCTGTTCTTTACACGGCTGGGGTGCTTTGAATTTTGAATCAGCACAGATTTTTTTTTTACAGTCTGCGACAAATAGCGGAGAAGGTGTTAATCCCCAAATAATATTAAAAACTGCGCTCAGCTGGAGTCAATCTCAACAAGCCAAAAGACGCAGGGCCTCACGTGAACCTAGCGTGCCACTGCATGGGGTTGGAGTCAATCTTAATAAGCCAAAGAGGAAGACTCTCACTTGAACCTAGCGTGCCACTGCTTGGGGCTGATGTAAATCTGTGTCCCTGGCTGACGAGAGAAGACAAATGATGTCATGTTAACCCTTTTAATGCAGGGACAATGTGAACCCTACCCAGCGGTAAGAGACAGTACATACATCCTCATGAGCCCCTGCAGTCGCGAGGGCTCATGAGGATTTATGTCTCTTGTTAACCCTGTGTTTCCTATGTCTGTTTTTGGCCCCTTCTTCTTCTTCTTCTCGAACGCCGTCAAACTTGGAGTTTGGGCTCTCAAAATGAAATCTGTGGTCTTCTGTAGCGCCTCCAAAGGCCCGTACAGTTTCTCTTGTAGAGTGGCGGGCTTCGGCCTTATCTGCTCCCTCAGCAGCTGGTGGTTCCCACAGTCCTGGAGGATGTGCTCTGTGGTCTGCTCTGCTTCTCCACAAGGGCACAGGGAAGATGGCGCGAAGTGGAAGCGTCTGTGCAGGTGGAAATTGAGTCGGCTGTGCCCGGTCCTCAGACGGAAGATGGTCACCTGCTCTTGGCCCCCATTTAGTTTGTGTTCTCACGCCAATGTGGTTCAGTGTGCGGTTGTTTCAGACGCGCTGATCACTGGCAGTAAAGGAGATTAAAGACAGGACAGTCCAGATGTTCTCACACCCAGTTCTACATACGTTTCAACCACTGTGCATTTCTGTGACTGGCGTATCAATGAACGGTTTTTATGATGTTTAACTCATTCAGCCCTGGACACACAATAGCAAGACATGGATCGAACATGATAGTTCAAGGGTGGTGCCAGAATAGCTTGGCGCCCATGGGCGCCAAGCTATTCTGGCACCACCCTTGAACTATCATGTTCGATCTTTCTCTAGAACTGTAATACAGTCCTTCAGAGGGCAGCTTTAAAATGGGGGGATTTCGGTCCTTGGGTAGAATGTGTTACGAATGTCAGCGCGGAGTAGTCGACGCACGTCACACACAAATGTGTAAAATATAGTAATTTTCCGCTTCTGCTTCATTGTTAACAATCTAGTAACACCCAAAGGGTCAGAGGTGTGAGATGTGGATTTAATGTCAAACAAAAGATCATCGCTTTTTTCCACAGCTTAAATTAAAACCATCCATTCCTTTGGCTTCAAGGGTAGGACGGGATAAACACGCCCATTCGCTACCCCCCCCCCCCCCCGCCCCCCCCCCCCCATCCCCCACCTCCACCCCCCACCCCCTCCACAAGAATAACCCAACAAAAGAAAACGACAAGCTACAAACAAACAAATAAACAGGGGGAGAAGCAAACAAATAAACAGAGGCAGACAAGCAAGCGAACGAACAAACAAGCAAACCAACTAACTAACAAACTAACTAATTAACTAACTAACTATCTAACTAACTAATTAATTAAGTAACTAATTACTAACTAGCTGACTAACTAACTAACAAAAAAATTAACTACCTAACTACCTAACTAACTAAATCATTAACTAAACAACTGACTACAAAATGCTAACACAACGGAATATTGAACAAACAAAACAACGGCAACAAAACACAACAAAACAAACTACACCATCTCTACGTTCAAACAAAATTGAAGACAACATCCCTAACAGCAAAGCAGGCACTTTCAAAAACGCAAAAAAGGGACATTTTTAGACACATGGGTATAGTTGTCACTCTGGAAGGATGATCTGATTTCGTGGAGGAAACATGCCTTTGTTGCAAACTCACGCGTGTAAAGACAAACCTGAATGATCCTAACCAAGCGAGCGCCGCGAGAAATTGATTCTACTTAACCTGTTCACCTCGGACACATTACAAGATATCGATCGATGATGATAGTTCGAGGGTGGCGCCAGAATAGCTTGGCGCCTCTAGGCGTCAAGCTATTCTGGCACCACCCTAGACACTATCATGATCGGTTTGCGTCAGTCCAGAACCGCAATGAGGTCTTCAGGGGCCAATTGTCAAAGTTGGAAGTTATCGGCTGTTGTGTTACTTCATTGAGCATGTCCTGCGTTTGGATTCACGGTTTAATGCCGCGTATCCGGATGCGCGTGGGCTGCATGCCTTAATCCCTTGGCTGCAGAGGAAAAGTGAAGGCAATTTGCAAGTGACATAAACCCTCATGAGCCCCCGCATTCGCGGGGGCTCATGAGGGTTTATGTCTTTTGTTGGACCTCTGTTGTTCATGCTTGCTTCTCGTCCCCCAATCCACCCCTGTTCTTCGTGCCAATTCCGGTCAGTGTTCGGTGGTTTCAGACGCGAAATCCGTGATCTCTGGCCGCGAAGTGGTTAATAACAATAAAGCTGCTTGCGGCCGAAGTTCTTTTGTTAATAGTTTATAAACACGTGTCTTAGAAAAGCTGAGAGATCTTCGCGGGAATGCATCTGCCAAATATGAGCATAAATGTCTCGACTTCTCGCGGCGCTGATTTCTCATTCAAAATGGATTTCCCCAAGGTGGATTCCTGCTATTGTTTGGGCCAATATCTTTCTTTATGAGTTCCTGGGTTCTCCCTGCTGGTCAAAGACTTGGCCCTGAAAACGTTTTGAAGTTACGTGATGGATGAAAATACCGCTGTTAATGGATGTAACACTTTTACCTTCGGCGCCAAGTGAGAGCTATAGATTTTAACTCATTCGAGACTTGCCGCATCCGGACACGCGGTCTAAGGCCGGGTGTCCGGATGCGGCAAGTCTCGAATGAGTTAAAGAGACCTACTACAGGTAGTGAATGGTTACTAGTTTGCAGATCCCTTTATAAATGTTCTTAGTGCAACAGTGTTGGCCAAAAGTCCTGACGTAAATTATGACGATTGAATGTCGTAAAATGACGTATTTTTCTGCTCTTCTTTTCCTTTGTGCGCAGGGGAGTTCCTATAGGTACCAAGCTATTCTGCGACCACCCTTGAACTATTATGGTCGAGCCATATCTTGCTGTGGTGTGTGGCGGGCAGAACGATCTAAAGAGAGCGATTGGCTGACGTAGTTGTGAAGGTTTTGGAAGTGTGACAGACAGCATCCCACACCATCCTTCACACTCGACATGCGTGCGGATATCACAATGATATCTTCCGTCTCGCAAACTTGGCAAAATAAAACAAAATAATAACAAATAATGACCCCCAACAAAGTTCATAATTATATTTAGATCTCGGAGTGTATTATCGCCGAACGTCTTACTTTATTTTTGTCAATTTAATTCAATTCAGTCAACTTTATTTATCCTTTGAAGAGCAGTTACAATGCAGTGGAATAGGGGAATAATAATAATAATAATAATAATAATAATAATAATAATAATAATAATAATAATAATAATAATAATAATAATAATATAATGATAATGATATTATTATTATTATTATCATCATCATCATCAATATTATTATTGGTGTAATTATTTTTAGTAGTAGTTGTAGTAGTAGTAGTAGTAGTATATTATTTAACGATGACGATAATGATGATGATGGTGGTGGTGATGATGATGATGACGATGTTAATAATAATAATAATAATAATAATAATAATAATAATAATAATAATAATAATAATAATAATAATAATAATAATAATAATAATAATAATAATATAGATCAACTTCATCAGCACTTTTTTTAATAAATGCAACCAAAAAATTCAAAGACTAAATTAATACTATGACATTCTAAATCAGTAAAGACCTCATACCAAAGATAATCGTCCCCGGATGACCGGAAATGCATTGTGCTTGTGTCAGAGTGACCACCATGGACAAGCTAAGGTAAAACGGGTAAGAACAGGTGCTACTCCGAGGAACTGTTTACTTAATTATACATCAATGGATGCGAGTTGATGTTCGAGATTACCTCAAGGTTTGCATTATACATGTTTTGCGCCATTCCTAGACTTAACCCGGTCACTGTCATCAGCAGCACATAGCAGTTTTCAAATCACTGTCATTTCAGCTTTAAAGAAGAAAAAGGCAGTGTGAGGAACATTGATGCAAAGTACGCACAGCAAGAGACAGAACCTCACGAGCCCCCGCATTCGCCGGGGCTCGTGAGGTTCTATGCCTCTTGCAGGGTGGGTGGTGTTCACTTTTTCCCATCATTTCATGGGTTAAATCACCTCTAAAAAACAAATGCGCCATTCCACGTACAAAAAGCACTCAGGCCCTTAAAACAATTCAATGAACGAGCGGCGAGAAGATCTATCATTGACAAGAAAATAATTATTTTCCACTGCGGTGGAGAAGACGAGTGGATGTTCATAAATATTTTGTTGTCCTTTAGACGTAAATGCAACAGAGGGGCAGAGTAAGCGGCTGACCAACTGAAACAGAGCACGCATACATAAAGTCCGTCAGCGTGACCTCGATATTGAAATCTGGCCATTTCCCGGCGGGGCTCCGAAAGGGTAATAAAATGTAATGTTTTCCGCCTACGTCACACGACCAGTCACGTTAGCACAAACCGTACCATGTGACCGTGATATTAAAACCCCTGTAGCGACAAATGGCGGACGTTTCGTAGCCCTCTCGATGACGCATTTTGGACGCGAGTTTTGTTCTATAAAAGATCACCAAAACGTTATAAAGTAAAAAGCTTCATAGTGTTGTTCGAAAGAACAAGCACTCAGTACTGGAGATGGCAACGTCATGAAATATTTTAAATTACGTCATCAGTCTGTTATGTAAAAATGTATATTTATTTGACGTCAGTCATGTCTGGCGTGATCCAGGTCGGAAGATGTCTTCTTGATTTCCTTTACGAAAATAGTGGAAGAATGAAAACAAATACCTTATTGGTCGGAGGAGTTCGCTGCACGGACCCTTGTAGGCCTTCGGGAGGTCAAAGGAATCATTGTAGCCCTCAGGCCTTCTGCCTTTGGGGTACAATGATTCCTTTGACCTTCCTCAGGCCTACAAGGGTCCGTGTAGCAAACCCCTCCGACCAATAACTTATATTATTTTTGCCTTTTCCTCGTTGTTTACGACTGTACAGTAAAATCAATAAATCATAGGAGTTATGTAAAAATACTCTATATTAGGTCTATTAGCTCTAAATGACATATGTCCTTAAAGTGGTACGAAAAACTGGTTATTTGCAAAGATATCTGGGGGGAAAACGTTGTGCGCGCCGACGTCAAATGGCCTACGCTTGAGACCTGCTCCAAGAACGATTGACTAGCACGCGGGACCACAAGCACTTAATCAATTAATTACTTCGCCTGCACGCATTAGGAAATCTCATACATGTGGGCTGCGCATTGATTGGCCTGGAGGATTTACGTACGTGATAAGATCCAGTTTCGCCAATCATGCACACGAATAAATGTACAGGTGTGCCAATACGGCTCTGCACCTGTACGTTTCCAGTGTCTTGTTTTTGATATTCGTGTCACTTTCGTTCCAGACAAATGGACAATTTGCATAGCGCATGAGGCCGTGTATATACCGTGCATTTCTCCCTTGCCACAATGACCGGTGTTAAAGTCAAAATAATTCTCCCGCAAAAGTGGCCCCGGGTCTATTTGGCGGAAGAGTTGACGTAAGGAAAAGATACCCGGGGTCCAAATGGCGGAAGAGTTGACATAAGAAAAAGATACCCGGGGTCCATATGGCGGAAGAGTTGACGTAAACAAAAGATACCCGGGATCCATATGGCGGTAGAGTTGACGTAAGGAAAAAATACCCGGGGTCCATATGGCGGAAGAGTTGACGTAAGGAAAAGATACCCGGGGTTCATATGGCGGAAGAATTGACGTAAGGAAAAGATACCCGGGGTTCATATGGCGGAAGAATTGACGTAAGGAAAAAATACCCGGGGTCCATAAGGCGGAAGAGTTGACGTAAGGAAAAAATACCCGGGGTCCATATGGCGGGAGAGTTGACGTAAGAAAAAGATACCCGGGGTCCATATGACGGGAGAGTTGGCGTACGATAAAATGTCCCCGGGTCCATCTGACGTCTCAATTATTCTTGGCGTATAACGCCCCTCAAGAAACAGCTGCCACGTCAAAATGTCCCCTGAGTCCATGTGGCGTACGTGCAAATGACTCCAAATCCATCTGGCGTCTTGGTCATTCTGACACGCTGTATCCGGAACTCCTGTCAGGGCGTGAAAATACATTAAGTGGCTTGGGTCGCCAATGGTGGCTTCCCTCCTCGTTGGAAGTTTACCTGCCTCACGCATGCAACCATCGTGAAAAAAATACTCTACATAATTATACAACTGTCAGTAACTACAGTCACAGATTCTGTTGGCCCATAATACATTCATAAGATGGAACTAAAAAGTAAGATGCTGATCAATATAGGATGTTCATGATACCTGTTATCCCGACGGGCATTCTTGACGATCGACTTCCGTTAACCCTTGACTTGCCACAGTACGTACATTGTGCGTGCATTTTTGCTTCTAAAATCTTGGTTCCTTATATGACCAAAAGCCGGCAACGTCCAATAAACATGGATACAAATTGGTCTCAGCAAGAGACATAGATCCTCATGAGCCCCCGCGTAAGCGGGGGCTCATGAGGATCTATGTCTCTTGCGGTTGGGTCATGTTTCTCGGCAGTAAAGGGGTTAAGTCTACATGTTCAGGAAAAGGGAGGTTATTGGCAAAGTGGTCGATCACCAGCATTCATATTTGTATTGTGCATCGTGTGCGATCGCTCTGTCGAGTATGCTATGCGCCGGATGATCGACTGTCGAGAATGCTATGCGCCGGATGATCGTATGTCGAGAATGCTAAGCGCCGGCTGTTCGTCTGTCGAGTATGTTATGCGCCGGATGATCGTCTGTCGAGTATGTTATGCGCCCAAAGGATGATCGTCTGTCGAATATGCTATGCGCCGGATGATCGTCTGTCGAGTATGCTATGCGCCAGATGATCGTCTATCGGGTATGCTATGCGCCGGATGATCATCTATCGGGTATGCTATGCGCCGGATGATCGTCTGTCGAGTATGCTATGAGCCGGATGATCGTCTGTCGAGTATGCTATGCGCCGGATGATCGTCTGTCGAGAATGCTAAGCGCCGGATGATCGTCTGTCGAGTATGTTATGCGCCGGATGATCGTCTGTCGAGTATGTTATGCGCCGGATGATCGTCTGTCGAGTATGCTATGCGCCCAAAGGATGATCGTCTGTCGAGTATGCTATGCGCCAGATGATCGTCTATCGAGTATGCTATGCGCCGGATAATCGTCTGTCGAGTATGCTATGCGCCGGATGATCGTCTGTCCAGAATGCTAAGAGCCGGATGATCGTCTGTCGAGAATGCTATGCGCCGGATGATTGTCTGTCGAGAATGCTAAGCGCCGGATGATCGTCTGTCGATAATGCTATGCGCCGGATGATCGTCTGTCGAGTATGGTATGCGCCGGATGATCGTCTGTCGAGTATGCTATGAGCCGGATGATCGTCTGTCGAGTATGCTATGCGCCCGAAGGATGATCGTCTGTCGAGTATGCTATGCGCCAGATGATCGTCTATCGAGTATGCTATGCGCCGGATAATCGTCTGTCGAGTATGCTATGCGCCGGATGATCGTCTGTCGAGTATGCTATGCGCCGAATGTATTTATTTGTCATAACTCACTCAGCCCCGACACACCACAGCAAGACATGGATCGGGCATGATAGTTCAAGGGTGGTGCCAGAACAGCTTGTCGCCCATCTGGCACCATCCTTGAACTATCATGCTCGATCTGTGTGTTCCAAAACTAGATTATACATCTGTAAAACCAGCTTGTCATTTTCATGCACTAAAGCGTGGAATGTTTTACCTCCACAACTGAAATCAATTTGTAAGATTAGCGTCTTCAAAGATTTCCTCTATAAATAGTTACTTCAGAAGTAATAGTATGTTCGGTTCCCATATGCTTCTATTTGTATAGTTGGTGACAAATTTCCCATAACCTAATAATCTTCTACTTTTGCTGCAGATTATAAATTATGTAATAGTTACACTGTCTGCATTTACATGTCAGTTGTTGTTGTTCTTTTTTTTTTTTTCTTTTTTTCTTTTTTTTTTTGGGGGGGAGGGGGGGTTTGTTTGGGGTTTTTTGTTGGGGTTGGTTGGTGTTTTTTTTGGGGGGGTTGTTTTGTTTTGTGTGTGTGTGTGTGTGTGTGTGTGTTTTTTTTTTTTTTTTTTTTTTTGGGGGGGTTCTTTTTACTTATATATGTTTTGTCGTTTGCTGTATCGTCTGATGGATAATTACGTGTAAAGTAGCAGGACAGTTTGGAAGATAGGCATTGCTACGACTTAACCATTTACCCTGATTAGAAAGGTTTCATCATCATCTAGAATTGTAATTGATGACGGGGCGATCCGTGGAGCAGTGGTTAAGGCACCTGCCACCAATGCTAAAGGTGCGAGATTCGATACCGGGTTACGGCGTCGGACTTTTCTCCTCTAGTAAATGTCACCATTAATTCGTGCGAACCCTCGGGGGTTCTTTCTCCGGGTACTCCGGCTCTTCCTCCCCCTCCACTTTGGTACCGGTTTCAGGCCACTTTATACATTTCAAATACAACTATCAAAATTTCCGAAACCTCAGTAGTTGAGCTGACCCTTCGCACCACGTGAATGTCCTGCGTTGTCTTGTACTGTGTTTGTCTTCAGTGTGAATGCGTGTGTGTCACGTGCGCGTGCGTGTTGGGTGCAGTTCGCGGCGCTTTGAGCCGATTCGCAAAATTGGGAAAAAGCGCCTATATAATAACCGGTATTATTATTATTATTATTATTATTATTATTATTTTATTATTATTATTATTATTATTATTATTATTATTATTATTATTATTATTATTATTATTATTATTATTATTATTATTATTATTATTAATACGGTCCTTCAGAGGGCAACTTCACAATTGTGGGACATTGCTCATGTCTCAGATGTCGTTAACCCATTGACTGCCGAGAAACGTGAACAAGATCCAACTGCAAGATGCATAGATCCTCATGAGCACCCCGCTCTTGACACATAGATCTTCATAAGCACCCCGCTCTTGACACCAGTTTGTATCCATGTTCCTTCGGCTGTTCCTGTGCATTGCATGACATAGATTTGTAAAACAAAAACAATGTGTGTCATCTTTCATTGAAGGGGTCATCACATGTGTATCAAAACTCAGTCACTGCTCTGGTCTTGGGGAATGCCTCTGTGCTGATGAAACAGTCACTGCTCTGGTCTTGGGGAATGCCTCTGTGCTGATGAAACAGTCACTGCTCTGGTCTTGGGGAATGCCTCTGTGCTGATGAAACAGTCACTGCTCTGGTCTTGGGGAATGCCTCTGTGCTGATGAAACAGTCACTGCTCTGGTCTTGGGGAATGCCTCTGTGCTGATGAAACAGTCACTGCTCTGGTCTTGGGGAATGCCTCTGTGCTGATGAAACAGTCACTGCTCTGGTCTTGGGGAATGCCTCTGTGCTGATGAAACAGTCACTGCTCTGGTCTTGGGGAATGCCTCTGTGCTGATGAAACAGTCACTGCTCTGGTCTTGGGGAATGCCTCCGTGCTGATGAAACAGTCACTGCTCTGGTCTTGGGGAATGCCTCTGTGCTGATGAAACAGTCACTGCTCTGGTCTTGGGGAATGCCTCTGTGCTGATGAAACAGTCACTGCTCTGGTCTTGGGGAATGCCTCTGTGCTGATGAAACAGTCACTGCTCTGGTCTTGGGGAACGTCTCTGTGCTGATGAAACAGTCACTGCTCTGGTCTTGGGGAATGTCTCTGTGCTGTTGAAACAGTCACTGCTCTGGTCTTGGGGAACGTCTCTGTGCTGTTGAAACAGTCACTGCTCTGGTCTTGGGTAATGTCTCTGTACTGTTGAAACAGTCACTGCTCTAGTCTTGGGTAAATGTCTCAGTACTGTTGAAACAGTCACTGCTCTGGTCTTGGAGAATGTCTCTGTACTGTTGAAACAGGCAGAGGTGTGTATTTGTTTGTATGCGTTTGTGCGTGTGCATGCTTGTGCGCGCGCGTGTGTGTGTGTGTGTGTGTGTGTGTGTGTGTGTGTGTGTGTGTGTGTGTGTGTGTGTGTGTGTGTGTGTGTGTGTGTGTGTGTGTGTGTACACAAAAGATCTCAAATGGGTGACTGTCTTTACCATCCTTATGGAAAATGTGTGTGTGTACAAATCTGGGTGCCCAAGTCAGACACCCATTTTTTTCTGAGGGTTGTTTCTGCATTGTCTTGGGGTAAAGATTCATAAAAAATAAAAAGATCAGTTTTTTCTCCTTTTGGCGTTAACACATGCACTTTTGTGTTTAACAGACACGCCTGTAGAGTGTTTGAAAACTTGTCCCTCCCAGCAATGTGTGTGTGTGTGTGCGCACAGAACCCCGAAAATGGGCGTGTGTGTGTGACATCACCCTTCTCAGCTATAAATAACTTCATAGCTGATATGGGTCAGGAAGGGTGTGGGAGGGGGGGGGAGGATATTTTGTTGTTTGAGGGAGTAAATTGTTTATGTTCCTACAAAATTAAGTTTGTTATTTGAGGGTGTGGTTGTTTTGTTAAAAAAAGTGTTGAGTTGTGATGTACTTCCGGGGTGATGTGGAGGAAGGTCATGTCTAGTGTACAAATTTGAGATTCATGTATACGTTCACCAGCGACTTAGCCTATACGTTTTCTACGTTTGTTTCCATGGCAGATGAAGAAGTATCTTTGATCCGAAACGTCGTTTTTTGTTTCTATTTTAAAGGGTTTTCCACCATTATCTTCTGTTTTTCTTTGACTTAGCCTATAATTATATTCGTGCGCCGGTTGCTAAGAAGTGAAGTGATTGTATGAGTGCGCATTGTGAGAGAGGACGTATAGACTTTGGGTGAGGCTGCTGTTGTCTTGTGTCTTTTGGTTCAACCTGTTGCTTTGTTTGTGGGTTTGTTGGTGTTATCCTTTCGTTTTGACTGCAACTCCTGTCAGATTGTATGCACAAATTGATTGAATGCAAATGACGTCACACACAGTCAGTGTCGTTAGGTGCGTCGTCTGCTGCAGTCGGTCGTTTAGTGCAGTATGTAATGCTAGGTCAGAGAAAAAAAAAACACCTAATGTTGCCAAAGGGTGTAATAGTAAAGTATTGTTTGTGTGAATGCTGCGTGGTTGAGGGAAGGACTGGAGAGTCGAGTGCTGAGTGAAGAGAGAAGGCGACAATGGGGAAACTATGATATCCAGCACTATTACGTTGGAATAGATGCATAACAGTTACGACACGCCTGTAAATGAAAACACTTTTAACATTAACAAACGTTGAGTATAAGGAGAGGTTTTAAAACAGTTTTAATAAAAACTGTTGCCCGACACGCTTCTAAAAACAACAGTTTCCTAGTTTTAAACCTTGCACCGCGCCATAAACGCCGCGATTGCTTCTCAGTCTTAGCAGTCCTATAGTGTGGAATGTGGAACTTGTCCATCTGGATCCATCTGGTGCACTCCAAATGTGTATTTGTGGGTGGTTTGATGTGCAACTCGTTGCGCGCCTCAGAAATGACCTCCTGATTCCAGGGATAATTAAAATCTTTCATTCATAAGAGAGCATTCAGCAGCTCTATAAAACCCAAAGTGATGACCCCCCCACCACCACCACCACCCCCTCCCCACCTTCACCCCCACCCTTCAACTCCCGTCCCCCCACAACCCCACCCAAATAATCATTAGAAAATCAACCAGAGGTATTTTTAGTGAGGTATTTGTTCACTGTGTGTTGTGTCATTGTGCTTTACATTTTTAATGCAGGAAAAAGAAGGAATATAAGTTGAAAAAAGAATGACAACAATCAAATAAATGTGGAAAAGAAGCATCAAATATTCCGTGAACTTTACCTTATTACAGACACCTAATTTTCTTGAGATGTCCATGCTAAAATGAATGATTTGACAAGGACACCCATTTCTACTGTAATGCCAGTTTTTGTGTGAGAGGCACCCACTTTATTGGTAGAAAAACATTTTTTCTCCATCCAGTGGCTCTGTTTCTAGAAAATGTCTTTTTTATTTTAAGTTGTAGAGCTTAGTTACAAGGTGAGTTCTAAACATTCGCATCAACTCCAGAGTCCTAGAATAAATAGAAATATGGGAACCCATTTTCACATAAAATGGTAGGTAACCCACTCTGATGGTTTTGTCTCCCTGTGGTGTGTGTGTGTGTGTGTGTGTGTGTGTGTGTGTGTGTGTGTGTGTGTGTGTGTGTGTGTGTGTGTGTTTGTGTGTGTGTGTGAATGCGTGCGTGCGTGCGTGATTGCGAGCGTTGGTGCGTGCGTGCGTGATTGCGAGCGTTGGTGTGTGCGTGCGTGATTGCGAGCGTTGGTGCGTGCTTGCATGCCCGTGCGTGCGTGCATGCCCGTGCGTGCGTGCAAGAGTGCTTGCGTGTGTTCGTACGTGCCTGCGTGCATCTGTGCTTGGCCTGTGTGTGTGCTTAAGTCTCTGCCTGTGTGTCTGTGCGCCTGTGCCTGTGTGCATGTGCATGTGTGCCTGTATC
This sequence comes from Semisulcospira habei, assembly GCA_036245525.1. NCBI lineage: Eukaryota > Metazoa > Mollusca > Gastropoda > Semisulcospiridae > Semisulcospira > Semisulcospira habei. The sequence continues at coordinate 8,462,811 of BTPG01000006.1, forward strand.
TACGTGCCTGTTTCTCTCGTCTGAGTGCACGACCGTTCGCATGCCTTGATTCAGCCGACAAGTCCAGCTCAGCATGGGGGAAGGAACGAAACTGCCATCTGTACTCATTTATACCACGCAACCCTTCCACAGTCCCGCATCAACAATCCACATACACACAACCTGCAGATTAGACACGTATGGAAGCGTATGGAAAGGAGATATACCGTACAATTATTGATCGACATATTTCGCAGAAATCTCAAATTATTTGCGGTAGTTTGTCAACAATCCATTCTGCAGTCGAACGCCGAGTAATCTTCCCAGGATGCGAATCAAAACATGAGTTGCTGGTTTGTGACTTTTGCATCCTACTGCTGAATTCGTGGAGCCCCGCCACACCACTTCAAGATATGTATCGACCCCGATAGTTCAAAGGTGGTGCCAGTATGAACCCTACTGCTGAACTCGTCAAACTTCGCCGCACCACTCCAAGATATGTATCGACCATGATAGTTCAAGGGTGGTGCCAGAATAGCTTGGCGCCGACAGGCGCAAAGCTATTCTGGCACCACCCTTAAACTATCATGGTCGACTTGTCTCCTGATCTGTAACACTGTCTTCAAATGTCAACTCCACAATTTGGAGATTTAACCCTTTGGGAACAATGAGTTAACCACCGAATGAGTCAAGTGACGGTCTGTGATTTTGGACCTAATAGCAAACAGCCGTAACGTTCAAAATTACAGACCATCACACACGTGTAAAATGTAGCCAATAGGTTAGTGTAGAGAAAAAGATAATTTCTTCTAGTCAATGTACAGTGGTGAGAAGAAATAAACTGCACGTCATTACCACACATCGAAAAAAAAAACACCGCATTTCTCTACCTGCAGCCTGTGACAAAAGCGGAAAGAGGCGTGGGTCATTATTACGTCATTATATTACGTCATTATACTACGTCAATATTATCAAACGATTCGCGCTCGAAGCTAGTCAGGTGGCATGGTCAAACGTGAAAAAGTTTTAGACCATCCACAACCTGTTTGCTGTCAGTGGTAGAAGATTGTGTTTCTAAACGCTTTGTTCATTCAAATAAATAACCATGAAACACGCTTAAAAAGGACAAGTACAACACAATTCTGTTTAATTGTCCTTTCTAAACGTGTTTCTTTCTTTCTTGAGTTTTCTTTTCTTTTATTCTCTCTCTCTCTCTCTCTCTCTCTCTCTCTCTCTCTCTCTCTCTCTCTCTCTCTCTCTCTCTCTCTCTCTCTCTCTCTCTCTCTCTCTCTCTCTTTTTTAAATTCACCTTTTACGTCCGGATTTTATGTAATCACTTTGGCAGGATTTCATGAAGACTGGATGTTGAACAGTTGTAGAAGATCTGCCATGAGATTTCGAAAGTAATGCCAGATTAGCTTCGCTCCATCGTCGGCCATGAATATTAAAGGCTACCTGTTTCAATGTGATAGTGTAATGTGTTTTGTAAGGTGGCGGAACATACCTGTCACATTTATGTAATGTGTTTTGTAAGGTGGCGGAACATACCTGTCACATTTATGTAATGTGTTTTGTAAGGTGTCGGAACATACCTGTCACATTTATGTAATGTGTTTTGTAAGGTGGCGGAACATACCTGTCACATTTATGTAATGTGTTTTTTCAGGTGGCGGAACATACCTGTCACATTTATGTAATGTGTTTTGTAAGGTGGCGGAACATACCTGTCACATTTATGTAATGTGTTTTTTCAGGTGGCGGAACATACCTGTCATATTTGTACACTAGATTTACGACTAAAGACACACTCCTTCAGTCTGTCGTCAACTGGCGTACTGACTACAGTTTTATTTTTCTTCTTTTCTTCTTTTTCTCTCTAAACTGGTGTTTCGCTGTCTCTTCTCTTCAAAACCTCTCCCTCCAAAGCTCTTTGAGTTTTAGCACTCAGTACTGGATGGAAAATGTGCTCTGCAAATAAGCACCATCGTCATCATCAGCAGCAGCAGCAGCATCATCACTATTTACGAATCTTTGACTTCCATCTTTTATTTTATTTTTAATTTCCAGTCAGCTATCACAGGAATATCCATTTTGGAACAAGAAAGTCTTGGCTATTGGCATATTGCAAGAAGACGCCGAGCTAACCTAGCATTAAACTTGAGCCACCATGGCTAATCCATCACCCGTTCTGCTGTCTTGTTAATGTGCGGACGGATTTGATATTCAGCGTCTAAAGTTTAAGGTGGGTGGATATGATCTTCATGCATCTATTTGTCTACTTTCCTAATACGAAATGCTGCGCCTTATTGCACACGCACACAAAAAATAACTTGTTCAATGCCAGCTGACGCAGGTTGTGTTTCTGCATTCTTGTTCGGTAAACACGAAAGCGTCTGACCGTCGGGGGTTGTTTCTCCGGGCTCTTCACCCCACGACTTTGGTATCAATTTCAGACCACTTAATCAAATTTCAAATATAACGTTACCGATTTGAATTTCCAAAATTTCAGTAGCTTGCTTGAGCTTGCCCTTGGCACCACGTAAATATTCCGTGTATATGTACAGTGTGTGAGGGAATGCGCGTGATTCACGTGAGCGTGCTTGTTGGGTTCAGTTCGCGGCGGCGCTTTGAGCCGATTTTCAATGGAATAAAGCGACTATTTAATGCGCTGATTTATTTATTATATTATTATATTATTATTATTATTATTATTATTATTATTATTATTATTATCTTTCCCAAGAACGTGGATTCAAAGTGATGTCAACAAAAGGCATAGTTCCTCGTGAGCCCCCGCAACTGCGTATTACATCTGCGTATTACAACTGCGTATTACAACTGCGGGGGCTCACGAGGATCTATACCTCTTTGCATTTGGGTGGTGGTGTTCAGATTTTCTCGGCACTGAACGAGTTAATACCACAAAGCAAATAACTATTGCCTTTCTTCGTCCCTCGCCACCGTCCTGGGCATATGTATCTGTTAATTTTCGTAACACGAAATGCTTCGCCGTGTTGCGATCAGTCGAGTCGGACCCAAAATCATTACTACAAAGCAAATAAATATTACCTCTCCTCCAAAGTCTTTAGCCAGCGATTTGGGCATCTACGTAGTACGGTAAGAATCTCTGATGTACACAAAGGATAAGAGAGAGTACTATCATCCTCAAGAAAATGACTTTCTACGATAAACTATAATGGCCCTCCGTCTAATACATTCACGCGGAGAACTGAACGGTTGGAAGCATCTCTGCTTGAAAAAAAAAAAACACAGGCGTTATTTTGACAAGCAACAGGCATAGGTTATCATGCGCCCCCGCACATGCGGGGGCGCATGATAACCTATGCCTCTTGCAGATGGAAAAGTCTGGCAGGTGAGTGGCCAGTGTCTGACGAAGGGATCAGAGCACGGCAGGGCTGTGTTCGTTCTGGAGTGGACAGACATCAAACCGGGATCAAGTCATCAGGGCGGTATCAAGGCGACACTATCTAAAGCTATTTAGACGCGAGCCCTCCAGCCCTGCCAGCGAGTGGACAAGGGGCGGTAAACGTGCAGGCCGCATTCCGCCTACAGGAAAACTGACGGACAGGGCGTCATGTAGCCGCAATAAGCAAAGAGTCGCATGACCCCCTCCCCTTCCCCCCCCCCCCAGCAATGCCGAAGTAGCTCCTCCACCTCCACAGGCAAGCTGGGATCCTGAGAATCTTTATTTACAACGCAAGAAGGAGAAGGTGGGTGACGACGAAGAACAAGAATAAGAAAGACACGAAGAACGAAGAACGAAGAACGAAAAACAAGAACAAGAACAAGAAACAGAAGCAAGAATAAGAAACAAGAACAAGAACAAGAACAAGAAACGAGAACAAAAACAAGAAAGAAGAACACAAAACGTGAAACAAGAACAAGAAACCAGAACAAAAGACAAGAACATAAACAGTAACAAGAAACAAGAACAAGAACGAGAACCAAGAACCAGAGACCAGAAACAAGAACAAGAAACAATAAACAAGAAACAAGAACATAAACAGTAACAAAAAACAAGAAACAAGAACAAGAACCATAGAAAAGAAACAAAAACTAAAACAAGAAACAAGAACCAAGAAACAGAAACAAGAAACAAGAAACAAGAACAAAAAAACCAAGAACCAAGAACAAGAACAAGAATCAAGAACAAAAACAAGAACCAAGACCAAGAAAAACGACAAGAACAAGAATGAAAAACTAAGACCAATACCAAGAAACAAGAACAAGAAACAAAAACAAGAACTAGAAACAAGATCAATAACAAGAAACAAAAAAGAGAAAACAAACACGAAACAAGAAACAAGAACAAGAAACAACAAATACGAAACAAGAACCAAGAACCAAGAACAAGAACAAGAAACATAAACAAGAACAAGAAACATGAACAAGAACAAGAAACATGAACAAGAACAAGAAACAAGAACAAGAAACTAGAAACAAAAACCAAGAACAAGAAACAAAAACAAGACAAGAACAAGAAACAAAAACAAGAAACAAAAAACGTGAAACAAGAACAAGAAACAAGAACCAAGACCAAGGCCAAGACCAAGACCAAAAAACAAGACCAAGAAATAAGAAACAAGAACAAGAAACAATTATACTATAGAAACAATTAGAACAAGAACAAATACAAAAAAAATGAAGATTTCATCCAAAAGTCTACTGTATTGTTTGGAGCTCACGTGCTTTTTTCTTTTAGGAACATTCAGAGTTGTTCATATTTGTAAGCTTATCCTTCCGATCCATTTCCCTCCTCTCTAAGCCAACCTCTAATCAACATACACGCCGGCGCGCACAAATAAATACGGACGCACGGCGCTTCCCGCCATTAATACGCTCCGTGGGCTGGATTAGCTACAGGAATTCTGAAGAAGAAGAATAGCACGAGCAGCAGAATGATGTCACTATATGCTTCACGTCATGGAATCGCTGGTCTCACGACGCCGTGTACACTGTGACGAATTTCATGTTTCACGTCACTCATCCGAAAGGCACGCTCTTCCAGAGCTGACTGTTGTGCACCACCCAGCCTCTTTCAGGGTTGACTGTTTGATGGGAGTAAATAGTGGCTCCAAAACTTGCAAAAATGAATTAATTATTATTCAAAATGTTGAAGAGGTACAATTCCTGGATTACGAACTCATTCAGTATCTCCCTTTAATCCCCCTCCCCCCCCCCCCTGATCCGCACGGCAATGGTACACACAAACACAAACACAAACGGCAGAATGGCACACACAAACACAGACGGCAGACACACGGCGGCGCTTCCTACCGAATATACGTTCTGTGGGCTGGCGTAACCACAGCCATTTTTAAGAGTAAGGTTTAATGGCCCATGCCAACAAAGCCTCTTCTGTAAGAGCTTGCATGAATATTCCACCTTTTCCACAGTACTTCGGCAAATATCACACAAAAATAAATGAAGGAGAACATCGCGCCATCTCATACACATGTAAACACTGACGTGCTGGTGATTTGCGTCAATTAGAAACAGTGTATAAAACACTGACGAGTTTGGTGCTTTTACGTCAACGTCACTGTTTGATTCTTCTGAGGAAATCAAGGAGTCTTACTTTTGACATTTTTTCCGCATTGAACTTCTTTTTTCGAAAATGTTGAAGAGACACAAAGCTGGCTAACGAACTCATCCAATGTCTTTCTACAAACTAGTCATATCCAAAATTTAAAGTGCATATAATCAAAATTGCGGACTCTATATGGGTCAACCGACTTTCTATAAACGGTCTTTTATGTCTTCAATGAGACATCCAATTACAATATGCTCGGAGGCTCTCTTAGCCACCCACTTAATACAGTATTTTGCCAAGTTTCAAGTTTGTGCGTACAGTAATATCGGAAATTCTCGTGTTTACGTACATAAGCACACACATACATACATGCGCACATACGACGTTCAACAGCAAGGTTAGGGTGGCTAGACGTGACGTCATTTTTTTTCTTGTTACTTCTTTGCCAGACCATGCCCGCCTGTTATGCCCTTTGCAATCTACGGAACGCGCTCCGACCAACCCCATCCTAAAGTCTACCGTATTGAAAATACGGTAGACAAAAACTAGAAACAAGAACCAAGACCACGAAACATGAACAACAAAAACAATAAGAACAACAACAATAATAATAACAGGAACAAAAAAAAATAGGAACAACAAAAAAAAAAAACAATACAACAACAGCATCAACAAGAACTAGAAGAACAAGAACGTATATTGTTTATTGTCATTTTCCTTTCTGTGTTACATTTCAAAACAATAACAGACAAGAAACTGCCTCCATTTCCTTACACTCGCACCGCTTAGCTCTTGAGAGGGATGTGTTTCTGGCTAGCACACAATTTCAACTGTGTTTCTCAGCATATGCGAAATAAATAAACTTACGCACCGTCTCAGATACACCTCTATTCATCTTCTAGACACGCGGACTTTCACGAAACTGGAAGGCCCAATGGGAATCGATGTCTTTTGCTAGTTTAGTTTCAGATCAAGAGGGCTATTCCTTAGCTTCCACACACGATAAACCCGCTCAGAGCCGAGGAACAAATCTAAACACCACCCAACTGCAAGAGGCATAGATCCTCATGAGCCCCCGCAGTTGCGGGGGCTCATGAGGACCTATGCCTCTTGCTGACACCACTTGGAATCCATGTTCCTAGGACAGCTATTGTTATTTTGGTCTTTTGCAGAAACACAATTAGCGTCAGCTGGTAGTGAACGGATTAAGACAAACAGCTCGTAAAAAAAAAAAAAAATCCCCGGCCTGCAGGTGTGCTGCAGGGACATTAGCAACACATGCCTTTATGTCACAAGTGTGGGCATTATCCATCACCGATGAGGCTGTGTGGCCTTCAACACGAACTGCAGAGCGAACAGTCAACAAAATACAACAGCGTCCAATAATGCGTGTACACAACTCCTAATAAGCCCATCTCCGTCAAACACAGATGTAACGAAAACAGCAAGAGGCACAGATCCTCGTGAGCCCTGCGCAATTGCGGGGGCCCATGAGGATCTATGCCTCTTGCGCGTGTCACTTTTGTCGCTCATCACACCAGCTATTCCGTCATATCCATCGCTCATCATTACGGAGACACTGTGTGCAGAATCAGTGGGATAATAACAGCCAAGCGCAAGTGAGGTAAGCTTACAAATGACGTCATTGACATCAGACGCTGATGACGTGACCTTGTTGATAACGTTCCCGAACTACTGCTGATCGTTAAACCAAATCACGAAATCTTTTGAAAACCTTATAAACGCGTTATCAAGTTGCATTTTCTGCATTCTGAAGGAGTCAAAGTCTGCACTACATATACTGTGCCTCATTTTATGAAAATAAAAAGTTTACACTAAGAGCAGAGTTATCGTGAAACTTCATAAACTGAAGAAAGTATGGTATATTCCTTAACCTTTACCCAGCATGGCAGGAGTGACGCTTTTGGGAGAAACCACGGCAGCTGACAATTTTGCATCAAGAGATTTTCATAACGATTTAACCATTCTGTTTTGTGGCTGAAGCGATACACAGACGAAACAAAATGCTTCCATTAACGTTTGTTTGGAGACAAAATACCTAACGGCGGTTGAGTTATCGACGTTTACAACGTAATTTTGTTTTCTTTCGGATTAGCAGCAGCCAGTCTCTACTTCCACACAAAAACAAAATTCTGATTTTTAATATACTTATTGTCTGATATTCTGCATGTACAATTTTCAAGAAATCTAATGGAGCTCATGTCAGATTTTGAAGTTAGCTTTTAAAAAACCATCGTGTGCACATTTCCTAAATGAAGGCAAATGACTGCGGCCTGCGCCATCATGATTTTGCCCAACCTTCTGTAATTGACTTTGAATACCTCATTCCAGAGGCACTCCATGCCGGAGGCAACGCTATACGACACTTCCGCGGCTATTGATGCGCCCGGCAACGCCATACGACACTTCCGCAGATATTGATGCGCCCGGCAACGCCATACGACACTTCCGCATATATTGATGCGCCCGGCAACGCTTTACGGCGCTTCCGCAGCTATTGATGCGGGGCCCCTGAAACGAGTTAATTAGACTTGGGCAGATGCATGAAGCCTTGTGGCGAAGTAGTGGAGCGGACAGAATAATTGTTCTGACAATCCAATGACAAGCCACTCTCGTCTCATTTCCTGCAGCATGGCCGTTCTTCCACGTAACCGTTTAGAGTGAAGAAGCTAGTTGTCAAATTTTAGTTTCATCTGCAACCTGCCGACATAATTTTGTCAAGCATTGCAGCTTCCTGCATCCAAGACAGTACCATTAATTTGTCCGACTTGTCAACAGAACGTAAAAGAAGCTTCTTAGCCATTTTGGCTGTCCGGTAGCAAAGAAGTACCCAACGGAGAAAGAAACACACTTAGAAAAGACGGTTACGTCACAATTTATTAATATTTCGGGTAAATACCCTTTGTCAAAATAGACAAACAGACAAAGAGATCAGTCGCTACTTATCTTCATTCGCAGAAGGAATGTGGCTTGGCAGTCACCTTTTTGGTCTGGATTGCCCGGTAGCGCTTTATGTCGCATTCCTACAGGAATAACACCCTGACATCCTACAGGAATAACAACCTGACATCCTACAGGAATAACACCCTGACATCCTACAGGAATAGCACCCTGACATCCTACAGGAATAACACCCTGACATCCTACAGGAATAACACCCTGACATCCTACAGGAATAACACCCTGACATCCTACAGGAATAACACCCTGACATCCTACAGGAATAACACCCTGACATCCTACAGCAATAACACCCTGACATCCTACAGGAATAACACCCTGACATCCTACAGGAATAACACCCTGACATCCTACAGGAATAGCACCCTGACATCCTACAGGAATAACACCCTGACATCCTACAGGAATAACACCCTGACATCCTACAGGAATAGCACCCTGACATCCTACAGAAATAACACCCTGACATCCTACAGGAATAACACCCTGACATCCTACAGGAATAGCACCCTGACATCCTACAGGAATAACACCCTGACATCCTACAGGAATAACACCCTGACATCCTACAGGAATAGCACCCTGACATCCTACAGGAATAACACCCTGACATCCTACAGGAATAGCACCCTGACATCCTACAGAAATAACACCCTGACATCCTACAGGAATAACACCCTGACATCCTACAGAAATCATCGCGACATAAAGCGCTACCGACACCCAAGGGCGGGTCAGATGTGGTGTAGTATGCATGATCTTGGATAACCATCGGCCCGGCCTAAGCTAGAAGACGTAGCCTACTGTCACAACATTGGGTTAAGACTTATGGTTTGGAGCGAGCAGGCTGTTTTCATTGATACCGGTTTTAGGACACTTTAACAGAATTCAAAATGTAAACCTTCCAAATTTCGAAAACCTCAGTATAGGTCTTTTGACAGCGGAACGCACATGGTTTTTCGAAAATATCTCCACAAAGTAACACTTCCCTATATAAATCTTAGAACAAACACCATTCAGTGACAGTTGACCTAAAACGATTCACCTTTACGAAAATCGAACAATGTGTCAATGTTGCTATACAGTAGTAAAATTTCGGAATTTTTTCATAAAATGACTTTACATCCCTAAATCTGCCCCAGATTTATTCAGCCCAGTAGAAGAAAGATCCAGTTCACGTGAATCGGCCAAGTTTTTAACCTTTAATCAGCGCAGGCATACATGAAGTCTAAATGCTTGACCCCGATATTGAAATCTCGTCGGGGCTCTATTTAGGATATTGAAAATGACTTGTTTTTGTCTTTTCGCCTTTTTTTTTTTTTTTTTTTTTTTTTTTAGGACTTCAGAGCAAAGTTGACAAATCATAATTATGAGTTTGGCAAAATGTTAGGTCAATTAGCACTAAATGATATTTGTTCATAAAAATCTTTCTTTGATGAGATATTTGGTGAGAAAACGTTGTGCGCTGTGATGTCAAATGGTCTATAGCTTGCCTGAGCTGGCATTTTTACACCGCGTGAATGTGCTGTGTCCGTGTTCAGTGTATGAGTGAATACCCGCGTTTCACGTGAGCATGCCTGTTGGGTTCCGCTTACGACTGTTCTGAGCCGATTTGCAACTGGGATAAATCTGACTAAATAATTCTATGTACATTTCTTCAAATTGTACCATTAAATCTCAGCGGTTCGCCTCTGGTCACGAAGAAATTCAGACTTCCATTTAATGAGACCTTAACCCATTCAGCCCTGACGCACAACAGCATGAGATGGGTCGACCACGATAATTCAAGGGTAGTGCCATGAGGATCTATGTCTCCTGCAGTTGGATCATGTTCACTATTATCTCGGCAGTGATGTGTTTAGGATGTGATTGTGGTACTGAAGAAAACTGCAAAAGTCAAATTTCCATCAGTACCGTACACCCTCCTTGTCCCAGAACCTTACGCCACACTCTTCAGAGTTCAAGGGTTTGGAGACTTTTTCCGTTAACCCCTTCAACGTGAACGCGACCCAGCCGCAAGAGGCATAGATCCTCATGAGCCCCCGCGACTGCGGGGGCTCATGAGGATCTATGTCTTTTGCTGAGACCAACCTCCATCCATCTTCCTCGGACTGTTGTGGCTTGCTTGGTCATTGAATGAACATAGATTTCTGAAACCAAATAGACGTGCAGTGGTACGGGAGAGGTTAAAGCGATCAGCTCCACGACAGGCTTTTTATTTTTATTTTTTTGTTGTAAATTTCGACGAAACAACGGGTTCTCAATGTTGTCTTGCCTAAGCTAACAATCCTCTACCCTTCTTTTCACAATCCACGTGAGTAGGCACACGCGCCTGAGGCTTTCCACTGTCTTTGGACCAAAAAAAAAAAACGGAAGAAACTTTCCTGCGTGCAAAGGAGAAAAAAGAGCACAAAAAGTCTTCCATTTTACCATGTTGACGTTTCATAATTTTCGTTAGGCCCTTTGTCCAGCGTGATTGTAAGACATGCCGTAAACATTTATAATGGGATATTGCAAACTATTAATCCGTGACTGCCTGGAGTGAGTCGCTTGATGAAATAATGAATAATAATTACGGTATTTATAATGCGCTTATCTTATAATAATTATAACTCTAAGCGCGCACTCACAACTAGCGTACGCATGCGCACGCCTTAGACAACGACTCACGTACCACAAATACATTACGACAGTCGAGCTTGGGGTGGGGAGTGTGGTGATTAGTGCTAGAACTGTTGAAAGAGGTGAGTTTTGAGGGCGGACTGGAAGGAGGAGAGAGAGTGTTTCTGACGCAGAGAGAGTGGGAGAGTGTTCCAGGTGGATGGACCGTATACAGAGAAGAGTTCGTAACCATTCCGGACTATGGCTTAGTTTCATCATAAAGGAAGGTGGATATTCAAGACTCAAGATTCAAGAAATTGTATTGTCCATTGAAGGATATTTGTCATTGCCTGCCGAGCGTAGGTCAAGGTTAAAAACATAATATCTCCATTACAAATCAAACAAACAGCATGGCTAAATCTCTGACTGGACAAAAATATAAAATAGTACGTTTTGACACTAGCATCATACGCACGCCCAGACACGCAATATGCAATATGACGCCTTCCCGCCCACGGTACGTGAGTTGATTTTGTGAAATCATTGTTCGTTTATGGATAAAAAAAAAAATAAAAAAAAAAACGTCCAAGAAACATGGGTTGTTGTTTTGTTTTTGTTTTTTATTTGGGCTCAGCAAGAGGCATAGATCCTCATGCGCCCCCGCAGTCGCGGGGGCGCATGAGGATCTATGTCTCTTGCAGTTGGATCATGTTCACCCTTTCTCGGCAGTGAAGGGGTTAAACAGTTTTCAACATCGAAACAGTCGTCAGTCGTTGGTTATTACGCTTGGCTAGTTTTGTTCCATCACCGTAAACTCGCTTGTCCCTCTGCTACAGCGTGTGCCTTCGATGTTCATCAGACGCCGCGCTTTACACACACCGTCCGAGCTCGATCCAGAAGTCGGTCAAGAGAGACGTAGCCGGCATGGTCAGCCGGTCGCTCCACCACCACAACAACGTCCTCACCCATCTTGGCCCCCGCGCCCCCGCCCATGCCATCTACTTCAGGTTTTGTGGCAGTCGGAGCGTCTGGGTTGCTGAGTCCACACCGCAAAAACCCAAAGCGCAAAAGATCATCGTGCCGACGTCGGCCGCCGTTGTTCCGATGGCCTTTTGCGCATTTGGTAGTTCCCACTGAACCTCAGTCCATCTGCAAGAGGCATAGATTCTCATGAGTCCTCTGCACCGCACGGGCTCGCGAGAATCTATGCCTCTTGCGATGGCAATCATAGATATTCCGCATTTACATCCCAAGGTACAGGAATTATTCCGGACCACTTCTGCTACTCGAGGTGATGTGAAGTAATCGAAAGGGAGTGGGTGTCGCTACTCATTGTGACTTTCGTTCACACTAGTTCACACTAGTTCACACTAGTTCTTTGTCCTGTGCAGACGAGTAATAATGTACACTGACGGAAGTCAGCAACAAACAGATTCATACAGGCATCAACATTGTAATGAATAAGCCCACGCCTCCTACGGAATCGGGCGATTCAATCCAGCCTATGCACACACCCTTCCCCCACCCCATCCCCCCACCGCCACCTCCTCCTCCCACCCACTCCGCCCCGTCCCCCCCCCCCCCACTCCTCCTAAAATGATCTGCATGTTTTCTACCCTGTTTTGGAAGACGGAAAACGCAGATACCAGAATATGTAATAAAATACAGTAAGTTGTGGATATAGCCAAACGTCTGGGGATCCAAATTGTGTGGTGCCGTATCGGACTTTCTTGTTAATTAAGCGAAGTAATTTATCAAAGTCGGGATCTCTGTTAAATATTCTAAATTTGTTATATCCCACCTTATTGTGAGCGAAAGTTCAAGTGGGTTGTTCCACCACAAACAGATCTGACATGACGCCTGATTAGACAGGTTTTCTTGTAGGGACAATATACTAATTGGCACTGCTTTTGAACTAGCACGGTCACTGTATCCCCTCCCTCGCTGCCAGTCAAACGAACAAAAGAACTAAAGCTGCCATTCTTGGCTTACACACTCCTATCTTCGGGTTGTTCGTTGAGAGAAACCCCTTTACTTCCCAGAAAAAGTAACTCGATCCAAATGCAAGAGACATAGATCCTCATGAGCCCTCGTAGTTGCGGGGACTCATGAGGATCTATGCCTCTTGCTCAAACCACTTTGTACCCATGTTCCTGAGACGGCGATGACTCTTTCCCTTTGAAATACACAACCAAGATTTCAAACAAACAGTTTGCGTCAAGAGGCGGTAAAATGGTTAAACTAGCAGACGACTCTGACCACACTCGCCATTTGGCACCGGAGGTGGACGAGTTCCTGTGTGCGCGCGCCTGTGCGGCGGCGGTAAATGAACAAATGTATCCTAATGTCTGTCGTCTGCCGTGCGGCGTTAGCGCTGACTGGTCCCCATCACGCAGTTCCCATTGTCTCCGCACAGCGCCGTAACCGCCGTCACTTAGCTGTGTATGCACGTGCCACACGCCTTCGGACTTGGCGCGCGCGGGACGACTAACCAATGTAACCATCCCTAAGCCAACACGTCACGTCTGCAAGAGGCATGGATTCTCATGCCTTTCTGCGTAGCAGGGAGGCATGATAATCTATGCCTTTCGCTGGTACCCCTCGTCCGCACATTAGCCGCGAGAAGCAACCATTCCAGCATTTGTAACTGAATCTTTTTCTGGCTGTGCATTTTGCTTGTTCGGCCGTCATTCATGCCCTGTTACAACTCTGTGTCTCAGACGAAGGACACCCTCAGGTTTAAGCCTGCAACTGTTATAGAATCAAGCGGTGCAGTGTGTAGGAAGAGGGGTAGGGTGGAGTTGGGGGGAGGAGGAAGGGTGCGCGATACTTGGGGACGGGGAGGGCTTGTAAGAAAGCGCGTGCGTTGTGTGTGCGTGTGCGTGTGAGTGTGTGCGTGTGTGTAATATTAGCGGCAGTGTGTATATAAAAGCCGCGAGGGGTGTTCTTCAGTCTCTAACAGGTGCGACAAAGGGAGGGTCGACCCTGACAAGTTTCTCCTCAACTCTTGAGGTTACTACCCTCAGTGCTGAGGTTCTTACGTAACTTCTCCTTAACCCCCTCGTGCATGCAGCCACCGGTGCTGTTCACAGCACCGGTGGCCGCATTCACAAGGGAGTTAATTTTTTGTCCAACTTTCAGCTCACACACTCGACTAACTCTAACACACGATAGTTCAGAAACTATAAGAAACCCGTCAAAGCCTTTCTGCTGTTCAGTCCTTAAACAAACCGTTTCTTCACGTCACAGGCTTGGCTGACGTCATCAAACACCGCCGCAGTTCTCCGTTCTCCGTCACATCGTCCAGCCAGCTCACTGATCGAGAACCCTCCGAACAGGTAAGGTTTGTTTTCGTCCTTTCGCCGTTCGGACTTGCATCAACAGCCCTTCTTTATTCTCCTTGTTTCTGTTTCTCACAGGTCATCACAAAATTTCTTACCAGATCGCAGTTAGTAAAAAGGTTCCGGGCCGATGCCGGCCGTCGATGTCCCGCGCGTGTACGCGGGACATCGACGGCCAACACCAACCCGATGAACCTTTGCCTGCTGGATCGCTTACTCAGTAGTTGACTTTGACACATGAAAATGTCTTTGTCCCCGAGATCAAGAATGCAGATCATGTGAATACCGTACCGTGAAATATTGAAACATCTGACGAGCACTAAAAATTAAGAACGAACGAAGACAAATTATTTAACCCTTCACAGCCGAGAAAAAAATGATCGCGAACTAACTGAAGAGGCATAGATCCTCATGAGCCCCCGCGACTGCGGGGGCTCATGAGGATCTATACCTCTTCCTGAGACCACGTTCATTGCGCAGTTTTTGGCTTTTGGGTCGTTTGGTGAACACGGATTTCGGAAACAAAATGAACGTCCGTTGGCAGGGATAGGGTTAAGGGGACAAAGTAACACTAAAAGGAAAAAAAGAAAATAATGAAAGTAATTTGACAATGATAATGCTTACGTTGCTCGAAGAAAATGGGACTGCACAATACAAACAAACAAACAAACAAACAAAACGATGTCGTTCGTTTTCCGTTCTGCATTTTCGAATGTATTGCACGCTGTCTTAGTTCTATGACTGTGACCGCCCCAAAAAAAATCTTCTTTTTTTTTAATTTACATTTTATTGTTTGTGTGTGTAATAAACATGAAAGCGGAAATAAAATATGCCGCTTCACGTGTATCACACGCACAGACAACAGACAATGAGGTATTCAGGTTACAACGGACCTTTCCAGATCAGTTCCATTATCGGCGCCTGCCTTGTATGTCGGTCAGATACCTGGCGATTTTGGTCTACCGTATTGAAAATACGGCAGGCTTTGAAATGGGGCTGATCGGAGCGCATTCCGGAGCATGCACATGACGTATTTGGCGTGCGGGGCAGAAATTCTGGCAAAGAGGAAACAAGATAAAAATGACGTCATGTTTAGCTACGCAAACCTTGATAGCGAAACGTCTTTTGGGGCGCCAAAGCGCCGTGTGTGTGTGTGTGTGTGTGTGTGTGTGTGTGTGTGTGTGTGTGTGTGTGTGTGTGTGTGTGTGTGTGTGTGTGTGTGTGTGTGTGTGTGTGTGTGTGTGTGTGTGTGTGTGTGTGAGACAGCGACTAGAGCCCGCGTTTTACGACGGACAAGCTTGAAATTTTAGGATATTGTCCCTAAAAGAATTATATCGAGACCGTTGACGATATTTTTTATTAAGATGCACATTGCCGAGAAATGGCCGTTTCACAAAACCGGTTGATTCACACTGGAGTCCAT
Organism: Semisulcospira habei; assembly: GCA_036245525.1. Lineage (NCBI taxonomy): Eukaryota > Metazoa > Mollusca > Gastropoda > Semisulcospiridae > Semisulcospira > Semisulcospira habei. Next base: position 8,478,691 of record BTPG01000006.1, read on the forward strand.
AATTTTTCTTATTTTTACTAGATATTTTTCGTATAGCTAGATAAAAGGGAGATATTGAATGAGTTCGTTTAACCAGCATTGTATCTCTAGAACTTTGTGAGTGATAATTAAATATTTTTTGAAAATATATATATATTTCCACGTTTTTTTTAAATTAATTTCACGAATTATATGTGTTAATCTTAAAACAATTGAATCTTTTCTACGAAAGAAAAAAACAATCTTCGCATTAATAATCGCATGAATTTTCAAATAACGTATTTGCACAAACCTACAGTTTGTCTCGGCTGTCCGGTACGATTATGTCAATTGTGACCTGTATGCCCTAGATGTGAAAATCAATTTTCTGCACCACTTTTTCGGAGTCATTTGTAAAACAGCTAACATAACTTTAATTTCTCTTTTACGAAAAAAAAAAAACAAGAACAAAAACTATCTTCTCTCGCAAGAAAAATAAAACCTTCTTTCGCATGATTTTTCATAAACAGTGTTTGCATAAGCCCGCTGGGGTAGGATTAGATCAAATTGTGACCTGTAAGCCCTAGGCGTGAAAATTAGCAAGAATGTTGCAAAGTTGATCCTCTGATACGTCAAATGTTAGTACTGCGATGAGTGACGTATCACATGGAGTGGTCACTATGAACACGGCGTCGTGGGACTAATGATGCCATGACGTCAAGTTTGAAGTGACGTCACTTCGCTGCTCGTGCTATTATAATCTTCTTCAGAATAGCTGTGCTACGCCAGACCACAGAGCTTACGAATGGCGGGAATCGCCGTGTGCCCGTCTTTCTTCCTGCGTGCCAGTGTGTGTGGATCAGAGGGTGGGTTAGAGTAGAAGGAGATGGATTCCTGTCGCTACACGAACCCACAGAGCGTACTAATGGCGGAAAGCGCCGTGTGTCCGTCTTTATTTGAGTGCGCCGACGTGTATGTTGACCAGAGGTTGGCTTAGAGAGGAGGGAAATGGATCAGCATAATAAGCTTAAAAATTGAACTACTCTGAATATTCCTGAAAGATAAACGCATCTGAGCTCCAAACAATACGGCAAACTTTGGGATGAAATCCTCATCTTGTTTATTTATTGTCTTCCCTGTAGATTTCTAAGCACGATGTAAGATGGCACGCACCTGAGTCCGGTCATTTGGGGCATGCAAAGAAAATTAAACAAATAAAAATGCGCGTGCTTTGCTCAAATATATTTTAACTCATTCTACCCCAAGACCGAAATCCCCCAAATGTTGCCGTTGTCCTCAGAAGACTGCTTTGCAGTGCAGGACACAGATCGACCATGATAATTCAAGGGTGATGCCAGAATAGCTTGGCGCCCATAGGCGCCAAGCTATTCTGGCATCACCCTTGAACTATCATGGACGATCCTTATCTTGCTGTGGTGTGTCTGGGGTAGAATGAGTGAAGAAAGTGAATAAATAGAATGAGATGCATAAGTAAATAAATAAGTAAATAAATAAATAAATAAATAAATAATTAGGTTTGCTTCGTCTCTTTTCATGAGATCTTTTCTAAATGTGCCCTTTCGAATTTTATTTTGCGGAATTTCTTAGCAGTTGATAGTGTCGGCAATGAAATCCCCAACGAATATCATAAGATCGAGCTTCACATTCATCGAACGTGCCTTTGGCTTTCTGTCTTCCCGCATACTATAAGTTCTAGCACTACATTTTTTTTCTTCCCAAGATTTTACCACCTTTCACTTTTCACTCATTCAGCCCGAGGCACGTATTTCCCAAACTTTGGAGGCGTCAGTAACGACTATGCACCTCTTGCAGGAGATAGATCGACCATGATAATTCAAGGGTAGTGCCAGGTTAGCTTGGCGCCGACAGGCGCCAAGCTAATCTGGCACTGCCCTTGAATTATCATGGTCGACCCCATCTCCTGCTGTAGTGCGTCAGGGCTGAATGGGTTATATATAAAAAAAAAATTTAAAAAACTATAGCGATAGGTAAACTGACGATTCAAGGGTAGTGCCAGTTCAGCTTGGAGCGTGAACAGGCGCCAAGCTATAATGGCACTATCTTTGAACTATCTTGACAGCTACGGCTGGTCAACACAGTCTTAGTAGACGTGTCCCAAAATTGCGAAAGTCGATCGTCACTAGGTGTAAAAACCGTTGAAAAGAAAGCCGCATGCAGTTCTATGTAAAGATGTCGGAGGGACCTTGTGCAAAAGGTCCTCGGGGCCGACGTCGGTCTTGGATGGCCCGCGCACGGCGGCTGTGCGCGGGCCATCGAAGGCCGACGTCGGCCCATGGGACCTTTTTGCTTACTGGGGCACATGGAAAGTTGATACGACAAGGTGCGACCTTTTTGAACGGGTCCCAGTGGGGTATCGCATAGTCCTGCGGCAAAGAGTGCAGTTTTGCGGGCACACCCAAGGTCTTTTAGATAGCTTTTCAAGTTTCATGCTCCGCCGAAGGACAGAATAGCGTGCATAAAACTGAACACGGGGGGGGGGGGGGGGGGGGGGGGGGGGGAGGGGGGGAGGGGGGGCGGGGGGGGGGGGGGGAGTGGTGCATGAACGGTCCCTGCAGACAAAATGAAGATCAATTATGAGAATGAAAACCCAATTATGAAAGTGAAAATCAAATTTGGGAAATGTTTATGATTGATCACTGTGTTTTTGCAATCCAGTGAAAGCGTAAAATAAATGCTAGAGAAAAACGAACCATGACAAAAATTGAGGCAATTTTAGCTCCGTTTAGTTTGTGTACGGTTCACCTGATATGTATCTGTGTTGCAGTATGCCTTCGCTAGTTCAGCTTTCGCTTCCAAGATGACTTTATTGACTTTATTGTTTCTGTGATAGAAAATAATCATACACAGCAAAAATTGTCTTGCCACCGCAATCCGCTCATTTGCTTTTATTTTCATAATTCTGTCACATTTTGTAGATGTATGGTCAGAAAACAAACCAAATCTTATCAAACTCAAACATAAATTTCAAAATTTTTGAAAATAGATTTCCCAGGCGTGTGTGTGTGAGCGTGCAAAGGATAACCCGTTTACCCTCACGACCACATTTCCAAAATTGTGAAGGTGTCGCCCAACGACTGTGATACCAGTTTTGCCGGCGATGAAACGACACTGGAAATTCAAGGGTTGTGCCAGATTAGCTTGGCGCCATCAGGCGCCAAGCTAATCTGGCGCTACCATTTGAATTATCATGGTCGATCCTTCCGCTGCTGCAGTGTGTTTCGGGGCTAAATTAGTCAATTTCGCTCTTTTTTTCATTGTGGCCCGAAAACTGTGCCCCCATTGATGGGTTACTTTAACTCATTCTGCCCGCCACGCACCAAAGCCAGATATGGCTCGACCGTGATAGTTCAAGGGTGGTGGCAGAATAGCTTGGCGCCTATAGGCGCCAAGCTATTCTGCAACCACCCTTGAACTATCATGGTCGATCTGTCTCCTGAATTGTAATGCAGTCCTCATAGAATAACTCCAAATTGTGGATATTTTGTACCGAGCAGACGACAAAGGCTATCTTGAGATAGTCTTTGTCGCCTACTCGCCTGCATTGGTGCGTTTTTTACGGGTTTCGTGTACACCGGAACAGATCGGTTGCATTTTAGCCCTGTTTTTACTGTGGCCCAAACAAGTTTGGGCCACAGTAAAGAAGAGGACGAAAATGCAAAGGATCTGGTCCGATGTCCGCGAAAAGAAGAAGAAAAAACAAACTCAATGGCGACACAACGGGATCAGATGTCTGCAAGGAAATGCCACGGATTTTTAAATGATCGTGACAGTCTTTGCAATTTGTAGCTGAAGGGTACTGGAATGATAGAACGATGGAACAATGGAACGTATTCCCATTGTGCATCTCTGTTTGCAGTCAAATTAACTGAATTCCCATGTCCTTTTTTGTACCAATGCACGGACATTTTTCAACGTATTCTTCTTCGTCATAATGCTGTGTTTATGCGCGTATCGCCAGCCACAAAACAAATACCTTCAACTGTCATTTCGCAAGACCCAGTACGTCCATCTTTTCTAGAAAAGCGATATTTTCTTTGTAAAACAAGTTTTTAACCCAATTCAGCCCTGACGCACTACAACCTGTTGGCGCCACGCTAATCTGGCAACTACCCTTGAATTATCATGGTCGATTCATCTCCTGAAACTGGTGCATAGTCATTAGATGACGCCTCCAAAATTTGGGAAATACGGCCGTCAGGCTGAATGGGTTACCTATGGTGGAACGATGGAACAATGGAATGTATTGTATTCTCATTGTGCATCTCTGTTTGCAGTCAAAATAGCCCATTCAGCCCCTGACGCACTACAGCAGGAGATGGGTCGACCATGATAATTCAAGGGTAGTGCCAGATTAGCTTGGCGCCTGTCGGCGCCAAGCTAATCTGGCACTGCCCTTGAATTATCATGGTCGATCCATCTCCTGCAAACTGGAGCATAGTCATTAGATGACCCTTCCAAAATTTGGTGATTGCGGCCGTCGGTCTCAATGAGATAACTGAATTCCCTTGTCCTTTTTGCACCAATGCACGGACATTTCTGAATGTATTCATCTTCGTCACAATGCTGTGTTTATGCGCGTATCGCCAGTCACAAAACAAATACTTTTTGCTGTTATTTCGCAAGACCAGTATATCCATTTTTACTAGAAAATCGATATTTTCTTTTGTAGAACAATTTCTTTTAATATCGCTTTTCTCAAAAATGGGCATACTGTTGTTGTTGTTTTTTTTTGGCCAATATAAAGGCAGAAAGTCTTTACGTGCATAAAGTTATAATACTTCTCCATGGCAGGCTTTTAGGGCTAAAATTCGTCAATTCTCGGTTAATAACGGTTGCAACATTCGCATCAACGCTGAAATGAATCTCATTGTGTAGGAGAAAAAGTTCGTAATGTATGTATGGGAAGATTTTTGAAGGGTTCAATGAGTACAATAATATTGTATACGAAGGTCGAGCTTTGCGGCAGGTCCAGCGACAATCTCGTAGGCAGCGAGACTCGAAATGTCTTGGACAGTTTGACATCGGGCAGTGTACACGGTGTGCAGTTCAACACTGGACAGTGTACACGGGGTACGGTGTCCGAAAAAAAATGTATACTATAGTGACTCGTTTAGCGTCACAGTCCACACGAGCAGGCACACGTAACGAAGGTTTTCTGTTCGCACTGTCCCGTGTCGGTGAAACTTTCCCAGGAGAAGGAGGTTCGTTTTACGACCCTCAAACTTCATACGTTTCGCTAACCCTTTGGTCCAGCAGTATCAGATATATTGACCCATTTAACGCCAAAGCCCTACAGCGGCAGACAGATCGACCATGATAATTCAAGGGTAGTGCCATATTAGCTTGGCGCCGTCAGGCGCCAAGCTAATATGGCACTACCCTTGAATTATCATGGTCGATCCATCTCCTGTAACTAATGCATAGTCGTTAGGTGGCACCTCTAAAATTGGTGAAATGCGGCCTTAGAGTCAAAGTGTTAAAACATCAATAAAGGATATATACCAAAAACAATTTACCATTTATTGCCTAGACCTCATCGCTTTAAAGTGTAGTATTTCAAAATTCATAATGGGGCAGTTTAGAGAAATAATATGACCACACACTTTATACCAAAAAAAAATGTCTATCATTTTAGTCCCCTTTTAAGAGATTTTTAATGGAATTAGTTTCTGCAACGCCTACAGAAATAATTAGATTTGATGTCTGGAATGTCAAGCTGAGCTTTCGGAAAATGGAACCCCAAGGGTCACTTGTCGGTCACTTGTCGGGCACTATTAGTTTTTTGCGAAATAAAAAAAAAACCGCGAATTTTAGAAACGTTAAAAGTTCCACAAGAACAACATCGAGACACCATCAAGCCCACTTGCCACAGGTAAAGCTTCGCCAATCTCAGCCGTGCCCGCACTAATCAAACGGGACATGAACGTGCCTGTGAAATCCCTTTATCCTCGGCTCGCCTTCTGTCTGTCACAGAACTTTGCATTGGGAATCCGTTCCGACAAAACATTAACCCCATCACTGCCGAGAACAACTGACCGACACCCAGCTGCAAGAGGAATAGATCCTCATGAGCCCCCGCAGTCGTGGGGGCTCATGATGATCTAAGCCTCTTGCTGAAGGTGAAACCATTTTGCGTCAGAGTTTCTTTGAAGTAAAGTTTACAACAAAACAATCTCCGTCCACCAGCAGAGAGAAGAAAGTATAGCGACAGAACGTTCTCTGTGGAACCTATGGTCTGTGATGACACCGGCGCCGTAAGGTTGAAAAAAATCACAGACCAGAACAAAGATGATATAACGGCACAGACCGGATCGTACCGGGGCCTCATGAATCAATGAATGAATAAATGAATCTTTATTTTACAACGGTTAAGATATTAACAGTCAGTGACTATGTCATTTTTCGTACCTGCCGTTGCTACAACTACGACTAGCTAAGTACAAAATATACATGAAACAGGGACATCAAAGCACAGTGATACAAAACAATTAGTCCAATAAACACAAACATACGCATACGCGCACAAACGCACTCGCGCGTCCACACACACACACACACACACACACACACACACACACACACACACACACACACACACATAATTATGATTGTTAGAATATACACGTACATTCGTGTGTCTACGAATAACTAGATATTATTATTATTTGAGTGATGTCAGATATCTATAAAGACTTGTCTTGAAACTAGATAACGTCGGAGTGGCTTTAACGTAATATGGGAGAGCGTTCCACAGTGCGGAACCCGCAAATGACAAGGTAGATTTAAATATATCTATTCGGGGTTTTGGAACAATATAAAGACCCCTCATATTCCCATGAGGCTCTGTGTGCATGGTAGTGACGTCCTTCCAGTCGAAAGAGATTCTGACATCGGAAGAAAGGCATCGTGACACGCCGCAGTGTCATTGTTGGTGTAGAAACCTCTTCTCTGAATGACAAGCAAACAGTTTCCGTCTGGATAAAAAGTCACGGAGAGAGCTTCTCGGGCCTCTCAGGAAGCGCGTCTGGCGGGCAAGAAATAGGTGCATTTAGATTTGTGTTTCCGCCACGGTCGATGTTACAGAGTTTCCGCCCACGATCGTACATTGCGAATATTTTTGCTGCAGTCCAGAATATCGCACCCTGCGTGCTCAACGACCGGTTTAAAACTCACAATTTACGCTGAACAAATGCGATCACGCAAGAGAAACAAATCCTCATGAGCCCCCGCAATTTCGGGGGTTCATGGGGATCTGTGCCTCTTGAAGCAACATGACGTTTGGGCGGACATTTTGATGTGGCATAGCGTTATCAGTGACTGGGTGACAAGCATGGGATATCGCTCAGTATATCTACCAGCACATCTCGACAACAGCAACGCTGCTGGCTGTCCCTCAAACACGAATAAAATGGATTTTTGTTTTTATTGTCCTTTGTTCTGTTTCTGTGCTTCTGTTTCTGTTCAATTCTGGACAGGGGGAAATTGTATGCTTTCATAACTGAAGGGTCGCAGCTTACTGTTCCACAAAAAAGTAAAACAAGCCCATTCAGCATTCGATTTACAGAGCCGCTGAATTAAAGTTCTGAGAACTGGTATCACCTTACACTCGCATTTTCTCGTCGCTGAAAAAGCGTCTGAACCCAGGCCCTAAGCTCAGATCAGATAACTTTTAAGCTTTTTTACCATGCCGTTAAGAAATTCCTTTGGTTCGCTGTTTGGACACAGACAGGGTCACATTACTGCTTAATTCGCAATCAAGGACAAAATTCAACTTGTAACAAAACGGAAAGTGTCTCGAATTTACATTCAGCGGTCAGTTAAATAGTGTATGTTTTACGATTGTCTGTGTTTATGTGTGATGTGTCATGCTGATTTACTGGTCTCAGTGCCTTGGTTTATCTGACGCCAAATGTGTCCTTGGCATGAGTTGCTACTTGCTAAAAGGAAAATGGAAATTTCGTGAAGTGTTTGGTGGACTCTTTGAACTAAATCCTACACCAGAAAAGGGAAATTGCCCGCCAACAATCGGCCCCCACAAGACAGAAACCAGCGCCACATGTTTGTTGTTCTATCTCACGGCCCTTGCACAGTGAACAATAGCTATCGGGCTCAGGTCGGCCTCAGGGGGCCCGCGCACGCGCGGGCCCACTGGGGCCGACCTCAGCCCGATAAGCCTTTTGATGGGCTATGTATACTTCTACGTACAATTATGTACCGTACACCCCCGCTTTTTTGTTTGTTTGTTTGTTTGTTTGTTTTGTTTGTTTGTTTTACAGCAGAGAGCGTGTGTATTGAAGTGTACGGAGCGTGCCCCGTACAGCAGACCGCTAACTTCGCGTTTCAAAGAGAATGAACGTCCTTTGGTGTTTGTTTGGGGTTTTTTGTCCAAACTATCTAGCGTTATTTCAGACATTGATTTTCATGCAAAGATTTTATCGGCAAATATTCTGTGCTTGGAAATAACTGACGTGAGTTATCTTAGAAATCTGAAAGCGATGACTAACCTTGAAGTCCTCACGCACAGAAATAGCGTCCATGTCCGTACATCCACAGCATGTCATGGGAACCTACACCATTGCACGGCCAAGATGTCTGCAGCTGTGTTATTCTAGTTAATATATAGGACTGGGTCAGCCTGTCATGTTTATACGTCATTTCAACGCTGTTATGTCTTCATACACCTACGCAAATTTTTTTTAGATAGGACAACGATGTCGAGCACTTTTCTTGCTTGCAGTAAATATCGAAGAAACATAGTTTCTTCGTTATTTCCTGCAAGCAAATCAAATGCTCACCATTTTATTTAATATAAACATTTTTCGTAAGTGATTGCAGACAAGTGTAAAATAACACTTTCTACATGCTCGCATGAGCAGACGGAATTTTAATTTCCACTGACCCGGTCCCAAAGGACACTTTGTAATCATGGCTTGTGCCGCTCAGGTCCATGTATTTGATTCAATATTCATCTCTGTGTGTGTGTGTGTGTGTGTGTGTGTGTGTGTGTGTGTGTGTGTGTGTGTGTGTGTGTGTGTGTGTGTGTGCGTGCGTGCTTGTGCGTGTATCTGTACTGTGTGTGGGTGTGGCGGGTGAAAGGGGGGAGGGGGCGGTTGAAGGGGTGTGGGGGGGCGGGGGGTCGTGGATGTGTGTATGAATGAGAGACGATTGTATGGAACGAATGTCTTGAAAAGGTTTTTTATTTTATCATGCTTGGTTCGCCTTATCAGCAAAGAGCTATACACGCCTCCAGCAAGCAGTAACACTAGCTCATTTCCGTTTTGATTTGGCCGTCTCTTTCTCCGGTGTCCAACACTTTGATTTCTTTCTGTGCCTCCCCCTAAAACACACTGTCCAACTTGGTTTTCTTGGGGACATGATTTTCTACAATACAAAATAAAATTTAAAAAAATTCTCCAGTTGCATTTATCCCGTGTGTCTTATTCACTGGCTGTAACATTTTAACTCATTGTAGCCCAAGACCGAAATCCCCAAATGTTGCCGTTGCCCTCTGAAGACTGCAGTGCAGTGCAGGACACAGATCGACCATGATAGTTTAAGGGTGATGCCAGAATAGCTTGGCGCCCATAGGCGCCAAGCTATTCTGGCATCACCCTTGAACTATCATGGTCGATCCTTATCTTGCTGTGGTGTGTCTGAGGTAGAATGAGCTAACCCATTTGCTAGGGCTCGTAAGGGTCTTGGCCGTTTGCTGACTCTAGTCACATACGTGTGCTTTGATTCATTGGAGTATTCGGTCATATGAATTTGCCTTCCTTCCAAAGAGAAAACTTTGCCTCTCCACTGACCGTGACGGGTTAAAGTTGCCTTAGAGAGGACGGGCTTTGATAGCTTAACCCTTTGGTTGTCAGTAGCGGGGGGTTTTTGTGTGTTTTTTTGGTCGCGATGATTCCTTGCAGGAATCATCTCGACAACAACCAGCAACAACAACAACAACAACAACAACAAAAAAAAACGCTACCGACAGCCAATGGGTTCACATCGCCAGTACATCGGGTTCTCAATGTTGTCCTGCCTCCGCTAATACTTCTCTAACCTTCCTTTTACCATCCGCGTCAGCAGGCACACGTAAACAAAATGTGCACCTGACTCTAATGCGCATGCGCGACAGAGATATTCTCTACAAACGAAAATGAGGAGCATAGAGGTCTTTCATTTCTCATGTATACTTCATAATTAATAATAATAATAATAATAATAATAATAATAATAATATAATAATAATAATAATAATAATAATAATAATAATAATAATACATAGTTCTTGTACAGCGCTGTTCTCCAGGAAAACACTGGACTCACTGCGCATGCACAACAGCAGACCATCTCTCTCAGACACACGCACGATTATACACTTTTTTAAACCACCCCATCCCTTCCCAACACCTTACATCAACCTCCTCTAGTATCAGAATAAATGGCAGTCAGTCAACAGTCAGCTAAAGATGAGCTAAGTGTTAAATGCCCGACAGAAAAGAAAAGTCTTCAAGTGAGCTTTGATCTGTGACATGATCTGTGTTCAGTACCGAGACGAATTAACACCACACCAAACTGCAAGAGGTATAGATCCTCATGAGCCCCCGCAGTTGCGGGGGCTCATGAGGATCTATGCCTCGTGCCTCTTGCTGACGCCACTTGGACTCCGTGTCTCTGGGACAGCTGGGGTTTTTGGTCTTGAATTGACCCAGATTGTAGAAATGCTCACTGCGTCATCTGGTTTTTGGTCTTGAATTGACCCAGATTGTAGAAATGCTCACTGCGTCATCTGGTTTTTGGTCTTGAATTGACCCAGATTGTAGAAATGCTCACTGCGTCATCTGGTTTTTGGTCTTGAATTGACCCAGATTGTAGAAATGCTCACTGCGTCATCTGGTTTTTGGTCTTGAATTGACCCAGATTGTAGAAATGCTCACTGCGTCATCTGGTTTTTGGTCTTGAATTGACCCAGATTGTAGAAATGCTCACTGCGTCATCTGGTTTTTGGTCTTGAATTGACCCAGATTGTAGAAATGCTCACTGCGTCATCTGGTTTTTGGTCTTGAATTGACCCAGATTGTAGAAATGCTCACTGCGTCATCTGGTTTTTGGTCTTGAATTGAGCCAGATTGCAGAAATGCTCACTGCGTCAGCAGCCACTGAGCGGGTTAAACCGTGGAGCGACCCGTGGCGCAGCGGTTAAAGCGCCTGCCACCAATGCTAGAGGAGCGAGGTTCGATACTCGGTTCCGGCTCTGGCGTCGGACTTTTCTCCTCTAGTAAGTGTCACCGTTAATTCGGGCGGACCGTTGGTGGGGGGGGGGGGGGGGGTCTTTCTCCTGATACTCCGGCTCTTCCTCCCCCACGACTTTGGTATCAATTTCAGCCCACTGAATCAAATTTCAAATATAAACTATTTCAATTTCCAAAACTTGCAGTAGCTGGCTTGAGCTTTCCCTTAGCACCACGTGAATGTTCTGCGTAATTGTACAGTGTGTGAGTGAATGCGCGTGATTCACGTGAGCGTGCTTGTTGGGTTCAGTTCGCGGCGGCGCTTTGAGCCGATTTTCAATTGGGATAAAGCGACTATTTAATGCGCTGATTTATTTATTTATTTATTTATTTATTTATTTATTTATTTATTTATTTATTTAAACAAAATGAATACGTTAGTCCTTTTGGCAATTTTAGTTGGTCATTTTTAGGCACTATTGAAAACAATGCAAACATATGTCTAAAGGTCGCACCGTGACCTATTGACCTTTTTGGCGTGGAGAAGGTCGCATTTTAACACAATCTACCCGAGGACCGAAATCCCCAAATTGTACAATTGCCCTCTGAAAGACTGTATTACAGTTCTAGAGAGAGATCGAACATGATAGTTCAAGGGTGGTGCCAGAATAGCTTGGCGCCTGTGGGCGCCAAGCTATTCTGGCACCACCCTTGAACTATCGTGTTGGATCCATGTCTTGCTGTGGTGTGTCCAGGGCTGAATGAGTTAAAGATGTTTCCACATAAGTTGCAGGGGGGGGGGGGGGGAATAGTCATAAAAATTCCAATTTCCTGAAGAAACTCCATTACATGCAGTTTTTGCACACGAACTTGCAGTAATCAAGGAAGGTGAACATGAACCGAAATATTTAAGATTTGAGTCCATTTCCGTCCACTGACATTTGCGTCTACTGTAATCTAAACTCGTGTTTGTCCCTTTCTGGATTGCCGATCTCAAAGGTCAGCTGAGCGTTAACACCTTCACGGAGGTCACAGAGAAGCAGACACCGTGAGGGTATTATTAATAATCGGTTAACACATTCACTGCAGGGGCCTAACGCTACAAAATTAATGCAAGAGGCATATACCCTCATAATGAGTCCCCCCCCCTCCCCACTTCACCCCCATCCCCCTCACACACACACACACACACACACACACACACACACCACACACCTCCCAAGTTGGTTAGTTCGGGTTTAACGTCCACAGCACCGAGGTGATCATGGACGGCCCTGACGGGCGGGTTATGGGGGACAGGGAAATCTATTACCCAAGTTGCTAAGGTCCGTGAGCATTTATTCCACAGGCTGACTCTCTTTTCCCGTACCTTTTGGGAGCGTCCCCACTATCAAAACGCCTTCGGGCCAACGACGGCTGCAGTGGGCCCGAGGACCTTTGTTACTGGTGAACTCCGCAGGTAGACCAACTCGCAATGTGTCAAACGTTTGCGTGAGTTCTCCCAAGATATACCCGATCGGGGAGCACGCCCCAAGTGCCCTTCTATTCAAATGAGATGCGAAGCACACGTACACCATGCGAAGCACCAGTACACCATGCGAAGCACCAGTACACCATGCGAAGCACCAGTACACCATGCGAAGCACAAATACACCATGCGAAGCACAAATACACCATGCGAAGCACAAATACACCATGCGAAGCACAAATACACCATGCGTATCACAAATACACCATGCGAAGCACAAATACACCATGCGAAGCACAAATACACTATGCGAAGCACAAATACACCATGCGTATCACAAATACACCATGCGAAGCACAAATACACCATGCGTATCACAAATACACCATGCGAAGCACAAATACACCATGCGTATCACAAATACACCATGCGAAGCACAAATACACCATGCGAAGCACAAATACACCATGCGAAGCACAAATACACCATGCGTATCACAAATACACCATGCGAAGCACAATTCCTCCATGCGAATCACAAGTACACCATGCGAAGCACAAGTACACCTTGCGAAGCACAAATACACCATGCGAAGCACAAATACACCATGCGAAGCACAAGTACACCCTTGCGAAGCACAAATACACCATGCGAAGCACAAATACACCATGCGAAGCACAAGTACATCATGCGAAGCACAAGTACACCATGCGAAGCATCTCATTTGACTAGAAGTGTACTTGTGGCATATTCCCCGAATGGGTGTTTCTCGCAAACGGTACGGTATTGTATGCGTGGACGAACGGTTGTCTCTGGCGCTGAATTTACATTGTTGTGGTCAATGCAGTGAGTGAGTTAATTTCACAGCTACAGAAAACGTGACTGACATAGAGAGAGAGAGAGAGAGAGAGAGAGAGAGAGAGAGAGAGAGAGAGAGAGAGAGAGAGAGAGAGTGAGAGAGAGAGAGAGAGAGAGAAAGAGAGAGAGAGAGAGAGAGAGAGAGAGAGAGAGAGAGAGAGAGAGAGAGAGAGAGATTGAATGAATAAAACTTTATTTTTCAAGGATGGAGACACAGGTCTCTTTTCATATCTGTCCTTGGTAAACTACGGATTGAACACAAAACAACAATTCAATACAGGCAAATGACTTATAAAAACATTGATAAAATAAGCTTCGTTTGTAAACAAAGCAAAATCAGTTTAACGTCAGTACACACACATACATGCACACACCCACACCCACACACGCTAGCACGTACGCACTCACGCGCACGCGCTCACACACACACAAACACACACACACATACACAGACACAATGCTGATTTTGCCGAGGGCGTCACAGTGCAGTTAGATGTGCGAAGAGTCAAATAAACAAACTAAGGTAAATGAACTATAAAAAGACTGTGTATCAGAAAATCAGAGAGAGAGAGAGAGAGATATGATGATGATGATGAATCTTTTTTTTATTCAGGATAAAGCTATTATACAACTCAATGCCGGTCTTACAAGCTGTCCTTTAAACAAAACAACATAACAGGGAAATAAACATAGCATGCAAATAATAACAATAAGAAGAAGAAGAGAAGAAGAAGAAGAAGAAGAGGACGAAAAACTACTGGGGAAAAATAGGCGAACTAATGAAAGGAGAAAAAAAATGGCATTGGAGAATTTCTAACTGCCACCAATACAAAAAGCAAGGGAAATAAATGAGTGCATAGCATTAATATTATACTCGGCTAAGACAGAGAGAGAGAGAGAGAGAGAGAGAGAGAGAGAGAGAGAGAGAGAGAGAGAGAGAGAGAGAGAGAGAGAGAGAGAGAGAGAGAGAGAGAGAGAGAGAGAGATAAAAGAGAGCGAGATCGAGAGATCGAAAGCGAGTGAGAGAGAGAATGGTGACCTTTGACTAGGGATGTCACCAGGTGTCGCTGGGCGGATTATCTCCCGGTGCTAGTGATCCCCTCGCACCGTGACATTTCCACACACGTTTTCTGCCACCACCGGTTTTTTCTGACACCAACATCGTGCCCTTTCCTTTCCTGTTTTCGTGATTTTTGTCGGCGAAATTCCCTGTAGTACCGTGTGAACCTCAGATCGAAGAGTTGAGACCAGTTGTCGCACTTGATCAGCGTCTGTTTTTTTAATCAGTTGTATTTTCGGGGTGGGGGAGTGGGGATGATGAGGTGTGGTTTTGATCCGTTGCCACAGAATTGGAGACCTAACCCAGATGGTTTCAGGAAGCCTCAGTATGAGTATGCCGCGATCTTTGCCAGTAGCAGGTATGCATTGTTATGATCATGTGACTCCTCAAAGCCTACAACGCCTGCATCTTCAGCGCCATCTGTCAGGAACACTATCAACGCTCAAGCCTATTCCTCGCATGGCTTTCGCGCTGAAGATTTGTTCTAGGGCATTCTCCGATTAGACGGGCTCACAAGGATTCCTCAATGGGTGGTGTCTGATTAGCCTGGACAGGCGCCAAGCTAATCAGACACGACCCCTTGACCTAACATCATTTGAGTTGCGACTATGGTCCAGCAGAGAGGCGTTCCTCTGATTTAAACATGAGGCATCGACCGGCGGGAAGGGAGGGGGGGGGGGAGGAGTGAAGAGAAAGGAGAGCCCAAAAGTCATACATCGATCCTGTATTGACGCGCGATTGGGCGCCAGAATTAATCTCCACGACCCATCTCATATTCAACAGGCCCGCTTTGATCACACGCCCGGCCAGCTCAAACCCGCCGAGGAGACGTTGTTGGAACTGTCTGGATAAAAGTCCCACCTTTGCACCTACCGTGACCGCTGTGAGACTGACTAACTGCCCGTGATGGCTGACACGGGTAGTGCCTGATCAACAAGTATGCAGCAAATGGAATTAGCGTCCGAGCCATGCCGCATAAATGCGGCATTGATCGGACGCTAATTTCATTTTGCCGCGTATCTGTTTGCGTCACGTCTGAAAGCAAACGCCAATTGCCGCGTATTTATGTATAACACGTCTCAATGCTAATTTCATTTTTTCCCGCGTATCCGTTTGTGTCACGTCTGAAAGCAAACGCCAATTGTCACGTATTTATGTATGGCACGTTTCAATGCTAATTTCATTTTGCCGCGTATCCGTTTGCGTCACCTCTTAATGCAAACGCCAGTTGCCGCGTATTTATGTATGGCACGTCTCAATGCTAATTTCAGTTGCCGCGTATCCGCTTGCGTCTCGTCTGAAAGCAAACGCCAATTGCCGCGTATTTATGTATGGCACATCTCAATGCTAATTTCAGTTGCCGCGTATCCGCTTGCGTCTCGTCTGAAAGCAAACGCCAATTGCCGCGTATTTATGTATGGCACATCTCAATGCTAATTTCAGTTGCCGCGTATCCGCTTGCGTCTCGTCTGAAAGCAAACGCCAGTTGCCGCGTATTTATGTATGGCACGTCTCAATGCTAATTTCATTTTGCCGCGTATCTGTTTGCGCCACGTCTTAAAGAATGATAACTTTATTTGCCGCAAGATGTCTGTGTGCGGCACGTCTTTTATTCAGCCCCTTGTATCCCCAAGGTCCCGTTTCTCAACTTTTGGAGGTGTTGCCTAACGACTGTGTACCAGTTGCAGGAAATGGATCGACCATGATAATTCAAGGGTAGTGCCAGATTAGCTTGGCGCCTAATTATCATGGTCAATCCATCTCCTACTTTAGGGACTCGGGGATAATAGGGTTAAACTTCACTCGCCGCGTATCCGTCTGCGTCACGTTTCTTCTTCTTCTTCCATAGCACGATCAAAGCCAACAGACAGATTTACTATAATGGCTTTAGAAGAAGAAAACAAATGGAAAAATAACAGGGGACAGATAGAGAGAGATGGAGGAGGGGGCGGGGGAGGGGGGGGGGGGGCTCTACCGTTGGAGTCTCTTATTGAAACAGCCTGACTTCCTTGGAGATATCAGCGCCCAGTTGCATGAATTTTTTCTAGGTCAGTAACTGCCAACAAACTGTCCCCCTGTACAGCTACGAGGTTTTTGCGTGTTGCTCAAAATAGCTTAACCCTTTCAGCACCAAGGTCTTATCCTCAAATTTTGGAGGTGTTGCGTGACGACTATGTACTGACCAGTTGCAGGAGACACGGCGCCAAGCTAATCTGGCACTACCCTTGAGTTATCATGGTCAATCCATCTTGTGCTGCATGGACTCGGGGCTACATGGGTTAACGCAAAGCCGTTGGAGCTATGAGTGGCAGATACTGGCTGTTGAAAATGACGTGCCGCGCGACACAGGGGCCCCCGCCAATACAGCGCCAGTCTTCATCGACTCTTCTAGACACAAAGGAATAGCTGGGAGAGGTGGGCTTAGCGGAGACCGCTAACCGCTAATTCTTTCCCATCTAGCACATTCGCCGACTGGAATGCTCGGGAAGCAGTGAAAGCCGCAACTCTTGACGCGTTTGCACGCGTCAAGAGTTGCAGCCTCCGCTGCTTCTGCTGGGAAGGCTTTTCAGTCAGGGACTGTGCATGGGAAGAAAACAACACTGACGGTACTAGGTAGGACAGTGTATCGGCTGTCGTTGTTGGTTGTGTCCACGTCGTTGGCGAGGGGGCAGAGGCTGAAGGTTAGCTCGCACGCAGACGGATTTGCTGCGTATCTTAATAATAATAATAATAATAATAATAATAATAATAATAATAATAATAATAATAATAATAATAATAATAATAATAATAATAGTTCTTGTATAGCGCTTTTCTCCAGGAAAACACTGGACTCACTGCGCATGCACAACAGCACAACCCTCTCTCTCTCTCAGACACACGCACGATTACACACTACTTTAAACCACCCCATCCCGTCCCAACACCTTACATTCACTTCCTCTAGGATCAGAATAAAAGGCAGTCAGTCAACAGTTAGCTAAAGGTGAGCTAAGTGTTAAATGCCCGACAGAAAAGAAAAGTCTTTAAGTGAGCTTTGAACTGTGACAATGTGGGCAGATTCCGCCCTTATGCATCATCGACACTCGCGAGGTCTTCCGGCGGTGCTGTAGAGGCTGCCATTGGAGTCGACTGGTCATCTCTGACACGATGGAGGTTGCACGGTAGTTGTTTAGGCAGAAATGCGATGCACAACGCTGCACTGGCTCGATCATGTCGATCTCAAATAAGTTAACATGACACCTGTCGATATTACAGAAACATTAACAATACCGGACTATATTTTCAAACTTCTTGGACGCCGATCATTTTAAAGAAGATCAACGAGTTTTACACTTCTTAAACTTAAAAGCACAACAAAGAAATTAACATACCAAAGAAAGTACAGAGGAGCCTTGTATCCAAGTCCAACAGAGACTGCCGCCGTTAGCTACAATAATCTCCGCCCGGTTACCTTGACATCTGTTCACGTGGCGGCCTAATGCATATCTGGCCAAATGACTTTTTCTCTCATTCGAGACGTGCCGCATCCGGATACGCGG
Source organism: Semisulcospira habei (assembly GCA_036245525.1). Taxonomy (NCBI): domain Eukaryota; kingdom Metazoa; phylum Mollusca; class Gastropoda; family Semisulcospiridae; genus Semisulcospira; species Semisulcospira habei. Next base: position 8,496,844 of record BTPG01000006.1, read on the forward strand.
CTGAAAGCCGCGTATCAGGATGCGGCTCGTCTTGCATGAGTTAATTAAGATAGGGGGTAGTGATGCAGGGTGGTAACGTTGGCACTCTACCTCTCTATTAGTCATTTTGAGGCATCTCCAGTTGTGGACTACACTAGCAGTCTCAGTTTAGTTCAGTTCGTTCAAGAAAGGCACATACCCGCCCCACCGTTCCTTTGGATATCGTGCAAACCTTGGTCTGGCTCGCTGTGGACCTCTCATGTTTCAGGTCTGCCCAACACCCCGGCTGCATTTCTTCACGTCATAAATCGGTTTTCCAGTAAACAGTTCATCGCTTTTGTCGTCTCTCTCTCAGCGCTAAATAATTTCAGTAAACAAACACGATGATCACGTTCCATTTCTTTGTCAAATCCGACGGAGATGAAGGAACAATAAAGGATTGGAAAAGGAAAAGAAAACAAAAGAAATCAAACGAAAAAGAAAAGACGCGGAAAGAAAAGAAAATACAAATACAGGATGCTGAACAAGTTTCAGATTTGTGCACCCCCAGTGCTTTTTGTTCCCAGTAGGCAAAAGGCCACCGGGCCGATGCCAGCCGTAGTTGGCCCGAGCACGGACGTGCGCGGGCCAACTGCGGCTGGCGTCGGCCCGATGAATGAGTGCGCACTGGCTGGTTTTTATTTCCACCCTAGGTATCGAATTGTCCGACCCCCGCGGGTCAAATCCAATAAGACAGTTGTTGTCCCTCGGGCCCTAAAACACAGGTTACGGGCCTGATTGAATCCATTTCAATGTCACCCTACCCAGCTTGTTCACTATCACAAACCGGAAAGAAGAGGGGAGAGGAGAGAGAGAGAGAGAGAGAGAGAGAGAGAGAGAGAGAGAGAGAGAGAGAGAGAGAGAGAGAGAGAGAGAGAGAGAGAGAGAGAGAGAGAAGGCACTGTTTACTTCAGCTTCAAAAACTGTGTCTGTCAGCTGGCTATTGAAAATTTCGTTTCAACAGAATTCAGATTGGAGTCTCGTTGCAACAAATTTGAGAAGACCCTGAGAGTTTTAAACGAGAATTCCTTTACATTTAGGGTCCAGATAGTGTCTGAGGACTTTTTATGCAATGAAACAAGAACGTCCACTTTTTAAATGTCAGTTATACCATTTCGCTGCGTTAATAGATTTTATCTTCATGTCAATTAGAAATCTTTTTCACGAACATCCGTCCATCTACGACACCATCAGCGACGTGAAAATTTGGTCAATTAACTATGACATCACTTTCATGATGACATCATGGCTACGTAATATTTCTAAAGAACATTTGCATCACCAATTATGTCATCATTTGCTCACATTGTGACGCTATTACATGTTGTCACTTGACAACATTGGCCAAGGAAGGAACACGTACGCAGAGTTGGATGTTTTGATTCATCGTACTGATCATCCGTTCATTCAAATAATTCTTTTTAAGGGCCACAAGAACTATCTAGTTAAAGTATGGCTTATTTTCTGGGCACAAGAACTTTTTTTTTTTTTGGCAACATCGGTGTCCTTGACCATGATGCGAGTATGGGCAATGCTTACCTCGTCATGTTTCAGTCTTCAGTCTGGAAGGTTAACTCATTCAAGGCGACATGCATCAGTAGCTGGGGAAGTGTCGTATACGACACTTCCCCAGCTATTGATGCGGGGCGACATGAATAAGTATAGCAGCTATTTTCATAGGGCCAACGACATAATTGACTCTATTATATTGTATTTTCATTTTAAACGATATACCTTTAATTAATTTAGACTTCTTAGATTAATAGTCGTGTGTGTTGTGTGTGTGTGCGGGAGATGAGCGTGGGTGTGTGAATGGGTACGTATTGGTTTGTGAGATTAGTTGTTCAGTTTTATAAAGTTTTGACAGTGTGTGTAGAGCATTGGATTTGTGTGATAGAGTATTAATTATTTTTATTGTTGACTGTGATGTTTGTAATTGTAACGACACCAACACACATTCCTAAGCTTTATGTTCTTAATGCAACTAGCAATAAACAGTATCTATCTATCTATCCCTCAGCTCAGTTCTGTTTGAATGCTCTTCGGCTCCAAGATGGAATCGCTGTCCTGAAATTCGGCTCTCGGTCATGTTAACAATGTGTGGGTGAGTCTGCCTTGTAGAGGGTGCTGTCGCTTTAAGCCTGTACCCAGGATTCTGTATTCTCTGCGGGGCAATGTGAAAAGGAGGGAGCTGGTTGAACTTAATCGACTCGTTGGGGGCGCGCTGATAAATGTCCACTACAGATCGAATTAAATTTAGAGTCCGGCTATCACGTGGGCACTCTTTTTTTTTTTACCACCCCTTCACCGCTGAGGAAAAAAAAAGCGAACACCACCCAACTGCTAGAGACATAGATCCTCATGAGCCCCCGCAGTCGCGGGGGCTCATGATGATCTATGTCTCTCTTTGCTGAGACCAATCTGTAGTCATGTTCCACGGACGGTTGTAGCTTTTGGTCGTTGAAAGAACAAAGATTTTGAAAAACAAAATATGCGTCTAGTAGCAGGGAAGGGATTATAATCTCTCTCTCTCTCTCTCTCTCTCTCTCTCTCTCTCTCTCTCTCTCTCTCTCTCTCTCTCTCTCTCTCTCTCTCTCTCTCTCTCTCTCTCTCTCTCTCTCTCTCTCTCTCTCTCTCTCTCTCTCTCTCTCTCTCTTAAGGACATGATTGAAAAAAGGTCCTTGAAAAATAAAGTTTCAGTCATTCATCCAGTCAGTCTCTCTCTCTCTCTCTCTCTCTCTCTCTCTCTCTCTCTCTCTCTCTCTCTCTCTCTCTCTCTCTCTCTCTCTCTCTCTCTCTCTCTCTCTCTCTCTCTCTTTCTCTCTCTCATTATTATGATGCCGCAACACGAAGCAAACTGTTTGCTGATCAATTCCTTTTTTTGCATGACACGCAGAAGAGAAAACACTTTTACAAATATGATATACTAATTGTCATGTCTGTTAACCCTACTGGTGCCAAAAGACGCAGCCTACGGCATGACAATTCTAACGTCAAATACCCGCATCGGTCCGAGAAACACGGATATACATAGAGCTAGCAAGAGGCAAAGAACCTCATGAGCCCCCGCGAACGCGGAGGCTCATGAGGTTCTGTGCCTCTTGCAGTTGAGTGGTGTTCGCATTTTCGTAGCAGATACGTGGTTAATGCCACTGCAGGACTGTAAAACGAATGAGTTAACTTGTCAGAACATTTTCTGATCCAGTTTTTGGTAAAACCCACCGTTCTCAGTGCACAGACCCCCCCAGGGACGTTGCGGCCGACAGTGTAAGCGTGGGGCTCACGAGGACCACTGATGCGCGCCTACGACATTCCATTCTTTCAACAGCAACAAAACTGGCATCAACCCAGGTACATTTCCATCGACTGCGGGTGCAGAAGGCCCTCTTGTCGGTGCACAACAATTCTGACACGCCAAAGGAGGTGTACGAAGCGTTCTTTCTCAGTAGGCCGTTTGCCAGTTCCCGTGCGGCGCGAGAACGCTCGCGAGATTACCCGTCTTTAAGTCTTTGAGCCGAGACTAGACTCGGCGAGCCACAAAGTGTAGGCAACTCGACTAGTGGTTATGCTGAGCTTATCCGATACTATTTCAGATGCTGTGAATTACATGCAATGTGAGGGTACAGATTATGCTCAGATTGACCAAAACAAAACTGTCTACGATTGCTTCCTGGTCATAGAGTTACAAAACAAACTCCCCCCCCCCCCCCCCCGCCCAACTGTGTGGATAGTAATGCTGAGGAAAACGATATCTCAACGTATAAAGCCAGCCAGAGTGGCGTCGACAAATGGTCTGCCATGTCGTTCAGTAACAATTATTCAATTGTGTTATGTCGACATTGGATTGAATTTTATTCATGTAAGCTGCTAACATTGAACGATTTCACGAAAATAGTTTGTTTCTGTTCTATTGTGTTCCTGCTCGCACTGCCGATCGCCCATAGTAACGCCATCTATTTGCCCACATCCCCCTTGCGTTTTCTCGACTCTCACGCTATCGAGCGGTCTACTTTCGGGGAACCGGCAACCGTGTTCGACTCGTGGCTTGGTCGTATAAAATCGCCATGGATCGAAAGCAAACACAGTTGATTTGGCCATAAATATAGGTACACCTTGCGTTCCAATTTTGTTTTCCAAAAAAATGGCGTATCGAATCACATCCTTCACCACAGGCCCGCCACTCCTTCGTCCCTACAAAGGAGTGGTCTCCCTTGTTTAACCCGTTCACTGCCAGATGACGCAGCCTTAGTTTCTTCAATCTTCGTTAATTCAACACCCACAAAAAAATCTAGATGTCCAAGGAATATGCATACAAAGTGATTTCGACAAGAGGCATAGATCCTCATGAGCCCCCGCGAATGCGGGGGCTCATGAGGATCTATACCTCTTGCTCAGTTGGATGGTGTTCACATTCTTTTCTCAGCACTGCTCAGGTTCAGAGGACGACCGCAGTTTAGCTTTAGCGTTTTCCGCGATGAACTACGTGATTTTGTTCAATAGCCTGTCCGTTGAAAGGTCCTGGTAAGTCAAAGTGGCACAGTTGGAGTGCGCCTGAGTTGATCGGTGTTCAGGTCGTACTCCATAGGCGATAGATTTCCCTGTCCCCCTATAACCCGCCCGTCAGGGCCGTCCTTGATCACCTCGGTGCTGTGGACGTTAAACCCCGAACGCACTAACTAACTAACCACGTGAGCGGTATCAGGCTGCACGTATTCAAAAGCCCACAAAGTGTCCAAATATTTCTACGTCAAACGCTTTGATGAACTGCGCCCGTCATTGTGCGCTGTTCATGCGGAATACAATACCATGTCCCGGGTTATGTACTACCTTATTACTTGCGTGCCGATCCAGCCGTAAGGTCCAAAGTCACAGACCAGCACGTATTTCGTAAACTGGGTCATAGCCTCTCTTCGACCCCTTGACCCAATGACGGCGGCTGATTTAAATAATTCGGCCATTCGCTCTCAGCGTAAACTGTCTCCCACTGTAGCATGCACTAATCTTATTAGGCCCTCTATTTACAAGAGATGGATCGACCGTGGCACACGCCAAGAGCATCGCTGCTTTTGTGTTGAAGATAAAAGGTAGTAAGTGCACGTTCGTGTAAAGTGAGATTTCCATTGTATTACAACGAGAATCACGCTTTTTTTTTTTTCAAAATGAAAGTATCGCTTTTTGCTTTGAGGTGACCTGCCTTTAAAATTATTGGCAAAAGGTAGTATGTCAATTTTGGAGAAAAGCGCCATTTTCATTGCATTATCATGAAGATATCGCTTTTCTTAAAAATGAACATAACGGCTTTGGCCTCATAACGGTAGAGACCTTGCCAGACTCTTCTGCAAAATCGTAACCTCTTGGCTGCCCGGGGCGAGGCGAACGCCATCCAGCTGCAAGAGACATAGATCCTCATGAGCCCCCGCGAATGCGGGGGCTCATGAGGATTTATGTGTCTTGCTATTAATATGTTCTTTATGCCTATCTGTGTCCCATTTTACATTTGTGTCCCTCGCGCGTCAGTGCGAATTCGTTTCAGACGCGAAAGATTCGTGATCACTCGCAGCGAAGGGAGGCTAACACCGCCCTGGTTGGTTGGTTAGTTCGGGTTTAACGTCCACGGCACCGAAGTGATAATGGACGGCCCTGACGGGCAGGTCACAAGTTATGGGGGACAGGGAAATCCTATCACCTGTGGAGTACGACCTGAACACTGATCAACTCAGGCGCACTCCAACTGTGCCACTTTGATTTACCAGGACCTTTCAACGGACATGCTATCGAACAAGCCCGTCTTTTCCCCCTGGATTGCGAGTCCAGCTACAGGGAGCCGGGATGGGGATTCGAACCCACGACCCGCCGATTCCCTTCGCTCTCCTGCGCCGACGCTTAACCGCCTGAGCTATTTCGGACTCTCCTTAACACCGTCGTGAGAAACGTCAGGTTTATATGACGGCCATGTGTTGTTCAGGATCGCAGCTTTAATGCCTGGTTTGTGTCGCGTCGGCTAGCAAGGGGGTTGATATTGTCAAGTTCTCCTGACGGCAGTAAGCCCGGACGGGCACGTATTACCTTTAACGCGTTCAGCGCCGTGACAAGTGTAACCCCACACAAACAAATGCAAGAGGCATAGATCCTCATGAGCCCCCGCAGTCGCGGGGGCTCATAAGGATCTATATCTCTTGCTGGCGCCACTTTGCAGTCGTGTTCCTGGACAGCTAAGTTTTTTGGTTTGTTTTTTTTTGGTTCTTTTTGTTTGGATTTTTTTTTTTTTTTTTTGGGGGGGGGGGGGTTGGGTTTTTTTTTTTTTTTTTTTTTTTTTTTTGGGGAGGGGGGTCTTGAATTAAGGAAGATTGCAGAAACATTCTGCGCCACGTGGCACTGAAGGGGTTAACGACCATGCCAGTTTGTAGGCCTATCTACAGACATTTCAGTGGCATGTCGGCTTCCACTAGGCCCATGTTTATTGCTTATTTTATTGCATGCGACATTTTGATTTTTTAAATTTTTGCTTTCATCGGTAAATACTTAAATTTGGATGTTTTTCCCCGCCCGCCCGCCCCCCCCCCCCCCGCCCACCCCCCCCACCCCCCCCCCCCCCCATCCCCCGCCCACCCCCACCCCCCACCCTCAGCCTCCACCCTCTTCTGTTCAATATCTATACTTGTACTGCTCTGTGGTTAAAAAAAAATATTTTTTTAAATATTAAATGAAAAAAAAAATCTTTGTGCTCAGGGACTTACCTGCTGTTGGCGTGGGTAGTGTGACAACATTCTTTGTATATTTCGAATGACGTAATTTACTGAAGTGCCTTTTCGGATTTTTTTTTTTCTCGGAATTTTCTGAGTTTATGTCGCTTTGTATTAACAGACACATTTAAAAATGAAACGTCATCGTGCAGGCCAAACTGTCTTGACCATTCGCTGAACGTCTTTTTTTCAGGACTGGTCGATTCTGCTGCAAAACTCGATCTACTTATAAACGAAATAAATCTCGTGAGAAACGTATTGCGTACAAAATGTGTGCTGGTCTGTGATTTTGGACCTTACGGCTTACAGCCGTAAGGTCCAAAATCACAGACCAGCGCACACATACGATCCGGTGACTCGCGAGTGACGTAAAACACACGTAGCTTGCGTCACAGCGTGGATTCAGACGGCCGGCATTGTTTGACAGTAACAGGATGATCAGCATACGCATTAGAACTGTGCACGTGTGGGACGCCACAATACCGCTGACTTTTCAAGCTGGCGGGTTTTTTTTTTTTTTTTTTTTTTTTTTTTTGCATTCTTGCTGTGGGGAAACCGATTTTATGGTCATTGCTTTTTATCGGCCCTCGGCCGAGCTGGGAAAGGTTGCATCCGCCCAGTGCATGACCCAAACCTGGCGCGGTACCCGGTGTCGCGTCGTTTCGTAGAGGGATTGAAAAAAAGGTTTCACAAAGTTTAAAAGTACTTCTTTCGGCAACAGAAACCAGCAGTACAAAGCGGGGATGGAATTACGCATACAAACACGGCACGTCCCGTGTGTGTTATCTTATTCGAGGTTCCCCGCGTCAATAGCTGCGGAAGTTTTGTATAGCGTTGCCGCCGGCAACGCTATACGACACTTTCGCATCTATTTGGGAGGGAAGTCTTGAATGAGTTAATTGAACTGACATGAAAGCGATGAAGTAGTCATATCCTTAACACATTCAAGACGTGCCTCAGTCGTGTATTCGAATACCCCACGTTTCGACTGTGTTAAAACGAGCTCAGGTCTGCCGAACGTGTTCATACTTTCGCATTCAAAATACACTGACGAGCGAAAGAAATGCGACATTGTTGGACTCATCGGCCGGAAACACTTTAGTAGTGTTTCAGAGGATTCCACTGAAAAATGTCGCGTTTCTTTCGCTCGTCAGTATACCTGTATGCGTCTCTTAGTTATCGTCTCTTTCCGAGGAACTCTTTTGTTCAACGTTTTCAGTCTCGCACCGCGGACACTGCCGTTTAGCAGTCAAGAGAAAATGTCAAGAGCGGTGCGCTAATAATAATACTCACAAACCAGATAGGTGAGGCTTGCGCTGGCAGAATTGTTCAACAAACCAAGGGGAATCACTCAGCGCTGGACAGACGAACAGTTAGATCCCCTGCCCCCGCCTATCATTTCTCTGTGGGCTGGCGAATGGGTGCCTGATAGGCGGGGTCAGGGGATCTAACTGTTCGTCTGTCCAGCGCTGAGTGATTCCCCTTGGTTTGTTGAACAATTCTGCCAGCGCAAGCCTCACCTATCTGGTTTGTGAGTATCTCAGTATAACTCGAGGCAAATTTGTATCGTTACATTGTTGTGTAATGTTCTGTGCATCTACTGTGGGCATTCAGGGTATTTACCCGACCACATATAGTAATGCACCTTCGTGTTTGTGTATGTATGTTTCTCCTGCCTACTTCCTAAGTTCCAGAGAAAGACATGGGTTATATAAGAGACCTGATGCATCCTTTTTAGGGATGTAGATGATCGTCTTGTTCTATACCTGCGTATTTCTCTGTGGGCTGGCGAATGGGTGCCTGATAGGCGGGGGCAGGGGATCTAACTGTTCGTCTGTCCAGCGCTGAGTGATTCCCCTTGGTTTGTTGAGCTAATAATAATAATAATAATAATAATAATTACGGTATTTATAATGCGCTTATCTTATAATAATTATAACTCTAAGCGCGCACTCACAACTCGCGCACGCATGCGCACGCTTTAGACAATGACTTGCGTACCACAAACAGTGGAATACATTACGACGGTCAGCTTGGGGTGGGGAGTGTGGTGATATAGTGCTAAAACTGTTGAAAGAGGTGAGTTTTGAGGACGGACTGGAAGGAGGAGAGAGTGTTTCTGACGGAGAGACGAGAGTGGGAGAGTGTTCCAGGTGGATGGACCGTAGACGGAGAAGGAGCGGGGGCCGAAAGTGTTAAGTTTGGTGCGAGGGATGTGGAGGCGGAGACAAAAGCTGGCTAAATCAGACAATCAATGTTGGTCATGTTAGGTCATGCGATCGTCTTCAAGCTCACCCTTTCACTGCCGGGGCAAGGCGAACGCCACCCACCTGCAAGAGACATGAACTGTAGCCACGGGCCTCCAGGTGCAGCTTCGACCGTTGGGTTTTTTTTTTGTTTTGTTTTGTTTTGTTATTTGGCCTAGATAGGAGATTATTTTTCTTTCGACGGTAATTTGTTTTTGTTGTTAACTTGTATTTGTATGTACTAGCTTCAGTCAAGTAGGAATTGAACAAAAGCGCATAATACTTGTGCGTTCAGGAGACATAGGGCTGTCTTAGCATTCTGTTTTGTCAGGGAGGTTCGGGTCGGGATGAGGCCACTGGCGCCGGCCATTAGATGCCTTGGCGACGGGCTTCACCCGTCCCGAGTCATTGTCCATTGTGTAGCTCTGTTATTGTAATTTGTGGAAGGAGCGAGTGCGGAGTGAATGTGATCAAGCGCCTGAGGTGGCAAGACAATTATTGCTGTGTATGATTATCTTCTATTACAGCAACAATAAAGTCATCTTGAATCTTGAATCCTCATGAGCCCCCGCGACAGCGGGAGTTCATGAGGATTTATGTCTTCTGTTAGTCTTATGTTCTTTGTGCTTTCTTTTGGTCTGAAATTAATCTGTGTTCTTCACCCGAGTGTCGGCCATGCGTGCAGTGGATTCAGACGCGAAATTCGTGGTCACACTGTCAGTCTTGATGTTAACCCCTTGAAAGTCGAGGAAAAAAAAACGAACACGATCCAACTGCAAGAGGAATAGATCCTCATGAGCCCCCGCAGTTGCGGGGGCTCATGAGGATCTATGCCTCTTGCTGAGACCAATTCGTGTACACGTCTCGCTGACGGCGGTGGCTTTCAGTCGCTGAGTGAAAGGAAGATTTCTCAAACACAGAGTACGTGCAGTGGCAGGGAAGGGGTTAAAACTGACACGCGCCAGGGCCTGTAGCAAACTCTCAGTGTTGCGTGTGCCTACTCACGTGTATCGTGAAAAGAAGGGTAGAAGAACTTTAGCCCAGGCAAGACAACAATGAAAATCCGTTGTATCGGTACATTTTTTAAAAGTCGACGCCTGCCCCCGGAACAGGTCACCGGACAATTTAGTGACTGCTGAGCATAGGGAATATAACTGATTAAAATAAAAATACAAAAATAACGATTATTGGAATAATGAGGAACGTTTGTGTATTAAATTTCAAAAGAATATTAGTTGTCACGGATAAGATAACTATTTTGTGTTTGTTAATTGCTGCCTGTTTGTAACGACAAATTCAGTTAATGATGCTTTCTGGTGTCTTTTTATTAAATTCTTAAATGGCAGCTTTAATGTGTTTTACTTTTTACCGGCAAAAAATGTAGGCAGCTGGTTTGGTTTGCCTTGCATTTTTGTACATTTTAACAAGCAGTCAACTTCAATGTCGTGCACACATGTTATGAAACACTTTTTTTTTTTCATTTGTCCAAACGAAGTTCTTCTCTTTTTTTTTCATTTACATTATGTGCGTGTTTGGTTTGGTTTGGTTTGCTTGCTTTGTTTCGTTTCGTTTCGTTTCGTTTCTTTTATGTTTGTTTTTGTTTTAGCTTGATTTTTTCCTCTCAACAGAATTCCTTCATGTGACTTTTCAGGCAATGCAGTTCGATATTCTATTGTCAGCGTTACCTGTCATTGTCACAATTGCTATTGATTGGTTAATCCCTTGGGTCACGTGTCGCCACGTCACAAAATAATTCAATTCCCGAGTGAGGGGATACAAAGGCCTTACGTGTCTGCTAACTAAATCTGCATCACTGTGATATGACGCAATGCGACACGCGTCACTGTCCCCGACCGAGGACGTGAGATGTAAGGCTAGACATTGTCCTAAATCTTGGGCAATATTTATTTCCTGAATTATTAATGAAAAGCGCGACACATGTTACATAAATTTCAATTTCTCTAGTGGTTCGACCTCAAGTAAATGTTTACAGTTTTGGTTTTAAAATGTATAAACGAAGCTGAAATGCCGGTTATAACACAATTCCAAATCAAGGACCACCATCCCCGGACCTCCACACGCACCACCCCCCACCCCCCGCCCCCTCCCGCCCTCTTGATAACGTGATTAACACATTCTACCCCAAGATCAAAATCCCAAAATTTTGAAGTTGCCCTCTCAAGGACTATATTACTATTCTAGAGACAGATCGGGCATCATAATTCAAGGGTGGTGCCAGAATAGATTGGCGCCTATGGGCGCCAAGCTGTTCTGTAACCGTCCTTGAACTATCATGCTGGATCCATGTCTTGCTGTGGTGTGTCGGGGCTGAGTGAGTTAATTCTGCTTTTGTTAAGCCAGCAGACGCTAAGTCCATATTTTGTTATAAGCGACGTTTTGATTGTGAATACAATGAAAATGCTGCCCTTTTCAAAACTAGACTTTGTGTTTTGGTCTTCACATGGCATGCTAACCCCTTCAATCCCATGGCCGCGTGGCCCAGATTTTGCAGTTGTCATCCAACTAATATGTACCATTTGCAGGAGATGGATCGACGATGATAAATCAAGGGTAGGGCCAGATTAGCTTGGCGCCTGATGGCGCCAAGCTAATCTGGCGCTACCCTTGATTTATCATCGTCGATCCATCTCCTGCTGTAGAGAGTTGGGGTTAAATGGGTTAAGTAACTCATCACAAGACCGCCTGTAGTCTTTTCTTGGCACGTTGACATAAGCCGGGACTATCTCGGATAAGTGCTGGGTTTTACGCCGAGCAGACTGGTAAGGCCGTCTGAAGGCAGCGCGCTCAGAGACCCAGATACAAGAAAACTCTGCCAAAAAAGTCCGTTTTCAATTTGTCCGCACGCTTCAAGTGGTTTTAGCCCTAATGCAAGAAAGAGTCGCAGGGCCCTCATAATGACAGCCAAGTAGAAAACTCGCCGCCTTCATAAGGCCTCCTCCCAACTATAGGGAAGCCACGACATGCATTGAATCCACAGTCCCGCGGCCATTTTCTATTCGTCGGCAAGAGGCATAGATTTTTATGAGCCCTTGCAGTCGCAGGGGCTCATGAGAATCCATGCCTCTCTTGCGACAGCCCTTTTGCGTGACCCTCTCTCAGATGCAGGAACCGAGTTTGGTTCAACTTTATCATAATTGTCCATGCAAAGCCAAAACTACGGATGTTTAAAAAAAAAAAAAAAAAGGAGGCGAGGCTACGGCATCTCTTGAAAGAGTTGTCTCCCTTCTATACGACTTCTCTTGTGCGGGAAAATCATGTCGGTTCCTTTCCCGACCTTTTGTGGGACTAGTACTCCTAGTGATCCCTTTGACGGACAAGGGGACTCGGTGCTTCAGACTCCGCCGCAGAATAATTACACGGCGAATGTAGGTCTGAAAAGTCTTGCGACTGAACACCATGGTTTGTACACTAGCTTACTAACACAGATGTAAAAGTGTGTGGTAGATCTAGATCGGTACTTGCCACTGCAGCTTGCGACGTGTCATTAAGACTGGCGGCTTCATCCAAGAGTGATGCGGTTTTCAAGATTGGACTACAAGATATTAAGACGTCGATACGGCGGTATGTTCAGTGCAAATAGAAGTTTTCAGATAGGGTAAAGGTTACGGCCCGAACTGGGCCCACAACTTGAGGACGTTTCACAGATCGATGGATTACCACTTTTAAGCTGTACAACGCGCACGCTAAAAGATTTTTTTAAAAATTAACCCCTTGACTGTTACTGACGACGCTGTTCGGCAGAAAAGACGCGTAATTACGCGCAGCAATCAATGCGTCGGTAGCGATTTTAGTCGCGATGATTCCTTTCCGGGATTGTCGCGACTAAAATGGCTACCGACACCCAAAGGGTTATTCATTTGGGGTTCATCACTGAAGCTGTTGTCGCGTCTTGTCCGACATTGTCAGTCGCGGAGAAACGGTTAACCATTTATACCCGTGTCGCGTTTATCATAAAATTGTTGTCACCACTTATTGGTTAAAACTTTTTTTTTTAAATGGGAGAAGATATTAAGATTATTTCACTGTTTAATTTGTATTGATCGAGCAACCAGTGCCGGTTTGGTTGTTTTTTGTTTTTTTTTGTTTTTTTTTTTGTTGTTGTTGTTTGGGTTTTTTTTTTTTTTTTTTTTTTGGGGGGGGGGGGGGGGTGGGGGGGGGGGTTCAGACTATTTGAGACTAAATGTATTGAAACTGATGTTCGAATTTTACTGCACTGACATTCACAGCAGTGAATACATAAGTTTGCCGGAGCCCTTTCAACACCCGACCGCGGTGAGATGGCCTTAGTTGCCTGCTCGGCGTTAAACCCAAATAACTAATTAACTTGAACACCCGAAGATTCCCCCACATGTGGCAAGGTTGCACGAACGTCTGAACAGCCCTGTGAAGACAATACAATGTGAGTCTCTTTTGTGGGAAAGGGAGAATTTGTTTTTATTGAGGTACCGAACTCCGGCAAAATAAGGCCGTTGCTTGAAGGACTTTTTGCCATCATGACAAAGATAAGGAACAAATTGTGTAATCGTTTGCTTGCCTATTTTGCAAAAGGGTTGTAAACCCAAATATTAACTCTTAAACTTCCAGAACTAAATGACTTCCATTTTATAGAATGGAAGTCATTTAGTTCTGGAGTTTCAGGGTCGACAACCTTGGTTGTAGTTGTCTTTTCTTCGCGTGTCTTTCTTCGGAGGGTTGTTGAGAGCTCTGGCAAATATTCCACAACTTGATCTATTTAGCGCCAGCCGCAGTACAAATACAATATTTTCACGCATTGTCATGGGACATCAAAGCATTGTCACGATGTTTGCCTCTATGAAGACGACACAGGGCAGTTTACAAAACGGGTACACAATTTGACGCCCAGAGTGTGCATTCAGCAGGGCAGCGCAACCGACTTCTGTTTGTCGTCTGTCCATGGTTTGTTCGTCGATGGCTTTGTCCAATGTATTGGGTGGTTGCTGGACAAAAAGAAGAAGGAATCCCAGTGGGCAAAAGTCTTCGGGCACACGCCGGCCGCTGTTAGCCCGCGCACATCCGTGCGCGGGCTAACAGCGGCCGGCGTGTGCCCGAAGGTTTTTTGAGCGCTGGGATAATTTCCGAGACGTCGGCACTACAGAACTGGTGACACTTGTTTATGGACAGACCGCTTTTACTTGTGCACATCTATAACTTGCGTTGTGGTCTGTGAGTTTTGGACTCCGAAATAGCTCAGGCGGTTAAGCGTCGGAGCAGGAGAGCGAATCCCCGTCCAGGCCCCGGTAGCTGGACTCGCAATCCAGGGGGGAAAGACGGATTTGTTCAATAGCATGTCCGTTGAAAGGTCTTGGTAAATCACAGTGGCACAGTTGGAGTGCGCCTGAGTTGATCAGTGTTCAGGTCGTACTCCATAGGCGATAGATTTCCCTGTCCCCCACTAACCCGCCCGTCAGGGCCGTTCATTATCACTTCGGTGCCGTGGACGTTAAACCCGGAACTAATCGAATCGATTTTTGGACTAGAGCTCAGTTGCATGCGAGGTTAGCCCTGTGCTAATCGCTAAGCAAGTTGCTCTGCTATGGGTCAGTTGCTTCAGCGAGCTTAGTCCTGCTCCAACCACTAAACAAGATGCTCAGCTAGGGGGCAGTTGCCTGAGTGAGCTTAGTCCTGCGCCGGTCTCTAAGCAAGGTGATCGGCTAGGAAATCAGTTGAATCAATGAATCTTTATTTTACAACGGTAAAGATATTAACACAGTCAGTGACTATGTCATTTTTCGTACCTGCCGTTGCTACAACTACGACTAAGTACAAAATATACATAAAACAGGGACATCAAAGCACAGTGATATAAAATATATAGTCCACTAAACACAAACACACGCATACACGCACAAACGCACTCGCGCGTCCACACACACACACACACACACACACACACACACACATACACATGATTGTTAGAATATACACGTACATTCGTGTGTCTACGAAAAAATAGATATTATTATTTGAGTGATGTCAGATATCTATAAAGACTTGTCTTGAAACGAGATAATGTCGGAGTGGCTTTAACGTGATGTGGGAGTGAGTTCAACAGTGTTTCAGTGAGCGTAGTTCTGCGCCAACCTCTAAGCAAGGTGCTCCGCTATATAGCGGAACACCTTGCTTAGAGGCTGGCGCAGGACTCACTCATGCAACCGGTTTGAGGACACAATACAATACAATACAATACAATACAATACAATACAATACAATACAATACAATACAATACAATACAATACAATACAATACAATACAATACAATACAATAATACTTTATTAATCCCTCATGGGGAAATTCACTTGTAGGATAGTGCCTTTGACGCCTTTCTTGACAGCTCAGCTGTTGTGTCTGATGGGCTTAGCGTCTATCCAGATACCCGGCTGATCGGGGGCGGTCCGTGGCGCAGTGGTTAAGGCGCCTGCCACCAATGCTAAAGGTGCGAGGTTCGATTCCGGGTTCCGGCGTCGGATTTTTCTCCTCTAGTAAGTGTCACCGTTAATTCGGGCGGACCGTCGGGGGTTCTTTCTCCGGGTACTCCGGCTCTTCCTCCCCCTCCACTTTGGTATCAGTTTCAGCCAACTTAATAAAATTTCAAATACAAAACGATTTCCAAATACCGTCAGTAGCTCGCTTGAGCTTGCCCTTAGCACCACGTGAATGTTCTGTGTTTACGTACAGTGTGTGAGTGAATGCGTGTGATTCACGTGAGCGTGCTTGTTGGGTTCAGTTCGCGGCTACATTCTGCGCATTGAGTTATATTATAAATATGAGAAATGCGCCATATAAATGCTATGCATTATTATTATTATCGGCCGTAAAAGAGCTGAGTTGAGGTTATCCTCAGTTCAGAAGTAAGCCAAACATTGCACACGCATGTACTTTAAAAAAAAGATTGAGTGTATTCACCCATGCCGCTCCATCTGCAAGAGGCATATATTTTCTGGAGTTCCTTCACTGCAGGGACTCATGAGAATATAAGCCTCTTGCGTGCAACCATTTGTCTCATTGACACATGCTCAGGTGCATGCCCAGTCTGAAAAGTGCGACGGTGGCAAGGACTCAAGCCTCAGCGAAGCGGTCCTTTTAGTCCGCACTACAAAAGGGCTCAGCCTACTGTCTTTATAAATGAAAAGGGCTCAGCCTATGTCTTTCACCCGATTCCGATGTGGGATTAACTCCTTTCATCTCGGCGAAATCCGTCCCTTTACAGTTTAAGTTTAACCCCTCATTCAGTCCGACGGCCGTATTTTCCAAATTTGGGAGGCGTCATCTAATGACTATGCGCCAGCTACAGGAGATGGATCGACTATGATAATTCCAGGGCAGTGCCAGATTAGCTTGGCGCCGACCGGCGCCAAGCTAATCTGGCACCACCCTGGAATTATCATGGTCGATCCATCTCCTGCTGTAGTCCGTCAGGGCTGAATGGGTTAAATTGAAAGAGACAATAAATATTATTCTGGACAAGTCTTTGATGCTTTGTCTTCTTAATTCTGGCTGCTTTGGATGGCTCCATCTCCCGCCCCCACACCCCACCCACGCCACCCTCCCCCGCCCCCACACTGCCAAAGAAGTATCCTATTTGCGTGACTGTTTTAACTGAATTGTCCTTTTTTGACATAAAATCAATTTTTGTTCTAATTTTGACACGCGATTAAAAAAGCCAATATCCTTAACACGCTCTGGTGCATTTGACTTACTTGTGTGCACTCGTGTGTAATAATCTAATGGAAACCCCTTTTTGCTGAAATGTGGACATCAGTCAGTGCTGCTTTCGTCAGTCCGTCAAAATGTCCACTAGATTTCAGATGTGTCTAGCACTAAATGTAAGCTTCGCAAAATCAACTGACGGGCAAAAGAAATGCGACAATTTGGAATCACCGGAAAAGCTTCGAGCAAAAAGAAATCCGACAACTTTGGAATCTTCGGAAACACGTCAGTGTTTCCGATGATTTCAAAAACGTCGCATTTCTTTCGCTCGTCAGTATATCTCTATCAGCAGCATAGATCGCCAGGATTCCACAGCCTGCACTACATGATAATGTTTACATCTCGAAGAGAGAAAACCCCAACAACCAAAGACACACGCTTAGTTGCGTTGCGCGTGTCTTAGTTGCGTTGCACGTGTCTTAGTTGCGTTGCACGTGTCATTTCTAAGCGTGTTTCTTTGCTTTGCTGGTTATTTCTTTGCGTTGCACTCTCATGCCAATCACATCTTGAGCGCTCCAGAGTGCATGCTACTTCTCCCAGTCAGCTTTATGCCAACAGGTTAAATCTGCATCCGAGGGGGGGGGGGAGGTGGACGGGGGGGGGACGGAGGGGGAGGGTGGGGGGGGAGGAGGACGGGGGGGGGGGGAACGGAGGGGGAGGGTGAGAGGGGGACGATTGAGCGTGTGAATGGAGAAGGTGTAAATGCGTATGGAACGTCGAGTGGCTGCGGGAATACGGGAGACTTCATTTGGTTACACGTATTTCAAAAGAAAATCATACTCAACCAGACCAACATTGGCACGATATCGAATTGAACTTTTGGGAGAACTTCTGGCGGGTGGAGTGGAGTGGGGTGGGTGGGGTGGGGTGCGGTAGGGTGGGGTCGGGTGGGGTCGGGTGTTGCGCGTATGGGCCTTTTCATGCGCAGAGATCCCGCCCTGACCGAGCCGCACTGAGTTATACTAAAAGAAAAATTCTCCCTAGTCAACTTGGCATGGGACCAAAAAAGAAAATGCTTAACCCATTCACTGTCGATAGAGAGTGTACGCGATCTAAATGCAAGATGCATAGATCCTCATGAGCTCCCCGCGACTGCGGGGGCTCATGAGGATCAATGCATCTTGCTGAGACCACTCTGTGTTGGTGTTCTTTGGACAGTTACGGCTGTTGGTCGTTAAGCGGACCCAGATTTCAGAAACAGAACGCACGTCCGTTGGCAGGAAAAGGGGTTAACTCTTTCTACCCCAGACACACCACAGCAAGATAAGGATCGACCATGATAGTTTAAGGGTGATGCCAGAATAGCTTGGCGCCTATGGGCGCCAAGCTATTCTGGCATCACCCTTGAACTATCATGGTCGATCTGTGTCCTGCATTGCAATGCTGTCTTCAGAGGACAAGGGCAAAATTTAAGGATTTCGGTGTTTGGGGTAGAATGAGTTAATCTGAATCTGAATCTCTCCGTCATTTGTCATATAATTATCGATCATATTACATATTCAAATTGGACAGTTCAGGCAGTAAGAGGACCGATGTTTTTAAAAATAACTTTTAGCCCTGTTTGAAAATTTGTTGTTGGGCTGAATTTTGGAATTTGCTGGATATGTCTGGTTAGTTGAGAGGAGACATGTTTGGTGCTTTGATTCATACCATCCTGAGCTTATCCAGTGGACAATTGTGGGCCTTTGTTGAGTTGCCGTTGACGTAGTGATTTGTATGGCACGCTGATTTCACCTGTGCTTGGGTGTGGGGTTGGTAAGGAACCAGTTTCATAGCCAAGACATGAGACAGTCAATGTGCTGGGGTTTTTTTGTTTTGTTTTGTTTTTGTTTTTTTGGTTTTTTGTTTGTTTTTTATTTTATTTTTTTTTTTGTTTGTTTGTTTTGGGTTTTGTTTTGTTTTTTGGTATTTTGTGCATGGCAAATGTGCAGCTGGTAGGCGGTAGTGTTTTTTTAGGGGATTGAAATATTAGGGGATGACTGAGACTAAGGCTAAGAGACTGGACAGTACGGAAACGGCACTGTGTTCCGTGGCCTATCATGCTAACCCACAGCACACTAGAAATCATGGATCGACTCTTGGATCGGACCGATAAATTCTATGGCACTGACAGGGTATTTTGGCGCCCAGAGGCCGCAAGCTATTTTGGCACGACCATTGAACTGCCATGGTCGTCCTATCTTCTGAACAGATATGTAGTCTTTAGAGGACAGCTACCAGATTTCGGAATTTCGACCTTCTCCGGTTCAATATGTTGAAACCCTATCAAATGTTTCCACGACATTTCCAGCAGCTTATATGTTCCCGCGGTAACCCCTTCGAGACCAGCGGACACAGAGTCTGTTACTAAAATCGTTATTGATTCAACACCAAACAACCTCCGCCGTTCAAGAAACATGGTTATGAAAAATCCTACCAAGAGAAATAGATCCTCATGAGCCCCCGCACATGCGGGGGCTCATGAGGATCTATGTCTCTTGCAGATGAATCACGTTCACATGTTTTATCGACAGCGAATGGTTTTTAGCATGAAATATTTGGAATCGTTATTTTCTGATTAAAAAATGAGGTTGTTATTATTCATTTTTTATTATCTGGTATTTTGTCGGCGGAAACATTCCTATAAAACGGAATTAATGTGCGGGCATGTTCGCTTTTTGGCCGTGTTAGTTTCTTAGTGTCGTGGATGTAAGATGTGGAATTCATTCCAGATCGGTCTGTGTGTCCTCACGTGTCATTGGCTCGGACCTGCATATTCTTCATTAAATTCTCTCGCACCGTCGCTCCCGTAAACAAAAAAGATGTCTAGATGCGATCAGGCTGGCGATTGGAGAATTTTATGAGAGGAGGGTGTTTTTTTCCTGGATGGAGTTACCAGTTGGTCTGAGAGAAAAATTACACCTACAGACATGCTCTAGATTCGTCGCTTGGTTGTTTGACTGACTGACTCACTCACTCACACACTCACTCACTCACTCACTCACTGATTCACAGACTGACTGACTGGCTGATTGTCAAAGGCAGGCCGTGCCTAAAAATATTGGCACATATATTTCAACGAAACCATACGTTATTTCTTTTCTTCTTGTGTAAATTCATTCTTTCGTTCGTTCTTTCGTTCTTTCGTTTGTTTGTTCGTTTGTTCGTTCTTTATTTATTTATTGATTTATTTCGTTCTTTCGTTCGTTCGTTCGTTTGTTCATTTGTTCATTTGTTCAATCGTTCGTTCGTTCGTTCGTTCGTTTTTTAGTTCTTTGATTTGTTCGTTTGTTCATTGATTCGTTTGTTTGTTCGTTCTTTCTTCTTTCTTTAGTTTGTTCGTTAGTTCTTTCGTTCCTTTGTTCCCTCATTTACCTCGTTCGTTCGTTCTTAATTTCGTTCCGTCGTTTTGTTCGGTCAATCTTTCTTTCTCTCCTTTGTTCGTTGATTCAGTCAGTCACTCAGTCACGCAGTCAGTTTGATTTTGTTTGGATTTTTTTTCTAATTCTCTCACGTTGCAGATACGTGCAGATGCTAAGATAATGGGACAAAAACGGAAATCGTTATGCAAACAAAGAACAAATACAAACTGGTTCCACAAGATGCATAGATCCTCACCAGCCTCCCAAATCGCGAGGGCTGATGAGGATCTATGCATCTTGCAAAATTACTCTGGCCTTCAGAGAGCATTACAAAGACAATCTTCCAGTTTGATTCGTTAAAAAGTTCAAAATAGATATTAAACCAGATACGCCGAGTCCACGCACTGTAAAATCTGCCCTTTTTGCAAGCTCTTTTAAGAAAAGATAATAATTTGCGGCCGCGGTAATAGCCCGCGGTTCAGTGCGCACGCGCTGCGCAATCATGTCCTTAAACCCCATAAGGAAACAGAACGACCATGATTGTTGAAGCGCGGTCAGTGCCAGAGAAAAGTTCGATTGTTTCTACTGAAGCGCCAAGCTATTTCGCGCCTTTTCTGAGCTGTTACACAGTGAGCACTGGTCCTCGGGCCCACGAGAGTTGTGCGCGGGCCCACTGCGGCCGTCGTGAGCCCGATGAGGTTTTGCTACTGGGGCAGTTTCGTTTCTTGTCCTCAGTATTTGGTTTGATATGACAAATATCCAAATAGCAGCGGGTTTTTTTCCTCCGCAGGATCGCAACACAATGCTCTATCTAAATTACTCCACGACTATAAAATTACTGTGCAGTGTCGACGACACAAATCGGTGTCTTGACAAACTTCAGTGAGCAGCTTGAAAACAGTAGCTCTGTGCCCTTTAGACGCGGCCATTGTTTCGACACAGATATCCATCGAGCAGTCAGAAAACAATACGGTGCTGCTCTGCTCTGTTAAAACTGTAAGTTCATCTATGTTAACCCCCTCAGCACTACTGCAGGAGATGGATCGACCATGATAATTCAAGGGCAGTGCCAGATTAGCTTGGCGCCAACAGGCGCCAAGCAAATCTGGCACTGCCCTTGAATTATAAATAAATAAATCAGCGCATTAAATAGGCGCTTTATCCCAATTGAAAATCGGCTCAAAGCGCCGCCGCGAACTGAACCCAACAAGCACGCTCACGTGAATCACGCGCATTCACTCACACGCTGTACGTAAACACAGAACATTCACGTGGTGCTAAGGGCAAGCTTAAGCGAGCTACTGAAGTTTTGGAAATTGAAATAGTTTATATTTGAAATTTGCTTAAGTGGGCTGAAATTGATACCAAAGTCGTGGGGGGAGGAAGAGCCGGAGTACCCGGAGAAAGAACCCCCGACGGTCCGCCCGAATTAACGGTGACACTTACGAGAGGAAAAAAGTCCGACGCTGGAACCGGGTATCGAACCTCGCACCTCTAGCATTGGTGGCAGGCGCTTTTACCGCTGCGCCACGGACCGCCCAGTTATCATGGTCGGTCCATCTCCTGCAACTGGTGGATAGTTGTTAGATGACGCCTCCAAAATTTGGGAAATACGGGAGTGGGGCTGATTGAGTTAAAAGCGTGATTCTCGTTGTATTACAATGAAAATTTCGCTTTTCACGAAAATGGACTTAATATAATTTTGCCTTCAAAGAGCCGTGTTCTCATTCAACACGATACTTTTTTTTTTGTTGTCTTTTCTCGGTGTCCTAAATTTAAATATATAAATGTGAAATAAAAACTAACTATGTAACAAGGGTGCGGTGCGTGGCAGGTGATAATTTCGCCGCATTTGTCACGCGCTAATGAAACTAGGAGCGTCTGGTTTGCAATGGGCGGTTTCAAATTCGTTTCAGTCAGACGCAGTTATAACAACATGGCAGTCGAAACTCATGCTCGCGCGGGTTTAATTTGTGCGCTAATTCAGTTCTACAGATAATGACAGAGAGAAAGAGGAGGTGTGACTGCCGTTGGCGACGACCACTTTATTTATTTTATTTTATTTTTAATAATAGAGAATGCAGTGAAACGGCCGGCATGCGGAATATGTCCTGTGAAAAAGTAGTACTTCCATTCTTGTGAAAAGCACGATTTTCGTTGTATTGCAATACAAACCTCGCTTTTCACAAAAATGAACTTACTATCGTTTGCCTTTCACAGGTCACACTCCCGACATTAACACACTAAGATCTAAATCCTGAATTATTGGAGTTTTCCTCCGATCAGTGACTGCGTAACATTTCAAGCGATAGGTCGACCATGAAAGTTCAAGGATGCTTCCATATTAGCTTGGCGCCGTCAGGCGCCAAGCTAATCTAGAACCACCCTTGAACTATCATGCTCGATCTTCCTCCTTGTGTAGAGCATCAGAGCTGGATGTTACGATATCAGTGAAAGGATTATAGGGTCTGCGATGGCCGGCTGTGAACAGGTCACCGAATTATTCATGTTGATGCCAGGGCGATTCTCGTGCGAACGGTATATGTTTGTGCGAGAAGGACACCCGCGCCTTATCAACGTACCTTGGCTCCTATTCAAACTGTCCTCATCGTGTCCACAGCTCCCCATTCAAAGAGCCATGTCACCTTCCCCTATTCCATTCCCCTAATCTGCTTCCGGCATAACCTACCTTCTGTTCGCGAGAGGCATTGATTCAAATGAGCTCCTGCATTCGCAGGAGCTCATGTGACTCTATGCCTCTGTCTGAACCGATCTGGCTCGGTTATTCTTCAAATTGGCGCTGTCATTTCGAGTTAAACGTGCGACTGTTTGGGCATAACTGACCTTTTTGCCGGCCTAAGGGCGATAACCCTCTCTCCAGGGTTCTGCTTCGCTCTCTTGTGTACACTAGAGTGCGCGCGATAATGTGGCTAACCACACAAAATGGCGTCTTGTCGCTTCTGGCGTCAACTTTTATGTCGAGGATTGTGTCAAGTCAGAGTCTTCTATCTCTGGATTCGCGCATGGCTCGTTTGAAGGCAATTTCTAGATGAAATGTGTAGTTTTGATCATAAAAGGAAATGTAAATTCAATTTTCCCTGTGAAATATTCCTTGGAGGAAAAAAAAATTACGCTGGGAGCGTGTTTTCAAAGGGATCGAGTATAGCATTTGCTTCAGTACACGGCATTTAAACACAATCTCTCTCTCTCTCTCTCTCTCTCTCTCTCTCTCTCTCTCTCTCTCTCTCTCTCTCTCTCTCTCTCTCTCTCTCTCTCTCTCTCTCTCTCTCTCTCTCTCTCTCTCTCTCTCTCTCTCTCTTATCACACTATTGTCTTGTCGGTGTCTCTATACGCTATTAATGCTGCTGATTCTATGACACTGTCTTAGATGAGTATAATATTAATGCTGTGCACGCGTTTCGTTCTCTTGCTTTTTTTGCATCGGAGGCAGTTACAAATTCTCCATTGTCATTTTTTTTCCTCCTTTCGATGATTCCCTTATTGTGTTTTTTTTTCCCCCGTAGTTTTGCTTCCTCGTCTTATTATTATTATTATTATTATTATTATTATTATTATTATTATTATTATTATTATTATTATTACTATTATTATTTACATGCTGTGTTTCTTTTCCTGTTGTGTTCTCTTTTGTTTACAGGACAACTTGTAAGACAGGCATTGAGTTGCCTAATGGCTTTATCCTGAATAAAAAAAAAAAGATTCATCATCATCATCATCTCTCTCTCTCTCTCTCTCTCTCTCTCTCTCTCTCTCTCTCTCTCTCTCTCTCTCTCTCTCTCTCTCTCTCTCTCTCTCTCTCTCTCTCTCTCTCTCTCTCTCTCTCTCTCTTTCAAGTTTGAAAACTGGTCCTGTTACCAATAACTTCTACCGTTGGAAAATAAAGGTTCATTGTTCATTGTTCATTGTTCTCTCTCTCAGTGCAGTGTCTCGCTGTATTATATTCCCCAACGATTATAGAGAAGTACCCAACGGATAAAGAAACACGCTTAGAAAAGGCAGTTACAACACAATTTATTAATATTTCAGGTAAATACCCTTTATCAAATTAGTCAAACAAACAAACAGAGGGATCAGTCGCTACTTATCTTCATTTATCGCAGAAGGAATGTGGCAACTGAATTATGTGACGAAAAATAAAATAAAATAAAAACAAAAGTGAGTAAAAAAAAATAATAATAAAGTAAAATAACAATGACGTCGACGAAAAACTCATAAGAGAGAGACTCAGAGATAAACTGAACACGAGCTACAAGAGTGTATGTAAGCGCGCGCGTATCCACGTTTGTATAAGAGATCTATAATCAACGATTATATTTCTCTTTGGCCAAGACTCGTCTTTTTGCTCACCAGACCTACAGACATTTTTTTTTTTTTTTGGGGGGGGGGGAGGGGGGAGGGGGGGGTGGATATAAGATTTTGTCAGATACTGAACTGGTGAACTGGGGTGATTTCAATTTGATAAGTTTTCGGACAATCTTCCCCCGGACGACGCCTTAAAAACTGACTTCACGGACAAAAATCTCTCTTAACGGCCTCGTTAATGCGTGGTGCGTGAACGATGGCACGGGCTTGGAAAAGTCATCTAATCTGTTCCAGTTTTTTTTTAGTTTTTTTTTTTTTTTTTTTTGTAAGTGGAGCTGCCTAGAATACTAATTCAGTTAATTAATTTACTGCCAGTGGACACAGTTTGTGTTTTTTTAATCAACATAAATTCAACTCCCAAAATCCGGAGCAGTCAAACAAACGTGGATACAATGTGGTTTCAGCAAGAGGCATAGATCCTCATGAGCCCCCGCGACTGCGGGGGCTCATGAGGATCTATGCCTCTTGCAAGTTGATCGTGTTCTTATTGTCTCGGCAGTAAATGATTCAATTTTCGACTTTTTAATATTTATCTCTTTCGTTTATTTTCTTCTGTTCGTGTTTCTTCGACTGAGTGCAGTTTGTTGGGGGATTTCCCTGTCATCTCGGCGTTTCTTGCCTTGTAATTGTTCGAAATATCCTTTCTTTTAAACACAAAATGCGAACTTTCGTTAGTACGAGTCTGCAGCTTGATGCTTTCTGTCTCGCTAAATTCACTGCTGGTTTTGGCGGCCACAAACTGCAGCGAAGGTTAGGGCTAGTTCACACTGTCTCGTGACGTCAGCCCTGACGCAATCTTCGCCGCCGAGGCCATTGTGGCATTTCTGAATGCAGGCCGGCATCGCAGGTAGCACATTTTGGTGTTATCGATGGCGCGATAAACTCCCCTTAATGGGGGCTGCAGCGTAGATTATGTCCCTTTCTTGGTCAGCTCGGCAGCGTGTGAACTTGGCCAGACCTGGCCAGATCGCGGGTTAACCACCTCACTCACGCAGCCACTGGTAGTATGGACTTCACCGGTGGCCTGCATTCACAAGGGGTTAACCCATTTAAGCACAGGGCTGCAGATTTTCTAGCGTCACCTAGCGACTACGCACCAGTTGCTGGAGATGGATGGGACGTGATGATTCAAGGGGAGTGCCAGATTAGCTTGGCGCCTTCAGGCGCCAAGCTAATCTGGCACTACCCTTGAAATGATCCCGGTCGATCCACCTCTTGCTATTGTGCGTAGGGCTGAATGGGTTATGGTGTGGACACTTCCCTTGCAAACACACGCCAACTGCAAGATACAGATATACTCGCCAGCCGTCTCGCATTTGCCGCAGAGGCCCATTCAGATCTATAATTCTTGATGGCGAGATTATACTCTGTCAACGACAACGACAAAGATCCCCAGCCGTCAAAGGAACATAGATATAAAAGCAATGTCAGCAAGAGGTATAGATCCTCATGAGCATCTATGCCTCTTGTAGCTGAATGGTGTTCAGTATTCCCCGTTAGTAAACATGTTAAACTTACGGCTTGTGTTGTGGAGAAACTGATTTGACCCATCGCATCCTGAGGCTATCTTTAAAACTTGCGTATTGTCTTATGAAGACTACATTATAGATTAGGAGATCGAGCAACCATTTTTAGTTCAAGGGTGGTGCCAGAATAGCTTGGCGCCTCAGGCGCCAAGCTATTCTGGCGCCACCCTTGAACTAATCATAGTCAAATTTATTTCAAGCAATGAGCGTATCAGGATGAAAAGGAGTTAACACGTCGAGACGCTCCGCGTACCGAGACTCGGCTGAATGGCGAGTAACGGCAAGAATGTGTTAATAGCAACAGCCTTACAGACAGAAAATGATCACAAAAATATATTGTTGAATTTGTTTGTTTGTTTGTTTGTTGTTGTTTTTTTGTATAGGGAGAAGCCTCGCAGTTGAAATTTTACGAGAGTCGACCCCTAATCCCTGCATGACAAAAATGAAGATTGTATTTTGTCCTATGTTCGACCCAGATTTGATCAGAAATGAAATACAGTTTGTTTCCAAAGAGGAAGAAAAATGAAGAACACAGTATGAAATCATGTTAACACTTTATTGCCGGAACACAAGAAATTTCAAATTTCGAATTGGAAAGACAAGAGATCCAAATTTCCGAAACCTCAGCAGCTGAGCTGACCCCTCGCACCAGGTGAATGTCCTGTGTCTGTCCTGTGCTGCGTTTGTCTTCAGAGTGCATGCGTGTGCGACGTGAGGGTGCGTGTTGGGTTCAGTTTTTTGGCGTGGAAAT
The DNA here is from genome assembly GCA_036245525.1 of Semisulcospira habei. Lineage (NCBI taxonomy): Eukaryota > Metazoa > Mollusca > Gastropoda > Semisulcospiridae > Semisulcospira > Semisulcospira habei. Next base: position 8,523,603 of record BTPG01000006.1, read on the forward strand.
GACGAATATCTCAGGAACACAATCTGCAACTAGTAGATCAAAAGTATGATGATGATGATGATGATGATAAT
>BTPG01000006.1:8531173-8600964 GCA_036245525.1 Semisulcospira habei
CATGCTAAAAATTGACGCATTTTTACGTTGTAATAGTTATGATAAGTCTGGTGAGTGTACGACCTTTGCGTGTATTGCTTGGGCGGTGTGTAAAATTTACAGCATTTGACATTAAGGATATCAGAATGGGTCATTCCCCAAAGCCATTTTTTTTTTCAACCAGATACAAATTGTAAAAAAAATAAATAAAAATTAAAAAAAATAAAACTATTTTCATCATTGTCTGTAAAGTGATAAAAACTACTTTCATCATTGTCTCCACGTGATTCTTATCTCTAAGTCCCTCACTCAGCCTTGCCACGCCTGAAACAGGCATAGATACTCATGAGCCCTTGCGTGGTAAGGTGCTTATGAGATTTTTTGCCTCTTTCCTAGAGATCGGCCCCAGCAGTTCGTCAAAAGACTGGGAGGAGTTTCTGGGGGGGGGGGGGGGAGGAGGGGTGTTTCAAATAGAAATAATATGTTTAAATTTCGTCGACAAGAAAGGACCTAGCTACCGAAACCTTCACTCACTCAGGCCTCAGATATTACAATAAGGTGTGGAACGAGCATGATAGTTCAAGGGTGGTGCCAGAAAGCTTGGCGCCTGGAGCGCCAAGCTATTCTGGCACCACCCTAGAACTTTCATGGTCGATCTGTTTCCGGCGCTGTAATGCAGTCTTCATTGGGCAATTTTCGAATCTGGACTTTCAACCCCGGGGCACAGAGTGTTAATAGGTTTTAATTTTTATTTCAACCTCCTCCATAAAGTAGTGTCTTCCTAAAGACAAAGACCTTGATAGGGTCTAATTTTTATTGTGGCCTCCTCCAAAAAGAGGAGAGCCTTGCTAAGGACATTAATGCGGCCTCCTCCAAAAATGGAGACTCTTCCTGCAGGCAAAGATCTTAAATAATTATACCTTTAATTTTTATCATGACATCCTCCAATAAAGAAGAGTCTTCCCGAGGTCTAAGACCTTAATAGGTTTTAATTTTTATGGTCCTGATGTGATTTTGTCGCCGACTGTCAGAACCGGTGAGGCTTGACTCTCATCATCGCGCCTCATGGCTCACCGCCCGGGGGCCGGGCCGCGTTTGGCTGAGGGGTGGGAGAGGAAACTGTGGCCGGCGATCATCTAAAAAAAAAAAACGGTGCAAAACCAATAGCGTACTGTGTATTCTTCATCTGTAGCGTACGTTATATTGTTTCTTTGAAATCTCACTGAAATGGCCATCGTCAGTATGTTATCGCGGTATGTACATCTTTTGGACATTTTTCACATCTACTTATCTCGTTTAAGGCGCTCCACTTCAATAGCTGCGAAAGTGTCGTAAACAACACTTCCGCAGCTATCGATACACAGCGCCTTCAATGAGTTAAAACTTTGTCGTCTGGTTCTCGGTCGTTTTAACGCAATTTTTTTTTTCGAAATTTTGACCGGAAATGCTCTTGTATCAACCTCTCGTAGTTACGAGTTGTCTTCAGCATCGGTCAAAGTGTTACATGTCATAAACGTGTGTACGAATGGGTTTGGTCAGAGAGATAGCTACGTTTCCTTGGACGCTTCCGGGAAAACAGGGAAGAGAGATAGCGACGCATTTGAGGTAAAGAACGTCATACGTTTTCCAACCGTGTGTACCTGTTTAAATTAACTCATGCTACTCCAGACACACCACAGCAAGATAAGGATCGACCATGATAGTTCAAGGGTGATGCCAGAATAGCTTGGCGCCAATGGGCGCCAAGCTATTCTGGCATCACCCTTGAACTATTATGGTCGATCGGTGTCCTGCACTGCAATGCAGTCTTCAGAGGACAACGGCAACATTTGGGGGATTTCGGTGTTGGGGTACAATGAGTTAACTAACCAAAGCCTTTTTTTTTTTGGGGGGGGGGGGAAGGGGGGGGGGGCAAGCTGTTGGTAGCGGCTTTCGTCGCCATGATTTCTGCAGGAATCATCGCGACAAAAACCGCTGCCTACAGCCTAAAGGCTAAAAAGCCGTTGCTCTCGCAGGAGAAGCCTGGAAGGTCAAAATGGGACACATGTCATTAAAGACCATTGTTTATTATAATAATAATAATAATAATAATAATAATAATAATAATAATAATAATAATAATAATAATAATAATAATAATAATAATAATAATAATAATAAAGGAGATTTGCTAAGCGCTTATTCTAAAAGTAACTCTAAGCGCTGATACAATGAAAAGGCTAACAGCTAACACCCACACACACTGACTGACGGTCGATCTCTTGTAGGGGTGGTCGCTCAGACAGGCTTCTGCGGTATGTGAGAATTTACTCGTGTGGTGGTCTGTGATTTTGGAACATACGGCTGAAACTACTTAATGTCCCAAATCACAGAACCAGCACACCATAAGCTCGTGATCCAGCTACGGAATGAGAGAGGCGGTTGCACTAAGAAGGATTACGAAACGAATTGTGCGAGGGGGGGGGGGGGGGGGGGGGGAGGGGGGGAAGCATGAGCAAAAAGCGTCTTGTCACATTCATGGTTCATACTCTTGGGCAAAATATAACGCAAAGAAACGTTGGGTTGAAACACAGGTCAGCCTGGGTACAACGCGCATCAGAATATCGCGAACTCTGATATATGACGAGGTCTGGCCCGTGGCTCCCATTGAGTACAAAGTCCTCTGGCCGACTCGCATGCGGCTGTGCGCGAGCCAGCTAAGGCTGGAGTCGGGCAGAAGATATTTTGCTTACTGTGTGGGGTTTTGGTGTTTGTGTTTTGTTGTGTTGTGTTTTGTTGTGTTGTGTTGTGTTGTGTTGTGTTGTGTTGTGTTGTGTTGTGGTTTGGTTTGGTTTGGTTGCTGTTGTTGTTGTTTGATTTTTGGGTGGGGTTTTTTGTTTTGTTTTTTAAGGGTTTGTTTGAGGTTTTCTGGCTTGGGGTGTTTGGGTTTGTTTCTTAGGAACTTTTGTTTTTTGTTTTTGTTTTTAATTGTGTTTGTGTGTTTGTTTGTTTGTTTGTTTTTGTTTGTTTGCTAATTAGCACCTTAGTAACGCGGTCTGACTGTATTCTTCACGGGCGTGGCGATATAATGAGGCTGACCTGCAACAATACGTGGTGTAAAACGTACATCTTCTTAGGAACGCTAGGTCCTTGTTACGTTCTATCAGCATCATTCGTCCTTTTCAAATTGGCATTTAACCACGTTTGCTCCAATGGGCCGTGCATGATTTCCCCTGGGATTGTTTGACCTTGTAATTCTGTTTGTTGTTCGCAATGTATATGACTTTGATCTGCAGCCAAGCGTGTCGGTTCTGTTCAAGATTTCTGTTCGTTTCTTTGTTTGTTTGGTGGTTTTGTTTGGGGTTTTTTTAAAACTCATTCAACCCCCAATGCCGTATTTCCCCAATTTTGGAGGCGTCATCTAACGACTGTGCACTAGTTGCAGGAGATGGATCGAAAATGATAATTCAAGGGTAGGGCCAGATTAGCTTGGCGCCTGTCTTTGAAGATATTAGAGTGTGCGTCCAGGTGGCCGAGTTACTTGACCCTTTCACGGCCAACGGCTGGACATGGTGCGTTCCACAGTGGAAAACATCGCTGATTCACTGCCGATTGACCCTCAGAGACACAGATATAAATAGGGACAGCAAGAGGTATAGATCCTCATGAGCCCCCGCCACTGCGGAGGGCTCATGGGGATCTATATCTATACGTCGTGGTGTTGCTCGCTGTGATTCAGCCGTCAAGAGGTTATTTGTCGATTTCTCGATTGCGGGGGGGTGGGGGTGGGGGGGGGGGGCGGGGGTATAGCACCTATACCTATCCATACCTCTTTACATCTGCAGTGTTTCAACAATCAAGTGGTTAATTTGTCAGTTCGTAGACTGCGGGGGCTCATGAGGAGCCTATACCTCTTGTATTTGGACGTTGCTTGCGGTGTTTCAGCAGCCAAGTGGTTAATTTGTCAGTTCGTAGACTGCGGGGGCTCATGAGGATCTATACTTCTTGTATTTGGACGTTGCTTGCGGTGTTTCAGCAGCCAAGTGGTTAATTTGCCAGTTTTCGACTGCGGGTGGAGGGGGGTAGGGGAGGGGGGTTATGAGAATCTGAGCCCACTCGCATTTACGAGAAGCTAAATTGCCTCGTTCCGGCGGCGAAATGGTTAATGTGTCTTTTTGACCGCCAACGTTTAGTGCGGCTTTATCGTTCCCCACCCACAACCTCAACAGGCAGACTGGGAGCGATTTCTGTCGCCCTGTGTTGTCACATGTCTGCGTCAACCTTTCCACCCCCACGCCCCCTTGCGCAGAATAACCAAATTACCTCCCTTTACATTTTATTTGGGCGATGTAAAACTGCGTCAGTGTAGTCGGAGCACAGAGCACAGAGCCCGAATGCAAGAGACATAGATCCTCATGAGCCCCCGCGCATGCGCGGGGGCTCATGAGGATCGATGTCTCTTGCTGGTTCCACTCGTTTAGATTTGTATGTCGCAGACGGACGTGGTCAGAGAACTACCAGCGACAGAGATATGATTCCTGATACTACATCATTTTTAGTGGCTAACACAGAAAGGGTTAAATATGCCTAGCAAGGCAAGGGGTTACGCGTGGTTTTTAACACATTCCAGACGTGTCGCATCCGGATATGCAGCGTAAAGCCGGGTATCCAAAAACCCGGCCCGTATCGACTGTGTCAATATCTGTTGGACTGACAGTTTGAACCTATAAACTATCAAATAATGCTCCCTTACCCCCCCCCCCCTCTCTCCCCTCCCCTCCAAGCCACCCACATACCATTCCACATCTACCTTTTCCCCCACCCCCCTTTGCATCACCGTCATCCCCACCCCCTCCTTGCACAGAAGCCACCTCTCTATCCATCCCTAACCGCAGCCTCCCGGCCCACACGCACGCACACATACTTATTTCAACTAAAATCGTATTAACCCATTCAGCCCTGACGCACTACAGCAGGAGAGGGGGCGACCATGATAATTCAAGGGCAGTGTCAGATTAGCTTGGCGCCGACAGGCGCCAAGCTAATCTGGCACTACCCTTGAATTATCATGGTCGATCAATTTCCTGCAACTGGTGCAACTACATTAGATGACGCCTCCAAAATTTGGGAAATACGGCCTTCAGGCTGGATGAGTCAACCTAGTTCAGTATTTGCTATAAGCTGATACTTCTCGTCGCAATTTCAGCTCCGTCGATGGCTTCTCAGTCTCACCGCCGACCCCCTTCTCGCAAAACACACAGATGTAAAGTTGTAGGTAGTCTGCACTGGCTCAAGGTGATCTATGCCCAGTGCCTGTTGGACGATGCTGGCTGGTGTAGGGAACGTGCCGGATGAGATCTGAACGGTTGTTTTTTTCGCCTCGTTGGCCGTCGCCCCCGGGGACGCGAGTTATGCCCCTTGAGCGGAAAATGAACTGAGCGGTTATCCTTCCTGGTCTCCCTTAACGCTGTAGTTCATTTCGTGCCAACGGTATTGCAGAAAGAATTACCCACTAATGAAAGCGTCCACGCACTTACAGCCTGTAGATCGGCTCATGGAAAATACTTACATCATGAATTCTGCACCTTGAGCCCTGAACGGCGCGTGACTTTAGCTGATAGGGCTCGGGAAGTTGCCCTCGTTGCCTAGCAGCGTCGGCGCGTCAGCCGACATCTTAAGACGATGATACCATAGTCATCAGATAGTAGCAAAATAGTGTTTCAACACGTTTTACTTCATTTTTCTTCCTCTTTGGAAACAAACAAAAACAGATTCTGGTGAGCGGTTTCCTACAGTGATGGCAAGACTTGCTGCTATTGACTTTCCTGACATTACAAAAACAGCGATTTCCCTATGAGCGCTTAGTCCCGTATCCTCACAAGATGGCCGAAACGACTGGCGTGATGACGTCAGCTTCCCGAGCCCTATACTGACGACACCTTTTCAGCTGAAAACACGAGTAACTACGTAACTAACTACGTCACTACGCGTCTTTTCCGTCAAACGGCGTCATCAGGAACAGCCAAGGCCTAATAAGCCCATAAAGTCCTCACGTCCTCAGGAAGTCGATCGAACATGATAGTTCAGGGTCAGAATAGCTTGGTGCCAGCTCTCTATCCCAATAGAAATTTTTTGAAGGGCAAAAAGCGTCAACATCCTGTCATTGCACGCCATCACTTCACTCATTCTGCCCGCGACACACCACAGAAAGATATGACTCGACATGATAGTTCAAGGGTGGTGGCAGAATAGCTTGGCGCCTATTGGCGCCAAGCTATTCTGCCACCACCCTTGAACTATCATGGTCGATCTGTCTCCTGAATTGTAATGCAGTCCTCAGAGGATAACTCCAATGTGTGGGTTTTTCGTACCTCGTTCACAATGAGTTAAGTGGTATCAACCAGCTAAATGATGGTCTTTAGCGGCCGGTGATCTCTCATGAAGTCGGCCTTTAACCCTCATCATTCGGAATACACCAGTGTGTGAAGTAAGTTTGACTAAAATAGTTCAAAGGTAGTGCCAGAATAGCTTGGTGCCTCAAGGCGCCAAGCTATTCTGGCACCACCCTTGAACTAAAGCCATTGGTCTGTATCCTTATCTGTAAGTACTATAATGTAGCTTGCATATGGCAGTGTACAGATTTGAAGCTTTTAGCCTCAGTATGATATGGGTTAAAAACACGGTCTGCTGTAGAGAATTATAGAGTCCGAAATAGCTCAGGCGGTTAAGCGTCGGAGCAAGAGAGCGAAGGGAATCGCCGGGTCGTGGGTTTGATTCCCCGTCCTGGTCCCGGTAGATGGACTCACCATCCAGGGAAAACAGACGGGCTTGTTTAATAGCATGTCCGTTGAAATGTCCTTGTATATCAAAGTGACACAGTTGCAGTGCGCCTGAAATGATCAGTGTTCAGGTCGTATTCCATAGGCAATAGATTTCCCTGTCCCCCATAACCCGCCCGTCAGGGCCGTCCATGATCACTTCGGTGCCGTGGACTTTAAACCCCAACTAACCAACCAGCCCGTTAACATGATGAACGATCCCTCAGCCGTACCCTCAATATGCGAAACAAGTCTCTGCAGCCAAAGTGGCTCAAAGCAGGGTGAATACAAACCCGAATAATCCAACAAACTAGGAAACACGGATATAAATAGGATCGGAAGGTGGGAAGGAACCTCATGACCCCCCTGCTAATGCGGGGCCCATGAGGTTCTTTCCCTCTTGCAGTTGGGTGGTTTCCGCTTTTTTTTCCCGGCAGTAAAGGATTAAATATCGACTGTATATGATGATCAGTGACGTGAAAAATGCAGTATTGCGTTACACAATCTGTCTCGTGCAGCCGGCTTGCATGTCACGCTTTGCAGGAACGTGCGCATTCTAATGATGCAACTTGCGCACGTTTCGCAGCTAAAGTAGCATCGTCATCGTGCATTCGTGTTGCCACAGTTTGGTCTGAACCAGGTCATAATTTTATATGCATCACAAGACATAATGTGATTGTCCTTCGTGGCACACACCCAGTTACAATGCCTTCTCCCCTCCCATTCGGATCCAATCCCTCCCCCCGCCCCCCCCCCCCCCCCTGTCTCGTCCACATCCCTTCCTAATCATAGCTCACACCTAGTTATGATGCCATAAACTCTCTCTCTCCCCCCTCTGTCCCCTCTCCCCCACCCCACCACCGATCCCCCAACCCCAGCCAGAGTCCAAGCCTCCTTCCCCTCCTCTCCCCCCCCCCCCCCCCCCCCCGATCCCCTAATGTTTGTTTCTCGTCTTGCAGGTTTTTCAGAGTGAAAACACCTACTCTTTCCATCCATGCTTAACTCATTGAAGGAGTCCAGCATCAATAGCTGCCGAAGCGTCGTATAGACGTGGACGCCTTGAATGCGTTCAGCCCCTCGTGCTCGCAGCCACCGGTACTTTTGTACAATACGAAACATCGCACTTGATGTTTACAAGACCGGTGGCCTTCACTGCCGAGACAATGCCAAAAGACAACCAACTGCATAAAGCCGCGCCTCTTTGCTTGCCATGCTGACAGTCGCATTTCTCAGGAAAGAGTTAGTTAGTTAGTTAGTTAGTTAGTTAGTTGGGTTTAACGCCGAGCAGGCAACTAAGACCATCTCACCGGGGTTCTCAGGAAAGAAGTGGACTGAGGGTCATGCAGTCTGTGATTTTTTTAACGCCTTCACAGACGACAAAAACGAATGAAAACCGTCCCATGTTACAAGAGACATAGATCCTCATAAGCCCCCGCAGTTGCGGGGGCTCACGAGGATCTATGCCTCTTGCTGATACCACTTTGTATCCACGTTCCGTGAACGAGTGAGGCTCGTTGAGGCTGAGTGAAGGAATATTTCAGAAACGCCGTCCGTGACCAATGGCAGCAAAAGGGTTTAAGACCTGACTCTCACAGCCTCTAGCAGTGACCAATGGCAGCAAAAGGGTTTAACACCTGACTCTCACATCCTCTAGCAGTGACCAATGGCAGCAAAAGGGTTTAACACCTGACTCTCACATCCTCTAGCAGTGACCAATGGCAGCAAAAGGGTTTAACACCTGACTCTCACAGCCTCTAGCAGTGACCAATGGCAGCAAAAGGGTTTAACACCTGACTCTCACATCCTCTAGCACTGACCAATGGCAGCAAAAGAGTTTAAGACCTGACTCTCACATCCTCTAGCAGTGACCAATGGCAGCAAAAGAGTTTAAGACCTGACTCTCACATCCTCTAGCAGTGACCAATGGCAGCAAAAGGGTTTAACACCTGACTCTCACAGCCTCTAGCAGTGACCAATGGCAGCAAAAGGGTTTAACACCTGACTCTCACATCCTCTAGCAGTGACCAATGGCAGCAAAAGAGTTTAAGACCTGACTCTCACAGCCTCTAGCAGTGACCAATGGCAGCAAAAGGGTTTAACACCTGACTCTCACATCCTCTAGCAGTGACCAATGGCAGCAAAAGGGTTTAACACCTGACTCTCACAGCCTCTAGCAGTGACCAATGGCAGCAAAAGGGTTTAACACCTGACTCTCACAGCCTCTAGCAGTGACCAATGGCAGCAAAAGGGTTTAACACCTGACTCTCACATCCTCTAGCAGTGACCAATGGCAGCAAAAGAGTTTAAGACCTGACTCTCACAGCCTCTAGCAGTGACCAATGGCAGCAAAAGAGTTTAAGACCTGACTCTCACAGCCTCTAGCAGTGACCAATGGCAGCAAAAGGGTTTAAGACCTGACTCTCACAACCTCTAGCAGTGAATGGGGTTAATCCTGTCTCCACGCAGATCTTCCTAGGCTCACGAGAATCTTTCTCCAGTGTTGGTCCCACTGGCTCAAAACTGCGATAAGTTTCAGACGTCCTGGGTCATATGACCTTCATTCCACGACTCCGAAAGCGGATAGGGCGCACGCTTGATGCGATTAAACAAAATAATAAGTTCACAAATTGTGGACCAGACTGTTCAAACAAAAGTAGACAGGACAGTTCATGCTATGTTGTACCAAGCAGTTTGGACTTTGTTGGCTATTTAAAGGCTGCGTACTTTACGCTTCGTTACATTTATTCTGAGACACTGTCCTTAATCTTCTCTTCAAAATCTCATATTTAAACCTCTTCATTTTCTGCCTGATCGCCATTGAGAGAAAAAATACTTTATTACTGACGATGCGGTAACAGATTACAAAGAAACACCGCTAATTCAAATGTCATCCATCCTCTGCAAGGTGAGTAGCACCCTTAACAAGTTCACTGCAAGTGGACTCAAAGTGTGTTTATGAAGTCATGGTAAGTTCAACGTCAAAGGAGCTTAGACATAAAATAGTTCCAGCAAGGGACATAGATCCTCATGGGCCCCGCGAATGCGGGGGCTCATGAGGATCTATGTCTCTTGCAGTTGGATTCAGTTTACATTTTCCGGCCGAGAAAGGATAGTCCTGTTTTTGCAGGTTGCCGCATAACTCTTTAATGAAATTTAATTCCGCATGAGCTTCCGCTGACTCGGGCTTACGGTGAACCGTGCTTCTTATAGGTCAAAACTTTAAATTACGCAGCATTAGAATCAAATCACAGAATGAAACCCCAAAATGTTTCCTCGTGAAAAATGCAGACCCGCATGCCACATCCAGAAAAAAAGTTGTGGGGTTTCAACCAACAGTCCACTCCGCTTATAACAAAATCGGATATAACACACATCGGATACTGCAACACTTTCTCAGCTTTTCAACGTATATTCACCCTTTTCATTCTGATACACCCATTGCTTGAAATACATTTGACTGATAGTTCAAGGGTACTGCCAGAATAGCTTGGCGCCTGAGGCGCCAAGCTATTCTGGCAGCACCCTTGAACTACAACAATTGATCTATCTCCTAATCTGTAATGTGGCCTTCATAGGACAATAAGTAAATTTCACAAAATTAGCCTCAGGCTGTAATGGGTTATGAAAAATTGGGCACCCTGGCGATTTTGTTGTAAATGGAGTCTACTGTATATCTATATGAATGGAGGCAGCGACGAACATAGAGCCTCATGAGCTGCTTCTGCGGGGGTCTAGAAAACTCTGTGCCGCATGCAACTAGTGCACTGGGTGATTCAGGAATGATGAGAAAAATGATGCTAAATTTCAACGCATGGTTCCCCCCCCCCCCCCCCCCCCCTCCCCCCCCCACCCCCCTCCCCCACCCCCGCTCTTTTCTTGTCACATTTCAGGTTTTTTACTGTTTTTTTCCCCCACGCGTTCCTGATTTCAGGAAACGGACTTGCAGAGGGTCGATTAACCTGGTTATGCCATAGTGTTTCACTCAGATAACAAACTAAATTTCATTTCGACCCCCCAAAAAGTCGTTATGTATTAACTTGCTGGCTTTGTCCTCATGGTTTTACGTGTTACCTGCACTTAGAAAATCCTTGAAGCCTGCCTCTTCGAAACGATTATATTGCAGATTATACAGCTTTTGAAATTGATCTCTCTCTCTCTCTCTCTCTCTCTCTCTCTCTCTCTCTCTCTCTCTCTCTCTCTCTCTCTCTCTCTCTCTCTCTCTCTCTCTCTCTCTCTCTCTCTCTCTCTCTCTCTCTCTCTCTCTCTCTCTCTCTCTCTCTCTCTCTCTCTCTCTCTCTCTCTCTCTCTCTCTCTCTCTCTCTCTCTCTCACCAGTTCATCAGAGATGCCAAACCGTAAATGGTATAACACTTAAACCCTAAAATGCTACAACAGGATGTGGATTATACCATGATAGTTCAAGGGTGGTGTCGGAACAGCTTGGCGCCTGTATGCGCCAAACTATTCCGACACCACCCTTGAACTATCATGGGTCGATCTGTCTCCAGAACTGTGAGGCAGACTTAAAAACGAAGTCTGAAACGTTTGATAATTTCACCCTCTGAATGTAGGGCGTTTAAGCTGGCTCCCAACTTGAGCCAGTGTGCGAGTGGCATCACCCAATGGTAGCATCGCCCGAGTTAAGCCGAGTTAAACCCGATATGTGGGTGTGTTCGATCTATCTGCCACTAGGCTTTTGTCTCTCGTGTCCAGTTCCAGCTCCTCGCACCTTCAGCAAAGCTCCGGCTAGTTCCAAGCAAACAGCATAGATCCTCAAGTGCCCTTGCAGGTAATTTGTGTACTCCTCACCCCTTTAGCAAATCTGGCCATCTGAGGCGCATACCCTCATGATGCCCCTGCAACTGATTTTTACTCCTGTTCATTTTTGCAAAAGAATTTTATCCGCACGAGATTGTACTCCTTACTCCTTCAGCAAATCTGGCAATCTGGGGCACGGATCCTCATCAGCCCCTGTAGCTGATTTTTACTCCTGTTAACCTTTTGTAAAAGAATTTCATCCACAAGAGACATAGATCCGCATGGACCCCCGCAATTGCGGGGCCTCAACAGAATCTATCCCTCTGACATTGTTTGATCTCAGTGCCCTAGTTTCTCAGCCCGCCTACAAGAGGCATGGATCCTCATGAGCCCCCGCAATTGCGGGGGCTCATGAGGATCTATTGCCTCTTGTCTAGCTTCTTCTTGACATTAGTATTCACTGACTCTTACTTGGCTTAATTCACATCTATCTTTCGTCAGAAAGAAGGATGTTGTCGGATCTCCAAATGGCACGGTTTTTATCCTGTCTGTTTTTATTGTCGTCTGCAGCCTCGTACATCTGTCGGATGGCGATCCGTGTACCGGAAATGCCGATTCGTTCTTGGTTCGTTACTCGTCTGGTGTTAACAAAAACAGGGATTCTGGGATAGACGGATGGGGTTTTAACGTATGCAAGGTTTAACCCTTTGCTGGCCGCTTGTCGTATATTTTGTTTAGAAAATATTTGCTCATTCAAAAGACCAAAAGTCTCAGCCGTTAAAGCAAGATAGATTCGCTGTGGTGTCAACAAGAGGTATAGATCCACATGAGCCCCCGTAACTGCTGGGGCTCATGAGGATCTATACCTCTTGCAGTTGGGTGAAGTTCAGTTTTTCAGGGTTACATTGACAATGTTAAAAGGCCCCCCCCCCCCCCCCCCCCCCCCCCCCCAGGAGTTTGAATCCGGGTTTTTTTTTTTTCACGAGAAAAGTTCTAAGCATTCTGAGGCTGATAGAGCATTTTGTCTTTCATGGCTACCTGCTCGGTCTTGGTTTATAGATCACATTCACTTAACTCATTCTACCCCAGACACACCCACAGCTAGATAAGGATCGACCATGATAGTTCAAGGGTGATGCCAGAATAGCTTGGCGCCCATAGGCGCCAAGCTATTCTGGCATCACCCTTGAACTATCATGGTCGTTCTGTGTCTTGTACTAGAGTGCAGAATTCAGAGGGCAACGGCAACATTTGGGGATTTCGGTGTTGGGGTAGAGTGAGTTAAGAGCATCATTTTGGTGGCTACACTTTCATGGAGGTCTTTTAATGACTGGTGACGCTTTTGGTCAAAGACTCGAGCACCTGTGATATCAGAACACTCTTTTCTTGCGCATGAATATGGTCGCTAAAAACAGATACACTGTACCACTGTGTGTTCCATTTGGCCAGTTGTCTGTCAAAGTTATGATGATGATGATGATGATGATGATGATGATGATGATGATGATGATGATGATGGTGATGTCCACTTGTAATGCGCATCCACTGCATGCTAGCGGCATGCTCAGGGGGAAAAAGGGGGGGGGAAGTTATAAGGTATCATGAAGATCGACCTGCTCGGCTTTTTTGCAGCCTGATTTTGGTGCTTGATTTACGAATCTTAAACAAAGCCTCAAATGTCCTCGCTTTCTTTTTTTACCCAGTGCATGCCTGCTGTACTCAATAAAGATGTGGGTTTTTTTTTACTGCAGTGTATCTGAAGTAAGCCCTTCTGTGCAGCTGATGAGAGTTTTTTTGTTTGTTTGTTTGTTCCTTACGTAAGCCAATCTATGCCAAAGAAACGCGCAAATACATGTTGTTTTCTTCATTTTAATGTCCCACTAGCACACAATGTGATCGGGGACTATCGCAAATACATGTCTTCAATTCATGATTTATGTCCGCAGTAAGCCCATCTAAATCCCATAACACACGCGATACATACCCCGGCCATCCTTTCGCTTCACAGTCAACCAGCAAATCTCGTTAACCCCTTGACTGGTACTGACGACACCGCTCGGCGTTATACGCGTCTTTTCCGCGGAGCGGTGTCGCCAGTAATAGCTATGGGGTTAAAAATCAGGTAGAGTTGATCGCCAAGCTATTCTGGCATCACCCTTGAACTATCATGGTCGATTTGTGTCCTGCACTGCAATGCAGTCTTCAGAAAACAACGGCCAAATTTGGGGAGTTCGGTGTTGGGGTAGAATGAGTTAATTAAAGCAGACAAAGTATGGCTCGACCCAGTGAAAGTTCAAAGTTAAAACCTGACTGGCTTGGCGACTCGTCTGGCGCAAGAATGCTCGGACACTACTAGTAAGCTTTCGTCGTGGACAAACCTGCCACAGTTGGCGGTGTCGAGCAGAGCACGAAATGCCGCCGAGACAAGACGTAACTGTCCGATCGTTTAGTATGGTGACCGGAAGGTTGCTAATGCTGTTTGGAGCAGACAGCCTCCGATCAACGCGATAGGCTGCAACGGTGACTTGCACTGTTGGAGGAACACATATCTAAATGGGGCTGCCAGGATAAGGTATAGATAGGTAGACCTGCTGTACAAGACTGAACGAATGCCACTGCGTACTGACGCAGCATGAACCTCAACTCAGTCTTACCTAACATTGTCTACAGACGAGAAACGGACGATCTAGCGTCGACACTCACGAACAAAAGCCTTCTCGGCCATTTAGATGACATAAATTGATCTCTGCAAGAGGTACAGATCCTCATGATACCCCCGCGAATGCGGCGGCTCATGAGAATCTATGCCTCTTGCAGATGGTGTCCGGGGTAACCGAAACCTACGCAGAGCAGTAGTACGTTATCTCACGCGACAGAAATCTGATTCGAACCCCGCCTCACACGCAAAGCGACCACTAAAGGACGTGAGTTTTCAGGACTTGTCCTCGTGAAACGAAGGCGACTCAGAAACATTAACGATGACACACCCTGGTTAATGGCGCCGTCTGTGGTTGGAGTTTTTCTCTCCATCCTTCTAAGTATCAAGTAACCCGCTCACTGGAGAAAAAGTAAAAAAGGGATCCAACTCCAAGAGACATAGATCCTCATGAGCCCCCCTCCCCCCTGCGGCGGCTCATGAGAATCTATGCCTCCTGCTGACACCATTTGGAGTCCGTGTTAGTGAGACGGCTTGAGGTCTTTCGCGCTGCATTAGCTTGTTCAGTGCTGAGAACATTATTGTAAACACCGCCCACCCAACTGCAAGAGGTATAGATCCTCATGAGCCCCCGCAGTTGCGGGGGCTCATGAGGATCTATACCTCTTGCTGCAACCACTTGGAATCCATGTTCCTGGGACAGCTAGGATTTCTCGGTCATTAAGTGATTAACGAAGATTGCAAAAGCACAGTCTGCATTCAGCTGGCCACTGTACGGGTTGACAATAAACTGATATCACAGTCTGCATTCAGCTGGCCACTGTACGGGTTGACAATAAACTGATATCACAGTCTGCATTCAGCTGGCCACTGTACGGGTTGACAATAAACTGATATCACAGTCTGCATTCAGCTGGCCACTGTACAGGTTGACAATAAACTGATATCACAGTCTGCATTCAGCTGGCCACTGTACGGGTTGACAATAAACTGATATCACAGTCTGCATTCAGCTGGCCACTGTACGGGTTGACAATAAACTGATATCACAGTCTGCATTCAGCTGGCCACTGTACGGGTTGACAATAAACTGATGTCACAGTCTGCATTCAGCTGGCCACTGTACGGGTTGACAATAAACTGATATCACAGTCTGCATTCAGCTGGCCACTGTACGGGTTGACAATAAACTGATATCACAGTCTGCATTCAGCTGGCCACTGTACAGGTTGACAATAAACTGATGTCACAGTCTGCATTCAGCTGGCCACTGTACAGGTTGACAATAAACTGATGTCACAGTCTGCATTCAGCTGGCCACTGTACAGGTTGACAATAAACTGATGTCACAGTCTGCATTCAGCTGGCCACTGTACGGGTTGACAATAAACTGATATCACAGTCTGCATTCAGCTGGCCACTGTACGGGTTGACAATAAACTGATATCACAGTCTGCATTCAGCTGGCCACTGTACAGGTTGACAATAAACTGATGTCACAGTCTGCGTGCACAGGCAGAGAAGGGGGCAGAGAAGGGGGCAGAGAAGGGGGCAGAGAAGGGGGCAGAGAAGGGGTTAAGGGGTTAAAACCTGATCGGCCCTGTCGCGGATTCTGTCAAAGCGCGAGAAACATAGATACCACATGCTCCCCTTTCCTCCCCCCCCCCACCCCCAAAGGAGGCTGATATGGATATGCACCTGTCCAGGTGCTGGTACCATTTGTAGACACGTGCTCGTGTCGTGAGACCACGTCTTGCGATTACTGTCTGGAGCGATCAGTTGATGGTGGACACGTCAAATCCCTGAAGTCTGGTACAAGGCTGGTCTTTCCCAGTCCACCCTCCAGCTAACAAGCTTGCTCTTTGCCACTGTGAGCCAAAGAGTCCGAAATAGCTCAGGCGATTAAGCGTCGGAGTAGGAGAGCGAAGGGAATCGCCGGGTCGTGGGTTCAAATCCCCGTCCCGGCCCCGGTAGCTGGACTCGCAATCCAGGGGGGGGGGGGGGGGGGGGGGGGGAAGACGGGCTTGTTCAATAGCATGTCCGTTGAAAAGTCCTGGTAAATCAAAGTGGCACAGTTGGAGTGCGCCTGAGTTGATCAGTGTTCAGGTCGTACTCCATAGGCAATAGATTCTCCTGTCCCCCATAACCCGCACGTCAGGGCCGTCCATTATCACTTCGGTGCCGTGGACGTTAAACCCCGAACTAACCACTGTGAACCGGGGAGCCCAAGGTGGCTGGAGAGTCATGCCTCTTGTCGCCAGCGACCAGAAGCGTTTTCTTCACGTTTCGACCATTCGATTCAGTTTTCAATACACGATAGTTCCGATAATGCGCGACATCACAGACTGACAATATTCTGTTACCTCACGCGCGTCTGTAATTCAGGCAAGTTTCAATAGCGTGTTTTTTACCACATCCATGCCAACTGCTTCAAGTTGTGCGTTTGAACTCATTTTAACTTCAACGCCGCCCCGAGGGACACGAATACAAATGACACTAACAAGAGGCATAGAACCTCATGAGCCCCCGCATTCGCGGGGGCTCATGAGGTTCTATGCCTCTTGCGTTTGGCTGCTTTCATGTCCTATTAGCGGTAAAGGTGTTAATGATTAATGTCTCGTACTGTGTGCACTTGTAGCTACAGACAACCTTCGTTTTACTTTGCAACTCGATCACCCGTGAACTAAAACAGTACTGAAACTTTGCAACTCGATCACACGTGAACTAAAACAGTACTGAAACTTTGCAACTCGATCACCCGTGAACTAAAACAGTACTGAAACTTTTTATCGAGTTTCTCGAGACTAAAAAAAAAAATAAATCACTCACCCAGTTCCTGCAAGAGGCATAGATTCTCATGAGCCCCTGCATGCAGGGGCTCATGAGAATCTATGCCTCTTGCTGGCATAGGCCTAGTGGCGTTTGTATCCTCAGTCTTAGGAAGACTTCCGGTTTGTGTGCGCGTGTACACTGGTCGTTACGTGACTGTCTTGAACCGTGTAATGTTTGTTCGGCAAACAAGGAGTGTTTTCACGACCTTTGTCAAGAAGAGTCCCATGAATGAAAGCACTGGGATGTTGGGGTCTTCCAGACAGGGGAGAATACAAAAGAAAATGCTGTAGCAGCCAGTGCAGTTCATGTCTACGTGCTTCTTGACGGAATGGCGTTGACAGGAATGCGTCTACTAGCCATGCTGAGGTCGCCGTGCCAGCGTTGCATTACCGAGGTATACGATTAATTTTGTATCGATTGCTGTCGTGTATACGATGACTCGTAAGTTACGTAAACGTCCTCTAGCGAACAATTCTTTCTTTTTTATTTCTTTCTTTTGTTTCTTTCTCCTTTCTAACTTAAATTAATTAGAGTAGCAACGGCAATTGTCGAAATATGGCAGACGTAAAAATTGCTTTATACGTCCAGCAATGACGTTTCGCTCCATTTCTTTTCTTTTATTTTTCTTTCTTTTTATTTCTTTTATCTTTTCTTTTTTTTCTTTTTTCTTTGTTGCTTTCTTTCTTTGTTTCTTTTTGTTCTTTCTTTCTTTCTTTACATAGAGAAGCAAAGATAATTACGATATATGGCACACGTTTTAATTGCTTTATCCGTCCAGAAATAACTTTTCATTAAATTCTTTCTTCTTCCTTTTTTTTTTTTTTTTTTTTTTTTTTTTTTTTTTGGGGGGGGGGGGGGGGTCTTTTTTCTTTCTTTCTTTTTTCTTCGTTCATTTTCTTTCTTTCTTTTATTTTATTCGTACGTAAATGCGCTGCTGGCACGTTATTTCAATATACACTAATTACATCACAAAATATGGATGTCTCTTCTGTCGACTAGAACGCAAGAATTGTATGCGGGTTTGTGATTTTGTACCTTAGGGCCGTAGGCCGCAAGGTTCAAAATCACAGACCAGCATACGAATAGAGGTAATCTTTCCTTTCTAGCCACGAAGCAAAAGTGGCGGAGCAATCACCGCGAAATACTGTGCATATGTCTCTTACTGTAAAGAAAACAAAAAACACATGACAGGTTTTGCACCGGAAAAGAAGTCGACCATTGCCTTGCGGCGTGAAAGTTTTCTGCAGCATCGACAAGGCCTCCTCGAAGGAAAGAAAAATGGAATTACGAGTGAGTCGAGCGGCATTAGATTAATTAGTACACGACCGATGATCAAAGCAAAATCCATATTTTTCCCCAGAGTGTCAGATTTGCTTTTGGAGACGTCCATCGATTAAGATCTGTCAGCGCAAGGAGTCAGTCGCCGGAGGTGACGTCACTGAACAGGCGTCAGCTCGCGGGGTTGTGCCTGATTTGCTCGGCTACCCCTGAGCTTTCATGATCGATAGAATCTTTTTTTAACCCCTTCACTGCCAGCGGGCCCAGCTTGCGTTTTTGGAATCGTTGTGAATTCAGCGTCAACGATTGCCAGCCGTCAAACGAACGCGGATGCCAAATTGTTTTAGCAAGAGGCATAGATCCTCATGAGCCACCGCAATTTGCGAAGGCTCATGAGGATCTATGCCTCTTGCAGTAAATGGGAGGTGTTCAAGTTTCCTCGGCAGTGTGCGGGTTAACGTGTACAGAACTGTGCAGCAAAACAAGATGAGACCCATACTGGAATTGACTGGGGGGTAAAAAAAATGTCATCCCTTTCTTGGCCCGCGCTTATGATTAGTAAATTAAATCCGGCGGTTTGTCACATTTGCTCTCGTAAACACACGGCGTCAGTCAATAGTTTAACCCGTTCTATCTCTATCTATCTATCTATCTATCTATCTATCTATCTATCTATCTATCTATCTATCTATCTATCTATCTATCTATCTATCTATCTATCTATCTATCTATCTATCTATCTATCTATCTTTCTTTCTCGCTATCTCTCTCTCTCTCTCTCTCTCTCTCTCTCTCTCTCTCTCTCTCTCTCTCTCTCTCTCTCTCTCTCTCTCTCTCTCTCTCTCTCTCTCTCTCTCTCTCTCTCTCTCTATCTATCTATCTATCTATCTATCTATCTATCCCGTAGTCTTGCCGACCGTTGGGGCACCACTGATGACTTGGCAACCAGCTCTATCCATTCCACTCTGTTCTCTGCCATTCTTAGTGTGTCGCTCAGCTTCAGTCCTGCCCACTCTTGAGATATTGTCCTCCCATCTTTTCCTCTGTCTTCCTCTCCCTCGCCCTCCTTGCACAGTGCCTTGCAGGATTGGCTTGACAAGCCCTGCTGATACGCGTGACATGCCCATACCACTACAGTTTGCGTTTTTTCCACAATGGCTAATAGGGCCCGATGGCTTGCCTGATTCTGCTTCCCACTTCCTCGATCGTGATGTGATCTTGACGTTCGTGGTGTGATCTCGACGTTCGTGATATGCTCTCTACGTTTCTGATATAGCCCGTTCAATGCCGAGAAAATGTGAAAGGACCCAACTGCAAGAGGCATAGATCCTCATGAGCCCCCGCAGTTGCGGGGGCTCATGAGGATCTATGCCTCTTGCTGAGGCCACTTTGAATCCGTGTTCCTAGGTCAGCCAGGGCTTGTTGATGTTGAACTGACCAAGACTGCAGAGACAGTTTCCCTCAACGGACACTGCAAAAACGGATTTTGAAATATGATTTAAATTACGCAACAATGTTTTCGATTTTAAGTGTTGTTTATGCGAAGTGTTATGTAAAATTTCATCAAAACGTGAGACATTTCCGTTTACTCACCGTCTGATTACATTTTTCATTTTGATTGATTTTTAAGTCCCTTCTATTTATAGAAGGGACTTTTTAGGACGGGTCGCGGTGGGATGAATTTAATAGCATGTCCATGATGCCAAAGGCGGGCAGGCTAAACCTGTAACAATTGAAGTAACAAGATAAAAATTACGTCATGTCTAGTTACGCTAATTTCGCTGCTGAACGTACATTTGGTGCGAAGCGCCGTATGTGCGTATGTATTGTATGTGCGTATATATGTGTGCGTATGTATGTAAAAAAGAGAATCTCCGATATTTCTGTACGCACAAGCTTGAAGCTTGGCGAAATACTTTCTTAAGTGGGTGGCTAAGAGAGCCTCCTAGCATATTGTAATTGAATGTCTCATTGAAGACAAACAACCGTTTATAGGAATTGGTTGACCCAGATTAGAGACCGTAATTTTTGTCATATTTACTCGAACCTTTGCATATGGCTAGTTTGACATTTGATCAATAAAAGCATTATTTGATTACTTCGAGCACTAAAAGGGCTTCCTTACTAAGGAGATTACACATTTAGTAACTTATTACACACTTAGTAACTTATTTTCTGCAGCTTTGTTTGCAGCTTATATTTTCCATAAAAGTGGTATAAAACAAAACAAAAACAAACAAACTACACTGGACGTACTACATAGACGCACACATGTTTGTTTCTAATTCTATCCTCTATTGTGCTGTTTGGTGGGTTTGTTGTTGTTGTTTTGTTGTTGTTTTGTTATTGTTGTTTTGTTGTTTTTGTTGTTTGTTGTTGGGTTGTTTGTTTGTTGTTTTTTTTGTTTTTGTTTGTTTTGTTTTGTTTGTTTTATTGTTTTTGTGTTTTGGTGGGGTTTTTTTGACAATCGTTGATTCTCGTTTAGTGGAAATCTTTCTTTTTGATTTCAATGAACTGAGAAACCTTAGACGAAGAAACTATTTCAGTCTTCCAATTGTGTACGGATTGCGAGTCCACAGATCCGTCAAATGACACGAGGTATTACAAATTAAAAGCCTTGTTCGCTCTGACGATTTCGTGCGATGGAAAAGATGCGTAACTACGCGAGCCAGTTTTCCACCGGGCGATATCGTCAGTAGCAGCCAATGCGTTAACTCATTCAATGGCCTTCGCATCAACAGCTGCTGAAGTGTGGTATAGCGTTGCCAACTTTAAAAGAAAAAAAACGATCAACAGTTTTGAGTGTAATTTTTTTTTTTTTTTTTTTTTTTTTTTAGAAATGCAAGAAAATTACCAGCAAATATGAAAAATACTCATAAGAAAACACTCCTCAGAAAAAACACTCCTTGTTTTTCGAAGCGTGTTTCTTACTTTTCCTGTTATTGTTTCCCAGTATTGAAGATTTGTGCCTGGCTGGTGCATATAGATTGCGCCTGTTGTGGACTTGCTGAGACAATATGCACTTAGCAAACCCTCCGCGCTGTTGGGAACGGTGTGAGACCGCGCGTACGAACTCCCGCCCACGGTATGCGAATGGTCTCATCTGGCCGACATCAGCGGAAGTCGGCACACGCACGATCGTGCGCGTGCCGACTTCCGCTGACGTCGGCCCGAGGACCGTTTGCTCTCAGAAACAAGAGTGTACGTGTAGTGTTTGCGTAATGAGCGGACTTTTCACAGGAGTGTGCTGCCGACAAACGCAAGACTTACATTTCGGTGTGAGAAACGTCAGCATGTTGGTGGCAATACGTCAGGAGTCAACAATCTCTCATATACCACGCGAAACAACAGTTTGATTGGCTGTAGATGTCCTTGCTAACAAATTGTTTCTTTTCCTTCTTTATTTTTTTTTTTTTCCTCTTGAAATAAATACACACGGAATTTTGGTTTTCACCACGCGATAAGGATTCAGTCTTTTCTTCTTTTTCTTCTTCGTTCCTTGTTTTATGAAATTGTTTATTTCAGATCATTAAAAAAAAAAAAGATTAGCCCATAAGTTATTGTTACGCTCACTCTTTGTGGTCTGAAATTGTAGAAATGTCAACAAATGAAAACCAGTTAATTCCTTCATCGCCAGTGGCCATGACTGACATCTCTGAAACCGACACAGTTGGACCGCCATACAACCCGTCTGCTAGAGGAACATAGGTGTAAATGTGACCAAGCAAGTTAAATGCGTCTGTGCGGGCGGTGTCGGTCTATGCCTATTGCAACAATGATGTAAAGAGTTAAATCGAGACACGATGAACACCGTTTCTTAACCCTTTCAGTGCCGAGAAAATTGGAACGCTGTCGTCCATCTGCAAGAGGTATAGATCCTCATGAGCCCCCTGCAGTTGTGGGGACTCATGAGGATCTATGCCTCTTGCTGACACAACTTGGAATCCATGTTCCTGGTGGAGCTAGGGTATTTTCGATGTTGAATTAATGAAGGTATGCAGAAACACGATTTGCGTCAACTCCCTCTGCAAGTATCAAACGATCGTGATTCCTTCTCTTAATGGACGAAAAAACGATGTAAGTTTGCATGATCAGCTTGAGCTGGACTCATTGTAGTACTAAATCAGTTTAACTCATTCTACCCCAAGACCGAAATCCCCAAATTTTGCCGTTGTCCCCTGAAGACTGCATTGCAGTGCAGGACACAGATCGACCGTGATAGTTCAAGGGTGATGCCAGAATAATTTGGCGCCCATAGGCGCCAAGCTATTCTGGCATCACCCTTGAACTATCATGGCCGATCCTTATCTTACTGTGGTGTGTCTTGGGTAGAAGGAGTTAACGGACTAAGCTGTGTCAGATTGCATTTGCTCTACTTTATTTAACAGGAGTTAAGTTTTGAATGCCGGGTGAATAGAAAATGTGGAACAGTGGGGGGGGGGGGGGGGGGAATTCTTCTGATGAACGGTCACATTCGTAAGTTACAAACACAATTCATCGATTACGTCTGAACAAAACACAGCTCGTGCTAAATACTCTGCCCACGCCAATGTGTGTGTGCGTGTGTGTGCGTGTGTGTGCGTGCGTGTGTTTATGCATCCAGTAGGCGTTAAGTGTTGCTACTAATGTGTGTGTGTGGGAGGGGGAGGGGAGAGCACTGAGAAAGACCTCTTCGTGTGGATTATGGCTCTTGCAATCACTCACTCTGTCTGTGGCATCCGCCATCAGGGATTAGTCACGTGAGGTTTTATCTGTTGTGCTCAGCGAAGCAGAACCCTGGCACGGGTCAGCGTCACATTCCAATAAGCACGCTGATCCCATTGGCTACGGACGCTTCCATCGGTCATCACAGTTCCGGTTACTGGCACGCCCCCTGGGGGCCGGGGGGGGGGGGGAAGCAGGAAGCCGGGGTAGAAAGGGATCTAGTATCTCTTTCTGCGGCACCGGTGGCGAGTCCGCCAGTTTCTGTAAGTTAAAATATAGTACACAATATGTCATTGTCAGTCTACTAAGTGCACTTCCAAGTACTGTTTGTGCGAGACCCACTCGGGGGGGGGGGGGGGGGGGTACACGCATCTCATTTGAATAGAAGTGTACTTGTGGCGTAATCCCCGAGTGGGTCTATCTTGGGAGTACTCCCGCAAACAGTACTGGGAGTGTGTGGACTCACATGGCTTAAATAGTAATATTGCCCAAAACATGAGAGAATTTAACATTTTCATCCGATCAAAACAAGACACAGGCATAAGGATGATCTGGTTCGTTGAGTTGAATTTACATTTGCATGGTGATGGTTGACAAATCTACAAATACAATGTAAATAGAAAACATTAATGCAAGAGAAGAAAGAGAAGATAGAGGGGAAAAAATACAAGTATTATGGGTAGCGGGGGAGGGGGGGGGGGGGGTGGTGGA
The DNA here is from genome assembly GCA_036245525.1 of Semisulcospira habei. Taxonomy (NCBI): domain Eukaryota; kingdom Metazoa; phylum Mollusca; class Gastropoda; family Semisulcospiridae; genus Semisulcospira; species Semisulcospira habei. The sequence goes on from BTPG01000006.1 coordinate 8,554,888, forward strand.
GGACAGTTTCACATGAAATTTTCTGCAGTAGTGTAGCAGTGCCTTAAACCTTCATTTTAATTTTGTGTAGTCTGTTAGTGTCATTTTCCGCTAAGTTGTGCAGGTTTGTGAATTTGAACTTTACGGCGTAGAGACATAAGGTCTATACTTAAACTGAAGCATACACTATTTATTTATTTATTTATTATTATTATTATTATCATCACCATCTTCATCATCACCGTCATCATCATCATCATTATTGTTATCAATTTATTAATTAATTAATTAATTTTCGTATTTTGTTATTTCACTTTTTTTCTTCTCATCTTTCCTTTAGTCGCGCTCACTTCCGATTACAAATATGCTCGGTCTTTGCTTTAATTTATATTTAGACTCATTTACTAATACCATGCTGCGGGGAACACGTTGCTTGTGTTTTGGTGCGGGAAGGTTAACCGGCGGGCCAGCTTAGTCACCACGCAGGCACTGACATAATACTCTAAATATGACATCATTCTCTCTCTCTCTCTCTCTCTCTCTCTCTCTCTCTCTCTCTCTCTCTCTCTCTCACACACACACACACACACACACACACACACACACACACACACACACACACACACACACACACACACACACACACAAGTCCGAACTCCCTAACGAGCAACACGTGCGTAAATTCACCTCAGCAAAAGGCATCGATCTTCACAGTGAGCCCTAGCAAAATTTAGTATTTTGCTTGTGATGTATTATTAAATTATTATCCCAAAATGTGATAAAATCAACTAAAAAAAAACACGTTCAAAAACATATTCCAGTGAAAACGTAATTACAGTCTGGTTTGGTAGAGATTAAAAGCGGTTTTATCTTTATCCGGAGATCTGCCACGCGCACACCATGTTTTCCCATCGCGCAAAGGCCGTCGGGCAGACGTCGGCCGCCGGTGGCCCGCGCACGGCCGTGCGCGGGCCAACGGCGGCCGACGTCGGCCTGATGGCCTTTTGCGTATTGGGTTGTTTATCCGACAACAAAAAGTCGGGCACAGATAGGGAAACAAATCTGTACTGTAGCCGGTTTGTACTTTCTTTGGACAGACTTTTGTCTCCTCTTCTCCTTTGCCGTACCCAAGAGAGTTCCCTCGCGGTGCGCGTCACAAGGAAGTCGAAACCCTCGGTTACGTGCGCCTACTCGCATTTGGGAAAAGAAGGGTAGAAAGGACGTAGCTGAGGCCAGCCCACTGACATTAACCTATATCATACTGAGGCCAAAAGCTTCAAATTTGCGCACTGCCATAATTATGCAAGCTACATAATAATGATTTAGTAGTGCACCTTCTTGTTTGTGTATGTGTGTTTCTCCGGCCTACTTCCTAAGTTCCAGGGAAAGCCATGGGTTATAGGCTTGGCCTGATGGGGGGGGGGGGGGGGGGGGGGGGGGCAGGGGATCTAACTGTTTGTTATCCTTGGTATGTGAAAATCTGCATTATAGTACTTACAGACGAGGATATAGAGGCGCCAAGCTATTCTGGCACCATCCTTGAACTATTTTAGGCAAACATATTTCACACACTGGTGTATTCCGAATGATAAGGGTGAAGCCTTTGGGCGCCAGCCGAAAATTGTGTTGGGTGTTTATCATGATCGCTGATTCAACACCAACATGAAGCCCTGGCTGTCCCAGCAACAAGGATTCAAAGTGGTGTCGGCAAGGCATAGATCCTCATGAGCCCACCCTCCATCCCTGGCAACTGCGGGGGCTCATGAGGATCTATACCTCTTGCATTTGGGTGGTGGTCACATTTTCTCGGTACTTGCTGATTGTGGTGATCCCAGGAAGCAAAACACCGCTCGGGCCGACCGCAGTGGACCAGCGCACTGATCTAACCGCATGTCTGTCCATATCGCCTCCTGTTCTTTTCTTGTTTTTCTTCGGTGTTCATGGTCATTCCCCAGGAAGCAATAGACCATCGGGGCTCACGTCTGCAGCAGTGGGCCCGCGCACCTCCGTGCCCGATGTATTTTGCGTTCGTTTCTTCTGTCTGTCGAGGAGAGGAAATACCACGTGACACCTCGTCATGATCGCCGCGGGGGACACGTTGCTTCAGTATGGCCGTGGAGCGGGGAGATCAACCGGCGGGGTCAGCGTGGTTCGAACTCTCTGTAACCACTTTCTAACGAAACACCTCAGCAAGAGGCATCGATCTTCATGAGCCTCCGCAAATTGCAGGCTCATGAAGATCTATGCCTCTTACTTCCTGTGGCATTACGGTTAGCATGAGTTACCATTCTTGAAGGTCAATATTTCTACCTGCCGGCCTGAAGACAGGAAAGGCAATTTAAGAAGTATAACAAAAGAAAGGGAAGTAAAAATTCCACATCACGAAAAAAAAGCTGTAATTATTAAGACCATATCTTCTATGACTCATAGACTACCAGCAGAGTTGCTGTGTTGTGCACATAATTTATGACGACTCACATCGGCGCACATACCACTGATAATTTAATTTCACGAATCCTTTTCTTGAGCTGAATATCAGTCAGACAGAATTATGGAAAAGCACAAGCAAAGACTATGTGCGTCTCCAGAACAGAACAGATTGAATTTCTCCATGATCCTTGCAGGTTCACCTCCTCCGGCCGCCACAGCAGACAGGTCCAGCAAGTGGCATAGATCCTCAAGGACCCCCGCAGTCTGCGGGGGCCCATGAGGATCTATGCCACTTGTAGACAGGTTCCTTGGCCAGATGAGAATGCTAATTGACAAGAAGGAGCCATTGCAACATCCGCTAATCCTTTACTCGCTTCCCGTGCAAACCACGCTCGCCCATGCCCATAACGCAGTGCGACAGGAAGTGAAAGTTGAAGCAGGGGGCACCATGGGTGGCAGTCATCAGTAATGTCCTCCGCCACCATTGGGATGCACTCGCACTCGAAGGGCAGAGGACTGATCACTTAGCACGTAGGAGCCTGGTCTGTCTTATACACAGGCGGTCAATGGTGAATCGCCTAATGGTGATGATCCCTGACATATTTCATATTGACGTTCCGTCTAGATCAGTAGATGTGTACATGCCTCACGACTGTTACTATCTCCAGTGGTACGCCCTCTTCACAGAGAAAGACAAATGGGGTTTTGAGGGTGCGAGGTGTGGCCGCTCTAGAAAGAACGACAGTGGGTTTGGAGGGTGCGTGGTGTAACGGCTTTACGGGGAATGACTTTGAGGTTTGAGGGTGCGTGGTGTGACGGCTTTACAGGGAATGACAGTGGGGCTTTGAGGGTGCGTAGTGTGACGGCTTTACAGGGAATGACAGTGGGGCTTTGAGGGTGCGTGGCGTGACGGCTTTACATAGAATAACAGTGGGGCTTTGAGGGTGCGTGGTGTGACGGCTTTACATAGAATAGCAGTGGGGCTTTGAGGGTGCGTGGTGTGACGGCTTTACAGAGAATGACATTGGGGCTTTGAGGGTGCGTGGCGTGACGGCTTTACATAGAATAACAGTGGGGCTTTGATGGTGCGTGGTGTGACGGCTTTACATGGAATAGCAGTGGGGCTTTGAGGGTGCGTGGTGTGACGGCTTTACATGGAATAACAGTGGGGCTTTAAGGGTGCGTGGTGTGGCGGTTTTACATGGAATAACAGTGGGGCTTTGAGGGTGCGTGGTGTGACGGCTTTACAGGAAATGACAGTGGGGGTTTGAGGGTGCGTGGTGTGACGCCTTACAGGGAATGACAGTGAGGGTTTGAGGGTGAGTGGTGTGACGGCTTTACATGGAATGACATTGGGGGTTTGAGGGTGCGTGGTGTGACGGCTTTACATGGAATGACATTGGGGGTTTGAGGGTGTGTGGTGTGACGGCTTTACAGGGAACGACGGTGGGGTTTTGAGCGCGTGGTGTGACGGCATTAGATAAACGAGGGTGGGATTTGGATGACGCAAAGTGTGAACGTTCTTGATGGAATGCCTGTTGTGTCTCACAGGACGTGTGGTTTTACCGCTGTAGGGGAAATAACTGTGGTTTTGATGGCGGGAGGAGTGATTTCTTTCAAACAATTAGCCGCCGCGTCCATTGTATAAACCACTAGACTGGCGAGCAAAACAAATGCGACTTTTTTGGTATCATCGGAAACACGCGAGTGTTTCCGATGATTCAAAAAATGTCGCATTTCTTTTGCACGTCAGTATCCTGAAGCGATTCATGCAAGAGGTGTGTTGACTAAAAGTCCACCGTCTGTCAACAGGAAATGATCTGATATAAGGGCCACGCGTACAAGCCTTCAGCGGTCAGGAGCGACCACTTCTTACAATAGGAGACTGTCTCCTACATTACTAATGTCGGTTGACACAACCGTATTGCCGTTGCACACCGACACATATCACTCGGACACCAGTAATTAATTCTCCTCCTATGTCATCTACGAGCTGGGTCTACTCAGTGACAGAGATCATTATCTAATCAGGAATACCATTGAACTATCGCTAGTTACTCGCTTCCGTTATTCGTTCCGCTTAGAATCCTCTGACGATTCTTAAAACCCTCAGCGCATGGGGATCTAACTGTTTGTATGTCCAACGCTGAATGATTTTCCTTGGTATGCGTCATGTATCAGCGCCTGCGTCACTTCTGCTTCGAATTTGTAATTGATGACGATTTTCAATGCCTGTTAACTGTGCGCCGTTCTGTGATTTTTACAGCTTATGGCTCTAAGTCAGCTGTCAAAACTCAACGATCAAACTACATATCCTCGTTATAACTGGCTAATATTGTATTTAACCCATTCAACCCTGACGCACTACACTAGGAGATGGATCGACCATGGTAATTCAAGGGTAGTGCCAAATGAGCTTGGCGCCTGTCGGCGCCACGCTCATCTGGTACTGCCCTTGAATTATCATGGTCGATCCATCTCCTGCAACAGGTGTATAGTCGTTAGATGACGCCTCCAAAATTTAGAAAATACGTGCGTGTTGTTGAGTGAGTTAACATATAATTATGTTCTCGTCAAATAAGCATGTGATGTTTTTCGGTTACACCGACGTTAGGAGCCATTTGTGTATTGAAACTCAAACGTAGATACCATAAAGGACAGCAGTGGGCAAGACCCATGAAACATTCGTACAGTGCAGACATGATTGGAGCAACCACCATTTTTGTAAAAAGAAAAAGTGGTCTTAATAGACTGAGATTCTCTTTCTAGACAAATACTAAATGGACAAATGTGTCACCTGTCATTAAAGAGCGCCATTCAGGTGGCTACAGCTACAGCTACAGCCACAGTCACAGCCACAGCCACAGCCACAGTCACAGCTACAGCCACAGCTACAGCCACAGCCACAGTCACAGCCACAGTCACAGCTACAGCCACAGTCACAGCCACAGTCACAGCTACAGCCACAGTCACAGCTACAGCCACAGCTACAGCCACAGCTACAGCCACAGCCACAGTTACAGCCACAGCCACAGTCACAGCCACAGCCACAGTCACAACAGCCATCTCAGTGATGGTCTTTAGTGACAGGTGATCCCTGATAAGGATGGTCGCTCAAAACAGATTCTGTGGCCGTGCTGGAATGCACATAATACAGGGGAAGGGTGATGGGTAAAGAGGGATGCTGTGAAGCAGAAAGGGGGGGGGGGGGAGGAATTAAGGAGGACAGGGGGTGGGGGGTGGGGGGGAGGGAGAGACAATATTAGCTGATAGTCTCTGATGTCTCAAGTAAAGACGTCATCTTCTGAACACGGAATTATTTCCGTAGACCTCAGGTCAACATGGGTGCTGGTCTGTGATTTGGAACTTTACGGCCTCAAGCCGTAAGGTCCAAAAGCACAGACCAGAATCAAGGAAAAGCATCCACATAGACACTTCATACATACTGTCCCTTACTTGTGTACTCAAGCGGTTCTCGAATACACATATACGTATCTCATTAAGTGAATACAATGTCCACATTTACAATTGACGCACTTCCTCAAAGCCCTACTCATGAGCCCCTGCTTTTGCTGGCCAGATCATCCCAGCCCTCATCAAGATCTATTCCTTAGAAGAAGGTCTTTAGGTTTTGCCTGCAGGGTTACGGACTAACACCGACTTCGGCGGATTTCCTGTGAAGAAGCCACAAACGACCCCCGGGCCAAGACAGTGCGCGCGCCAGCCACGACCGATTTCAGCACGAAGATTGTTTGCTTATTGGGGTGAGGGCCCAGGTTACGGACGTCGACGAGTGTTGGTGCCCCCTTCTTCACATGAAAATCCAACGTTCAGTGGGCCTAGCTGCATGCGAGAATGCACAATGGTAGGATGTTTCTCTCGCGCACAGTAACCCTTTGTCGGCCGAGGAAAAAAAGTGAACTCTGTATGCATCAGCAAGAGGGATCCATACCTCTTTCTGAAACCACTTTGACCCATTCTTCTGGGACGGCGGTGGCTCTTTGTCATTCATTGCAGAAACTCAGTCAGCGTCCGTTGACAATATGCGGGTTAACCCATTCAGCCTCGGAGCACTACAGCTGGAGATGGGTCGACCATGGTAATTCAAGGGCAGTGCCAGAATATCTTGGCGCCTGTCGGCGCCAAGCTAATCTGGCACTACCCTTGAATTCTCATGGTCGATCCATCTCCTGCAACAGGTGCATAGTCGTTTGATGACGCCTCCAAAATTTAGGAAACACGTGCGCCGGGCTGAATGAGTTAATGGTGGATTTACTGCTGACACAAATACAAAGAACTTTGAACAAAATTGTAATAGGAGGGAACACATGGAGTAATTTGTACAATTTGACGAAGAGAAAAAAATAAAGATAAAGGTTTACTGAGAATATAAACTACTCGTGATAATTCACTTTTAACTCTCGGGAAGAAAAAACATTTTTAAGAGACAGAAACATGATAGCGAAAACAGAGACAGTTATAGCAGGGGGTCGGGTGGGGGGGGGGGGTGGCAGGGGGAGAGGGAGGGGGGATCGTTGTTTCTGGCCCTGACCTCTCACTGTAATCCACGTGCGGACCGGCATGTTTTGAAATATGATTAACTGCATCTCAGCACCAAAGTTCCAACTACCAGCATGTCATTTTGGAATTAGCTGCGTACAGTCTTTCTTCGGATCAATGTATTTCATTACAGGTAAAACTAACGCGAGTGCCGCCAAACACGCCATTCAAACATTTAAAAGTAATAACCCGGCATGTGCTTTTTCGCGTAATTTAAATCTTAACCTGTTGACTGACGGGGAAAAAGTGAACACGATCCAACTGCAAGAGGCAAGGATCCTCATGAGCCCCCGCATTCGCGGAGGCTCATGCGGATCTCTGCCTCTTGCTGAGAACAATCTGCATCCCTTTTCATTGAAAGCTTTGTAGCTTGTGGCCGCTGAATGGATACAGATTTCAGAAAGCACAACACGCGTCTCGCGACAGGTAGAGGGTTAACGACAGTTCAGTTCAGTTCAGATGTGAGTCTGCGCTCGGAGAGGCCCACACGCGCTCCGCCCCAACCATCAGAAGTCTTCCCAGAGTTCCTTTCGACATCGTGCCAATGCTGGTCAGGTTTACCGTGGATCTCTCTCACGTCATTTCAAGTCTGCCCAACACCCGCTGCACATTTCTCCACACCTCTGCTCTGGTGCCGATCGACTGAGTGGTGCCCTCCCAGTGAGCAAATTATGTCCTCGGGCTCACGACGACCGCAGTGAGCCCGCACACGGACGTGTGCGGGCTCACTGCGGTCGTCGTGGGCCCGAAGACTTTTTGCTCCTGGGGCTTGGCTGGTTGGTTAGTTCGGGTTTAACGTCCACGGCACCGAAGTGATAATGGACGGGCCCTGACGGGCGGGTTATGAGGGGACTATTACCCTATGGAGTACGACCTGAACACTGATCAACTCAGGCGCACTCCAACTGTGCCACTTTGATTTACCAGGAGCTTCCAACGAACATGTTATTGAACAAGCCCGTCTTTTCCCCCTGGATTTGGTGCTTGGCTCTGTTCCTGGAAATGCTTTCTCGTGTTTCTCACCACGTCCCGTCTGACCATCCGTAGTCCCTCTGCGTGACCTCTGCCTTGACCTGCTAGTGTCAACAACAGAACTGCAAATAACATGATCGCGTGAAAATGCGAGAGATGCGCTGTCCGCTCACGACAAAAGGCAATAAGTGCCGTTTTTGAGAAAAGCGAGATTTCATTACATTACGATTAACATCTTGCTTCTCACAAAACTGCACTTACTATCGCCTTTTCCCTTCGCGGAGCAGCACAGATCGTCATGAATCTGTACACACGCGACGGCCGCTTAGCAACCACTAAGCCTCTCAGTTATATTTTGCGTCCAGTCCTCCATCAGACAGGGTTAACTCCTTCGAGACGTGTCTCCTCTGTGCCGCTTATGCCGCGTATCCGGAGGCGGCACGTCTTGAATGAGTTAACCCTCTGGGTGTCTGTAGCGGTTTTTGTCGCGAAGTGTTACTGGCCTTGGATCTGCGATGGTCTCCCGTTTCTAATCGTTGTCAGCGATGTGTTACTGGCCTTGGATCTGCGATGGTCTCCCGTTTCTAATCGTTGTCAACGATGAGGTTAACACGGTCGAGAGGCGCCGCATCCGGATGCGCGGCTTTACAGCCGCGTATCCGGATGCGGCACGTCTCGAATGAGTTACTATGTCTTGGTTAAAGTGATCAGCTCCGTGACGTGATTCGATTGCTAAAGTTGACCCACATGTCTTTGCTCAATTATTGAGAATTGTCTCCCCTTCTTTTGACAATGCATGTGAGCGGGCACTCGTAACAGATTTGTTTTTCTACTGCTGCTTGTGCGAGTTGGTGGAACTCTTCTACGTACAAAAGGAGAAGTGGAGTAGAGAAAATTTTGTCTCTCTTTCTTCGACATTGAGACTTCACTACTACCCCTTCTTTTTCCAGCATTTAATAAGTTAGTTAGTCGTGGGTTTAACGTGCACGGCACCGGAGGGGTAATTTACGGCTCTTGCGCGCGGGTTAGTGGGGACATGGACAGCCATTGCCTTTGGAGTACGACCTGAACACTGATCAATTCGGCCGCACTGCAACTGTGCCACTTTGATTTACCAGGACCTTATAACGGACTTGCTGTCTGAACAAGCCCGTCGTTTTGCCTGGACAGCATAAACTCATTCAGTCCTGACGCACTACAGCAGGAGATGGGCCGACCATGATAATTCAAGGGTAGTGCCAGATTAGCTTGGCGCCTATCGGCGCCAAGCTAATCTGGCACTACCCTTGAATTATCATGGTCCATCCGTCTCCTGTAACTGGTGCATAGTCATCAGATGACGCCTCCCAAATTTTGGAAATACGTGCGTCGGGCTGAATGAGTTAAATAAGACATACTGAGAACATTTATTAATAATAATAATAATAATAATAATAATAATAATAATAATAATAATAATAATAATAATAATAATATAATAATAACAATAATAATAATAATAATAATAATAATAATAATAATAATAGAGCCGGTTATTATATAAGAGCTTTTTTTCCCAATTCTGCGACAATAGATCTGTTTAAGCAGGTCGCGATAAGACGAATCGAAAACTGAAGTCGGGAGCTTATAGCTCATTTTTTTTTCTTTGCCCCTAGAATGTCTCTCCCCCCCGCACCTTACCTCGCTATATACTGACGCACATCGGGTCCGCACGTGAGGCAAAATCGATGCTAATTGTGAATAACGCGGACATGTTTTAGAGTATGTGCTCACTCTTTGTACTGCAAGGTAGAAAAACATCCGTTGGTAAAAGCTCTCTCTTATTTTATTTTTTTTTTTTTTTCCTTTCGCATGGAGGCGTTTTTATGCCAGATTTATTACCGTACTACGTGCATCCCCATTCTTACCGAATGGCAATTGAGCTTCCCCCCCCCCCCCCCTTATTTCGACGCGAAGTTTCCCTGGAGTTTCCCTTGACTCAACACCAACCGTCCAGATAACGCGCACACAGAGTGGTCTCAGCAAGAGGCATAGATCTTCATGAGCCCCCGCAGTTGCGGGGATGAGAATTTATGTCTCTTGCAGATGGGTACCGTTCGACTTTCCCCGGCAGTTGTCAGGTTAAAGCTGAGTTGTATCTCACTTCTATGGAAGGCAGACGAATCCTAACCCTTTGCGTGTCGGTAGCGGTTTTTGTCGCGATGATTCCTGCAGGAATAACACCACCCTGACATCCTACAGGAATAACACCACCCTGACATCCTACAGGAATAACACCACCCTGACATCCTACAGGAATAACAACACCCAGACATCCTGCGGGAATAACTACACCCTGACATCCTGCAGGAATAACAACACTCTGACATCCTGCAGAAATAACAACACTCTGACATCCTGCAGGAATAACAACACCCTGACATCCTGCAGGAATAACAACACCCTGACATCCTGCAGGAATAACAACACTCTGACATCCTGCAGGAATCATTGCGACATAAACCGCTACCGACACGCAAAATGCTAAGCTAAGGTAAACGCAACTTGGAATGACTGTCAGACGCCTCTCGCCTGTGTGCCTGAACACTTACACTGTACCCCTGCCTAGTGGTGGTTACACTTTGTGCGGACAGGCTTCTGACGCTGTTCGCAGAGCTGATGACTGCCTGCGCAAGGGACTTCGGGTTTGGGTTGTCGCCCGTTTATTTGGGGACGTAATCTGAAATTGGCCACTAAAGCGCGCACACAAATTAGATAATACTGAATTGTGCTCCGTTTTTCTGCACAGAATTGTTATTGCCAATTATGGAGCGACCTTCACTGAAACCATACAAATTATCTAAAATGCGCCAATCGGCACCTGCTACACCAATTCTGCGCAATGATCGCTTTCCTCACACACACACTCCACCCCACCCTCCAGCAGCCCAACACCTACCCACCCCCACCCCCTCCATTGCTCCCATCCCATCCCCCCACCCCACTCCAACCATTGCAGCCCCCACCCTCAAAATAAAAAAGCAACATTTTGTTTATAATAAATATAATCCCAAATGAAAGCACAAAAACAATAGAATAAGATAGATTACAATAAAGTACATTGAAATAAAACAACATAATACACACAATGAAATAAAATAATAAAATAAGTCTAAATTAATAAGTCTAAATTAATAAGTCTAAATTAATTATTTTTTAATAGAAAAAGAGACCAACAAAAAAGTCTTGAAACGCCATTAAAACAAGCCAGACCAAAAAAGATGACTACCAAGGGTCTAAAATGCAGAGCAAACCCCATCGGAGAAGGAAACACGCTTAGAAAATGAGGTTACAACACAGTTTATTGTGTTGTAACGGTCTTTTCTAAGCGTGTTTCCATTTCCGTTGAGTTCCTCTCCTGCATTAACACATTCTACCGCAGGACCGAAATCCCCGAATTTGAAGTTGCCCTCAGAAGGACGGTATTGCACTTCTAGAGACAGATCGAGCATTATAGTTCAAGGGTGGTGCCAGAATAGCTTGGCGCCTATGGGCCCTCTGAGGGACTGTATTACAATTCTAGAGACAGATCGAGCATGATAGTTCAAGGGTGGTGCCAGAACAGCTTGGCGCCTATGGACCCTATGAGGGACTGTATTACACTTCTAGAGACAGATCGAGCATGATAGTTCAAGGGTGGTGCCGGAATAGCTTGGCGCCTATTGACCCTCTGAGGGACTGTATTACACTTCTAGAGACAGATCGAGCATGATAGTTCAAGGGTGGTGCCGGAATAGCTTGGCGCCTATGGGCGCCAAGCTATTCTGGCACCACCCTTGAGGTAGCAAAGTCACCCTGACTATGCATGAAAAATCATTTTTGGGGATACATGAATTTTGATATATTCTTTTATTTAGAAATCATTCCAATTTCAATTGATAATAATATTTTTGCTCAGACTGCAGTAGTGTTTTTAGTTATTAGCATCCAAAGAGGGCAAGGGTCACTGTCAAAATGTTGAGAATGGCGAATTTTTGCTGAAAAACGCTATATATGCACACTTTTTTCCATATAATTTCCACATTTGTGGATGGATTTTCTTCAAATTTTGCGCAAATGCTGCTGGTTCCTGCCGCTTTGGCATAAAGCAGGAGTATTGGACTAAACTGATTCTGAACAAATTTATGTGGGAGTGTGTGCTGTATCTTTAGGAAAATTTGACGTAAATTTGCAAATGCCATAACTGACAAACTATTGACACAAGAATAAACATAGAGGTTCATACTATAGTCCTACATACATATATTCTGCTGTAAAAGAGTTGTGGCTCAATCTCTTTTTGTTGTGCACTGGTGAGTTTGACACTGCCAAGCATTTTTCGCTATACGATAAAAGCATATTTTCAAATATTTATTTGTTTGGGCATCTTATTGAATAAGCAGGTTTAAATAATTATTATCACACTAAAGTACCACATTTCTGCTATCACTCTGCCAAATTTCATAGCTGTACGTGGATTAGACAGCCGACACTGTTTTGAATGATTTTGGTACGCCATAGGTCGCCTGTAGGTGGTGACTGTGTGCCGTCCTTGAACTAATCAATTGCTCGATCCCTTGAACATATCATGGCTCGGATCCCTTGAACTATCATGCTCGATCCTTGAACTATCATGCTCGATCCATGTCTTGCTGTGGCGTGTCGCGGCTGAGTGCGTTAAAAACCAAGTTGACACAGAAATGGCAGCCATGCGTGCCAACGTTGACATGACCTGCCGCGAGAACAGAAACACCAGCCAAAGCCATATTGTCACATGAACCCTAGCAGTCCGAAACCCAATGGCCATAACTCCAACCCCCCACCCCCCACCCCGCCCCCACCCCACACTCCCACCCCCACCCCACCCCCCACCCCCCCACCCCCACCCCCACCCCCCCCCCCCCCCATCTCCACCTCTACCCGCCCCCATGCTTTTTTAGGGCAACTGGGTATCTCAGATGTCACAGCGTTCAACGCTTTGTGCGAAGGTGGCGGGTCGGAATCCAGCTGGGGTGAACGTTTGTTCAGTCCCATTCGGTGGCCCGTCTTTGGAATCACCTTCGTGGTGGACGAAGGACGTTAAACCCTAAACGCTTAGTTTCATGTAGGTGAGTGCCGCTGGCCAAAGGAACGTTGTGTGACTCATTCGAGCCGTGTCGCTTCAGCCGCGTGTCCGGATGCGACCAGGCTCGTTTGAGTTAACCCTTATCATTCGGAATACACCAGTGTGTCAAATAAGTTTGACTAAAATAGTTTAAGGGTAGTGCCAGAATAACTTGGCGTCTCTAGGCGCCAAGCTATTGTGGCACCACCCTTGAACTAAAGCCATTGGTCTACTATATCTTATCTGTAAGTACTATAATGTAGTTTGCATATGGCAGTGTACAAATTTGAAGCTTTTACTCCTCCGTATGATATGGGTTAACGCAGGAAACCGGATATAGTCGACTCCGCTTATACCACAGTTGGATTTAACCAAAGTCGGCTAGACCAAACCTTTTGTACAGGTCCCGGCGGCAGTATTTCCATACAAACTATTTCGCTGATGCGCTAGCAATGGTGGTGTTCTTTGGATTTAACAACAACAACAATTTGGGTCGCCAGACGGTTTGTTATATTCGAAGTTTACTGTAGTCAACACCGCTTATAATAAGGCCGGATATAGCGACACTTTTTTCAAATGGTCCCAGGAGCAGCTTTTCAACGTAAATTGCTTCCCATATAAGAAACACCGGATATAATTCATCATATATCGTCGAATATGTAGCTTACTGTTTTCTTTCTTTTCTTTTCTTTTTTTTTTCCCTAGCGAACTGTTAACTGCGTTTATTCTGATTCTGGATCTTATGTGACAGGAAAGTGGACGTAAGGTGTTGGGAAGGGATGGGGAGGGTTAAAGTAGTGTATAATTGTGCGCGTGTCTGAGAGAGAGTGTGCTGTTGTGCATGCGCAGCGAGTCCAGTGTTTTCCTGAACAACAGCGCTACAGAAGAGCTATTTATTATTATAATTATTATTATTATTATTATTATTATTATTATTATTATTAACATCATCATCATCATTATTATCATCATTATTATCATTATTATTATTATCATTATTATTATTATTATTATTTATTATTATTATTATTATTATTATTATTATAACAAGACAAATTGGGTGCCCTGGCGATTTGTTGTATCCGGGGTTTACCGTATTTGTATTTGTGCAAACGTAAAGGCAGACAAAGCTGTCAGCAAGCAAACACTCAGACCGCTTTAAGTCCGGTAAAGTTTTCAGCTTCCGTTGTAGACACACCCAGTCGGTCGAAACTTCTTCATTAACGGATTTGCAATGATCCATCAACCAGCTTTTGCTGCCCTCACATACTTTAGCGCGTGCGTCGTCGGTTTTGATTGCTCACGGGTAGTGTGTCCTTATAATCAAGCACTACTCATAAATCATTCGCATAAGCCGCGCATCCGGATGCGGCTGGCCTCGAATGAGTTAATCCCTGTGTGCATACAGTACTGCTCACAGCATTGGTGGTTAACCCTTTTTCTGCCAGTGGGCGAAGATTGCGTTTCTGAAATCATTGTCAGGTTAATTCAACGCCAAAGACATACGAGCAACATGGACACAAAGTGATTTCAGCAAGAGGCATAGATCCTCATGAGCCCCCGCGACTGCGGGGGCTCATGAGGATCTATGCCTCTTGCAGTTAAATCGGCTTCACTTAGTTGAGCAGTCAGTAGGTAAAGCTTTCTAAGCTCCGGCGACTTATGAGAAAGTACCACGAGACGATGTTAAGCCGTGAAAGTGTTGACAACGCCGACGCCTCGGACTTGTGATGGATGGTGTTAATTCGACAAAGTGACGGTCGGAAAATTCAAAGTTGCTTTCATTCATCATGGCGTCCACACGGAGCCACCTGATAACACGGCCCGCTGGAGAATGATCTATTACACAATCCAACTCACTGCTACACTCTCCTATTGGACAATTTCATGTCAGCGTGATATGGTCTTTGGGAGAGGGGGGGGGGGGTGGGGGGGAGAGAGAAGGGAAGAAAGGGGGGGGGGAGGGGAGAGACATGGGTGTTTCCTCTACAATCTCGTATTTTTTGGTGAACACCTCTTCGACTGTTTGAAAACTGCGGACATCGTTCAATGCAAGACCGGACATTATAAGTTATTGGTAGCAGGGGTTTGCTACACGGACCCTTGTAGTACCGAGGGAGGTCAAAGGAACCATTGTAAACCGAAGGCTTGAGGGTACAATGGTTCCTTTGACCTCCCGAAGGCCTACAAGGGTCCGTGCTGCAAGCCCCTGCTACCAATAACGTATTTGTTTTCATTCCTCCACTATTTTCGTAAAAGAAATCAAGAAGAAATTTTCAGACCTCGATCACGCCAGACATGACTAACCTAATAGGAATATATATTTATTCATAATAGACTTATCACGTAATTAAAAAAAATTCATGACGTTGCAGTCTCCAGTAGTGTGCCTGTTGTTTCGAACAACACTAAGTAACTTCATACTTCAGAACGTTTTGGTGATCTTTTATCGAACACAACTGACGTTCAAGTCGCGTCAGAAAGAGGGCTACAAAAAGTCCGCCATTTGTTGCCACTACAAGGGTTTATGTAGCTCGGTCACGTGGCACAGTTTGCGCTAAAGAGATTGGTCGTGTGACGTAGGGATGAAAACAATGACTCTTCATCCACGCCGCGCAACTGCAAGAGGCAAAGTACCGTGCATCTCCGGAGGGGGCCGATGAGGTTGTGTGCCTCTTGCGGGCCCTATTTATGTCTGTGTCCCGTGGCTGGCTGGAGCCATTCGGTGCTGATCTCGCCGGGTAGGCCGGGTTGGCGATGTCACATACGTGAGTTTACGTTTACGCAAAACAACTCCCAACAACGAACGCGAGCTGTGTCACTGCGGATAGCCAGCTTGTGTCGTAAGCATAGGCCGCAACACTCCAAACATCTCCAAGAGGCATAGATCCTCATGAGCCCGGAGGGCTCATGAGGATCTATGCCTCTTGGAGATGTATGCTGTCTATGCTTACGGAGTGTTGTCTATGCTTGTGGTAGAAGCTAGTTGTTTTTTTTTTTACGTGATTTTGCTCGCGTTCGTTGTTGGGAAGTCGTTCGTCGGAAACGCAACCTCACTGCTGACTCGGCACTTGTTTACTAAACGTAACTCGTCTTTGGCAGTGGAAGTAAGACGGTTAAGTCA
The DNA here is from genome assembly GCA_036245525.1 of Semisulcospira habei. Classification (NCBI taxonomy): domain Eukaryota; kingdom Metazoa; phylum Mollusca; class Gastropoda; family Semisulcospiridae; genus Semisulcospira; species Semisulcospira habei. The sequence continues at coordinate 8,571,075 of BTPG01000006.1, forward strand.
GGGATCGTGAGAATGGAACGCTAATTCGCTCCAACGTTACCACGGACCTTTCTCGGGAACTGCGGCGGTATCACTGGGTTGTTCAGTCCCTCTCCCGAAACTTGAAAAAGAAGAATTACCGTCCTGGTGATTGCCTGTCACAACTAACCTTAACTCTGTGCAGGTGTGTGATTTCGGATCTTACAACTTAACCCCATCACCGCCGATTGACGCATTTGTTTTTTTTTAATTTCTGCAATCTCTGTTGCTTCAGCGAGCAAAAGCCACAACCTTCCAAAGAAAGCGCAGAAAAACTTGTCGCAGCGACCAAAAGCCACAACGTTCCAAACAAAGCGCACAAAAACTTGTCGCAGCGACCAAAAGCCACAACCTTCCAAAGAAAGCGCAGAAAAACTTGTCGCAGCGACCAAAAGCCACAACGTTCCAAACAAAGCGCACAAAAACTTGTCGCAGCGACCAAAAGCCACAACCTTCCAAAGAAAGCGCAGAAAAACTTGTCGCAGCGACCAAAAGCCACAACGTTCCAAACAAAGCGCACAAAAACTTGTCGCAGCGACCAAAAGCCACAACCTTCCAAAGAAAGCGCACAAAAACTTGTCGCAGCGACCAAAAGCCACAACCTTCCGAAGAAAGCGCACAAAAACTTGTCGCAGCGACCAAAAGCCACAACCTTCCGAAGAAAGCGCACAAAAACTTGTCGCAGCAAGAGACATAGATCCTCATGAGCCCCCGCGGTCGCGGGGGCTCATGAGGATCAATGTCTCTTGCAGTTGGATCGTCTTTACTTCTTCTCGGCAGTCAAAGGGTTAAATCCGGAAGATCCAAGACCACAGACCAGCAAAGCTAACCACTCTCATTTTTTTTTTTTTTAATTTTTTTTACGAGCGGTAATTTCTTTAATAATGTGTTTACGCCTTACTGTACTCTTTCAGGAATTACTTCACCAGTAAATTATCAAACCTATACATGATGAAGAAGAAGGCTTGATGCGGTGTGTGTATGTGTAAGCTGGAGGTTGGGGTGCGAGGGGAGCGCCCGAAAGGGTGGTGTGTGTGGTGGGGGGGGGGGGGCGGGGGGATCAATGTAGGGAGTGAGGGCCGTGCGATTGATGGTTGTCGCTAAAAAGAAACGTATTTTCATCCGCACGCACCAAGCAGTCCCTAAAAATAAGAATAAAAACCAAATCAACTCAGATCATTTCCTCCGTCTGACCGAGAAACACAGAGTGTCATCAACAGGGTCTATAACTACCAGCATTAGAGAGACAGACAACAAGGGGGCACATCAAGGTCAATGCATGTTGCACCGTCATTGAAGGCACCGTCTATCGGAATCGTAAACCCCATTTGTAAAATGTGTCGGGATTGGTCATTACGAGTGTCAGACGAAATCCATACACCCTAGCAGGAGTCACTGAACGAATTTGTTGCGAGGCGGTATTTGTGCGATGGTCTGTGACTTTTTACCTTACGGTTGTCAGGCCGTAAAGACCAAAATCACAGACCAGCGTACATTTGTCTATGTCGGCACACTATATTTTTTACCTTATTAAGACGTAAAGCTTTTTGGCTTTGGCTTCGTTACGGGCAACACTTTTTGTGCTTTTCTCGGGTTGATTTTGTTTTTTGTTTGTTTTTTCATGTGGTGGACGTTTGATCCATCGCGGAGAAGGTGGGGATAGCTAGTTACATCGCACAATAGGACTAATAAATCATCGCACATTGCTTCACGGCGTTAGCACCGTTTTTGTGCATGGAGTAGAGGGGGGTAGGGGAGGACGGAGTGTGGTGGGTACTGACACACTGACGCACATCCAGTCACATGCAAGTCGTAGGTTTAGAGTGTTATTACAGGGGTTCCAGGACCCCTCCCACCCGCCTCCCCCCCCCCACCCCCATCTCCCGCCAGACACACACACACACACACACACACACACACACACACACACACACACATTCACACCCACGGTCCAACCCCACCGCCTCACACACCACCCACACCGAGAGAGAAAGGGAGAGAGAGAGAGAGAGAGAGAGAGAGAGAGAGAGAGAGAGAGAGAGAGAGAGAGAGAGAGAGAGAGAGAGAGAGAGAGAGAGAGAGAGACCAAACAATGTATCAACAAAAATGTAATATGAAAAATTATACACCTGTCCAAACCGCTAATCAAATAACAGCAATCTCGTTGTCCAGTGACAACCTTGACAGATCGGTTGTGTTCTTCAGACGATCTATGTTAACCATCTTTACTTCTGTTGTGCTGGAATATTAATAGCTTAATCCCCTCCACTGCCAGAAACAAACACAAGCCTACTGCAAGAGACATAGAACCTCATGAACCCCCGCGTATGCGGGGGTTCATGAGGTTCTATGCCTCTTGTTGAACTTCTTGTTGGGTTATATTGCTCCTACAAAGATGTGGTTATGGACATGAAATTGAGAATCGTTTTTTTAAAAGATATTTTTCATGGCTACCAGCAATGAAGGGATTCCGCCCGTGTTGTTTACGAAACCCATATACCTTCACGAGTTACGCATTTTATCTTTGGTTAATGTTGCGTTGTCTCCGCGCGTCCTTTGTTTCCACGAGTATAGATTTTATAATCGGGTGTGGAATGCAGAAGTTTTCTTTCGTAAGGCCCAGAACGTGAGAGACATTTCGTTTCGTAACAAAAATGTTACAACTGAAAATAGTCTGACCAAAATGAAGGCTGACGTCGTGTTTCGCCATGTTTCCCCAGTGCGCAAAAGGCCATCGGGCCAACGTCGGCCGTCGTTGGCCCGCGCACGGCTGTGATCTACACTAACACGGCTGTGCGCGGGCCAACGGCGGCCGACGTCGGCCCGAAGACCTTTTCCGCTTGCTTCCACATCACACACTCTTGTTCTGCTTAACACTATTGCATGCCGATCCACTTATAACAGATTATTTCATCCTAGGACAAATTATTTAAAGCTAGGCCTAAATAATTTATCCCAGGAATAAATAATTGTTCCTAGGACTAATTCCAACCAATCAGACAGCAGGAATCGTCCCACGTGACATGACCCGCACTGATTGATACAAAATACGTTCATTCGTTGGACGATTTCGCTCGAGGCATCATGGCTGATTGGCTGGATTATAAATGTGTCCTGGGATTAAATCGAGCATGTCCTAGGGTTAAATCGAATTTGTCCTAGGATTAAATCGAATCTGTCCTAGGACAAATCATTTAGTCCTAGCACTAAATATTTTGTCCTAGGATGAATTAATCAGTTATAAGTGGAGCGGTCTGCATTACAGCACTAAACGTTGTGTTATTAACCTCCTCATTGTGCGGACAAAGTCCGGAAAAAGCGAACAGCGTCCAACCGCAAAAGGCAATGAACGCGTGCGTCAATATCTGTGGGACACGTGAATTTCCCCATGGGGGTTTAATAAAGTATTGTTGTATTGTATTAGTGGGCAGTGGGCAGATGTTCACATCTGCACGGGACATAGACGACCCCGCCCTCCACGAGTCCCCTGCTGCCTTGCAGGACTGGCCGCTTGGCTGCGGAAAGGCTAAGGGAGGAAAACCCTGACATCAAAGCCCCCGTGTCTCCGGGGAAGGTTTTTGAGCCAGAGACTAGGACAAGGACAGTCTGATATAAAACCTACGACCCGAGGACCTCGATGCCACCGTCCTAGCGTGCTAGGCCATGGCAGACGAACCAAGGGTTTAAAGGGTGGGGCCAGTACTGCGCACACTGCACTCCACCAAAAAGCTCCACCGCGCAGGCTTTAGGAAACGCCCACGGACCATGACAACGACCTTTCCAAGTCCTGTAGCGATGGGCAAGGGGCGAAACGGCAGGTGAAAGATGTCACTGGAAGCCGCAGTCTCAAACCTGCATGCAGGCGGTTCAGGATATTGGTCGCCTGATGTTGACCTGGGGATGACAACGTCACTCGGCACACCCTGAACGACCAAGCAGCCTTCTCTAGGGACAGCACTGCTTGCTCCACACGGAGAGGGGCCTAGAAAAGGTGGCCTAACCAAAGCTCATCCCCTCGTAACCCCAGTTGGCTAGCCGCGGTCAACGGGCATCTTCTCCTGCGGTCAGAAAACAAGAAAAAACAATGGATCCACTTTCATGACGACCACGACCGGACTCAACGTAGCATGCTGGAACATCCGAACCATGCTCGACACAGCAGACAGCGGACGCCCTGAACGTCGCTCCGCCCTTATTGCCCATGAAATTGAGCTAACCTTAAGGACAAACGGCTCAGGAGAAAAAACCGAGTTGCCGTAACTCAGAACCCTGACCAGACCTTCCCCTGCAGCCACTGCGGTCGAACCTGCCTGTCCTGGATTGGCCTCCGCAGCCACGAAAATGCCTGCAGACGACGTGGGCAAGCCCTATAGAATCTTCGTTCGCGAAGTCAAGCCAAGATGATGTTGTATTGTATTGTATTGTATTGTATTGTATTGTATTGTATTGTATTGTATTGTATTGTATTGTATTGTATTGTATTGTATTGTATTGTATTGATTTGCTTTCCCTTGTACGGGTTTCCTTACATCCGTGTTCCTGGGAGAGATCTAGTTATTTACTTATGTTTACATTTTGCCGTGCCTTCAAAGAAATATTTGTCCGCTAGTAGTGAGAGGTTTGCGTGCGCTTAACGCCAAGACACCGAATGCAGGTAAGTCTATCACACTCAGGACAATACTCAACAATGTAAAATGATGGCCTTATTCTGTACCTGCGTATTTTTCTGTGGGCTGGCGATGGGATGCCTGATAGGCAGGGGAAGGGGGATCTAACCGTTTGTCTGTCCAGCGCTTGAGTAATTCCCCTTGGTATGTGTATATGTATATGACACTCTGGGCACACTCACCCAAAACTATATAACCTGTAGGTGTGGCCGGTAACTTTTTATCTCGAGTGTCATATGAAAAACATAACTCTCCAAGGAGGAAGCAAGTTTTACCACTGCTCGCTACCTACACGTCTGTCAAGATAGCTTAATTCATTCGTCCCCGACACACCACAGCAAGACATGGATCGAGCATGATAGTTCAAGGGCGGTGCCAGAATAGCTTGGCGCCCGTAGGCTTTCTTAAAGATGAGGTCTGTGTTGTCGGTGAAGGATAACCGTGAATCAATGCACTGCGCTTCGGTTTATATCTCTTGTTAGTCCTAAGTTTGTTATGCTTAGGTTTGGTCCCACCAACACTGCGCTTCGGTTTATATCTCTTGTTAGTCCTAAGTTTGTTATGCTTAGGTTTGGTCCCACCAGCACTGCGCTTCGGTTTATATCTCTTGTTAGTCCTAAGTTTGTTATGCTTAGGTTTGGTCCCACCAACACTGCGCTTCGGTTTATATCTCTTGTTAGTCCTAAGTTCGTTATGCTTAGGTTTGGTCCCACCAGCACTGCGCTTCTCGCGATAATGTCGGTCTGCGTGCGGTCGTTTCAGACGCGTTATTCGTGATCACTGGCAGCTAAGGGATTAACCCATTCAGCCCTGACGCACTACAGCAGGAGATGGGTCGACCATGATAATTCAAAGGTAGTGCCAGATTAGCTTGGCGCCTGTCGGCGCCAAGCTAATCTGGCACTACCCTTGAATTATCGTGGTCGATCCATCTCCTGCAACAGGTACATAGCCGTTAGATGACGCCTCCAAAATCTGGGAAATACGTGCGTCGGGCTGAATGAGTTAAACCACTCGTTGTTGAAGAGATCGTTGACCTTGCCGTACCGTTGATGATGTGGCGGCGGTTCGCAGTCCTAAAATTTGACTTTTCTCTGTTGCCTGTTGCGCGGTAAACATGTGTATCATTGCAGTGGTATCTGAACCTGGTATTTTGTTTGGAGAACGGAGACAACGGCGTTAATCCCTTGACTGCGGGAAGTGGGGGGGGGGGGGGCTGTGAACACGACCCAGCTGAAAGAGGCATAGATCTTCATGAGCCCCAGCAGCTGCGGGAGCTGATGAGGATGATCTTCGCCTCTTGTTGACACCACTTTTAGGCCCATGTTCTCGTCGCAGATGGGGCCATTTAGCTTGGAACTGACAAAGACCGCACACAAATAAAAAGATCAGCTGCCACTGGCACTGAAGGGGTTAAGCCCTGTGATCCTCGCATCAGCAGGTGGCTTATGACGCGAATTCTGACATCGCAATTATGAAACCTCGAAACTGCGACTCGGTGCGGCTTACGCGGACGGCTTTGTTGAATCCAGCCAGTCTGCATTGTGACTTGGGTCAGTGTCAATCCTGTTTAGACTTAACTTCTTTTTTTTCTTTGGTTTTTTTTTTTTTTGGTTCAGTTTGTCAATAACAGCCTTAGCTTATTGCGCCCGAGGTACGAAACACCCACATTTTGGAGTTGTATCCAGCCAGTCTGCATTGTGACTTGGGTCAGTGTCAATCCTGTTTAGACTTAACTTTTTCTTGGTTCAGTTTGTCAATAACAGCCTTAACTTAATGCGCCCGAGATACGAAATACCCACATTTTGGTGTTATCTTCTTAGGACTGCATTCCAATTCAGGAGACAGGTCAACCATGATAGTTCACGGGTGGTGGCAGAATAGCTTGGCGTCAATAGGTCGGTTCCATCGGGGAAAAGTTATTGCCCGTGGATTACGACCTGAAGACTGATCAATCCAGATGCACTGCTATTGTGGCTACTAAGGACCTTTCAACGGAAAAGCTATAGAAGAAGTCAGTCGTTCTCCCTGGATGTAGATGTTCATGCAATACGGAGTCCCTCTTATCACGGTTTTTTTTTAAACATTGAAACAGGGTGTCTGCCGTGGGATATAGCAGCAATTAGATCATACCTTGTTATGTAATCGATAATTCTTGTATTCTTTTTTTTTTTTCTTCTAAAGCCACCCTTTTTGTAATCACTCGCAGATCCAGAGATCCCACGCAGGTAACGTGCTACTGAGGCGGAGTGTAAAGCAAAGCCCCGTCCCTCACGTCCAAACCTGTCCCGTCATTCACCAGACCGGTGACGGGCCGGAAATCGGCTATTTTGTCGTTCTGTGCCTAAACCCGATCGTTCTGTCATTCGTCTTTAATCTTGGGCATCAGTCTGCAGTTGTACAGTCAAACCCTCACACTCGGTCACAGGAGGCGCTTGGAGCCTGATCTCTGTGAAAAAGAGGCATAGATTCTCATGATCCCCTTCTTCGCAGGAGATCATGAGAATCTATGCCTCTTTAAAAAGACGAGATTTGTGGGTGGATTTGTGGGGCGGATTTGTGGAAGTGGTTGGTCACTACGGGTCTAAGCGAAAGACATTTCGGTTCTATACCATTTGTCTTAATCTGCCCCACGCCAAGAGCTATCGACCACACCTCTCAACCCTCCACAACCAAATTTCGTACATGTTAACCCCTTGACTGCTACTGACGATGCTGCTGGGCGGGGGGGAAAAAAACATTCGTAGATACGCTTTTTTTCAGTAACAGTCGAGAGGTTAAAGTCTATGAATGACAATGTTTTTGGCTGTCGGCGGCGGTTGTTGTGTGTTGATTTTTACAGGGATCGCACACGACAAAAAGCCACTACCGACAGCCAGAGAGCTTAAGGTACGTGACGGTGAAATCGAAACGTGATAGTTTAACGTAGTGCCTTATTTGCTTTACACCCTATTATTTAAGAAATCCCCACGCGGAGCTATCACGATTCATCAATTTTCCCCTCACTTGTATTTACTCCATAGCGTGATTTAGAATGCGACCTGTTCATTGTGACAGTTAAAGGGTTTATTTCACCCCTTACTTGCCGAGAAAAAGTGAGCCACACACGCGGCTGCAAGAGGTATAGATCCTCATGAGCCCCCGCAGTCGCGGGGGCTCATGAGGATCTATGCCTCTTGCTGGAAACCACTTTTTACCCACGTTCAAGCTTCTGGTGAGCTCTGACGTTTGAGTTTACAATGATTTCAAAAACACGCTCTGCGTCCAGTAGCAGTTAACTCTTTCGAGACGTGTCGCGTCCGGATTCGCGGCGTTTACGCCGCGAATCCGCTTGCGGCACGTCTCGAAAGAGTTAAGGGGTTAAAGTTGTCGGCATTACCGGCCGGCTAAGTGTTGCCAAACGCGCCCTGAAATGATTGTGACAACCAGGGGTTTAAGGGCATCACTTTGCCGATTTCTGCGTGTGCTTCGAGTCGGGTTTTCAGTCCGGGGGTGTGATCACAGGCCCTTCAATGGTAATTGTCCACTGACAGAACTGGCACTTTGTGGAGTAGTGTCGGGGACTTTAGTCAGGGCGATGTCCTCCAGACGTCTGTTCAGTCGACCTGACGGTACATCTGTAACTCATTCAGCCCGACGCACGTATTTCCCCAAATTTTGGAGGCGTCATCTAACGACAATGCGCGCGTTACAGGAAATGGATCGACCATGATAATCCAAGGGTAGCGCCAGATCAGCTTGGCGCTGACAGGCGCCAAGCTAATCTGGCACTACCCTTGAATTATCATGGTCGATCCATCTCCTGCTGTAGTGCGTCAGGGCTGAGTGGGGTAAGGACCATCGAGCCAACTTTACGAGTCTAAGTTACTTTTTTTTTCTTACTTTATGCAACGTTCGCAACTTTGCCAGGTTTACTTTAGTTTCTTTATTTGTTGTTGTTGTTGTTGTTGTTTTTGACTGGAACATTATAAGAGGGGGAAACAAAGCAGTGTCAACCTACCTGCCTTTTTTTGTGTGTTTGTTTTGGTTGGTTGTTTATTTGTTTGTTTGTGTTTTACTTTGTTTGGTTGTTTGCTTGTTGTTTGTTTGTTTTTTGTTTCTTTCTTTCTTTCTTGTTGTTTGGTTTGTTTTTTTTATCTATTTCTTCCATTTGTCACATCCATTATGAAGAACACAAGGCATTACACGTCCGATAATAGTGAAGTTTCGTTTGAAAAGAACGACGAGGGCTCATGAAGATCTATGCCGTGTGGAGATGTTTGGAGTGTTGTCTATGCGCATGGTACAAGATGGTTATCCGCAGTGACTTCGCTCTTGTTCGTTGGTGGCCGGGAATCGTACGTTGCAAACGAAACCTCACTGTTAGTGAACTAGAGGACGCGCTAACTCGTGCACCGCAAACCGCGCCCCCCTGTTAGTTGAGAGTCCAGTAACTCGTGCACCGCAACCCATGCCCCTCGGTTATTGAAGAGTCCACTAACACGTGATCCGGAACTGTATGCCTGCCTGTTAAGGGCCTAGTCCAACAACTATTTCCTCAACACCCCCCCCCCCCCACACACACACACACACACACACACACACACACACCTCCCTCCTCCTCCCCCTGTTAAGGAGAGTCCAATAACGCATGCTGCGGCCGCAACCCGTAACCTCGTGTTGGGGACTGAGACACACGGGCTGACACGAACAAGGTGTGTCCACAAGGCCACACGGACAGCAGTAATAATAATAATAACAATTACGGTATTTATAATGCGCTTATCTTATAATAATTAAAACTCTAAGCGCGCACTCACAACTCGCGCACGTTTTTGACAATGACTCACGTACCACAAATACATTACGACAGTCAGCTTAGGGTGGGGAGTGTAGTGGCGTTATAGTGCCAGAACTGTTGAAAGAGGTGAGTTTTGAGGACGGACTGGAAGGAGGAGAGAGAGTGTTTCTGACGGAGAGAGTGTGGGAGGGTGTTCCAGGTGGATGGACCATAGACGAAGGAGCGGGGTCCGAAAGTGCTGAGTTTGGTGCGGAGGGGATGTGGAGGCGGAGAGGGTCGGAGGCAGAGTGGAGGGAGCGGGAGGGAGTGTAGGGGTGAAGTAAGTTGGAGAGATAGGCAGGAGTGTAGTTGTTAGGAGATTTGTAGCAGAGAGACAGAATATTTTATTGGATGCGTTGGGGGATGGAGAGCCAGTGAAGGAGTTTGAGCAGGGGAGTGATGTGGTAGGATTTCTTCTTTCTGAGGACGAGGCGGGCAGCATTGTTCTGGACGCGCAGGAAAGTGAAAGTTGTGGAGTGAGGGAGGCCGGAAAGGAGAGAGTTGCAATAGTCGGTGCGAGATAAGATGAGAGAGACAGCAAGTTTGGTGTCAGCTTCGGTGGTGAGGTATTTTCTGATCTGACTGATGCGACGGAGGTGGAAATAGTATGCCCGGGCCGTGGCAGAGACAAAGCTGGTCATGGAAAGAGAGGAATCGAGGATAGTCGGCCAAGGTTCTTGGCCGAGTCCGAGAGGGGGATGGGGGAGCTGTCGAGTTGAAGATGGAGAGAGGGAAGGAGCTAGGAAGGCCGGAAGTTTCAAATTCAAATTCAAATTTTTAAACAAAATTATATATCCCTTAAAGGGTAATTATAGTTTGTGGACCGGAGGGAACAACAAATATTTTAAAAAAAACTACCGTAAAAGATTATAAAAACTTAATAAGCATTAATAGCAACACATTTGCGTCATACTATCCACTTACACCCTCTACAACCGTCCATCCAGGCCAGCGATACCCACGTGATGAAACACTGTGTAAATCACACACACACACACACACACACACACACACACACACACACACACACACACACACACACACACACACACACACACACACATTTACGACAAATTATTTAAGAGTCGGACGGCAATAGAGATGAAAGACAGTTTCCTACGGTTGGTTTTACATGATGGTTGTCTGTATCGGCGCCCAGAAGGTAGCAATTCAAAGAGTTTTTTCATCACGTGAGCATCACTAGTCAGGAAGGAAGTAGCTTTTCTTGCAATCTGACGATCGCAGAACACGGCTAAACTTCTCTGTTCTTCCCCAATGATCTTTGAACTGAGACGAACAATTCTCTGAAGACTGTTTTTGTTTTTAACACTAAAATTTGGGAACAAGCAAATGAACGAAAAAGCCAGGACGCTTTCTAAGAAATATTGTAAAACAAAGTTATAATGGTCCTGTCAACAGAGAAAGAGTTCAGCTTTCTCAGAAAAAAAACAATCTCTGCTGGCCTTTTTCACAACAGTTTCAGTATTGTCATCTCAATTTAGTTTATCATCGAAGATGGTGCCTAAGTATTTATACTTCTGGACAATGACAACCTCTTTATCGTGTATAATAGTCTTACTGTGATCCTGCTTATTCAACAATAAGGTCACATGTCTTACCCACGTTAAGCTCTAAAAACGAGACATCGCACCATTGAACAAAGTCAGTCAATGAGGGTCCATGTTCATCAGATGACCCTTGCTGAAGGGAAAGTAGGGCGCTGTCATCTGAAAACTTGACAATGTAACTGTCAGCATGACAACTCCTGCAATCGGGCGTCAGCGTAGAGGATGTAAAGAAGTGGAGACAAGCAGCACTGGGGGCCCGGTGCACGTGACAGCAGTACTAGAGAAGCGACCATTAACCAAAACACGTTGTGGTCTACCAATAAGGAAATCTGTAATCCACAAAACAAGCTGTGGGTGAAGGTTGAAATAAGACAGTAATCTCTGGGCTAACAGGTGTGGCTGCATGGTATTAAACTGGCAGAAGAGAAGTCAGCAAATAGGATCCTGGCATGTGCACCGGGTCTCTCCAGATGAGTGTACAGTTTGTCTAGAATGAACAGCTTGGTATCTTCAACACCCTTTCCAGCCCGGTAAGCAAACTGCAGTGGATCCATTTTACTTTCAGTTCAACGGACAAAACAAAAGCTCGGTCAATCTTTTCCAGAGTTTTCAAACAAGGGAGGTTAATGCAACTGGTTGAAAATCGTTCAATTGTTTTGGGTTATCTTTCTTGGGAAGTGGAATGATCGTTGAGGTTTTCCACGCGGAGGGAATAGAGCAGGTATCCAAGGAGAGCTGGAAAAGGTGTTGAAAAACACGTTTAGCACAGAACTTCAACGTCCTGCCACAGATGCCATCAGGACCGGCATTCTTGTTCACATTGATCATTTTCAGGACATTACTCAACACTCTCTAGCACAATAATAATAGAGCCATCGTGTGTCAGTGACTGCTTCACTGAGATCAGCTACAGCATACGAAAAATCGCGTGTTTCGAAACCTTGTGTTTGTATGCCAGCCTTGCCTGTCTAGTCGCAGCTTTCGCTTCCGTATTCACCCGTTTCTTCTCTTCTGCCGTACCCTGATTAAAAAAAACTTTTGAGTCTTTTTGTTTGATAACGTTTTTCAAGTCTTTTGTTATCCACGACTTGTTGTTTGCAAACACAGATATTTGTTTCGTGGGGATAACTGAGGCCACACACAAGGAAATATAAGATGATACAACATCAACAAGTTGTCTGTCGTTTCATAATATTATGGGATACATCCGCTCACAGATAGTGATCATCGTAACTGCAGTCTGCGAGCGAACACGACTGAAAACAATGTTTCTCCCACGTAATCACACGCTTCCCAAGACGCTTTAAATTGCCTTTACAAAACTGCTTCATACAAGTGTCTCCACGGTATGGGCGGGAAGGGGATCGGCCACGATCGCTCGATGGTAGTGTCTGATTAGTTTGGCGCCTGGAAAGGCGTCAAGCTAATCAAGCACCCCCTCGAGCTATCGTCACAGGTATTTGTTCGTGCGTATTGCCCTGTGGTGTCCTGAAGTGTAAATCGTTCGCCACAAGAGGGATAGAATGAAACACCTGTGTTGGTTACCGCACACCCGGTACTCGTGTGGTCCTATCCGGATGTTCGCTTTGAGGAAAAAAATAACCATTCTGGAACGTTCTGAAAAAGACCGGATCGGACGGTTTGTTTTCGTCTGGTCACGGAAGTAACTGAGTAGGGTGGTGGTCCCTTGCTGTCTAATAACTTGTTTGCTTCCCTCTACGGCCATGCAGATTTTTCAAAAACTCATTCATGTCACAAGCTCCACGTGACTGGGTGTCTTGTCTGTCGTCCATGGGAGACCAAAGCATCTAAGCACGCGGTCTTCCTCCTGACAGAAAGATAGACGCAAAAGGGAACATGCAAGAGACATAGATCTTCATGAGCCCTTGCAATTGCGGGGGCTCATGAAGATCTATGTCTCTTGCGGATGGGTATATTCGGCGTCAGCGGCGTTGCTAGGTGCCTGTCTCCTACCTGTCTGGAATGGTCAGCTGTTCTCTGGCACCCCGCCACTCTGTGTAAGAAGGACAGACGTCAGTAGTATTGGAAATGGTCCACGGAATACCCATCGGTCGGCTGGATAGCCCACACGCGCATCACTTTTCGAAACAGGCGTCTGACAACGATTCAATGTTTGTTTATTCATGTGGTCTAGCGAATGATCACCACCTCACTCCAGTTTTACCGGCATCAACCGCCTTCTCGCACATCTATCTGAATACTATCACCGGTGTGACGTCCTTGGCTCCAGCTTTGCTTCACGGGAGACATTGTTTAGGGTCCGTGTCGCGTGTAGACCGGAGGATTTCTCAGTGAGACTGACAGTTCTAGATTATGATCTGCTGCTTTTATAACTGAAGACTTAAGGAGAGCATCTCTGTCTCTCAGACACTGCGCTAATCTAGACATCGGCCTGTATGTTGCTGGCTGTGTTTTCTTTGGTGAGTCTTGTTCTCGGCAGGCTTGTGGTTATATAGAGTTTTGGGGTTTTCGTTTTTATTGGGAGTGTATGATTGTACGATCCTGTTAAGATCTTTGCTTTTTTTCTGTTTTTTGTTTGTTTGTTTGTTTGTTTGTTTGTTTTTTTGGTCGTCATGGTGTTTTAATCATAATTCGACGCAATTGTTGGCTGTGTTTTCTTTGTTCAGTCTTGTTCTCGGCAGGCGCATGGTTCATTAGACTTTTGTGTTTTCGTTTTCCTTGAGAGTGTTTGTACGATCCTGTTGTAGTAAGCTGTTTGCATGTTTTATCGACATGGTGTGTTATAATCACAATTTCGGTACGGTTTTAGTGTGTGAGACGTGTTGTGTTGCTTGCGTTCTTTGGTACGGATACGAGGCAAATGAATTTAGCGTTTGAGACACGCCGCATATGCGGCGTGTCTCAAACGCTAAATTCATTTGCCTCGTATAGTGTGCATCATGTCGCGCATGCGAGAAGCGAGATTCCGCATGTCTGGAACGCTAACTGTACCACGTAGCCGCATACAGAGTGTGTCGAATGAGTGAAACTTCGTTCATCAAGGCTCAACAGCTTCTATATGATGATGTACACGATGAAAACGTTCTTGAGCCTTGATACATTTCATTACATTATGTGTTTGAAGTTTCAGAGTGAAAGTACCTGTTTCATGTGAACGTGGGTGTTGGGTTCCATTCGCAGCGCTTTCATATATTTGTGTAATCACCGGTATTATTATTATTATTATTATTATTAAATTGTAATCATATTATTATTTGTTTATTTATTTATTTATTAGCATAATTTTTTTACGGAGGAAATGCTGTGGATTTCGATGATGGGTGCATCAATGTTATTTAAGCGAGTTGTGGCAAAAAAATAATAATTTCAAAAACTTAAACGGTCTGACTTGTTATGCCTATTTTTTTTTAATATTATTTATTTTTATCGACGTAGTTACGTTTATCGTGATTTACTTGTTGCTTGTGAATCTGTTGGGGTTTTTTTATATTTCAAAACTATTGTTATCGCCTAAAATAAACAGAAAATTGCCTCTAACCCTTTTAGCGCCAATGTCCGCATTTCCCGAATTTTTACTAAGCGACTATGTACGGTGGATTGACCATGATAATTCAAGGGTAGTGCCAGATTAGCTTGGCGCCTTTTGGCGCCAAGCTAATCTGGCACTACCCTTGAATTATCATGATCAATCAATCTGCTGTAGGGTTTTGGCGCTGAATGGAGCTAAACAGCATTGTTGGGCATGCGCGTTGGCGCACAACAGAAACTTGATGCTGCATAATTGATGGCGCCGTGCTCATACTCTGTTTTGCCTCTTGCGGAAACGCGGGGTCCCCCAATAGCGAGACGTCTTCGGGCATACGTCGGCCGCGGTCGTGGGACCGGAAACCTTTGCTTACTAGGTCGTGTGCACGCTTGCACGAGGAACGATGGTTCGTAATGGCATAGAGAGTAAATCTGTTTTCGTGCAAAGCCAGAGAGAAATCTTGCCTTTAACAAAATGGATTGACAGTCCTCTTGATTTCACAGGGCAAAAACGTATCCGAGACCTCATAATAATATAAGTTTTTTTGTTTTTTTGTTTTTTTGTTGTTGTTTTTTTTGTTTTGAAGGCGTAGTTTCACATGAATAGTTTCAGCTGTTGAGATTGAGACTGTACAAGGAGAGATTTACTATACTATAATAATGTGTTGGGAGAGTAAACGAAAGTTTACTGAAATATTGTACCGAACATAAACTATTGACGTCTAAACATCTGGTAACCCATAACTCCACGATAGTTCAAGGGTGGTGTCGGAATAGCTTGGCGCCTTTAGGCGCCAAGCTATTCCGACACCACCCTTGAACTATCGTGATCGATCTGTCTCCACAACTGTGACATAGACTTCAGAGGATTTCTGAAATAAATGGCAATTTCTTCCTTAGGATGCAATAAGTTAATCGCAGACATTGTGCGCGTCTGTGCACACACTGTAGGATTTGTAGCAGTCGGTTTGCCCGACCAAAAGCAGACAGATGTCACACTAATTGTCGCGAATTACAAATATTTGCATGAAACGGCCTGCCGAAATGTGTCCTGGGAAAGTCATATCCCCAGTTTCCCCGCAGTAATTTGACAATAATTCTCTGACAATCAGTTCAGCTCAGTGGGGACAATAGGCTTAGTTAATCTCATTGCTCCCACAAGTGTTCGTCAAGGGGCCTTTAAAAAAAAAATCTCTGTCTGGCGCTCATTGGATGTCCTCCAACCCCACGTGACCGTGACGCGCGAGGTGCCCGGATGGTTAGCGCGACGTGGCCGTGACTGATTGGTCGGGCTGCAGAGGAGGCGGCTGCTCATTGGATTACACGTGGCACTGATCCGCCGCTCGCGTCGTGATTGATTAGCGCTTTCGGCTGGTGGGGCTCGTTTCAGCGAGATTCATACACGTCGTTTGTGGACTGTGGGCAGTAGTCCTGTTCTGTCAGCGACATTCTTTGATGCCGTGTGTGGACATGGGGAGGGGAAGGAAGGAAGGGGGGGAGTCATTTTCATACCTGCCTAGATGTTACACTTGAACAGGAGTCACTGTATCACGATCAGTGCCGAGAACACGGGATGACCACCCAACTGCAAGAAGTATAGATCCTCATGAGCCCCCGCAGTTGCGGGGACTCATGAGGATCTATGCCTTTTGCTGACACCGCTTTGAATCCCGATGTTCCTGGGACTTTTTTTTTTTTTTTTTTTTTTTTTTTTGGGGGGGGGGGGGGGTGAATTGAAGAAGATTGCAGAAAGACAGTCTGGCTCAGAACGGGTGAACGCCTTGACTGTTAGTGACAATACTGTTCGACAGAAAAAGACGCGCAACTACGGTATAGCAATCAAGGAAAGAATGGACCAGCTTTGAGAATTCAAGGCTGGTGCCAGAGAAGTCTGGCGCCCGCAGGTGCAAAGAGTATGGTACCGGTGAGGTTGCCTTTGCAAAAAACGACTCGCAGCAACGAACGAGTGCGGACAGACATACAGCTCTCCAAACATCTCCCAGAGGCACAGATCCTCGTGTTGGGAGTCGCTTGTTGCAAACGAAACATCACCACTGACTTCGAAATGGGTGCTGGTGGTGGCGATGGTGGTGATTCGTGTATGTAAAACTGCGAGAGAGAGAGAGAGAGAGAGAGAGAGAGAGAGAGAGAGAGAGAGAGAGAGAGAGAGAGAGAGAGAGAGAGAGAGAGAGAGAGAGAGAGAGCAATGCGCAAAAGGCCATCGGCCGACGTCGGCCGATGGCCTTTTCCCACTGGGAAAGAGAGAAGATGGGAGGGGGGTGAGGGGGAGGGTGGGCACGGGGAGATAATTATGGTTTGCGCTCGATCGCTTTATTGAGTAGGACAACGTTGGGTCCCATCTCAGTCCTGAATCTGTTTGTGTTGCACGGACACGCTCACCTATCAGAGACGGAGTGCGCACATAGACCGTGGTGGGGTGGACAGAGGGAGTGGGTGCGAGGGGCATCTTGATAGCGTTAGCTTTTTCGGTAATCGGGGTAATTCTGTCAGCCCAATTACTTGACTGGGTTCGATTGGAATGTGAGCGTTTACCACCTGCTGTCCAACACTACCCTTGACCTATCATGATCCGATCAGCCTCATGAACCAGGATCGGGTCTTCAGCCGACAGATTCCCCTTTTGGGGTTTTCGGGAGCAGCCGACAGATTCCCCTTTTGGGGTTTTGGGAGCAGCCGACAGATTCCCCTTTTGGGGTTTTTGGGAGCAGCCGACAGATTCCATTTTGGGGGTTTTCGGGAGCAGCCGACAGATTTCACTTTTGGGGTTTTCGAGAGCAGCCGACAGATTCTCCTTTTGGGTTTTCGGAAGCAGCCGACAGATTCCCTTTTTGGGGTTTCCGGGAGCTTCTCATACAGATTACATGAAGTATTTGCCGAATATAATTTCAAGAAGCATGTCCGCAAAATGAGGTTTCTTTTCACGAAACAAATCAGCAGCTGTGATATTGACAATATACCCTCTTTAGACTTTAACTCATTCAGCCCCGACACACCACAGCAAGACACGGATCGAGCATGACAGTTCAAGGGTGGTGCCAGAATAGCTTGTCGCCCATAGGCGCCAAGCTATTCTGGCACCACCCTTGAACTATCATGCTCCATCTGTCTCTGGAATTGCAATACAGGCCCTTCAGGGGGCAACTTCAAAGTTTGTGGATTCCGGTGCTGGGCCAGAATGTGTCCCCCCCCCAAAAAAAAAATAAAAAGACGATTAGGAGATTCCTTATCCAAGTTCAAACGTAAGGGACGTCAAACCAATCATAACTGTTCAGGGTTAGTGATCGATTGGGGCAGTTCAACAGATCAAAGTTAATGCCCGTTTTGCTCTCTCTCTCTCTCTCTCTCTCTCTCTCTCTCTCTCTCTCTCTCCTCCTCTCTCTCTCTCTCTCTCTCTCTCTCTCTCTCTCTCTCTAGCGTGCGAGCACCAAATCAGTTTAACACTTTGGTTGTCGGTAGCGGTTTTTGCCTGCAGGAATCATCGCGACAAAAACAGATAGCGACAGCCAAAGGGTCAACATCTGGCCTCCGCTAGCTTGCTTCATTGAATTATCATGAAGTTGGCAAGAGACGAGGACACAAGGTTCATAAGATATGCCGCAGATAGTACCCTCTGGTACTTTCTTAGCATTTACTTTTAATGTGACCGTACCCTCTGAGAGAGAGAGAGAGAGAGAGAGAGAGAGATAGAGAGAGAGAGAGAGAGAGAGAGAGGAGAGAGAGAGAGAGATGTCAGACAGTCTGGAAATCAAAGTACTTCGGGACTAGGGACACGCTGTCTGGTTTTGTGGAGACACTTTTGTTTGTGTCATAGAGGACGCCATTCAGACGACATCGCTTTTGGTTTTTTTCTTCTTTTTTTTTAAATTTCTTTTGGCGGGGAAGGGGGAGGGCGTAAAGCATAGATCCTCACGATTTCACGCCCAGTGCCGGTTCGCCTAGTGGTTTTGACAGTCGGTACTTTCTTCTGTTAACCTCTTAACTTGCCGGGGCAAGTACGAATGCCACCAAACTGCAAGAGACATAAACCCTCATGAGCCCCCGCAATAGCGGGGGCTCATGAGGATTTATGTCTCTCGTTGAGTCCCATATGTTCTTTACGCCTACTCTGGTTGCATTTACATCTGTGTTTTTTTAAATGCCGTTTCTTACGCGCGATTCATAGTGATCACTAGCGACGAATCTCACGAGCGGTACGGTCACATTAAAAGTAAATGCTCAGAAAGTCCCAACGAATAGACAAACACGCTTGGAAAAAACAATAACAACATAATTGTGTTTAATTGTCTTTTCTAAGCGTATTTCCTTGTTCGTTGCGACTATCCCTGTATTTTACACGCTTGATCGTCACCTTTCCGGTCGGATGAATTGTACTTCGTCGATTGATCTCTCTCTCTCTCTCTCTCTCTCTCTCTCTCTCTCTCTCTCTCTCTCTCTCTCTCTCTCTCTCTCTCTCTCTCTCTCTCTCTCTCTCTCTCTCTCTCTCTCTCAGCTCTGTCCTCCAGATGTCTCAAGTTTCAAGCTCATTGTGTCTGCTTTGTTAATGACATTAGGCCTACGCGAGTATTTTATCGGCAACGTCACAGTGTGGACACAGCTTGTAAAATATGGTAAGCAACCCAGCGCCGTCACTGAAAACAAAAGTGTGCATCGTCTGAAGGTATTTGTCTTCCTGTACGCTCAAAGATCAAAGGGTCACTAGGAAATTTGCTAATTAGTTATTAGGGTTTAACGTCGCGCGGGCGACTACGGCCATCTCAAGGCGGGCTTCACACTAGTAGTAAACATGATATCCAATTTCAATGTATGTGTCTTAACCCTTTTAGCTCCGATGCAATACAGCAGGAGATGGATCGACCATTAAAATTCAAGGGTAGTGCCAGATTAGCTTGGCGCCTGTCGGTCTATCATGGTCGATCTATCTCCTGCAACACATTCGTTAGGTGACACCCCCGAAATGCGTCCTCGGGCTTAAACGGGTTAAGCCCTCACACTACAATAAGATATGAATCGACCATTACAGCTTACGGACAGTGCCAAAATAGCTTAATGCTCTCAGTACCATCCCCCTGAAAACAGCACCACCACTCGTCCGTCGTCTGGAAACGACGAAGAAGTGATGGCTGTCTTTTAACAAGCTGTTCCAACACTACCATTGACCTATCATGTTGAATCTACCTCATGAACGAGTATCCGGTCTTCAGCGGACAAATTGCACCTTTGCGATGTTCGCCTCCGTGCTCAAGGAGTTAATTTTCTCTCCCCCGTGGGCTGAACAATGAATGCAACTGATCTAAAGAGCGCAGATAAAGATGTCAAACTACAGGATGCATAAATCCTCTCTTCTCCCCTGTATTGCGAAACGACAAAAAACAAACAGAATTAACAAGAGGGATAGATCCTCATAAGACCCCGCGATTGCGGGGGCTTATGAGGATCTATGTCTCTTACACGTAGAGCCAGATCTTGCAGATCGAGACAGTTTTCTACAGGACTTTAAAATGTCTGACAATACCGCCCCTAAATCACGTCATCTGTCTGCCAAGGGAGGGCCACTGACGTGCATATGATTTGCATCGCAGTCACAAGACCATTTTTTTCTGCATCATGTAGGCGAGCTTTCCCCTTGAAGGTACATGGCAGTAAATCCATATTTGTAGAAAGCGAGATTTCCACTGTGTGACAATGGTCATCATGCTTTTGGCAAGTTCTGACTTACTGTCTTTTGGAAGTGGAGAATCTTGCAGTGCGTCACTCCAGACGGGCCTGCAGATGTACGCGTCGTAATTAAATCATCTTGTACGCACGATCGCGTCAGGATAATGACGTGTCCTATTTGCACATGGCACACGCAAAGATTTATATTGGCACGAGACTTTAAAATAAAGGAAAACTTTTTTTAACATTTTTTAAAGGCTTTACAAAATATGCTGCTGTTTAAGAGTATCGAAATCTTCGAGTTGCTCTCTGTGGGCTGCAGTAGTAGTAGTAGTAGTAGTAGTAGTCGCAGTGAGTAGTAGTAGTAGTAGTAGTCGTATTGAGTAGTAGTAGTAGTAGTCGTATTGAGTAGTAGTAGTAGTAGTAGTGAGTAGTAGTTGTAGTAGTAGTAGTAAGTAGTAGTCGTAGTAGTCGCAGTGAGTAGTAGTAGTAGTAGTAGTCGTATTGAGGAGTAGTAGTAGTAGTAGTGAGTAGTAGTTGTAGTAGTAGTAGTAAGTAGTAGTCGTAGTAGTCGCAGTGAGTAGTAGTAGTAGTGAGTAGTAGTAGTAGTAGTAGTAGTCGCATTGAGTAGTAGTAGTAGTCGCATTGAGTAGTAGTAGTAGTAGTCGCAATTGAGTAGTAGTAGTCGCATTGAGTAGTAGTAGTCGCATTGAGTAGTAGTAGTCGCATTGAGTTAGTAGTAGTAGTAGTCGCATTGAGTAGTAGTAGTAGTCGCATTGTTGAGTAGTAGTAGTAGTCGCATTGAGTAGTAGTAGTAGTTTGTAGTTGTTGTTATGTTGATCATGTTGTCGTTCTAGTTATATAGTGTTATTGCCATTATTCTTTGTCTGTTTTTTGGGTTTGTTTCTTTGTTCTTGTTTGTTTTTTTTCGGTTAAGCTGGGGGTTTCTTGTTTGTTGATGTTGTTGATATGTTTGTTTGTTTGCTTGTTTGTTTGTTGGTTTGTTGGTTTGTTGGGTTTGGTTTGTTTTGGTTTGCTGGTTTCTTTGTTGTTTTAGGTTGTGTGCGCGTGTTTGTTTGTTTGTTGGTTGATTTTTGTTTTTGGTTTGTTTGGGGATTTTTGGACTGGGTGTTTTTGTTTTTGTTCATTTGTTTGTTTGTTTGTTTGTTTTGTTGTGTGCACATTTTTGTTTGTTTGTTTGTTGTTGTTGTTTGTTTGTTGTTGTTTTTTTGGGGGGTTGTTTTGTTTTTGGGGGGTGTTTTTGTTCATTTGTTTGTTTGTTTTTTGTTTTTGTTTGTTTGTTGTTGTTGAGTGGGGGGGGGTGCTGTTGTTTTGGGGTTTTTTGTTGTTTTTTTGTATGTTTTTTTTTTTGGGAGGGGGGTGGGGGGGGGGCAACGTGGCTCTAAATTGTCTCCATCTCCGCAAGTACATGTACATTTTTTATCAGAAGTTTAGGGGCACTCCTCATCGTTAAATTAAGATTTGAATTTTCTTTGAACAAAAAATCCCATTTCCATCCATCACACCTTTTCCCAAAACACCCCACCCCCTTCCTCTTCCTTTCCCTTCCCCCCACCCCCTCTCTAATCCGACTGCATGAAAGTTTGAAGCAGCCGACCGCAGTAATGTGCCCCTTGAGACAACTGTTAGCCAGTTCAAGGGGCGGTAACACTGGCGCACCCAGCCAGTGTCGTATTCAAGGGGAATGCATTTTTATGGGCCTCTGTATCGGCGGCAAGCAGAAGGGCCCTCGAGCCGACGTCGGCTGTGGCTGTGGCTAACTTCGGCCCGAAGACCACTGCTAACTGGGGTAGCCGCGGGTGATGATGAGTGACGGTACATGACGCGCTGTCTCAACCGCCTCACACCGCGAGCTGATGATGTTTTATGGGTGACTTTGTGTTTGGCAGAGTCTTTATACCTCTTTACTGTCGAGGAGAGTCCGCAATAGTTCAGGCGGTTAAGCGTCGGAGCATGAGAGCGAAGGGAATCGCCGGGTCGTGGGTCTTAAATCCCCGTCCCGGCCCCGGTAGATGGACTCGCAATCCAGAGGGAAACACGGGCTTGCTCAATAGCATGTCCGTTCAAAGGTCCTGGTAAATCAAAGTGGCACAGTTGGAGTGCGCCTGAGTTGCTCAGTGTTCAGGTCGTACTCCATTGGCAATAGATTTCCCTGCCCCTCCCCCCCCCCACCCCACCCCATAACCCGCCCCTCAGGGCCGTCCATTATCACTTCGGTGCCGTGGAAGTTAAACCCGGAACTAATCCACCAACTACTGTCGAGAAAGAGTGAACACGATCGGACTGCAAGAGGCATGGACCCTCATGAGCCCCCGCGACTGCGGGGGCTCATGAGGATCTATGCCTCTTTGCTGAGTCCAGTTTGTGTCCACGTTTCTTGGATAGTTTTGACTTTTGGTCGTTGACTGAACACAGTGGCAGGGAAAGGGTTACACCCCACGGCCTCATTTTCTACATTATAGGAGTGTCACCTAGCAACTATAAATTATCTACCTGTGGCAGGAGAAGGATCGACGGTGATAATTGAAGAGTAGTGCCACAAAGACATGTTAGCAAAGGCCACAAAAACCTTTTTTTTTTCCCTGTCTGCTGAAATTGTCGTCATTTTCTTTCCAGTTTCTTTTAAAAAAAAATATTTATAACTCATTCTACCCCAGACACACCACAGCACGGTAAGGATCGAACATGATAGTTCAAGGGTGATGCCAGTATGGGCGCCAAGCTATTCTCGCATCACCCTTGAACTATCATGGTCGATCTGTGTCCTGCACTGCAACGCAGTCTTTAGAGAACAACGGCAACATTTGGGGATTCCGGCCTTGGGGTACAATGAGTTGAGCCATTTCGCCTCACGGTGGCACTTCCTAAATTATAGAAGGGTCACCTAGCGATTATGTACCTGCAGGCTCTAGACAGATGGACCATGATAATTCAAGGGTAGTGCCACCTTAGCCAAGCTAATCTGGCACTGCCTTTGAACTATCATGGTCGATCCTTCTCCTGATGTAGGGCGTCGGGGCTAAATGGGTTAAAGCTCTCTCTCTCTCTCTCTCTCTCTCTCTCTCTCTCTCTCTCTCTCTCTCTCTCTCTCTCTCTCTCTCTCTCTCTCTCTCTCTCTCTGCATTTCCGTTGAAAGGTCCTGGTAAATCAAAGTGGCACAGTTGGAGTGCGCCTGAGTTGATCAGTGTTCAGGTCGTACTCCATAGGCAATAGATTTCCCTGTCCCCCATAACCCGCCCGTCAGGGCCGTCCATGATGACCTCGGTGCTGTGGACGTTAAACCCGAACTAACCAACCAACCTCTCTCTCTCTCTCTCTCTCTCTCTCCTCTCTCTAGAATTGATCTCTATAAAACGAGTTTGACGTTCTCTGGCTCTAGTCTTTGGAATGCCTTGCCTAGAAACGTCACGACATCAGCTACTTTCTCCTCGTTTAAAGTCAGTCTCATCAAGTACTTATTTTTGTCAGCAGCATCCCCGTGACTGTGCACATATTGAAAAATACTATTTCTCATTAGATCATTAATTGCGTGTATCACAGGTTTCGACTGATGACTCATATTTATTCGGTACAGCTTGTATGTAGCCAGCTACTCATATGACTGACTAGCTTAAGCCGCGTAAGCGTGTGTGTGCACGTGTGTGCGTTGTGCGTGTGTGCGTGTGTGCACGTGTATATTAGAGATAGAGAGTGGCGTGCTCAAATGTGCATGCGTTATGTATGCGTATTAGGTTGTGTGTATTCTTATTATATTATTTTAATTAAACCTCACAACATGTCATTATGCCTGACCAATAAAGTTGGTAATTCCTATGTCACTTCCCCCCAACATTATTTTTACTTTTTTATTTTTTTTTTTTTATTTTTTTTTTTTTTTATTTTTTTTTTTTTCTTAACTTCTTGGCTTGTGCTGTGTCATGTCATTTTTTTTCCTTCTTAGTAGTAGAAAACAATTAGTACGATAGTAACTCTGTAATCAGTAGATTAGCAACGGCAAGTTTGAAAAATGGTTGTTATTACCAAAACTTTTACCGTTGTCAAATAAAGGATCATTGTCATTGTCATTGTCTCTCTCTCTCTCTCTCTCTCTCTCTCTCTCTCTCTCTCTCTCTCTCTCTCTCTCTCTCTCTCTCTCTCTCTCTCTCTCTCTCTCTCTCTCTCTCTCTCTCTCTCTCTCTCTCTCTCTCTCTTCTGAATCTTTATTCCTTTAAAATAAACGTTCTTAGTTTGCCCAATTTTTCCTGAACCATCCGATGTGTTTTCTTAAAGTAAACTCAGGCTTTTTCCTGTGTTTCAGACAGAAGCCGAGACATCACGCAACCCGCTGGTAACGAACAAGATGGCAGTAGTCACGTCCCTTCTCTCATTCCTCGCGTGCATTTTCGCCGTGTTGATGACAGCTTCCGGTGAAACGGACCAATCAGCGACTTCGTCACACAGTGTGCAAAAGAGAACTGCCGCAAGCAATGAGGAGACAGCTGACAAACGGGGCTTGGACCGGTACGGATTTTATGGGCAGCTGGGCAAAAGAGGGGTTGACAAATACGGCATTTACGGTCAGTTGGGCAAAAGGGGAGTGGACCAATACGGCTTTTACGGACAGCTAGGGAAGCGAGCCATGGATAGGTACGGATTCTACGGTCAGCTAGGGAAGCGAGCCATGGACAGGTACGGATTCTACGGTCAGCTCGGCAAGCGTGGTATGGATAAGTACGGATTTTTCGGACAGCTTGGCAAGCGTGGTATGGACAGGTACGGATTTTTCGGCCAGCTTGGCAAGCGTGGCGTGGATCAGTACGGCTTCTACGGTCAGCTGGGCAAACGCGCCATGGACAAGTACGGGTTTTACGGCCAGCTCGGCAAGCGAGGCATGGACAAGTACGGGTTTTACGGCCAGCTCGGCAAGCGAGGCATGGACAAGTACGGGTTTTACGGCCAGCTCGGCAAGCGAGGCATGGACAAGTACGGATTCTACGGACAGCTGGGCAAGCGCGACATGGACGTGAGTTCCCTGGAGGACGGCGAGGAGGTGTCTGCGGACGGCGACAGCGGGGAGGACGAGGACAAGCGCATGGACCGCTACATGTTCGCGCCGGGACTGGGAAAGCGGCAAACGATGGACACCATGATGTTTGGCGGCCGACTGGGCAAACGAGACGAGGCGCAGGACGACAGCATGCTAGCCGAGCAGGTGAGGGCACACAACTCTGTCGTGGTCTTCAGCACTAAGCAAACGACCCTCGGGCCGACGTCAGCCGCAGTGGGCACGCGCCCGAGACGTCGGCCTGTGGATGTAGACTCTTACGTATATGTACCATTCAGGGCGTAGGGGTCTAACTCCTCGTGGTATGGTATGGTACGGTGTCTCCAAGGCGCACATATCCATCTAATTAAAGATGCTCAAGGCGCCGCCTTGAACACCGGGAAGTGAACATCGGCAAGTTAACTAACAAACAAACAAACAGGGACATAATTGCTGTCGGTGATCGCTAGCGATCACCGACAGCAATTATGTCCCTGTTTGTTTGTTTGTTAGTTCGTTCTTTCGTTCTTCCTTCGTTCATTCCTTCCTTCGTTCGTTCGTTCGTCACCTGATCCTTACACATATCTTCCTTCTACTAGGCCTCCAAATGACCTTTCTTGTGAGCCAACGAGACAGGGCAGCTGTCGTTCGTTTGGTTGTTAGTTTTTTTTTTGTTGTTTGTTTGTTTGTTTGTTTGTTTGTTTGTTTGTTTGGGTTTTTTTTTTTTTTCTTTCTTTCTTTCGTTCTTTCTTTCTTTCTTTGGCTGGCTGGCTGACCGGTAGGTTGGTTGGTTGTATTGTTTGGTTGATCTCGATCTGGGTTAACATTTAAATTTGAGTCAGAGACAATTGCTTGTGCAATACACAATCGAGAAGAAGTAAAACAAAAAGGACGATCAATCGTGTACAATGAAACAAAACCTCGAACATTTGGAATGCCAAGGATTAAACAAAATAGTGTTTTGACCTCTGCTTTTTCCTTGTTTTCCACAAGTGTTCCTTTTTCTTCTTCTTCTTCTTCTTTTTTCCTTTTTAAGCACTTTGTTCCCATGTTCTCTTGATGGCTGGGGATATTTGATGTTGCCAGAATAGCTTGGCGCCTTAGCTATTCTGGCATCACCCTTGAACTATCATGATCGATCCTTATCTCGCTGTGGTGTGTCTGGGGTAGAATGAGTTAAGCAACATTACGGGACATCTCAAAGAGGCATAGATCCTCATGAGATCATGACTCTAGGAGATGTTTGGGTGTTGTCTGCGCTGACGGTACAATCCGGTTGTTCGCAGTGAATTTGCTCTCGTTCGTTGTTGGGAATCGTCCTTTGCAAACGTGACCTCTCCAATATTCTAAGCACCAACTACATTAGTAATATGAGATCAACCAGATTTTCAAGGTCGCGAGCCATCTTGGCATGTGAAAATGATCACTACAAGTGTGGAGGAAAGTGTGCGCACCTAGATAGAGATGTATCATGACACTATCGTCCTTGTGTGTGCAGGAGCCTGAGGTGAAAAGGTCATCGTGACCCTACACTGTTTGACAGCTGTGACGCCATTGACTACCGTCACCATGACATCAGTGCCAGATGATGTCGTCTTTAGTTACTGTGGACACCGCGCAACGCAAAGGTCGCCGGGATTTTTATGCAGTTTGAAATCGAAGCACACATCCCATGCGCGATCCCAACCGTGGAAATAAACTGAATAGGACGACCCAAGGTCAAATTAAAAATACACATTTTAATTTTTTATAAAAAACAGCGGCATTTGTTCGCTGGTCTGTGATTTTGGTTCTTGCGGCCGTTGGCCGCAAGGCCCAAAATCACAGACCAGCGCACAGTTTTGTCAATAGGACACTCGTCTCGACAAGAAATGCACACAGATTTTTTACTCGGCCGCTTTTTGTGGTTATGGTACAGACAGGACTTCGAGATAGATAGCGTTGACTCACTAAGGCAAAACGCTGAGCAGTTTATCAGTCAGACACTGTGATAATGCAAAGAATATTCCGACACATTAAAAGCAATGTTGTGTAAAGAAGTGTTTTACAGCTCTCTCTCTCTCTCTCTCTCTCTCTCTCTCTCTCTCTCTCTCTCTCTCTCTCTCTCTCTCTCTCTCTCTCTCGCTCTCTCTCTCTCTCTCTCTCTCTCTCTCTGTAAAGTTGGGAGTTTTCCCCTTCTCTGACCGCATGACAAAATGACCGCAAAGTCTCTCTTCTCTCTCTCTCTCTCTCTCTCTCTCTCTCTCTCTCTCTCTCTCTCTCTCTCTCTCTCTCTCTCTCTCTCTCTCTCTCTCTCTCTCTCTCTCTCTCAAAAAAAATAAAACTGTTTTCATTGCATTGTACAATCAAATGGCAACATGATCACATCGTATACAAATGGCTAACACGCATCTTTAAAATGTCATCTATTTTGTCGTCCAGTGAGTGTCTGTAACATCCTACAGAATATCGTCCATGTGCTTGCTGTGTTGTTTACGCAAAGCGAAGATTGTATTTAGTACCGAGCCGTGTAACACTCAGTTCCAACTTCTACCCCGCTGTCAATCGTCCGCTCTCCCCACCCTCTCAAATGGAAAGAAGGCGCTTTAATTTCCTGATTTCTCACGATGATACGCACTCAAGGTTAGGGTTCACTCACGCCCAAGCTTAGGGTTCACTCGCACGCAAGTTTTTGGTTTACTCGCACCATCGTTAGGGTTCACTCGCACCCAAGGTTAGGGCTTACTACCACCATCGTTAGGATTCACTCGCACCCTTGGTTTGGGTTCACTCGCACCCATGGTTAGGGTTCACTCGCACCCAAGATTCAAGTTCATTCGTACCTTGGAAGGGTTCACTCGCACCCAAGATTAGGCTTCACTCGCACCATGGAAGGGTTTACTCGCACCCAAGATTAGGGTTCACTCGTACCCAAGGTTAGGTTCACTCGCACCCAAGACTCCATCCCTGGAGTACGTTGATTAGATGGAAATTCCTGTGTCGCCAGTTGTGAGTCCTCGTCTGCGTAATAGTTTCAGTCACAAACTTGCATGGGGTGCTGGTCTGTGAGTTTGCACCTTACGGCTGAAAGCCGTAAGGTCCAAACTCACAGACCAGCACACATTTTGCAAGTTAATGAACGAGAGTATGATTGAAAAAAATGAAAATCCTGGGCGTATCCTTTTGATCTGCCCGCCGGTGAGATGGCCTTAGCTGCCTGCTCGGTGCTAACATCTTTCTGACCTTTTGGTTTCTGGCGAATATTACACAGAGGATTACACCTGAGTAATTAGGCTTCCCTAAAGCCCAACCTCTATCCTTCAGTTCTAGCGGAAACAGTGGGAGCCGGATCGACCATGCACAGTATTACTTACAGGACTGAATCTCGGAATATGAAACATCCCTTTCAGAACCGTCTTTGTGACCAGGAAATACTCCAGACGCAAACTGATCTCACTGAGATATTTTGGTTGAATGAACAATAAAATGGATATATACTGACTACAAGATTTTACGATGCGAGATTACGTGTGACAGCTGGGCGACTATAAAATTCAGCATCGCACCCCCCAACGCCCCCCCCCCCGCCCTGCTGTCTCAAGCGTAATCTCGCATCAGTTTTTTGCACCCCCACCCGCCACCCCCCCCTTGTAGTCAGTATATATCCATTTTAATGGTTCATTCAACCAAAATTTTCTCAGTGAGATCAGTTTGCGCTCCTGGAGTATTTCCCTGGTCACAAAGACGGTTCGAGAAGGGACTGTTTCATTATTTCCGAAGATTCAGTCCTGTCAAGTAATTACTGTGCATGGTCGGATCCGGCTCCCACTTGTTTCCGCTAGAACTGAAGGATAGAGGTTGGGCTTTAGGGATAGCCTAATTTACTCAGGTGTAATCCTCTGTGTAATATTCGCAGTAAGACTAACCAAAACGGGTCAGAAAGATTGTTCTTAGCACCGAGCAAGGCAGCTAAGGCCATCTCACCCGGCGGGCAGATCAAAAGGATACGCCCCGGATTTTCATTTTTTTCAATCATTACTCTCGTTCATTTTAACCTGCCAAATGTGTGCTGGTCTGTTTGAGTTTGGACCTTACGGCTGTCAGCCGTAAGGTCCAAACTCAAACAGACCAGCACACATTTGGCAGGTTAATATGAACGAGAGTTTTGATTGAAAAAAATGAAAATCCGGGGCGTATCCTTTTGATCTGCCCGCCGGGTGAGATGGCCTTAGCTGCCTTGCTCGGTGCTAAGAACATTCTTTCTGACCCGTTTTGGTTAGTCTTACTGCGAATATTACACAGAGGATTACACCTGAGTAAATTTGGCTATCCCTAAAGCCCAACCTCTATCCTTCAGTTCTAGCGGAAACAGTGGGAGCCGGATCCGACCATGCACAGTAATTACTTGACAGGACTAATCTTCGGAAATAAGAAACAGTCCCTTTCAAACCGATTTGTGACCAGGAAATACTCCAGACCAAACGATCTCACTGAGAAAATTTTGTTGAATAACCATAAAATGGATATATACTGACTACAAGGGGGGGGTGGCGGGTGGGGGTGCAAAAAACTGATGCGAGATTACTTGAGACATCAGTGCGTGGTGGGGGCG
>BTPG01000006.1:8600984-8603484 GCA_036245525.1 Semisulcospira habei
CCCCCCCCACCCCACCCCCCGCCCACCCCCCACCCCCTTCCCCCCTCCCCCTCCCCCTCTACCTCCCCCTCCTCCCTCCCGCCCCCCCCCCCCCCACACACACACACACATTCATCCCGCACAAACATTCCAAGTTTGTCAAATAGCAGTTGCTGCGTCCATGAAAGTATTAAATAAAATGCATGCATGTAAGACAAATGGACAATGTCTTTGTCAAACTTCCCGTAGTGTTGGCAACGTGCACTTCATTTGCATAGGCGCGGGACGCATCCTGCCAATCAGATGGCAAATAGGCATTAACCTCGGATGCTTTTCTTGGAGCGTCGTCTGTCTCTTGTTTGTCAAGAAATACCATATAGAGAAAGAAACACCCCTTAAAGGAAGAGCACGGAACAGTTTACTAAATTTCTCAGTGTTTGTTTGACTACCGTCAAAATGGGTTTAACCCTTTGGGTGTCGATAGTGGTTTTTGTCGCAATGATTCCCGCAGGAATCATCGCGACAAAAAACGCTACCGACACGCGAAAGGTTACGCATTTTGCAAAGTAGACGAGCAAACAAGTAGATTGTGTTATTAATAATGGGTGTATTTCTGCTGCTGAGTGAACGGCATAGATCATTCAGTTTTCCGTCACAAGAGCCTACTCTACACATGGGTGTATGTATCAAGCGCCAGAGACTCAAGATAGAGGAACAAACAAGTAGATTGTGTTATTAATCTTTTGGAAGCAATGAGGTCATCATTGTGGTCGGCATTCTTTGCTTGTCCGTTCACCCCTTTGTGCGTGCAACCATCGTTGCTATTTACACTAATTCCATTATCGTTGGCTGCGTGCACAGGAGGGTTAACCCTGTCAACGTTCACAGCCAAGCCACTCGCGGTGCTTGAACCCATGTGCTAAGGCAATCCTTACAGATGCAGTGTAGCTGCAAACAGATTGACAACTCTAACGCAAAAACAATTCTCTGACTGCCTTGATGCTACCACGGACGCTAAGCCGTCTCATCATTCGGGAACTACCTTGTGAGCTGTCATCCCCGAACCACTTTCTTACAGTTGTCTTTGACATTGAAAGATTTCATGTGTGGATTAACGGAGATGCAGAGTTCGTAGATTTGATTGGTCCTTTCTTTTTAAAAAAAAATCGAAAAAGAAATGTTGCCTTGTTAGGCAATCAAGAGTCATAGATCCTCATGAGCCCCCGCAATTGCGGGGGCTCATGAGGATCTGTGACTCTTGCATTGTTTGTGTTCCGATAAGGGTTATGATCTGTCGCTTAGGTCGTTAACAAACCCCCTACCCCCGTATGTTGTTGTCCAGCAGTGTTTGTTTGTCTCACACATGTTGTAAACACACACAAAAATAGTTCTACTCAAAACAGTCGCCCACCCACCGTTGTATACAGCCTTTGAGGCCAGTGAAGAAAAAATTGTTGGCAAAACAGCTCGAAATAAACAGTGATGATTATGGAATATCTTTTGTCGTTTGTTGTCGGTGGGTGTGTGTGTGCGTGTGCATGCGTGCCTGCGTGCGCATGTGTTTGTGTGAGTGTGTGAGTGGGAGGGAGGAGGGGGGCGGAGACAGGGATGTGTATGAATGTGTGCGTGCATGCGTATGTGATCGTGTGTGTGTGTGTGTGTGTGTGTGTGTGTGTGTGTGTGTGTGTGTGTGTTTGTGTGTGTGTGTGTGTGTGTGTGTGTGTGTGTGTGTGTGTGTGTGTGTGTGTGTGTGTGTGTGTGTGTGTGTGTGTGTGTGTGTGTGTGTGTAAACTTGCGTTCGTGCGTGTGTTTGCTTTCTGTCACGTTGAAAAAAACAGGTTTTCATTTTTTTTTTACTAAACGAAACGGAACTAAACCTAAGGCAAACTAGGCTCAACCAAAACACACACGAAAAATAAATCAAAATAAAAGAAAGAGAAAAACAAAAACAATGTTCGCATCGAAAATAGTACATACCTTCACAAACTAGCGTGATAAATTAATAAAGTTTATTAAATTGAATTGAATTGAATTGAAACCTTTTTTAAGTTCAGGTCATTGAGCAGACACGAATTAACGACAAGACTAACAAACAAACAAACAAACAACAGTCAGCTGGGGGCTGAAAAACACGAGCTACAAAAACCAAAATATTTTTCAACGCTCTCACAAACGGAAACGCTTGCCGACATACCCAGAACAGGGCACAAAGACAACGAATAACACATAGCGACACCACGCGGCTGAAAACAACCCAGGACAGGCAACGCTGAGACAGACGCTCTTCAGGCTAGGAGTCGCTGTGTGACGTCAAAATGTGCCGCCGGGACGGGTCAACACGCACAAACGTTATAGTTCGACTCTTTTATGTGGCCATGCTGTCCCTGTGGTAAGACGTTTGCTGGTCTGCGATTTTGGACCGTAACAGATAAAATTAGAATGAGCGTTAGATAATATAAGCTATTGGTAGCAGGGGTTTGCTACACAGACCCTTGTAGGCCTGAGGGAGGTCGAACGAAAC
>BTPG01000006.1:8608484-8610984 GCA_036245525.1 Semisulcospira habei
AGCTTTTTGCGAACTGAAGCCTTAAAAAAGGTCGGGCGTGCCCCTTTCGTTGATATGCGTGTGTTTCTGACTCACCCTTGCTATTGTCATTCAGAGAATATCAGTTAACTCATCCTATCCCGGACACACCACAGCCAGATGAGGATCGACCATGATAGTTCAAGGGTGATGCCAGAATAGCTTGGCGCCTGTGGGCGCCAAGCTATTCTGGCATCACCCTTGAACTATCATGGTCGATCTGTGTCCTGCACTGCAATGCAGTCTTCAGAGGACAACGGCAACATTTGGGGAGATTGCGGTCTTGGGTTAGAATGAGTTCACTTACTGAGAGTAGTCGTTTTTACTTTTGTATCATACTTTTTAACCGTGTGGCGTTAACTGGCGGTTTCTCGATATGATTTCCGCCGGCAGCATCGTGCCCTGGCAACCGCTACCGACAGTCTTAGGGTTAAACTTTGAGAGTTAGTTAACATTCCTGAATTCTATGTGTTTTCATGGTGTCTGTATTAACCCATTGTACCCCAAGGCCGAAATCCCCAAATGTTGCCGTTGTCCTCTGAAGACTGCGGTGCAGTGCAGGACACAGATCGACCACGATAGTTATAATAATAATAAATAATACATAGTATTTATTTGGCGCATTTCTCATATTTATAATATAACTCAATGCGCAGGACATAGCCGCGAACTGAATCCAACAAGCACGCTCACGTGAAACACACGCATTCCCTCACACACTGTACGTAAACACAGAACATTCACGTGGTGCTAAGGGCAAGCTCAAGCGAGCTACTGAATTTTGGAGAAATATAAATTTCATTTTTTTATATTTTTGAAATTTTGATTAAGTGGACTGAAATTAATACTCAATTCGTGGGGGAGGAAAGAGCCGGAGTACCCGGAGAAAGAACCCCCGAGGGTCCGCCCGAATTAACGGTGACACTTACTAGAGGAGAAAAGTCCGACACCGGAACCGGGTATCGAACCTCACACCTCTTGCATTGGTGGCAGGCGCTTTTATCGCTGCGCCACGGACCGCCCCAGGCGCCAAGCTATTCTGGCATCACCCTTGAACTATCGCGGTCGATCTCTACCTTGCTGTGGTGTGTCCGGGGTAGAAGGAGTTAACAAGGACAATGTCGGCTGTGTCCCAGTTTACATACTATTGCTTGTGATGAAAAGACGCATGCCAGTAGCTCAGACACTATGTCCCAGTTTACATACTATTGCTTGTGATGAAAAGACGCATGCCAGCAGCTCAGACACTATGTCCCAGTTTACATACTATTGCTTGTGATGAAAAGACGCATGCCAGCAGCTCAGACACTATGTCCCAGTTTACATACTATTGCTTGTGATGAAAAGACGCATGCCAGCAGCTCAGACACTATGTCCCAGTTTACATACTATTGCTTGTGATGAAAAGACGCATGCCAGCAGCTCAGACACTATGTCCCAGTTTACATACTATTGCTTGTGATGAAAAGACGCGGCATGCCAGTAGCTCAGACACTATGTCCCAGTTTACATACTATTGCTTGTGATGAAAAGACGCGGCATGCCAGCAGCTCAGACACTATGTCCCAGTTTACATACTATTGCTTGTGATGAAAAGACGCATGCCAGCAGCTCAGACACTATGTCCCAGTTTACATACTATTGCTTGTGATGAAAAGACGCTGCATGCCAGTAGCTCAGACACTATGTCCCAGTTTACATACTATTGCTTGTGATGAAAACACGCGGCATGCCAGCAGCTCAGACACTATGTCCCAGTTTACATACTATTGCTTGTGATGAAAAGACGCGGCATGCCAGCAGCTCAGACACTATGCCCCAGTTTACATACTATTGCTTGTGATGAAAAGACGCATGCCAGCAGCTCAGACACTATGTCCCAGTTTACATACTATTGCTTGTGATGAAAAGACGCATGCCAGCAGCTCAGACACTATGTCCCAGTTTACATACTATTGCTTGTGATGAAAAGACGCGGCATGCCAGTAGCTCAGACACTATGTCCCAGTTTACATACTATTGCTTGTGATGAAAAGACGCGGCATGCCAGCAGCTCAGACACTATGTCCCAGTTTACATACTATTGCTTGTGATGAAAAGACGCATGCCAGCAGCTCAGACACTATGTCCCAGTTTACATACTATTGCTTGTGATGAAAAGACGCTGCATGCCAGTAGCTCAGACACTATGTCCCAGTTTACATACTATTGCTTGTGATGAAAACACGCGGCATGCCAGCAGCTCAGACACTATGTCCCAGTTTACATACTATTGCTTGTGATGAAAAGACGCATGCCAGCAGCTCAGACACTATGTCCCAGTTTACATACTATTGCTTGTGATGAACAGACGCGGCATGCCAGTAGTTCAGACACTATGTCCCAGTTTACATACTATTGCTTGTGATGAAAAGACGCGGCATGCCAGTAGCTCAGACACTATGTCCCAGTTTACATACTATTGCTTGTGATGAAAAGACGC
>BTPG01000006.1:9270984-9308484 GCA_036245525.1 Semisulcospira habei
TCTCTCTCGGCTTGACACGGCCACACAATTAACAGTGCGCTGATTCAGTCACTGCTAAACAAACTGCGTAATACACCCACCCCCCTTCCCCTTAAACGTCACCACCCTCCGCACTCATCCATACAATTTCACAATAGACAATGCGCCGATTCACTTCTAAACAAACTGACCTACTTTCGCAGTCCACCATACAATACACACTAACATGGCCACTCAATCAACAGGGCGCTCAAGGAAATATATACATAACAGCCACCTTCGTTCAGGCGCGTTATGATTGGACCTGTTCTGAAAGATCGTTATGCACCGAACTTGTTTCGTTATGCACCCGACTTGAGTTAATATGTACGAGACCAAACACAATATTCATACAGGAATTTTTAATTTTTTTAAATATGTATCAGACCCTACACGATATTCATACAGGAATTTATAATTTTTTTAAATATGTACCAGACCCTATGGTTTTTTTCATATATTCAAATAGCCAGCGGCTTCACACACCCACAATGTGGGCAGGGGAAAAAACCCACTCTATGTATAAACACCATGAAGTCTTCACAGACACAGAGCCAAAATGAGTTTGCAGCCTGTTGGAAAACAGAGAAAGCTTTAAGATAAGGCCCTTCTTGTGAGTAGACTAAAGGGTGTTTAGTGTTGACTTCTGCGCAGGCCAGCCCTAACAGGACTTGTGACACATGACTGACAAAGGGTGGTGTGTGATAGGCTAGTTTTGCCTGAAAGATTTTACAGTGCTTATGACCAGGCAGGTTGAAACGGTTACCTCAGTGAAACGACGCCTTTTATTTTCAGTTTAGTCCGTGTTTCAGCACAAGCGTGACGTGCCTACTAATACGTTCGGATTTTATAGTGATTTCGGTATTCAAAATGGGCTGTGAAGGATTAAAACCAAGCTAAGTGAATACTTTTAATATATGTGACTACTTAGCCTGCTCTCAGCTATGTTTAACTGAGCGTCAAAAATCAGATATAGATATATATTTATTAATCCATCGGTTTCTGTTTTTTTCTGTATTTGAATTGAGATTCCGTCACTACCGTTTTCGATAATACGGCCAGAACCATGAAGGAAATTATCCTCCGTAGAACGCAGATCTAGCCACAGTGCGTACTTGTCTGTCAGGTATTCACCGATTCTTACGTCATACAAATGCAGATCTTTGCACGCAATATTTGCTGATTTTTCTCTAAGTCTTCCCCCAGCAAAATACTTTGTGATCTCATCATAGTGCTGATATCCCATCATTCCAGATGCAAAAATTTGATTAGGTCGGCCTTCGATTGTGCAGGATAAATGTGTAATTTTCGGATTGTAAAATTTTTCTGAATCTCTTTTGTAAGGACTTTCAGGTTCAACAAATAACATAAGAATGCCTTTCAGTGACCTAGCAGGCGTGTTTAGGTTTAAGTTCCAAATTTGGTCCATTTTGTTTTTATTAATTAAACTGTGTCTAATCACTCGATCATAATAAATCGGAAGTCTTGACTGGTACTGATTTTGTATGAGTCTGGCTAGTTCAGTATGCGTGACAATCTCATATTCCAAGGAAATGTTAGAGATCTTATATGATGCATTGAGATCCGTTGATTTGATAACTTTGGAGTAGTCATTAAAGGTTAGTTCAAAACTCAGGCGGTCATTTAGTGCCCCTTGGTAATAAGGCGAATGTCCTGTTAGGATTTCAAATTCGAGTGGAATGCAAAACCTATTTCCATATGTTTCGGCCACAATAACGTCCTTTGCTTCTGTGGTTGTTTTATCTGATGCATTTATTCGAAGTTTACCAACATTATCAGACTGTATACCTTGGTAAATACGATCCTCTCGTTCTTCTCTTGTAAGCCACAAATCCGTGTAGCAGTAGAACACATCAGCATCGTCAAGACTAAACACTTCCTGTCCTTCAAGTTTAACTTTAATATTCTTAATAATTGCTCTACCTAGATTGTTAACTAGTGTTCTTTTGTCATCTGCGTCCGATGAAAGTTCAATATTAAAAGCAAGACGAGCAGTACCAGGAACAATAACGTCACTGGGGCCTAGGTTTGGAAACTTGACAGTAAGAGTCTGGTTTTGGTCTATAGTACTAGGATTGTTTGTGATGACTATTGATTGTCTAACTGCTTTAACACCGAAAGGTTCACGTAGTTTTCTGTGTGGGTCTAACTTTGATCCGTAGGACTGTGTCATTTTTATTATGCACAATAAAAAAAATTAAATTAATAAAAACAATGGCAGCGGGAGGATTTAATCATGAAGATTTTGAAATGGATGACACGTATGATTTTGGTAATACAACAGATATGGCAGATATGACTGGTACAAGAAATATTTACAGTTTACGTCACGAACTTTTAGAAACCAAAGTGAACTCATTTTATGATCATGTTGGTGGCCGCCCAGACAACATAGACCCTAACCAGTTTGAACTTGATGTCAAGGGTCATTTATATTTAAATACTGTTGACAAAGGAAAAGTACTATTGACTAACAAAAAAGACCCTAGTAGGTTTAGGGCTTTAAGTACAATAAAAAATGAAGGTGGTGTTAGTGCCTTGCGTCAACTTGGTATTGGTGGGTCTCCTGTCACGCCAAGACTGGTTAGTGTGCTTCAAGACACGCAAACAAAGTTACCAACAGGGCAAGAAATTGAAATGGCACCAATAACAAGCCTACCAGAAATAGCAAACACAGTGATACAAGAAACCTCATTTACTGAAGGACAAATAAATGACGCTTTGAAAACAATAGATGATCCACCTTTGTCAATGCGGGAGATTATAGGGTTGGATAAATCACTGCAGACAATAAGAGGTGAGATGGTTAATAATCTTGCCAAACTGGGAGAGCTTGATAAACACATAGAACGTGAGAAAGAGAAACTGGCTACCGCAGACAATGGGAATCTTGACACAGAAATGAAAGAAAGAATCCAACACAGATTAAATGATTTGCAGATAGAAAGATCAGGACGGTTAGAAATGATTAGTATTGGAAGACAAAAACTGAAATCACAGGTCAACAGGATTAGGGAAACTATTCAGAAAATACTTCACGAAGACACTACTCTGGCTGAGAGACTTAAAACACTTTTCAGAGAACAGGGTATCACAATTGCCAGTTTAATTACAGCTCTGGGGTTTATTATCAGTACAGTTGTGTTGGCTGTAACGGGTGGTGGTTCTCCACCTCCAGCACCACCAACCCCAGTTCCCACAGATCCAAAAGACTTACAGTCGTGGGTAAAGAAACAGTTGTCACACATATCAGACTTGCTTAAGAAATTGGCTCTGAAAGCAGTAGACTCGTTACCTGGCATTTTAGGCACGGTTGTCAATTGGTTGATTAGTACAGCGGCAAAGGCAGTAGGGTTTATGGCAGAACATGTGTGGGTCTTTTTGGTGACAGTAGGAGGGTTAATAGTGGGTTATTTAATGAAACAGGTAAAGAAGTAATATTCCTAATCCTGTTAATCCTATTACCAATGCAGTTCTCTCTGACTCATGTGTGTCAGGGGTTGACTGTACTGGTTGTATAGCTGTTGGAGCAAGGGAAGTAATCACTTGTAATGTTTTTTTCAACTGTACGTGCACAGTTGTTCCTCCTAAATTTACAGATTTATTAAGACCTAGTTTTTGATCACTCCCAGCAACAATGATTTCATTATTATAATTTGTTATTGTACCCATTTGGAGTTGAAGGTCAGATGGTAACATGTATAACCCAGTGCCAACTACAAAGTCAACTTTTGATCTGGCATATCTGAGTACATCTTGGTAACGTTGTATGCTTGATGGGAGATCAACTGATGAATTTACTGAATCTTCAAGATTAGCGAGAAACTGTTTTTGTGTTTCAAATTTACCACTTCCATTCAGAATATTAGATTTTGTTAATGATTGTGCACCTAATATACACCAGACATATGTTCTGATAGACTCATTTACGCGCTCGACTCCTGCTTGAGTAAATCCGTCACTCCTGTCCAAGACAAATGTTGACCATGCGTTAGATTGTTTCTGTTCTATTGAGCCTAACCAGACTTGTGATTTTGATGAGAATGAAGTGTAGGGAGGCCAGTAATCTTGAGGGTATTGTCTATGACTCAAAGCGTAATACAGTGTTCCCATGCCTTTGTGATCATCAAGTTTTTGTGTAAAGTCATACTTAGTGCTTATGTTAAATTCATTACAGATGCGTTCAAATGCTTTCATATCCATGGGGTTGTTATACCTGTTAAAACTGGATTCAGTTGGTAGTGGTGTATGCAGTTCTGACAGTATTCTTCTAAGCTGGTAATAAACATGGAAATGATACACAGACCTAATCAGTTTGTTTGAGTGATTCAAATGGTCTGTAAATGAAACACCACAGCCTGTAGTAGAACACAGTATGGCAAAGTTAAGTTGGTTTTGAAACATCTGTAGTGGGCTTGAAGACCACTTTCTTGCTGTAGCATCGTCTGTTATTGGAGGGTTTAGGTAATGATCAAAAGGGTTGGGTACTTTGACTTGAAATAAATCTTGTTCGCTTACAGCAATATCAAGCTGATTTAACTGAATTATTTTCTGTTCATAAGTAGGTGCAACATTATATTTGGCATTCACATTGAATTGAAATGCGT
The DNA here is from genome assembly GCA_036245525.1 of Semisulcospira habei. Classification (NCBI taxonomy): domain Eukaryota; kingdom Metazoa; phylum Mollusca; class Gastropoda; family Semisulcospiridae; genus Semisulcospira; species Semisulcospira habei. Next base: position 9,275,631 of record BTPG01000006.1, read on the forward strand.
TTGTAGTGATAATGGTTGGTGATTTAAATTCCATCCTTTTTTTATGTGATAATAAAAATGTTTATTACCTTAACAAATATTGACACAAGCAAACCAATGTGGTTAACTAATGGGATTGATAATCGTGATGGTAGCAAGGCTGTAGCTATCCATGAAATGTTCTACACAGTAAAGTGGTTTAATGTAACGGATGATGAAAATTATTCTGTAAGTGGAACTCTCGATGGTTTAGAAAAGGGTGATACTTTACGAGCCGGATATTATGACTTTTGTACTTTAGCTGAATGGCTTCAAAATGAATTTAAAATTAAAGCAACTTTAAACCCAGCTAATTTACTTGTTTCAATTGATTTTCCGAAAAGTGGTCAGTTTTCTTTATCAATTAGTCTTTTATTATTACTTGGATTTTTTAAAACAATAACACATCCAGATGAAGATTGGTCACAATCAGTTGGTAGTCTACTATCACCAAAAAAACCAAAAATAACTGGCAGATATCCTGTTCATTTGTCAGTACACACAGTGCTAAATGTTCATTTGAAAGAACTGAACACTACTGAAAATGTACACAATGGAAAGCCTTCAACTTTGTTAAGATGCTTGCCGACTGGAACTGCCCCATATTGTGAAAATGTGGTTGCTAGATTTCCTAATTCTCAGTTTAAAAAATTAGGTTCTAGTTTCTTTGAATCATTGTGCTTATCTGTAACTAATCAGAATGGTAAACCAGTTGTAATGCATGATTTTTATGTTGTTTTGGAAATTAAATAATTTTATTTTTGTTTATAAAAAATGAGTGGTGGTCCAAAGCCGAGAATCATACCAGTTGCGTGTCCAGTAACAGAGTTGAAAGATTTGGCAGACGTACAGGATTTTGAGAAAGAGGGAGAAATTGGAGAAATATATGGTTTTGAACTTGATTCCTATGGCATGTACAAGAGAAAAGTAATTGTTGACATGAAAGATGGTGAAAAACAGATTCCTAAACTTGGTCAGCTACGTGATGTTACTGTACCTACTCCACCTGTAAATAATGTGCCCTACAACTTAATACATGTGGGTACTAAATGGGTTGTTTCACCTGTACCGGCGCCACCACCCACAATTGACTGGGACATAAAGATTGAATTTATTAGTCCTTATGTATACACTGATGATGAAGGCGCCTTAGTGTTTAGGAAGGTTGTTAATTCTGGGCCGCTTATTGTAAGCCTTGTTCCAAGTTTTGCCCTAGACAACAATAGCAGAGAAAAACTGAAAGTTGAAAATTATGAGAAACGGAGATATCTTCTTACAACTAGAAAGGGTAGATCAGATACTTCTGTTGTGTTTATGCCAGCAAGCTTAGTCGTGGCTAGAGAAGCGACAATAGTATTTGAAATTATCATGAAATCTGTTGCTTCTGCAAAAGAGGCTCAAATTGCACAAGGAATTAAACTTACATGGGATGAAACAGTATCAGAATCATCAAAGGTCTTTATTGCTATTACAAAAAATAATGATGTTATTAATGTTTCGAGCAGTATTCCAGCTGTCAAGGTGGTGGTTGACAAAACAACTTTTGTTCGTCTAACTTACATAAACCTTGAACACATTGATCTTGTTGCATTTTATTATGCCAGCAAATTGTATAATTTTGAAGAGTTGCAAAATGTAATTGCTGATTAAAAAAATATTTGTCATAAAAAATGGTGAACTTGTATCCACAAATACCACCTGAGCCTATTGAGCGTGATAAAACATTAAAGGCAGATTCATTTCGTTTAATGAATATTACAGAAGCGTTGAAGTATTTGGAAGAAGAACAAGCAAAATACTCGAGGTGTAAACGCCGTTACAATACGGTTTTCAATTCTGTACACAACACATCAATGGCCATGGGGGTGGTTTCAGCCGGATTATCTGTAGGAGGTATAACTCTTTTTGCAACGGGGGTGGGAAGTGTTATAGGAATTGCTGTTGAAGGTATTGGTCTTGTCACAAGTCTAGCATGCTTTGGTATGGAAGCCATTAACAAAAGATTTTATATGAAGTTGCAGAAGCATGAAGCATTAAGTACGCTCGCAGCAGCTAAGCTGACGAGTATAAAACTTATTATTAGTAAGGCTTTGGAAAATAATGAAATTGATGACGAAGAATTTAAGCGAGTCCAGGATGATTTGGCTAACTATAAACAACAAAAATCTGAAATACAGAATAAGATGCGTAGTCAGGCTGTAAATGTTGAAGAGCTAAAGAAATCTTTTTTAGAACAAGGAAAAAAGATAGGCGTAGAAGAAACTATGAAAAAAGTTCGAGAACTTACAAGCAAGTAACGATAGGTTTTGGTAATCCATTATTTTTGTCATACACTTCGCAAAGAGATGTCATGCCTGCTCATTTGATGCCATCAGCCCCACCACCAGATTATTACTAAAAAAAAGTTTTCTTGTTGTCCTTGTAACTTGAGAAATCTGTCCGAGTGTCTTATGACTTGGGTTAAGAACTTATGATAACTAACGTCAAAGTTACTTGTAAGTTGTAGGTAACTTTGAAATTAGTTATCAAGTAAGATCACATTATTCTAGACAGTTACATGAACAGTAACTTCATAAGTTATTCACAGGCAAAGTTTTTTTTATTTTATTATAAAATGAACCAAGACGAATTACTTCTTCTTAATGATATCAATGCGGTAGAGAACAAAGACTTAGACTCGAAAAAACAACGCATTCTTTCTGTTATTGTCTCAGGCAAATCAAAGACTTATCTCGGAAAACAATACATGGTAGAAGACATAGAGTCTCTCACCGCTGACGAACTATTAAAACTTCATGCTAAATATGAAAACCATATTGCTTCACTAATGACACGCGATTTAAGCAGGTCTCTTATTTACCTATACACAAAAGCTGTTAATCACTTCATACCAATAGACACTGACAGCCTTTCTCATGATCTCGAAAGCAACCCTATAGTTTCTAGTTCGATTGGCAAATTAGCATGTACCATGTTTTACAAGTTTGGCAATTACCTTGCACCTGCCGTAACTTTGATGGTAACTAGTAGTTATATCGATTTTTCAAAAATAAATTTTACTGCAGAAGAAAAAGAAGTATCAAATGGACGAGACGACTCCAGTTTTGACGCAGGTTCAAACTGTGACGAAGACTAAAAGTCCAGGCCGTGTTGATGCTGGAAAAAGACTGGCTGAATGGAACAGGCAAAAAAAATTACAGATTCAAAAAGAACAAAATAATATAACTGATCCACCATCAACAGCACCAGAGCCGTCACTCCCTAATCAAAGTGAGAGACAAACAACTAAGTCTAACCCTCAAACAACAAAATATATAGTTGCTGGATTTGCTGTAGGATTCTGTTACGTAGGTTACCAATTATACAAAAAATACAAACCACAGACTCAAACAGTGTCCAAAAAATCAAGCACTCCAAAAATAAAAGAAGAAGTCTCCACATTACCAACAGTGTCAAAACCTTTGGACTCATTTTACATGCAGTAAATAAATTAATTATTTTAATTTTTGTGGTATAAGAAAATGAACGACGCAAATAATAATATCATGAACCTCGTCTATCACTCTGCCGTAATAAGCGGGCTAACCGTTGCTTATTCTATGCTGGGGAAAAGTCTTCTCAAAATGAAATCAGCAGACTTGAGCAGACTTGACTTTGAAGACAGCGCTAAGCTAATTGCAGTTGTTACAGCGTCAATTGCGACAAAAAATTTTCTTGTTAAGCAAGGAATTATTCCAGAAAATGTTTCTATGTAAATAAAAATAATATGGCGACGATAGCTATTATGATTGGTGGAGCGATGGTTAACGCATTGGCATTTAGTGGCTCTAATTATCTCTTTTCAAAAATGGGTAGAGAAGAATCTGCAGAAGAATTAAAACGTCATAATGAAGCATCTGAAAAACTTGCTCAAGCCCAGCAAGATTATGAAAAGAATAGAATTGAGAAACTTGATTTCATCAATGAAAAACTCAGGCTTGAAGGTCACGCACAGCATACGTTTTCAAATACAGACGAAGCAATCTGTGAGTATTTTTTAGTCACGGGTGAAGATATGTCTATCCCAAAACCAAAACTAAGTGACTATTACAAACCAAGCACACAACAAAGAAACGGGGAGATAATCTTTGTTCTAGTGGGAATGACATTTGTTTATTTTACAGGAGTTTTCATTGCTAGAAAAAATGGCAGCCGAAAATAAACTATCAAAAATATATTACTCTCCATCAGGCTATTGAAAAGGAGCAACAGCTATTCAGAAATTACATGCCGCTGTGGGCGGAGATATAACACTCAATCAAGTCAAGCAATGGTTACAGAGACAGGCAATTTGGCAGATATATTTACCTGCTCCAAGAAAAATAACAAGACCCCATTTTGAAAACACTACCCCAAATGACACACACCAAATGGACCTCCTGTTCTTACCACATGACACAATAAGAAAGAAACGATACAAGTATGCACTGACTGTTGTAGACATTGCTTCAAGGTATAAAGACGCTGAACCCATATCTGACAAAACAGCCAGTACAGTTGCTACAGCATTAACAAAAATATATGGTCGAGGCCCTTTAAGATACCCCAGACTAGTGCAGGTTGATGATGGATCAGAATTCAAAGGTGCAGTTAATCAGTTATTTGCTAAGCATGGTGTACTGGTCAGAAGAGGCATTCCAGGTGTACACAGATCACAGGCAATTGTAGAAAATTTCAATAAACAGTTGTCAGAGAGACTTTTCAGTTACCAGTATTCTAAGGAACTCATGCATGACACCCGTAACACGGAGTGGGTTAAGAGATTACCACATGTGATAAAAGCAATGAATAATGAAGGACACCCTAAGCCTGCTGATGCTATTAAATTGAAAACAATTGCAGAGCCAAAAAAAGGGCCAACCCCACCTCCAGACACAAGTTTATTTACCAAACAGGTGAGATATTTATATCAACCAGGGGAGGCTGAGAACGACGACAGACGCAGGGCGACAGACCCCATCTGGTCAACATCTGTTCATAATATAAAAAAAATAATCCCTGGTCCAGACGCAACAATATATTATCTGTATGAGCCTGCACCAAAGAGGGCATTTGTTAGAGAAGAATTACAGATTATTCCCCCAGACACCGTTACGCATTTTTAATCATTTCATCAACTAACTCATTGATTAGTTCATCAACCAGTTCATCAGCTATTTCTTCAGATAACTTGAGCCTGTAATGACCAGGTGCATAAGCTTTCTCCTTACTGAAAAACACTCGTTTCGTGTCCCCTACTGCTAGAGACTTCTTTTGTGTGTGAATCATTTCAATATTGTGTCTATTTGACCTCAGTGTTTTGTTTGGATAATCAGGCATTAATGCACCATCTAACACTTGCTTGTAATGTTCATGTCGAATGTCTTTATTTTTTATTGCTGTTTTCTTGATACCTTTGACTGACTACCCTTTTGATGCAGTATAGAATACATTTTTGATCTCAGTCCAACATACTCAACTATAGGCACACCATTTAGTTCATCTTTAAACTTACCAGGCACTTTCTTGTTTTGTGTGTTGAGCAGTGGATGGTCTTTAGGGTAATCAGATGTGTCATACATGTGTAGTTCTGTTTTCATGTCTTCATAAAAGTCTTCAGTACACACATCAATGATCATAGAGTCAGTGTCAGTGTATAGCAGACGACACTCAGGATACTTTGGTTTGAAGTAATCATAATAAAATTCAAGCATCAACAGTTTTGACAATTCAAGAATTGCCATACCTATAAATACTGGCTTGTCCAGTTTAACAATCTTTTTTTTGAGTGACACTGCATACAATGATGAATGAAATTCTTTATACCCTGTGTACTGAGGCTTGCCTGTAAGTTTAATTGCACCTGATTCAGTTGTAACCAGTCTCACATCTTTTCTGTGATGAGGATTTTCCATTGTCTTACCAAAACAAGCATTGTTCATAAGCTTAAAGAAGTCTTTGTCAAATGCAGTGTTGCCGTCTCTGGCACGCAATGTGGTGTTCTTCATTATGTAATCTTTCATGAAAGCACTCTGATGAAATTGAATTCCTCTGTGAACTTTTTTTAGTACTAACCCGTGTCTGATGTAAAACTGCAACAAGCGATAGTGACACACGTAATTAAATTTGTCATTCAGATTGGGTACAAGTTTAGTGTCTTCTTTTTTCCCTGTCATACTCATTTTCTCAACTGCTAATGGATAATCATTGTGGTAATCATGTAGATGGTGTGGGTTCGCCCGCTTTGTCTGCCCATTATTTTTTATGGACAAAAACAAAAGGTTAAATTAATTCACTAACCCATACCTTGTGGGCTGATCTGTCTTTAAAATAAGCTTTAGATGCTTGGTTGATTTCAGTTTATTTTTTACATCATCCCGTTCTTGCTTATTTGGAATGACATCGTTCTCTCTGAGACAGTCTTCAAAGCTGTCACGGTCCTTACAGTAAAACAAACAGATAAACTTTAACTGTTCTCGAAAATCTTTCAGTACAGCATTATATTTCTGAGTGAGAATCCATACACTTATGTTTGCATGTCTGCCACTGAAGGCAAGTTCTGCTAATATGTTTCTCTTTTTGACAATGTCTTTCTCTGCAGAACAGTCATCAACTATGAACAATGTTGGCTGTCCTTCAAATTGCTTGTAAAAATATAGCAGGTAATCATTCAGTTTTTTCTCAGGGTCGACTAAGTATATGTTGCTGTCAGTCCAAATGAATAAACGGTTGTGATAAGCTTTGTTGTGTTTGATTGTTGGACAAAATATTACAATGTTTTCGAAATGATGAAGGTATCTTGTTTGTAAGAGGTTAAGAACAAATTCAGTCTTCCCACACGAAGTGGCGCCACAAAATAGGCCGCAATGTGAATCGTGCGTCATTAAGTCCATTTTAATACAAAATATAATTTTAATACAAGTAACCGTCTGCAATATGATTAAAACAAAACTTATCTTTTGGTTTACAAGATGTTTCTTAACAAAACACATAAATCCTTCCTAGCAAAACACATCTGCATTCAACACATCATTTTCAAAATGACTACACAGACGACTGTAAAATCTTTCAGGCAAAACTAGCCTAACATAGTTCGTTCGTCCACAGCACCGAGGCCGTGATCATGACTGGCCCTGAGCGGGTTATGCCTTGGGTGGGACAGAGAAATCTATTGCCTCATGCACAGCAGATGCGAGATTGACGTGCGAGAGGCGTTGACTGAGTTACGGGTAGTAGGCTAGCATGAGGCATAGATTTTCATGCGAAGCCCTGCGACTCAGTGCAGCAGCTCATGAGAATTTATGCCTCATGCGCAGGCCGTGGTTAGTTCGGGTGTAATCATATGGACGGCCCTCAGTGACTGACGGGCGGGTTACGCGCAGACGCGACTGAGATTGACGTGCGGGAGGCGTTGACTGAGTTATGGGTAAGTAGGCTAGCATGAGTGCATGTGTCACAAGTCCTGTTAGGGCTGGCCTGCGCAAAAGTTAACACTAAATACCCTTTAGTCTACTCACAAGAAGGGCCTTATCTTAAAGCTTTCTCTGTTTTCCAACAGGTTGCAAACTCATTTTGGCTCTGTGTCTGTGAAGACTTCATGGTGTTTATACATAGAGTGGGTTTTTTCCCCTGCCCACATTGTGGGTGTGTGAAGCCGCTGGCTATTTGAATATATGAAAAAAACCATAGGGTCTGGTACATATTTAAAAAAATTATAAATTCCTGTATGAATATCGTGTAGGGTCTGATACATATTTAAAAAAATTAAAAATTCCTGTATGAATATTGTGTTTGGTCTCGTACATATTAACTCAAGTCGGGTGCATAACGAAACAAGTTCGGTGCATAACGATCTTTCAGAACAGGTCCAATCATAACGCGCCTGAACGAAGGTGGCTGTTATGTATATATTTCCTTGAGCGCCCTGTTGATTGAGTGGCCATGTTAGTGTGTATTGTATGGTGGACTGCGAAAGTAGGTCAGTTTGTTTAGAAGTGAATCGGCGCATTGTCTATTGTGAAATTGTATGGATGAGTGCGGAGGGTGGTGACGTTTAAGGGGAAGGGGGGTGGGTGTATTACGCAGTTTGTTTAGCAGTGACTGAATCAGCGCACTGTTAATTGTGTGGCCGTGTCAAGCCGAGAGAGAGAGAGAGAGAGAGAGAGAGAGAGAGAGAGAGAGAGAGAGAGAGAGAGAGAGAGAGAGAGAGAGAGAGAGAGAGAGACTGAATCAGCGCATTGTTGTGTCGCCGTGTCAATTGACTATTGTTTATTGTATGGTGAAGTGTGGTGGGGGGGGGGGGGGTGTATTACACAGTTTGTTAAGAGGGCATTATGCTGTGAATCAGATACATTCTTTGCACTGAGAATTGGGATAACGGAAGATTGGAAATTCTGAAAAGTAGCCTATGTCATTTACCCTGATTTAAAACTATCGATACGGCATTACTGACATAGGTGTCATTAACGTAATTACGTATGTAATTTACCCTGATTTAGAAGTATCGATACGGTATTACTGACATAGGTGTCGCAGGCCTCTCTCTTTTATCTTCTCTGGGGGCAACTTGGAAATTTGGAGATTTCGGTCCTGGGCTATAATGTGCTCAAGCCAGCTGCTGAAGGGCGGGCACTGAGCCTTTGGTCTTCGGGCGCTCGGCTGTGCGTGGGCCACCTGCACCAGGCATGGGTAGCGAAGACGTTTTGCTACTTAAGAATTCATTTATTAGCTCCATTTTTATGTCTCTCTGGCACTGTACAGTGATCGGGGACTACTTAAGAAGTAGATATGACACCTTAATAACCCCTGCCGGTCGCCGCTGTGCAGCGCCGCCTTATGCCCAATAATATAAATAAGAACTTTGTGTTTGTCATCCATCAACCCTCGCACCATGGTTCATTTACACATTCATTAAATATTATGAAAATAATAATAATATTCCCAAAAGGGAATAGTCTATGATCATGGACTTCAGAGCCCTGATCCATAAGGACCGAAATCACAGACCATGACAAGTATACAAAACCCGTACTGTCATGTGACGACAAAAGAAAGTCTTTATTGGTGTAAAAAGCGAGTTTTCATTGTGATACATTGACCATTTCGCTTTTCACACAGCGGACTTTCTGTCTTTTGCCTTCACAGTTCAGCGTGCCCATTCCATCACAGAACGCCAGCCATCTGCCAGGGACACAGATCTTCATCAGTCTACGCAGGCTGCCGGGGTACATCAGAACCTTTGCCTCTTGTTGGCCCAGTTTAGGTCCTTACTCCTCAGGCAGATCAGTCAGTTGGCGACATCTCTCCTATGTCCCTGGATCTGTGGCCTTGTATTACATGGCGGTCATGGGAGGACTGTATAACATGGCGGTCATGGGAGGACTGTATAACATGGCGGTCATGGGAGGACTGTATAACATGGCGGTCATGGGAGGACTGTATAACATGGCGGTCATGGAAGGATTGTATAACATGGCGGTCATGGGCGGACTGTATAACATGGCGGTCATGGGAGGATTGTATAACATGGTGGTCATGGGAGGACTGTATAACATGGCGGTCATGGGAGGACTGTATAACATGGTGGTCATGGGAGGACTGTATAACATGGCGGTCATGGGAGGGACTGTATAACATGGCGGTCATGAGAGGACTGTATAACATGGCGGTCAGGTCATGGGAGGACGGTATGACATGGCGGTCATGGGAGGACTGTATAACATGGCGGTCATGGGCGGACTGTTTTACATGGCGGTCATGGGAGGACTATATAACATGGCGGTCAGGTCATGGGAGGACTGTATAACATGGCGGTCATGGGAGGATTGTATAACATGGCGGTCATGGGCGGACTGTTTTACATGGCGGTCATGGGAGGATTGTATAACATGGTGGTCATGGGAGGATTGTATAACATGGCTGGCGGTTCCTTGGCCTGAAACACGTGTATATTATATTATACATATTATAGATTTGAACCCACGACCCGGCGATTCCCTTCGCTCTCCTGCTCGACGTTTAACCGCCTGAGGTATTTCGGACTCCCGAGGACCGAGTGAAACCACGCTACCTTTAATTGACCTGTTCCCACAAAAGGGACTATAAGTCGAAAATTTTGAGTTTTGAGATATTACACCATTACAATTTACTAGCAATACAAATTAATTTGATGCAAAACTATTGTTGTAGACATGTTTATTAAGCGAGAAACATGCATTTAAAGTTGATCACTCGAACTGTTCCAAGATGACCCCCTGCACTCTTTTCGGCCTGTAGCTCTATTCGGTCGAAAGCGACTTAAGGTCCCTTTCGTGGGAACAGGTCAATTAAAGGCAGTGTGGTTTCACTCGGTCCTCGGGAGTCCGAAATAGCTCAGGCGGTTAAATGTCGAGCAGGAGAGCGAAGGGAATCGCCGGGTCATGGGTTCGAATCCCGTCCTGGCCCCGGTAGCTGGACTCACAATCCAGGGAGAAAAAACGGATTTGTTCAATAGCATGTCCGTTGAAAGGTCCTGGTAAATCAAATTGGCACAGTTGAGTGCACCTGAATTGATCAGCGTTCAGGTCGTACTCCATAGGCAATAGATTTCCCTGTCCCCCATAACCCGCCCGTCAGGGCCGTCCATTATCACTTCGGTGCCGTGGACGTTAAACCCGGAACAAATCATCATCACTCGGTCCTCAGCGGAGCCACACAACATCTACTCCCACCACAGGTATGTCTCTTGTAGTTGAATGGTAAAAGGTTCAAATCGCGTTTGCTTATTACTGGCAGTGACTAGTTAGCCTGTCTGTCTACAGGGACGATGCCGATCTCTTCTGTTTGCAATAACCAAGTAGATTTCAACGTGTGGTACATAGCTACACAAGTCAGGCTCTTTACTTTCTCACATTGTCTCTCTGACAGCTCTTCATACAAAATGAAAGATAGATACAGTAGCAAAAAATGAAACAATACAGACAGCAAACAGGAGGGGGAAAAAAATCTTAAGAATTCCGAAATGACAACAGGTCGAAAATCTTAAGAAACCATTTCACACCGCCTTCATTCCGTGACATGCATGTTTTCTATTAACTGATTTATTTATTGATTTATTGACTGATTATTTATTTATTAATTGATTTATTTATTTATTTACGTCTTTCAGTGTATGCTTATATTAATGTCTGCGTATTTATTTATTATTTATTTTATTTTTTTAATCCAGGTACAAGATGAAGGTCGCTGTGGTTCTCTTGCTGGCCCTGGTGGCTGCCGTCTCTGCCTCTGGCTACGGCTACGGTGGATATGGCGGCGGTTATGGCGGCGGTTATGGTGGATGGGGTGGCTTTGGCGGTGGCCTCGGCTGCTTTGGTGGCTTTGGCAGTGGTTTGGGTGGTTTCGGCGGCTTCGGAGGTTACGGCGGTTATGGCGGCTATAGAGGTTACGGCGGTTATGGCGGCTATGGAGGTTACGGCGGTTATGGCGGCTATAGAGGTTACGGCGGTTATGGCGGCTATGGAGGTTACGGCGGTTATGGCGGCTATGGAGGTTACGGCGGTTATGGCGGCTATGGAGGTTACGGCGGTTATGGCGGCTATGGAGGTTACGGCGGTTATGGCGGCTATGGAGGTTACGGCGGTTATGGCGGCTATAGAGGTTACGGCAAGGCTGGTTAGTATTGTTCTAGTCAATACAATAAGCCGGCCCTCATTCAAATCACTCTCGCGCTCACTGACAAGGGGCAAATGAAACAAAAACAACAAAAAAACACGCTTTGCAAGGACAAACACAGAAATGCTTACTATATCGCTTGTTCTTCAGAAGAGTGTTTGTACATTTTAGGTATATACTGACGAACAAACGAAATACGACATTTCTGGAGTCACCAGCGCATTTCTTTTGCACGTCCGTATATTTTTTTTGGTGCTGTTTATGGTGACAAACACCGCTACTGACATTTGAAGGGTTAATTAGTGTGGAGCTGTGTGTGGTGGTCTGTGATTCTGGGTCTGACGGCTTTCAACAGTAGGATCCAATATCACAGACTAACCCACATAATAACTGACAGTGATGTTACAGAATGTGCGCTTTGTGTTACAGTCATCACCAAGCAGAGCATCATTCCGTACAAGAACTACTACTGAGCTCTCATGACCACACCCCGCCACACCAGCCTGCCTCTGTCACCAGGACTCGTGCACTGACGTGTGACATTCGCACTCCAGTTTGCACAATAAAGGGTCCCGTCTATAGAGCGTCAACACACTGCTTCGTCGGCTTGTGTGTGTGTGTGTGTGTGTGTGTGTGTGTGTGTGTGTGTGTGTGTGTGTGTGTGTGTGTGTGTGTGTGTGTGTGTATGTGTGTGTGTGTGTGTGTGTGTGTGCGTGTGTGTGTGTGAGAGTGTGTGTGTGTGTGTGTGTGTGTGTGCGTGTGTGTGCGTGCGTACCCACGTGCGTGCGTGCGTCTGAGAATAGTGAAATGGCAGTATCCGCATACACATGACGTCATCAGTTTACATGTAATGAAGGCAGGACTACAAACAATTTTTTTTTCTTTTTTTTCGACTTTCTTTTGACGCAAAGTTCTTGCTCCTCGGCAGAGCCTCGGATCCAGAGCTTGTGCGTGAAAAGCAAGGTGCAGCTAGTACTTCAGCACTACCCATTGCCTAACTTATGCGTCTCGTCGTGTCAGCTGTGCGTATATTTTTATGACAAAACAGCAAAAGCGGCCGTCAGTTTATTTGTGTAATTCTATCTTGCAGCACATTGTTTTATGTGTGAAGCAAATGGCGCCGCATTGTGCGTATTTTACGTGCACTTTGAAGAGTCTACACACGCAGAAACATAGAAGAAAATGAGGTGCGTTGGTTGGAGTTTGCTGAATTGAGAGAGTCCAGAGCAGTTTCTGCAAGTTTCTACAAGTTTCACCAGCCTTTCTATAATCACCTTCATGATTTCTGTACAAGGGAGACAACTGCCCAGTGCGCAAAGGCTATCGGGCCGACGGCTGTGCATCAGATCTGTCACTGAAGCACCACAGTTTGAACAGAGCTCGGTCCTGGGTATTGCTCACTGTTCATCACGTGGTTTTACTTACTAACATCAGAATGTCCACAAGCGTTAACTGGTTAATTTACAGCTGTAATCACTGACAACAGCTAAACACAGAGTTCATGAACAACTCTCAGGTACGATGTTTGTGAATCATTTAATGTGTTCCCCGTCTCGACTTTGATTTTTTTTCAGCGTAAACATAGGTAAATATTAATGACTAATATACTCATGCAGAAAACGATGAAATTTTATTACATGGACAGCAAATAATTCAATATTAGCCCAGTGCCGAGGGAATGTGATCACGATCCAGCTGCAGTATGCATAGATCCTCATGAGCCTTCGCAGTCGCACTAACTTTCCGCAGTCGCGGGGGCGCATGAGGATCTATGCACATTGCTGTGACCACTGTGTATCCATGTTCCCTGGCCATGCTGGCGTTTGGTGGCTGAATGAACAACGCTTTTAGAAATAACTACGCATCCAGTGGCGCCGACAGGGTTAGGAATAAATGACAATAAATGACCTTAACTCATTCCAGACGAGCCGCCTCCGGATACGCGGCTTGTGCCTGCTCCATGTGTACACCCGGCTTGTGCCTTCTCCATGTGTACACCCGGCTTGTGCCTTCTCCATGTGTACACCCGGCTTGTGCCTGCTCCATGTGTACACCCGGCTTGTGCCTTCTCCATGTGTACATCCGGCTTGTGCCTTCTCCATGTGTACACCCGGCTTGTGCCTGCTCCATGTGTACACCCGGCTTGTGCCTGCTCTATGCGTACACCCGGCTTGTCCTGCTCCATGTGTACACCCGGATTGTGCCTGCTCCATGTGTACACCCGGCTTGTGCCTGCTCCATGTGTACACCCGGCTTGTGCCTGCTCCATGTGTACACCCGGCTTGTGCCTGCTCCATGTGTACACCCGGCTTGTGCCTGCTCCATGTGTACACCCGGATTGTGCCTGCTCCATGTGCACACCCGGCTTGTGCCTGCTCCATGTGTACACCCGGCTTGTGCCTGCTCCATGTGTACACCCGGCTTGTGCCTGCTCCATGTGTACACCCGGCTTGTGCCTGCTCCATGTGTACACCCGGCTTGTGCCTGCTCCATGTGTACACCCGGCTTGTGCCTGCTCCATGTGTACACCCGGCTTGTGCCTACTCCATGTGTACACCCGGCTTGTGCCTGCTTCATGTGCACACCCGGCTTGTGCCTGCTCCATGTGTACACCCGGCTTGTGCCTTCTCCATGTGCACACCCGGCTTGTGCCTGCTCCATGTGTACACCCGGCTTGTGCCTGCTCCATGTGCACACCCGGCTTGTGCCTGCTCCATGTGTACACCCGGCTTGTGCCTGCTCTATGTGTACACCCGGCTTGTGCCTGCTCTATGTGTACACCCGGCTTGTGCCTGCTCTATGTGTACACCCGGCTTGTGACTGCTCCATGTGTACATCCGGCTTGTGCCTTCTCCATGTGTACACCCGGCTTGTGCCTGCTCCATGTGCACACCCGGCTTGTGCCTGCTCCATGTGTACACCCGGCTTGTGCCTGCTCTATGTGTACACCCGGCTTGTGCCTGCTCTATGTGTACACCCGGCTTGTGCCTGCTCTATGTGTACACCCGGCTTGTGACTGCTCCATGTGTACATCCGGCTTGTGCCTTCTCCATGTGTACACCCGGCTTGTGCCTGCTCTATGTGTACACCCGGCTTGTGCCGCGTATCCAGAGGCGGCACGTCTCGAATGAGTTAAGTGTTATTGTTCTTTACATACTGACGTATAACGATTACTGTTGCGGGGGCTGATGGGGATCTATGCCACTTGATGAAGCCACACTGCATCCTTGTTCCTGTGACGACTGGGGATCTATGTCACTTGATGACGTCACACTGCATCCTTGTTCCTGTGACGGCTGGGGATCTATGCCACTGGATGACACCACACTGCATCCTTGTTCCTGTGACGGCTGGGGATCTATGTCACTTGATGACACCACACTGCATCCTTGTTCCTGTGACGGCTGGGGATCTATGCCACTTGATGACACCACACTGCATCCTTGTTCCTGTGACGGCTGGGGATCTATGCCACTGGATGACACCACACTGCATCCTTGTTCCTGTGACGGCTGGAGATCTATGCCACTGGATGACACCACACTGCATCCTTGTTCCTGTGACGGCTGGGGATCTATGCCACTTGATGACACCACACTGCATCCTTGTTCCTGTGACGGCTGGGGATCTATGCCACTTGATGACACCACACTGCATCCTTGTTCCTGTGACGGCTGGGGATCTATGCCACTGGATGACACCACACTGCATCCTTGTTCCTGTGACGGCTGGAGATCTATGCCACTGGATGACACCACACTGCATCCTTGTTCCTGTGACGGCTGGGGATCGCGGTGGCTGAA
Source organism: Semisulcospira habei (assembly GCA_036245525.1). NCBI lineage: Eukaryota > Metazoa > Mollusca > Gastropoda > Semisulcospiridae > Semisulcospira > Semisulcospira habei. Next base: position 9,291,122 of record BTPG01000006.1, read on the forward strand.
CTGACGCTGATTTCCAACACGCGGTCTGCTTCCCCTGGCAGTGAAGAGGTTAACACGCTAGGCCCTAGTGTCCAAAATCACAGATGACGGATTTCGCTTCTGAAGACGCCATGCTAGTTGAGGAGACAAATTAACTATGATGGTTCCAGGGTGGTGCCAGAATAGCTTGACGCCTGTCATTGTCTGTCAGCCTCCTGAGTGCTGTAACGTGAGACGGGTTAATGGTTAATTAACACGTTTCATAAATATTGATAGCGAACGTGATCGCGCGTGCACAACAGCAGATTAAGAGATAAAAGGGGATGCCAGTTCCAGAGAGCGACATCCCCTCAGGCCGACGCTTGCCTGACGACTTGCTTCTGACTGGGGTGAAATTACAGTGTCGTGTTCTCGCATCTCGTTGTCAAATACTTCACGTCATGTAATTGATATGGGTCGGGGGGGGGGGGGGGGGGGGGGGGGGGAGGGGGGGGAGGAGGGGGGTGGGAGGGGGGGGGGGGGTGAATGTGTACGGGAGAGATTCGTTGCGTGCAGCCGTCAGGTACGTGTGGTGTGTAGTGTCACATGTCAAACTTCATGTACACATTCCGGGATTTCGCCGCCAGCACCGCCGCTGATGACTAACGTAACGTACCGCATCCAGATTCGCGGCTTCGTGCTTCATGCTTCATGCCGCGTATCCGGATGCGGCACTTATGATTTAACCCATAAAAACGGGCGCATTCCCGAATTGAGGAGGTGTTACCTCACCACTGTGTACACTTTGCAGGAGATGGGTTCACCGTGATAATTCAAGGGTAGTGCCAGATTAGCTTGGCGCCTGAAGGCACTACCCTTGAATTATCATGGTCGACCCATCTCCTGATGTAGGGCGTCGGGGCTAAGTACGAGAGATGAAATGAAATGGTATTTTGCAAAGGTAACTTGGTATGATGATGGTATGATGACCTTTTTCAATCATGTCTTTGCGCACACACACACACACGCACTTACACACACACACGCACACACACACAAACGCACGCACGCACGCACACACACACGCACACACGCACGCACGCACGCACTTACACACACATACACACACACGCACGCACACGCACGTAAGCACACAAACACACACACATATAAATGAATAGATTTTAATTAATTTCTTTTCACATTTTGGTGATTTTAGACCCAAAAAAGCAACAACTTTCAACTGGAAACTGAATAATCTTAACTATACATACATTACAAAAGCTGACTTATAGGAGTCTGAAATAATAATGTAACTATAGTTGTTGCTATGCTGGTATGTAAACTGATGTTTGCTGCTAGATCACTAACATGTACAGCATTTTGTCTTAACACACGTGTTGTAACAGGACAGTGATAGACGACAAGAACAAAGCACAGTGCTAAGTCAGAAAATTGACTACACAAAAAACACACATGAAAACTACTGCAAACATCAAAATGAAATTTACCTGTATTCCACACAATTTTGAATTGTTCACAGCCACATTATTTGTGTACACTGCTCAATGCTCAATGACGAGGTGAACGACAAAAATAAAACAATGTCGCTTCACTGCACACGATTTGCTGTATTCAGCGTTATAAATAGAGTTTTCTTGCTATATTTTTGCTCCACTTTGGTATCAGTTTCAGCCCACTTAATCAAATTTCAAATACAAACGATTTTGAATTTCCAAAAACTACAGTAGCTCGCTTGAGCTTGCCCTTAGCACCACGTGAATGTTCTGTGTTTATGTACAGTGTGTGAGTGAATGCGCGTGATTCACGTGAGCGTGCTTGTTGGGTTCAGTTCGCGGCGGCGCTTTGAGCCGATTTTCAATTGGGATAAAGCGCCTATTTAATGCGCTTATTATTATTATTATTATTATATTGTGTAACACTAACTTAACCCAGTCAGCCCGACGGCCGTATTTCCCAGATTGGTAGGTGTCATCTAATAACTATGCACCAGTTGCAGGAGATGGATCGACCATGATAATTCAAGGGCAGTTCCAGATTAGCTTGGCGCCGACAGGCGCCAAGCTAATCTGGCACTACCCTTGAATTATCATGGTCGAAAAGTCTTGTGCTGTAGTGCGTCAGGGCTGACTGTGTTAATATGATTTTGCAGTATTTCAATAATTCGACAACGTTTCGTCCACGTTTTATCCCCGAAACAACACAGGAGATAGATCTATCATGATAGTTCAAGGGTGGTGCGAAAATAGCTTAGCAGCTCTAGGCGCTAAGCTATTTGGCACCACCCGTGAACTATCAATCTGTCTCTTGAGCTTATGTACAGAAATCTGCATATTTCAGACGTACTTCACAACTGTGAGATTTGTGTTCATTGTGCATCAACTGTGCCTTTAAATTGTATCACATTTCTTTCCTCCAGCTTGTAGATCTACCCCCGGACTCTGCCAAAGTCTCTAGAATACATTTCAGCATACGCATCCTTTGGCAAAATACATCCCACTTCATCCGCCGCAAAATGACAGAATCCTTTCTCGCGGACAGGCTTGGCACTTACCATACGCGCGGCTTGAACATTCGCCCCTAGGTATGTATGCTCGGCCTGATGGGTAGTTGGTGCCAGACTTGACCTCACTGTTGATACTGGATGCTACCTTTGAGTGTGTGTGTGTGTGTGTGTGTGTGTGTGTGTGTGTGTGTGTGTGTGTGTGTGTGTGTGTGTGCATGTGCGTGAGCTGCAGCAGGCACGAGTGTATGCGAATGTATGCAGTGACGTGTATGTATATAGACGTAAGTTTTGTGCTACGTGTTTTGTGCATGTGTATTTACGTCATTGTGTGTGTGTGTGTGTGTGTGTGTGTGTGTGTGTGTGTGTGTGTGTGTGTGTGTGTGTGTGTTTAAATTTATTTATTTTTTTATTAATTAATTAATTAATTTATTTATTTATTTATTTATTTTTATTTTTTATGTCATTCTAAATTCTCTTTATACAGGATGACGTCTTTTCTTTCTGTCGTGTTCTTTTCTGTTCTACGTTTGTTTCCATGTCACCTGAAGAAGGATCTTTGATCCGAAACGTCGTTATTTGTTTCTATTTTAAAGGGTTTTCTACCACTATCTTCTGTTTTTCTTTCTCTAGAATACTGCTTGTAGAATACTTGGTATACTTGTGGAATACTTGGTATACTTGTGGAATACTTCGTATCCTTGTAGAATACATGGTATACTTGTAGAATACATGGTATACTAGTAGAATACTTGTTATACTTTTAGAATACTTGGTAAATATTTAACAAACACCGATACAGTCAACAGAATGTTGGAAACAAAATGCACGTGCTAAACATTCAAGTCAATTCAGGTCAAATTAATATTGGATTAATATATAAATTTAACTCTGTGTCAAAAATTAAACAAGAAAGGCAAAGCCCGTACGACTCAGGTGTATGACCAATCCACATAATACGCGTGAACTTTGTGTGTTAATGTGTCTAAACATAAGTAAAGGGTTGGCTTTTGTACCAGTGAAATCCGAGTTTTCTCAAATTATATGCATTTTTTACACATCTGTCGACCCTCCGTGACCCTTGTCCTTTGTGAGGGGGCGACTACATTAGCATGGCAGAAAGGTCTTATCATCAGCGACCTTTATCTCAAGTTTGATCGAAAAGTTTGCAAACAACTTTGAGCAAAACTACGATTCTATCAAAAACTGACATTTTTCACACAATTGCTGAACACCTGTGACCATTCAACTTTCCGAGGGGGTCATCCAAATTAGTATGCATGGGGAGGCCATACCATCAGTGTTACGTTTGTGGTTGTGTTATTCTTTGAGAGCATGTGTGTGGTAATCATAGGAAAAATCGGATATTCATTTGAGTTATTTTGGATAAGAATTATGTACCTTTTTAGTAGGATTCATTTTCTTTTGCACGGAGAATTGCGATCGATTTTTGTTGTGACGCGTAGTTTCGCTACAATGTTGTAAAGTTTGACCTACATTAGACTTGAAGATTCGAGCAGGGTCGCGATCATTCTAGTGACCTCATATATGCGGTCAAAGTTGTTCGCAACATTTCGTAACATTGTATCAAAGACGACTAGATGGTAGTGGAAATTTGTTGTTATTTCTAGAACATTCTTTTTTTTAATGACTATTAATGAGTTTTAGTTACGTTTTCTTTTCTGATTGTATTGTGCGAATTTGCTGCATTATTCTGGAAATCTGTAATAGTATAAAAGACCGTGTTAGGAAGTTTGTGTGTACATTGTATGAGAGACGTAGTGTACCAAACGTGTTGATTCATTGTAGAGGAGACAGCGTATCAGTGGTGGTGCATTTGTGGATGCATTGTGCTGAGATCGCATCGCTACAATAAAATATTGTTTGAACTGATGTGCCACTTGTGACGAGTTGCAGCTGAGTGAAGTTTCATTATAAGAACTCTACGTGCGTGCGTCTGGTGTGATTGCATCATACTACGACTACGGCTACCAGGTAACAATAAGGTATCTCTATACCCAGTTTGGGGGTGAAGTTTAAGAAAAAACAGTTTTTGTCCAAATATGGCTATTTTTGACCGATTTCTGGCCCCCCCATGACCCTTGGCCTTTGCGAGGGGACCACTAAATTAGTATGCATAGAAAGGTTTTATCATCAGTTACCTTTGTGCTAAATCTAACTGAAACGTTGACAAAAACTTTGATAAACACTGCAATTCTATCAAACACTGTCATTTTTCAACACATTAATTTTGCCGACCTCCTGTGACCTTTGAACTTTCCGAGTGATTATCCAGATTAGTATGCATAGAAAGGACTGACCATCAGGCATCTCTGTACCAAGTTAGGGCTTGAAATTGAAAATACTATTTGAAGAGAAACAGTTTATGTCAAAATATGGCTATTTGTGGCCCCTCTCTCGGCCCCTTGCAACCTTGACCGTTGCGAGAGGTCACCGAAATTGGTATCTTTAGAAAGGTTTTACCACAAAGTACCCTTGGGCCAAGTTTGAAGTCTGAGGCTTGAATATAGTCTCCGAGAAAATGCCAATGTTAAAGTTTACCACGGACGCCGGAAGCCGGACAGACGACGGACAGACGACGGACAGACCATACGATTTACGCTGGAGAGAGATGGACAACGATAGCACAAGTGCAGTAACAGATCAGATTAGTGCCTCAACGACGCAAAGGTAATCCGGCACTATCCCGGAACTATCATCGTCCAACGTTTCCCGATCAGGCATGAAAGAGTTAATCTAACCAAAACACTGAGGTATGTTTTAACACACACTTCACATGACCGTTTGGGACCGAGGTCCACTATTAGCTAGATACGGATACTGCCAGTGGGGAAACTCACTTTTGCTATCGCACGTGAGCCAAAAAGGTCTATAGAACACTACCTTTCTAAAATATGTTTGATAAATATTGAACAAACACCAATACAATCAACAGTATGTTGTAAGAAGTGCATGTGCTAAATAGTCGTCAACTCAGGTCAATTTAATACTGGATTAATAATTAATTAATAATACACACGTCTAATAAAACGTACATTTCGCTGTGTGTAAAAAAAATCAATATGAGGAAAAAACAGCAATAACAACAATAACAACAAAAATAACAACATCCAACACCATATTGGGAGTACGGCGGCTCTAATAGCTGACTTCAGCAGATGTTGCCCTGTTATGACCAGATGTCAAAATAGCGTCACAGTGTAAACAAAGGGTGACGTCATAGGTGTGTCAAAAATGTGACGTATTTTCAAGTTGATTTAAATAAGCTTGTACGTGAAGCCCGTCACCGCCACTGGACGCAGCTCGTGTGTCTGCAGTCTTCGTTAGTTCAACACCGACCATCCCCAGCCACTGGACGCAGCTCGCGTGTCTGCAGTCTTCGTTAGTTCAACACCGACCATCCCCAGCCACTGGACGCAGCTCGTGTGTCTGCAGTCTTCGTTAGTTCAACACCGACCATCCCCAGCCACTGGACGCAGCTCGTGTGTCTGCAGTCTTCGTTAGTTCAACACCGACCATCCCAAGCCGTCCACGGAACATGGATTCAAAGTGTTGTCAGCACGAGGCGTAGATCCTAATGAGCCCCCGCAACTGCGCCATTTCAGTACCGCAACTGCGGGGGCTCATGAGGACCTATGCCTCTTGTAGTGGGGTGGTGTTCAGATTTTATCGGCCAATGAAGGGATTCATTGCAGAAGGCAGAAGGCCTTAGTGTAGATACAATACACGAAACAAATAAAGTAATACACATTCTGAAAAACAGTACTCGTTCGACATTATCTTGAGCAGAACGCGGGTTTTTTTTTTTTTTTTTTTTTTTTTTTTTTTGAGGGGTGAGGAGAGGGCGGGGAGGGGGGGGGATGAGAAGGGGGGACGGGGAAGGGGTGCGATTTTGTCTGCTTAATTGTGTGTATGCTGTTTGTTTGACTGGTCTTTAATGTAGGTACGCTGGTCACTTGCTTGGTTGATTGTTGGTTGGTTAGTCGGTTGGGTTGCCTGTTACTCCGGAGACATCTCTAGATATTTGGGTTGGTTGGTTGGTGGTTGTTTGGTTGGCTGTTTGGCTGGTTAGTTGGTTGGTCATTTGGTTGGCGGATTGGTTGGTTAGTTATTAGCTTGGTTCCTCCACAGATTTTGCCGTGCGTTTAGGGGGTGCTCTGCCGTGCGTTTCATAGATGCAAGTTTTTTCGACTCCGTACGTCGAAGTTTTAAAAGACGACAGCATCCCGGGCAATTTTGAACAATATTTTCAATCGAAACGCGCGAGACTAAAAATAGAGCAGGCCTGCCTCGGATCGAAAATGGCGCACCAAGGTCACTGTCACACGATCGTCGCTTTAATGCTAAATATTAGACTCTGAACCTTTTTTTTTTAGTGCAACTGTAATCGGAAAAACAGGTGCTCATTGCTACTCAAATTGCATTACTCTGACAATATGTAGACAGTGCGACTCGAAAAGCGCTTTCCAAAAGTCAATCTGAAATTGAGAAGCTGCCAGCAAGAGCGGTGTTTGCACATGATCGTGACCCCTAGCAGCTGCAGCGGTTTGCTCATAACATATGAATTGAGGACAACTATAGGAGATGCCATATGGCGAAGGTATGAAAACAAATACGTTATTGATAGGAAGGGTTTCCTGTACGGACCTTTCGGGAGGTCAAAGTAACCATTGTGCCTCGAAGGCATTCGGCCTTCGGGGTATAATGGATACTTTGACCTCCCACAGTCCCTTTTCCGTTTAGCAAACCGCTGCTACCAAAAACTTATAATATTTTAATAACAATAATATAAAAATAATGTTAATAATAGTAATAATAAAAATGATGATAATGGTTATAATAATGATAATAATAATATATTTTAATAATAATAATTGCAATCGGCCTTCGCGGTACAATGGTTACTTTGATCTCCTTCAGGTCTGGGTCCGTGTAGTAAACCCCTGCTACCAATTACTTATAATAGCAATAATAATGATAATGACGATAATAATAATAATAATAATAATAATAATAATAATAATAATAATAATAATAATAATAATAATAATAATAATGAATATAATAATAAAAAATATAATAATAATAATAATAATAATAATAATAATAATAATAATACATTTTAATAGCAATACTAATTTTAAAACAGCTCTTACAAAGTGCTGCTCCCCAGTTAAAAAAAAAAACAAACAAAAAGAACTAACTGAGCTATAATGTAAACACCTGCCTTTTGATAAACGTGAAGAAAAGTCCTTTCTCTACCCAAGCATGTTTGATTTCAAACAGATGATGGGGTGGGAACATAGACGGACGGGTGGTGGTGAGTGGGGAACTGTTGGATGCTGGATGCCCAAAGCTACCATCGGACCCACGTCGGCCGCAGTGGGCCCGCGAACAGCCGTGTGCGGGAGCATTATGGCCAATGTCGGTCCGAGGACTGGCTGCGGACACTTACATGACGTCGATTTCACAGACACACACGTAGCCTCGGGAGAAGGGCAAATCAAAGAATTTGTCGGGTAAAGTCCCGAATGCAAGTGCATCGTAATCGTGTTCGTTAGGAAGGGGACGCCCACGGTTCCACAGTCCGGTCAGAATTCTGGTGGCGTTAGTACCATCCTGCCACAGCCACGTGCCTTCTGTCTGGGAGTCCGTAGCCCCGAACCACACGCCGATGTCAGTATTTGCAGGGTAGGTTCCTGAAAAGCCGTCAGTTCAGTTTATTCCAGCTTAACCCCCAAACAGGACTTTCAGATTAACTCCCCTAAACAGATTATCTCTCTAGGTTGCTAACAATTAGCCAACCAGAATGCGTAACGGTCAGCCAATCGATCTGTTAGGATAACCGAGAGAGAGAGAGAGAGAGAGAGAGAGAGAGAGAGAGAGAGAGAGAGAGAGAGAGAGAGAGAGAGAGAGAGAGAGAGAGAGAGAGAGAGAAAGAGAGAGAGAGAGAGAGAGAGAGAGAGAGAGAGAGACAGAGAGAGACAGAGACAGAGACAGAGACAGAGAGAGACAGAGAGACAGAGAGAGACAGAGAGAGAACTGACAGAGGTATTTCCCAGCAAAGAAAGTAAGAAAAAGCTTATTGATTTACCTATTATTTAGTAGGAAATTTAGAAAGTTACCGAGAACTTGCAAGCATTTTTCTAAGGTAACCGGAAAAAGAAGAAGAAAATCAAATTATGCGAATTAGTGACTTGAGAGAAAAAAAAAAATCTCTTCCTGAAGAGACGAGAAATATAATGTTATCATTAAAAAGTAAAGAACCTTGTTTTTCTAAATTTATTATCTCTGTCGTTTATCAGCTATCAGTTTATTGCGTGAGATTGAATGGCGCGGTTACAGTTGGTGCGTGAGGTTGTGTCTGCATGAGCAGGAATTGAAATTGCATACACACGCGAAGATTTATCTTGACAAAATAGTAATGGTTAGCATGTTGATGTGATTCTCTGCCACCTTAAAGAGCACGTCGCAGAGGTGTCGCATCAAGAACATCACAGGTGCACGAAAGTAATTACAAACACCTGCACGACCTCCGCAGCTAAAGATATAGAAAGAGATAAAATACACAGAGAGAGAGAGAGAGAGAGAGAGAGAGAGAGAGAGAGAGAGAGAGAGAGAGAGAGAGAGAGAGAGAGAGAGAGAGAGAGAGAGAGAGAGAGAGAGAGAGAGAGCGGCGGAGCAGGAGGTGTTACAGTATAAAAGCCGATAATTAAAGGTTGCGAAATTAAGTGTCTTGTGCTTTGGACGTCAGGAGCAAGAAAGTGTAGTTGCATGTGCGGTCACGGTTTCTCGAAGCTTAGCGTAGGTATAGTTGCGGGTTGGCTGAACGATTTTAGTCAGTGCAAGGTTGGGAACAGTGGCCGCCGGTCGGTGTATTTTTCTCAGGGTACGATACTTTCTTCTGTCCTGTTTTTCTCACTGTGTTTCTTGTTCTTTGACCTCCTGTCTCTCGTCTTTGTTAGGAGAGGGAGATAGGGCTAGGGATGGAGTGGTGTTTGTCTTTTGTGTTGTAATGATGTCAATAACTGTATATGTATTGTAAGGAGAGGGAGATAGGGCTAGGGATGTAGTGGTGTTTGTATTTTGCGTTGTAATGATGTCAATAACTGTATATGTATTGTTAGGAGAGGGAGATAGGGCTAGGGATGTAGTGGTGTTTGCCTTTTGTGTTGTAACGATGTCAATAACTGTATATGTATTCATTGGGTGCTGTAATGATGTCAATAACTGTATATGTATTCATTGGGTGTTGTAATGATGTCAATAACTGTATATGTATTCATTGGGTGCTGTAATGATGTCAATAACTGTATATGTATTCATTGGGTGCTGTAATGATGTCAATAACTGTATATGTATTCATTGGGTGTTGTAATGATGTCAATAACTGTATATGTATTCATTGGGTGTTGTAATGATGTCAATAACTGTATATGTATTCATTGGGTGTTGTAATGATGTCAATAACTGTATATGTATTCATTGGGTGTTGTAATGATGTCAATAACTCTATATGTATTCATTGTGTGTTGTAATGATTTCAATAACTGTATATGTATTCATTGGTTGTTGTAATGATGTCAATAACTGTATATGTATTCATTGGGTGTTGTAATGATGTCAATAACTGTATATATGTATTCATTGGTTGTTGTAATGATGTCAATAACTGTATATGTATTCATTGGGTGTTGTAATGATGTCAAGAACTGTATATATGTTCTTGTACAAGAACAAAGGCGAGAAGTCTGACTGTTCCAACTATCGGGAAATTACCCTGCTGTCCATTGCTGGGAAAATCCTTGCAAGGCTGCTCCTGAATCGGCTGGTACCTGCCATCGCTGAAGACCAACTCCCAGAGGGCCAGTGTGGCTTCAGAGCAAACAGGAGCACCACCGATATGGTCTTTGTGCTGAGACAGCTACAGGAGAAGTGCCGCGAGCAGAACAAAGGTCTGTACGTAACATTTGTCGACCTAACAAAAGCGTTCGACACTGTGAGCAGGCAAGGCATGTGGCAGATCCTGGAGCGACTTGGCTGTCCCCCAAAGTTCCTCAACATGATTGTCCAGCTACACGAGGACCAGCAAGGCCAGGTCAGACTCAACAATGACCTCTCGGAACCATTCCCTATTCTTAACGGCGTAAAGCAGGGCTGCGTGCTGGCACCGACCCTCTTCACCATCTTTTTTAGCATGATGTTGAAGCAGGCCACAGTGGACCTCGATGATGACGATGCAGTGTACATCAGGTATCGTCTCGATGGCAGCCTGTTCAACCTCAGACGACTGCAGGCCCACACGAAAACCCTAGAGCAACTGATTCGTGAGCTGCTTTTTGCTGATGATGCTGCCCTCGTTGCACACACAGAGAGAGCCCTGCAGCGCATCACGTCTTGCTTCGCAGATGCTGCCCAGCTCTTTGGACTCGAGGTCAGTCTGAAAAAGACAGAGGTCCTCCATCAGCCGGCACCCAAGACAGTGTATCGCCCTCCTCACATCACCATTGGCGAGTCTGAACTAAAGTCAGTGCACCAGTTTACTTACCTTGGCTGCATTATCACGTCGGACGCCAAGCTGGACAAGGAGCTTGACAGCAGGCTGGCAAAAGCAAACAGCGCTTTCGGGCGCCTTTTCAAGCGGGTGTGGCACAATCAACAGCTGAAAACAGGCACCAAGATCAGCGTGTACAGAGCTGTGGTCCTCACCACCCTGCTGTATGGTTCCGAGTCCTGGGCCCTCTACCGCAGCCAACTACGACTCCTCGAACGCTTCCACCAGCGCTGCCTGCGTACCATCCTTGGCATTCACTGGAGTGACTATGTCACCAACGTCGAGGTCCTTGAACAGGCTGAAACTGTGAGCATCGAGGCTTTGCTGCTGCGGACACAGCTCCGCTGGGCGGGGCATGTCTCCAGGATGGAGGATCATCGCCTACCAAAGATCACCCTGTTCGGCGAGCTTGCTACTGGACACCGTGACAGAGGGGCACCAAAGAAGAGATACAAAGACTGTCTCAAGAAGTCACTTAGTGCCTGCCAAATCGACCACCACCAGTGGTCTTCGCTTGCTGCGGACCGTGACACCTGGCGCTCCACCATTTACAAGGCAGCTGTCTCCTTTGAGGACTCTCACAGAGCTAGCCTTAAGGACAAGCGGCTCAGGAGAAAAAACAGAGATGCCGCAGCTCAGAACCCTGGCCATACCTTCCCCTGCAGCCACTGCGGTCGAACCTGCCTATCTCGGATTGGCCTCCGCAGCCACGAACAAGCCTGCAGACGTCGTGGGCAACTCCTATAAAATCTTCGTTCGCGAAGTCAAGCCAAGAGAGAACTGTATATATGTATTCATTGGGTGTTCCCAGTAAGCAAAGGTCCTCGGAAAATTTTGAAATGTCGGTCAGACGTGCTGCGGACTGCAATAACCCAACTCTCATAGTCAGCGGGGACTTTACCTTCCCTGGATGGGAGTGGTCGACTATGTCCTAGAAACAAGCATTCCCGCGCCTTCACCACAATTTCATCGACCTCACATACGATACTGGACTGGAGCAGGTAGTACGGTCTCCAACAAAGTTAGGTAACACCCTTGACCTCGTCTTGACAAACACGCCCAATCTCATTCCACGTGTTGAGATCATTCCTTGCGTCTCCGATTATGACATACTGTATTTTGAGTACGCCACTAAGATTTCGATCAGTAGCAATAAGTCACGCTCCATACCACTTTATAGAAAGCCAGCTGGGAAAAGATGAAGGCTGACATGCTAGAAACGCGGAAGACTTTTGACGAGACGAACCTAACAGACACAACGGTGGAAAAGCTATGGACAACCTTTAAGACCACCGTCCTTGACACAGTCTCAAGAAACATACCTCACAAATCTCCCAGCAAGAAGGACTCGTATCCCTGGATTACAGGCAAAATAAGAAACCTGCTGAAGAGGAAGAATAGATTGTACGCTGAAACGAAGAAGCATGGAACAGAAGAACTGTAGGTAGAAATGAAGAAAATGCGGAGGGAAGTACAGAAACACCTGAGAAGAGCCTACTGGAGCTACGTCGGCGGACTGTTTACCCAGACCAGAGAGGAAACAGACAGCACGCCATCAATGAAGAGATTCTGAACCTACATGAAACACCAGAGAGCATCAGCCATTGGAATACCACCCCTTAAGGACAAAGGGAAACTTGTAACAGATCCCCTGGCCAAGGCAGAAAATTTAAATGGTCAATTTAACAAGTCATTCAATGATGTTAAAGCATACAACCCAGAAGAAACAGAGCGCATGTGCAGACTGCCAAGCGACAGAAACGACTACAGCTCCATGCCAGAGACTGCGATCAGTGTGAAGGGCGTAGAGAAGCTCCTGCAGGGTCTGAATCCAGCAAACGCTGCCGGTCCAGATAGCATCTCCCCTCGCATATTAAAAGAACTGTCTGCAGAACTTGCTCCTCTGCTCACCAAGATCTTCCAACTCTCCCTACAAACAGGCGACGTCCCATCAGACTGGAAGGATGCCCTTGTCACCCCTATCTTCAAGAAAGGTGAGAGCTACGATCCAGCTAACTACAGGGCTGTGTCGCTCACAAACATCCCGTGTAAGCTGCTGGAGCATATCATCGTCAGCGGCATCATGGACCACCTCGAGACCAATCAATGGGTAGACCATCGAAACCGATGATGTCATCATTGTGCATGACTTTATTTGTGGGTGCGGGTGTGGCTGGCCAAGCCAATCCTGGAGCCACACCTGCGAGGGCAATGGGGGCACTGGAACGTAGCTGTGGGGAGAGTCGGCGCTAATGTTGATTTTATATCTCGCCAGCTCCCTGGCTATGAGGGTTGTTCTTCTGTGCGGTATCTTCGTCTGATCTCTGTCCAACAGGGTTCGTACGTTCCACGTACCGAGAATAAGTTTTTTCTTTATTTTTCTTTTCGACCGCATAAAAGGGTTAAACCGTCAGCCGCGTTAAGCTGACCGGTTTGTGTAGGGCAAGCAATGTTTGGAACATCTTTTCTAGTTCCCTCCCTTACTATGGTGAGCAGTGCTGTCCTGAAGATGGCTGCTCAGTCGTCTGGGATGCTGCCGAACTTCCCTGCTGCCCCTGGTACAGGGAAGAGCGACCAGTAGTCCACATACCGCCTACGTGCAGGTTCGGAGCTGCGACTCCCAGTAGTAACCTCTACCTGTCGGTTCGCCCGTTCCCCATCGCCGCAGGACTTTTGGAGGAGCCCATCGCCACAGGACTTCTGGAGGAGGCGCGTCCAGAACAATGCTGCCCGCCTCGTCATCGGAAAGAAAAAAATCCGACCACATCACTCCCCTGCTCAAACTCCACAACACATCCAATACAAGGTTCTGTCTCTCTGCTACAAATCCCTGAACAACTGCGCTCCTGCCTATCTCTCAAACTTACTTCACCCCTACACTCCTCCCGCTCCCTCCGCTCCGCCTCCGACCCTCTCCACCTCCACATCCCCCGCACCAAACTCAGCACTTTCGGCCCCCGGTCCTTCTCGGTATACGGTCCATCCACCTGGAACACTCTCCCACTCTCTCTCCGTCAGAAACACTCTATCTCCTCCTCCCAGTCTGCCCTCAAAACTCACCTTTTTCAACAGTTCTAGCACTACATCACCACACCCCTCACCCCAAGCTGACTGTCGTAATGTATTTTACTATTTGTGGTACGTGAGGTGTTGTCTAAAGCGTGAGAATGCGTGCGCGAGTTGTGAGTGCGCGCTTAGAGTTATAATTATTATAAGATAAGCGCATTATAAATACCGTAATTATTATTATTCTTATTATCAGGAGGCAGAAGAAAAACGAAGATGAAGAAGCAGATTTGGTGAATATGAAGGTCCATGCACAAAACCTGCGCGTGAAGGAGATTTTGGTGGAGAAGCTGTTGCGCTGGAGCAACCCCACCCTCTCGGCCGCAGAAATCAGAGTCCAGTGGCACGATGAGACGTTACAACTGGTAACTTCCTTGGCTGCAGTGGATGGCCATGTCTTCTTTTGTGCTCTGGCATGCCCTATGCACTCCACAGTGCACTGCTGACCCGCCCTCTTGGCCGTTGAACCCTTGATTGAGTTTCCTCCGCCCTGTCGGCCGGTGACAGACTTTGCATGCTAGGACGAGCAAGTCCTGCCTCACCAAGGGTTTGAGACGCCCGGTGTCCCCTCACTTGGTTTAGCCAGCCAGTCGAAGCTGTTTCCCGTGGTGTGGCCGCTCCGCATGCTGCAGCTACGTGGAGCCACAAGTGAGAGTTGAGTGTCAAATTGGGGACCTAAACTGGTGGACTACTCTCTAACCTTCGAGAGACGACTTGTCCCCCCATTATAGGTAAAACCCCCTCCTTGAATACTTCAGACACCACCTCGAGACGAACAGTATCCTAAACCCATACCAGCATGGCGTCCGAGCAAAGCGATCTTGCTAGACCCAGCTGTTGGTATACGCAGATGAAATTACAACGAACCTCGAACAGGGCCTGCAGACAGACGTCATTGTAAGGAACTTTGCTTAGGCTTTCGACAGGGTGAACCATAGTCTTTTGATCCATAAGCTGGACAACTACAGCATCAGGGACAACACCAACAGATTGATTGCCAACTTCTTTCCAGGCAAACGTCAAGCGGTGGTAGTTGAGGGTGCTAAGTCCACCCACTCGATGTGCGTTCTGGAGTACGCCAAGGATCCGTCGTAGGTCCCTGCCTGTTCCTGCTGTACTTAAACGACATGCCAGAAAGAGTCAACTCAAGAACTTGCCGGTTTGCGGATGACACCGCGGTATACCGCCGCATTGCCTCACAGTCCGACCATGATACGCTACAAGAGGACCTAAATGCCCTGTGCGAATGGGACATGCAGTTTCACCCGCAGAAATGTGTCACTCTACCAGTATCACGTAACAGAGTGAACAGATGTCATCAGTACTCCTAATACGGACACACTCTTGACGAGATAAGCTCCACAAAGTACCTTGGCCTGACCATACAACAGGACGCCAGCTGGGACACCCACATCAACCAGATATTGTTGTTGGCATCCTTCTGTCATCGCTTGCTGGGTCAGTCCGTTTTTTTTTAAGATTTGCAGTGCCTGCTGTGACTAATCAGTCCAATGCGAGAGCGCAGTGTCTGTTGCATTTGCTACAGGTGAAGCCTGTGACTGTTGCTGTGAGCACTGGCTCTTCTTTCTTTCGTCTGCGCTGCCTCTTCTCCTCCCACTGGCTTTCTCTCCTTCCCTCGCTCAGCTTTATGCTGGTCTTCAGTGCGAGCCGCCAGCTGGCACGATCTGCGGTAGTGGCTTCTAAGTTTGCGGGATTCAGGTTTCCAGCTTTCAGATCACGCTTGCAGACATCTTTGTATCTAAGCGCTGGTCTGCCTGTTGGTCTGGTGCCGGAGGCGAGCTCACCATACAAGATGTCCTTAGGAATCCTACCATCCTGCATGCGGCAGACATGACCAAGCCAGCGTAGTCGTCTTTGTGAAAGGAATGCGTACATGCTAGGAATGTTTGCCTGGGCCAGCATTTCAGTGTTTGGAACACGGTCCTTCCAAGTGATTCCCAAGATTCTCCTCAGACTGCGCAGATGGAAAGAGTTGAGTCTGCGCTCTTGACGGGTGTACAAACTCCACGTCTCGCTGTTGTAGCGAAGAATGCTGAGCACACAGGTCTGGTACACTTTCATGCAGCAAGGCAAACCAGATGCTGGGGTTCCTGCGGAGAAACCCGAAGAGCTTGCCTACAAATCGCTGGTCCGGCCCATTTTGGAGTATGCGAGCTGTGTGTGGGACCCGCATCAGCACAAGGAAATTGCCAGACTCGAGTCAGTCCAGAGACGAGCAGCCTGCTTTGTACTGAACAGACACAGGGACACATACAGCGTGGGGCAAATGCTGCAGAACCTGAACTGGCAGACTCTCCAAGATCGCAAAAGTAGGGCTCGCTTAGCAATGTTATATAAGATCAAGAATGACTTAGCTTTCGCCCATTGCAAGCAGCTCATCCCCTCAAACGTGTAAGCTCGACGCGGTCACACGCAACAGTTCCAGCGGATCCCATGCCGGACAGCCTAAAGGAACGAATCTTTCTTCCCAAGATGTACCCACGGAGAAAGAAACACGCTTAGAAAAGCCGGGTACAACACAATTTATTGTGTTTGTACCCGTCCTTTCTAAGCGTGTTTCTTTCTCCGTTGGGTACGTCTTTGCATTTTACACGCTTGGCAGTCACCATTTTGGTCTGGATTTCTTCCCAAGGACCATCAGAGACTGTAACGCTCTCCCTGAAGAAACTATACAGGCTTTTTCGCTTAATGCCTCCGTAGCGAGGGTATCAAGCCTCAACCGTTGACCTCAATCATCGCCTGCCACCTGCTACAATAGGGCTGATGATGGCTAGGGCTATACTGGTCGGGGTTTAAACCCCGGCGACCGCTACGGTAGCCAGGTAGGCCTAGCCGGAGGCACCAAAACAGCAGCTGGCCCCAAATACCTTTCTCCCTCTCCCCCCCCCCCATCCCCCCCCCCAGCCCACTCACCCTTGACCCTTCCCCAGTTTCCCAACTTAGCAACCCAAAATAAGAAGTGAGTTAGTTACTTTTTTTTTCCGCACCTCCAGCAACCCAGCAATAATGGTCAATTGGCAGGGAAACAACAAGAAGAAGAATAAGAACTTGAAAATTTGGGGATTTCGGTCCTTGGTGTAAAATGTGTTAAACACGACCGGAACAAGTACATTAGTATTTACCGCATACAAAACGTTAAACGTAAAGGGCTTAACGTCTTTTGTCCACCACGAAGGTGATGTCAAAGACGGGGCACTGGAATAGGGTCTGAACAATTTT
>BTPG01000006.1:9310984-9348484 GCA_036245525.1 Semisulcospira habei
ATTAAAAAAAAAAAAGAACGGGCCAACCAAAGACGGGAAGCAGTCTACGTGGCAGCCAGGAAAACAACAAAATCTCTTCAGACACGAAAAGGTAAACTTAATTAGAAAAAAGGGTGGTGGTGTTTGCTAAGCGATTAGAACACGAGGTACTAGCAGAAGCAAACTGTCGTACATATAAGTGGCATATCTCACTGGTTCAGCGTCCAACCCTTTTATGCACCGCCGTGAGAGGGTCCTACTAAAACCCGGAATAACCCGGAATAACCCGGAATAACCTGTCCTAAGCTAAAATAACCATATCTATAACTATTATTGCGTACCTAAACTCAAAATAATCGTGTCTTAGAAGTTTGGTTTACATTAAAGTTGATTTAGTTGTACTAGTAAGCCGTTTTCCACAACCGTTGACACGTCGATTACTTCCCTTGGTACACGATCGCGCTGTCCGAAACCAGTCGGAATAACCTCTCCTGAACCAAAATTACCACATAAACACATATTATTGAGTACTTAAAGTAATAATATTCATATATTTGAGGTTGTAGGTGCCGTAAAAGTTGTTTATTTAGCGTTAGAAAGCTTCGAAGGGCATTGTTCTTTGAGCCTCTTGATCTATGCCTATCTTCATCCTACGCGCATTCGCCCACACCGTTCGTCCCAATCACATTTCGTCCCATGATGTTTCATCCCGGATGCTATTTAATGGACGACATTACGCTATGAGTGGACCATGATAATCAGTTGACATTCAAAGAGAACATATCTGGACCGTTTCTGTGCTCAAATATTTAATTGAAACTTTTCTGAGTTCGTATTTTTGAAGCAACCCTTTTGGCAATGCATTTTTACGTTGATTCATGCAGACTAGCAACAGACATCCCACAGCTCGAACTGAATGTAGACGACACAGCGATATTTTAACTCTGTATTTTGTTTTCTATTATACTAAGGATTTATTAAAGTGCCCTCAACCCTTCTACGGCCACACTCCGCGCAAATATTGCCTGACTTTCTTGTAGCGCCCGGAAAAGGCATACGAGGGGTGATTATACAGATCACTTAGGAATATACAGTGTTCGCATTAACTTGTCATTTTCGGATTTAAACCGGGTTTGAAACTGAGTAGTGGCCGGTTGATGATGCTTGTTAGAATTGAGAAATACCGATCGGAGGCACTGAGTGACGCCGAAACTAAATAAACTATATTACCGGAATTGGATTACATTGAATTCAAGATGTTACTTGATTTTCTGGGGTTTGAAGGAAAGCATATTTTCCAGTACCTGCCCCCCCCCCCACCCCCCGCCCCATCCCTCCCCACCAGCCTCCCCCCTCCCCCTTTTAATTTTCCAAGGCCCATTTGTCAGTTTTGTCGGTATCACCGATTTTTACGGTGGGCGCTATAAAACAGCGATTGTAAAAATCATAACGCGAACTGAATGTAGACGACTCAGCGATATTTATTTTTCTTGGCCTATATCCACTGTTTCTGCTTTTGTCTCTGCGAACTTCAACTTGTCCTCCGGTCTGCACGGTTCAACAAAAGGTTGAAAAGAAATACCACCTGTTACGGTTGATTCGAACTTTTTTCATGATTGTCATTAAAATTTGTATCTTGTATGACTTAAACACAAATTACTTTTTTCAAATTACTTTTACCAAGCAATATGTTTGGCTTCATCGACACGGTAATTTCACGGAGAGTTTCCAAACTGACGGAAGAGTCGACTCTGATTGGTCACTCAATAGATTTTCTATTTTTAATTTTATGTTCAGACTGAAAACATCTATCGGGTTAAAATAAACAGATCATACTGAATTATTATGCGTCTTAAACTCAGCATCTGAAGAAACACTAGGTTAATTAGGCACTACCCGTAACTTAATGTGATCGTTGAACCCGCAGTTGAACGGACAGAATGAAAAGGTATTGAGATACTGTCTGAATGATCTGTGTGGCGAAATAGAAATGCCCGCACACGTGACATTACAAGAACATTTTAGCTTCACACTCTCTGAATGCGGCTTTTAATGCTCATCTGTAAATCTGCCGGACAGTCTTTTAACAACTGCAGTAAACTCGGCAAGTGTACTGTTCACGGACCTTACTGTACATAGGTTAATTAGTGTCGAAGTTTCACGTCACAGTGTGGCTTGTACGATCCACTTACGCTCGGCCGGATTATCGGGTCTAAAGCCCGTTATGATCAGTGATAAATATTTAACAATAAAAAAAAAAAGTAGATCCCCCCCCCCCCTTTCCTCCGACTTGATAAAGTAGGGTTGGCCCAGAGAATCACTTGCTTCCCCCCACCCCCTCCCTTCTCGCCCCCCCCCCCTCCCCACCCCTCGGGTTGGTTAGTTCGGGTTTAACGTCCACAGCACCGAGGTGATCATGGACGGCCCTGACGGGCGGGTTATGGGGGACAGGGAAATCTATTGCCTATGGAGTACGACCTGAACACTGATCAACTCAGGCGCACTCCAACTGTGCCACTTTGATTTACCAGGACCTTTCAACGGACATGCTATTGAACAAATCCGTTTTCCCCCCTGGATTGTGAGTCCAGCTACCGGGGCCGGGACGGGATTTCCCCACCCCTCGGGCTATTCCCAGTGAAGGTTATCTGCCCACACTACTGCCGCCGAATCACTGGTACAGTTCGCACTCCGGCGCTAATTACGGCCAATACCTCACCCCGACTGTCCTGCGTTTCTCGGCGGGTGCAAATGCTTGAACGCGCATGAAGGAAGTCTTTCGGCGAAACCACAACACCTTCGGTAGAAACAGAGTTTCAGTCTACAAGCTAGTTTAGGGTATTAGGTCATAAAGCGAAATTAACCATCTCTCCCGCATTTACATCTGCCTCTTTTTGGACAGTGAGATCTGGTATTTGGGTGGCCGGTGACTGGGAAGGCCAGGGCGGGAGAGGGACTGTGAGGGGGTGTATGAAGGTGAAGATTTGGAAGGGATAGGGACTTCCAGCTCTCGCTGATTTCGTCCAGGGGGAGTGGGCCAGGGGAGGGGGGGGGGGTTATCTCGCTGTCTGTCTGTCGCTCCGTCGCGCAGCGGCTGATGTTAACGCCGGGGCCGGGTGGTTGGTGGTGGAGGAGGCGGGTGGTGGCCGGTGAACCGTTGCTTTTAGCGCCAGGCTGGGAGGTGTTGAAGTGCCAACCACTCTAGCATTTCTTGTAGAAGTGGTGGCGGTGGTGGTGGTGGCCGGTAGAACCGTGGCTGGCTGTAGTAGGGTCTGAGGAGGTTTGGGTGGTGGTGGTGGCGGCCAGTTGATCCTGGGCCGGGGGGTCGGTTGCTGGAATGGGCGGGGTGGGTGGCGGTGTTGCAGTGGCAGGCGAAGGTGCGGTGGCGGCGTGGGGAGTAGTGGCGGGCGCTGGTGTCGGAAGCGCTTGGGTGGCCTGTGCCGTTTTCGGGGGGCTGCGGCTGGTTTGTTGGCTGGTTGGTGCTGGTTGGAGTTGGTCGCTTGTGGTGCTGGGTCTGTAGAGGTGCTCTTCGTTTCTGTGGTTGGGGTGGGGGTTGCGTCGGTGCCTACGTCTTGCTTGGGCGGGGCGGTGTTCCCGCATCCTCTGTTCTTGGTGGTGTCCTCTGTTCTTGGTGGTGGTGGTGGTCGTAGTTCCTATCTTCTTTGTCGCTGTCGCTGGGGCGGCTGTTGTCCCTGTTGACTTTAGCTCTGGTGCTACTTGGCACTCGTTGTCCTTGTAGGTGGTGGTGGTGGTGGCTTGGCTGGCCGTATTTGTGGTCTTTGGGGGGTGAAGGTCTTTGAGAGCCCCGGCGTGCACCATCCACCGGGCGGCGACCAGCGCTCGGTGGTAGTCGTCCCCTTCGATCGCTCTGGGGGTGTGTGATCAGCCGAGTGGTGTTTAACTGTTTATGGAGAATGAATCTGGCGTTTGGCTGGCCAGTAGGGGCAGGGGAGGAAGGGGAGAGACCGTAGGGTCGGCCGTAGGGTAGGAATTTTCCTCCACCCTCCCCAAAGAAGCAACACCACAGCAGACGGCCCGGAGGGAGACAAGGAGCTATCGGCCCCCTCTGTCTCCACCGATACAGCCGCCGGCGCGATCACACCTCGACCCACAGGCCAGCTGGACACCGGAAGGCAAAGTGGGCGTGAGACCATTTGCCTACCCGCCATTCCCACCTGGCCTTACCGGGCTTCCATCACCTGAGTACATACGACGGTTGATGGAGGGAAGGGTGGCTCCACGGAGCCAATACTACGACCAGCAAGACGAAGAAGAGAAATCAACACAGGCCCCTCATCATCGCCCCCAGTCACCGCCCCAGGAGACGGAGTCTGAAGAGCCGCAGGAGCCGGACTCGGAGCCCGACACCTCACCCTCCCCGCCGCCGGTCATTCTCCCGGAACACATTACCCGGGAACGGCCGGCATCGTCTGTGGAGGAAGGGACCCGGCTCCGAAGTATTGACTTCAGCGACCTAGTACTCCTACTCCAGGATGCGGTGCCTGCCATCGTAGCGTCCGAGGAGGACACCTACCACCGGGCATTATTCGCCGCTCGGTGGCTGGTCCACACCGGGGCCATCAATGACCTCCGCACTTCAACCCTGGAGGAGTCAGCCAGCCAGACCGCCGCCACCACCTACAAGGATGAAGAAAGCCAGGCGGCGCCCGACCAGACATCTGTAGGGACGGCAGTGGCCCCGGAAACGGCAACTAAAATGACAGGGACCAGCATCACCACCACCAAACATCAAGAGTGCAATACCACCGCACCGACCAGAGAAGAAAAGGGCACCACCACCGATCAAGCTCCACAACAGCCGCCACAGCCAACCACTAGCCAGTCAACCAGCACGCAACCACACCGGCGACGGCGTAACCGGCCTCCAAAACGGGCCCGACAACAACGCCCACCACTCCTCCCCACGCCGCCACCCCACATGCGGCTACCACCGCAGTACCGTCACCCACCCCGTCCACGACAGCGCGCCACACCTCGACCAAGAATCGACTGGCCGCCGCCACCACCACCCTACCTCCCCAGACCCATCTACAACCGGCCACGGTTCCCCCGGCCACCCCCACCACCACCGCCACCACTCCTACAACATCTTCTGGAGTGGTTGGCCTCCCACCACCCACCAGCCTGGCGATAGGCGACGGTCCCCCGGCCTACCACCTGCCTCCTGCACCACCAACCACCCGGCCCCGGCAGTAACATCAGCCAGCTGAGCGACGGAGCGGCAGACAGTCAGCGAGACAACTCCCCCCCCCCCCAACCCCCCTGGCCCACCCCCCCCCCCCCCCGGACGAAATCAACGAGAGTTGGAAGTCCTTGTCCCTTTCAAGTCAAGCAAGCAAGCTCTGGCGTTTGGGTCGCCAGTGAGGGGGAGGGGGGGGGGGTGGGGGGGGGGGGCACAGGGTGTGGGAAAACAGAATTTGTACTTAGCCTCTTACAAACAAGATACATCCTTCATTTTGAAAACATTGTAATATTCTGTCCTACAATCAAACACAATAAAGCTTATCATAACCGTTTATTCATTTGGCATGACGACAACATTTACTTAGTCGACCCTGAGAAAAAACTGAATGACTACCTACAATATTTTTACAAGCAATTTGAAGGATAGCCAACTTTGTTTATTGTTGATGACTGCTCAGCAGAGAAAGACATTGTCAAGAAGAGAAACACTTTAGCAGAACTTGCCTTTAGTGGCAGACATGCAAACATCAGTGTATGGATTCTCACTCAAAAATATAATGCTGTACTGAAAGATTTTCGAGAACAGTTAAAGTTTATCTGTTTGTTTTACTGTAAGGATCGTGACAGCTTTGAAGACTGTCATCATCCCCAATAAACATGAACGGGATGATGTAAAAAATAAACTGAAATCAACTAAACATCTAAAGATCATTTTAAAGACAGATCAGCCCACAGGGTATGGGTTAGTAAATTAATTTATACATTTGTTTGTCCAATAAAGAATGACAGACGGACAAATCATACAAGTGATTGATATCTCACACTGCTTCAAAAATGTTGTGCACTTTACTGATTTAATAACATCACCCAAACAGACTTACATAAGCCTTTCAGCACCATCGGAAATATATGCTACATATAGTGTGACTTTGGATTATGTTGATGAGCTTCCAGATGTGGAGTGCATGACAGTTGATTTAAAGACACCTACTTTTAAAGTTGATGATACCAACTATGGTTGGTTAGGGGAAGTTTGTTATAGCATATTTAAACAACTGCGCAAACTAAATGTTTATATTAACAGTGTTACAGTCAATAAAGTGGTATTACACAAGGTGAGCCAGAGGTAATATTTTTTCATTTATTATTTTGTCCGACAAATAAAAATGACGGACAATGCTCAAAACCCATCAGGCACATCAAGCCTACATAATGTGTTTCACACAACAGACTTGCCTATATCTAATACTAATAATGTCTATGAATCGATAGAAAGATCTTTTTCTGTCATACAAGATAATCTTCTTTCAGGCAGTGTGAAGATTCAGATTGTTGCTAAAATAGAATTTACTAGAGTAGACGGTGAAGTGATTGTATCATATATCTCTACAAGACAACACACAGTTAACACAAGAAGAGAATTGGAGAACGTGTTTAGAGACAATACAATACAATACAATACAATACAATACAATAATACTTTATTAATCCCTCACGGGGAAATTCACTGTCTGCCCATACAACACATGGCATCATCAATCACTCATTAAAAAATAAAAATAAAAATCATTAAATAACCCATAACACTCAATTAAAGAAATGAACTGTAACAGACATATTGTTACCTTTGAATAACAATAATAATAATACTAGTAATAATACTGAGAGGGCTAGTACTAAGGACGGAAGAATGTTGACCGACACTATCTACTGATATTACTGTTGAAAAGGGTAACAGCCTGAGGGACAAAAGAGTTGGCGTAACGTGATGTACGACTTTTGGGTACTCGGAGTCTGCCACTGCGTTCGATACGTCTGCTGTCAAATTCATATCTAAGTGGATGTGTTTTGTCATCAAGAATGTCAGCCAATTTGTTCGTAATCCGTCTGTTGTACAGTGTGTCCAAATTATCCTGTGCCCTACCAATCACCCCACCCCCTTTCCGGATTACTTTGTTAAGACGATCTTGGTCTCTGTTACATAAATTTCTCCCCCAGCACGTCAGTCCAAAAGTTAAAATGCTAACAATACTGGAGCAGTAAAACATCTGTAAAAGCTGAGTGCTTACATGAAATGATCTGAGCTTTCTCAAACAGTAAAGACGGGTATGCGTTTTTTTCACAATAGCATCTGTGTTTTGTTTCCAGTTGAGCGCGTTGTCAAAAAGAACACCTAAATACTTGTAGGACTCTACACGCTCAACTTCTGTTCCCTTGATAACAACAGGACCGGGATGCTGTTTGTTATTCCTGAAATCTATGACCATCTCTTTTGTTTTGCCAACATGTAATTCAAGGTAGTTTCTATCGCACCACTCTACAAAGTCATCGATCTCTTGTCGATAGTGTCTGTCGTCCTCATCTGTAATCAGACCTGTCAGTGCCGTGTCGTCAGCGTATTTGTCCATGACACAGTCGTCATGAGTAGCTCTACAGTCTGCTGTGTACAAAGAAAACAAAAAAGGCGACAGGACAGTCCCCTGTGGTGCACCGGTGTTGGTAAAAAGTACATCTGAGATTAGATCCGAACTAATTCTGACGTACTGTGGCCGGTTAGTGAGATAGTCCAAAACCCAAAGAATGGTAGAGGCATTTATGTTCATGTGAACTAGTTTGGAGGCGAGTATGTGTGGCTGAATGGTGTTAAAAGCAGACGAAAAATCATAGAACATCAGTCGAATGGAGGCTCCTGGGTTCTCTAAATGAGAGTAGATGTTGTTTACAACATGCAAAATGGCATCATCAACACCTCTTTGCCTTCTGTAAGCAAACTGAAAGGGGTCCATAAAATCTGCAACCTGTATTTTAAAATGTGAAAGAACAGCCCTCTCAAAAACCTTCATGACACACGAGGTAAGAGCAACTGGTCTTAAATCATTCATCACAGATACAGTTTGCTTTTTTGGCACGGGGACAATACAAGAGGTCTTCCATGAACAGGGAACGACACACTGGGTAAGTGACATGTTAAAAATATAGCAAAGAATTCGGTACAGTTGTTCAGCGCATAATTTTAACACATTTGATCTAACACCATCTGGCCCAGCCGCTTTGTTTGGGTTGGTATGTTTAAGTACGCTAAGCACCTCCTCCTCAGTCACCACAATCACTTCACTTTGCATGTGTTTAGGTCCACTAACTAGCATTTCCTTGACCTGTTCCCTCTCATGCTCAAAATCATGACAATCAAATCTTGCATAGAACTGATTTAAGTCGTTGGCATAGTCCGTAGTTTTGCTCAAAACCGGAACAGCTTTTTGCTTCTTGTTCAGACTTTTACCTGACTTCCTCCAAGCAATTGACAGTGCAAAAATGAAGGGGTCTGGTTGGCACGAAGGTCATGTGCATGAACTACAACTAAAACAGTCAAGGTATCATCCTATACTAGGTAAATCGTGGATACCACTGCCAACAGAGGTTGCAAACAAAAAGGCTGTCGTTAATATACAGAACAATGACCACCATTGTTTCATGTGGTGTGTGCTTGCTAAACTACACTTTATAAAGTCAAAACCTGAACGTGTATCTAACTACACCAAATTTGTAAATGAACTCAACTTCAGTGGCATTGAGTTCCCTGTTCAAATAGAAGACATAGACTTGTTTGAACAACTAAATCCTGGGATATCTGTAAATGTATATGTGTGGGATAATGAGTCTGTTGACAAGTTACAACCCATTAGAGTATCACCACTTGCTCCAACCTACGGACAGTCAGAAGATAAGCATGTTGACATGTTGCTAATTGGCCCTGCCGATGATAATGATAACTTCCACTACACAATTATCAGAAATATGTCACGTCTAATTCACGGACATAAACAAAACACAATGGCAAACAGGAAGTGTGTAAGAAATGTTTACAAAGGGTTTCCTCCATAAACGTAGCGCACAAACATGTACTGCATTGTAGATCAGCTGATGACATTCAAACTGTACTTAAGTACCCAGATCCTGGTAGTCAAGTATGTTTTAAGAACTATGGGAATCAACAAAAGCTGCCGCTTGTAGTGTATGCTGATTTTGAATCACTGGTAGTTCCGTATGAAGGTCCTGTTCCAGAATCATTACCAAAGACTGATTTGAAGGGTTTACTCCCCCACATTTGGCCGTTGGATCCAACCTGATCTCCTCCGTCCTCTAGCCGTTGGCTGTCAGAAACAGCTCATCCGCCTAGTGGTGCAATGTGAACACCACCCCCTCACGTGGTTTAGCCCACCAGCTGAGGTGGTTTGCCAGGGTGTGGCGCTTGGAGCCAGCACGTGAGAGATTAAGGAGATGGATGAGGACCAGTGATGCCCGTCCGTCCTATGTAGGACGCAGCTGCCGAACAGCAAAGGTGCTACCTCTATCCAGAGCCCCCTACACCCTTCAAATCAGGAGTGGAGCCCCGAAGGCAGACAGCTGCCTGTATTCACGCACTGTTCTGGCAGCTCCTGCAGCCAAACTGGTGCCAAACGTACTGCTTTGCATTCCTTTGGATACATCAGCGAGGCCGAGAGGGGGATCTTGACGACTGGGCACCCCAGGATCACCATACACTTCGCCCAGGCTTGCGCCCTGGAGAGGTCACTCCAGTGACTGACCCAGCAAGCGCATATACTCCATTGTCTTCCGAGACAGGATGCCAAACCAAAGACTATAAAACTAAGTGACCAAGTGGTGTGTTCTTTTGGATACATTATTGTTAGGTCAGACGGACAGCCTTCAGAACCTATCTACAGGGGGGAAAATGCAGCATGTCTGTTTTTAACAGAAATGAGACATCTGTATAGTCAGGTAGTACAGTATCTCACAACATGTCAGATGCCTTTGGTGATGACAGAAGAAGACAAACTGAAATTTGATACAACTGTGACATGTTGGATTTGTGAACAACCTTTAGGAGGTGATAAAGTTCGTGACCATGATCACATAACTGGGCGTTACAGAGGTGCTGCACATAACAATTGTAACTTGTTATTAAAAACAGATCCTAAGACATATAAGTTACCAATCTTTTTTCACAATCTCAAAGGATATGATTCACACATTATCATGCAGGCTGTGGACGAGACTCACAAAAACATTAATTGTATAGCGCAGACAACTGAGAAATACTTGACTTTTAGATTAGATAAATTAGCATTGTATGACTCTATGCAACATTTGTCTTTAGGGTTGGCTAGTTTGGCAGAAGGACTGACTGAGTATCCAATAACGAGTAAATATTTTGAACCAGACTTAATCAAGAAAGGTGTGTATCCATACGAGTACATCAGTGAGTGGGTTGTGTTTGAGGAAAGGAGACTGCCGCCAAAAGATAAATTTTATTCCACACTTAAAGGTAAAGGTATTTCTGACTCTGAATACCAGCATGCTCTTGATGCGTGGGATAAATTAGGGTGTCAGACGATTGGTGACTACCATGACCAGTACTTGAAAGCTGACGTTTGCTTACTAGCAGACGTATTTGAAAGTTACCGTGAGAAAGGTTTGTTACATTACAGTCTTGACCCAGCCTGTTACATAACTAGTCCTGGCATGACATGGGATGCATTTTTGAAATCCAGCAAGATATTTATAGACCTGTTGTCGGATCGTACGATGGGTGAAATGGTGGAACATGGATTGAGGGGTGGGATTAGTATTGCAGCGAACAATTATGCCAGAGCCAACAACAAATATCTTGATGACCTTGACCAGGGTTTTGACCCCTCAGGGTCAAGGTCATTCATTACATACCTTGACGCTAATAACCTTTACGGATACGCGATGTGTGAATTATTGCCCTTGAAAAACTTTTGTCTGCATGATTTGTCACAGTATGATGTAACAGAGTCAGGGTTAACAAACAATATTATGAATCTTGACGGAAACGACGCGAAGGGTTGGATCTTTGAAGTAGACCTGGAGTACCCACACCATCTACATGATTACCATAATGATTATCTGTTGGCTGTTGAGAAAATGAGTATGACAGGGAAAAAAGAAGACACTAAACTTGTACCAAATCTGAATGACAAATTCAATTACGTTTGCCACTACCGCTTGTTGCAGTTTTACATCAGACACGGGTTAGTACTAAAGAAAGTTCACAGAGGAATTCAATTTGATCAGAGTGCTTTCATGAAAGATTACATAATTAAAAACACAACATTGCGTGCAAGAGATGGCAACACTGCATTTGACAAAGACTTCTTTAAGCTTATGAACAATGCCTGTTTTGGAAAGACGATGGAAAATCCTCATCACCGCAAAGATGTGAGACTGGTCACAACTGAATTGGGTGCAATTAAACTTACAGGTAAGCCACAGTACACAGGGTACAAAGAGTTTCATTCATCATTGTATGCAGTGTCACTCAAAAAAAAAGATTGTTAAACTGGACAAGCCAGTATTCATTGGTATGGCAATTCTTGAGTTATCAAAATTGCTGATGCTTGAATTTTATTATGATTACTTCAAACCAAGATATCCTGAGTGTCATCTGCTATACACTGACACTGACTCTATGATCATTGATGTGTGTACTGAAGACTTTTATGAAGACATGAAAACAGAGTTACACATGTACGACACGTCTGACTATCCTAAAGATCATCCACTGTTTAGCACACAAAACAAAAAAGTGCCTGGTAAGTTTAAGGATGAACATAATGGTGTGCCTATAGTTGAGTACATTGGACTGAGATCAAAAATGTATTCTATTTTGCACCAAAAGGGAAGTCAGTCAAAAGCCAAAGGAATTTAAAAAAAAAACAGCGATTAAAAATAAAGACATACGTCATGAACATTATAAGCAAGTGTTAGATGGTGCATTAATGCCTGATTATCCAAACAAGTCATTGAGGTCAAACAAACACAATCTTGAAATGATCCAAACACATAAGAAGTCACTTGCAGTTGGGGACACGAAACGTGTGTTTCATAGTAAGGGAAAAGCTTATGCGCCAGGTCATTACAGGCTCAAGTTATCTGAAGAAATAGTTGATGAACTGATTGATGAACTAATCGATGAGTTAGTTACTGAAATGAGTAACGGTGTCTGGGGGAATAATTTGTAATTCTTCTCTGACAAATGCCCTTTGTGGGGCAGGGTCGTACAGGTAATATATTGTTGCGTCAGGACCGGGAATTATTTTTTTTATATTGTGTACAGACGTTGACCAGATGGGGTCGGTCGCTCTGCGTCTGACGTCATTTTCTGATTCTCCAGGTTGATATAAATATCTTACCTGTTTAGTAAATAAACTTGTGTCTGGAGGTGGGGCTGACATTGTTTTTGGCTCTGTAATTGTTTTCAATTTAATAGCATCAGCAGGCTTTGGGCGCAATCCTTGTCCTTCATTATTCATTGCTTTTATCACATGTGGTAATCTCTTTACCCACTCAGTGTTACGTGTGTCATGCATGAGTTCCTTAGAATACTGGTAACTGAAAAGTCTTTCTGATAACTGTTTGTTAAAGTTCTCTACAATTGCCTGCGATCTGTGCACACCTGGAATGCCTCGTCTGACCAGTACACCATGCTTTGCAAATAACTGATTAACAGCACCTTTGAATTCTGATCCGTCATCAACTTGAACAAGTCTGGGGTATCTTAAAGGGCCTCGACTATATATTTTTGTTAATGCTGTAGCAACTGTGGTAGCAGTTTTGTCAGATATGGGTTCAGCGTCTTTGTACCTTGAAGCAATGTCTACAACAGTTAATGCATACTTGTATCGTTTCTTTCTTGTTGTATCATGTGGTAGAAACAGGAGGTCCATTTGATGCGTGTCATTTGGTGTTGTGTTTTCAAAATGAGGTCTTGTTATTTTTCTTGGAGCAGGTAAATATATTTGCCAAATTGCTTGTCTCTGTAACCATTGTTTGACTTGATTGAGTGTTATATCTCCGCCCACAGCGGCATGTAATTTCTGAATAGTGGTTGCTCCTTTCCAATATCCAATTGGAGAGTAATATATTTTCGATAGTTTATTTTCTACGTTCATTTTTTCTAGCAATATAAAGACCAGTAAAAAATATAAATGTCATTCCCACTAGAACAAAAATTATCTCCCCGTTTCTTTGTTCTGTACTCGGTTTGTAATAGTCACTTAGTTTCGGTTTTGGGATAGACATGTCATTACCAGTGACTAAAAAATATTCCCTGATTGCGTCATCGACATTAGAAAATGTATGTTGTGCGTGACCTTCAAGCCTGAGTTTTTCATTGATGAAATCAAGTTTTTCAATTCTATTTTTTTCATAATCCTGCTGCGCTTGAGCGAGTTTCTCAGACGCCTCATTATGTCTTTTCATTTCCTCTGCTGATTCGTCTCTACCCATTTTTGAAAAGAGATAATTAGAGCCACTGAATGCCAGAGCATTAACAACTGCACCTCCCACAATAACAGCTATCGTCGCCATATTATTTTTATTTACATAGAAACATTTTCGGGAATAATTCCCTGCTTGACAAGAAAGTCTTTCGTAGCAATTGACGCTGTTACAACAGCAATTAGCTTTGCACTGTCTTCGAAATCTAATCTACTCAAGTCTGATGATTTCATTTTGAGTAGACTTTTTCCCAGCATAGAATAAGCTACTGCTAGTCCGCTGATTACGGCAGAGTGATATACAAGGTTCATTAAGTTCTTTGTGTCGCTCATTTCTTAGGCAATAAAAATTAAAATAATATTTTTATTTACTCCATATAAAATGGGTCAACGACTTTGGGTATTACTGGTAATGTGGAGACTTCTGTTTTTGATGATGGAGTGTTTAATTTTTTGGTCACTGTACGAGTCTGTGGTTTGCATTTTTTGTATACTTGATAACCTACGTAACCAAATCTGACAACAAATCCAGCAACTATATATTTTGTTGTTTGAGGTTCGGGGTCAGGGTTAGACTTAGTTGTTTGTCTCTCACTTTGTTGTGAGTGTGATAGTAGTGACTGTCCTGTCGATGTTGGTCCTGACACTGGTCCTGACGGTGCGGACAGTGATGACGGCGGGTCAGTTACATGAGCCTTTTCTGTTTGTGCTTGAAGCTGTAATTTTTTTTGCCTGTTATATTCGGCTAATCTTTTTCCAGCCTCAACCCTGCCTGGACTTTTAGCCTTAGTCACTGTTGGAACCTGTGTCAAAACAGGGTCGGGGTTCTGCTGTAGAGTCGTCTGGGTTTCGTCCATTTTCTTCTGCAGTAAAATTTATTTTCAAAAAATCAATATGACTCCTGGTAACAAGAAGGGTTACAACAGGTGCAAGGTAATTTCCAAACTTGTAAAACATGACGCATGCTAATTTACCAATTGAACTTGAAACAATAGGATTGCTTTCAAGGTCGTGTGATAGACTGTCACTATCCACAGGTAGAAAGTGACTCACTGCTTTTGTGTATAGGCATACAAGAGACCGGCTTAAATCACGAGTCATTAGTGAAGCAATATGGTTTTCATATTTAGAATGAAGTTTACATAGTTCGTCAGAGGTTAGAGATTCAATATTTTCTGTCATGTATTGTTTTCCGAGATAAGCCTTTGACTTCCCCGAAATAACAACAGACAAAAGACGCTGTTTTTTCGAGTCTAAGTCTTTGTTTTCTACAGCGTTGATATCGTTTAGAAGAAGTAATTCGTCTTGATTCATTTTATAATAAAAAATATTAATTTTTGAAACTATAATTAAATATATTAAAATTTGTTATCAAGCAAAATCATGTTTTTCTAGAAAGTAAATTAACAGTAACTTCATACGTTTACACCACTCAGCAATGTAGTCAATAGTTTTTGAGTTTACCCCAGACAAGATTTGCCTGTACTATAAGGGCTATTATCTCTCTCAGGGGGCTTATTAATATGCTTCACAGATTTCAATTGTGGTGTCATGTACAGTAACCCTGTCCGTTGCAGCAAACATACCTGACATAGTATTGGCGATTATTGACTTTGCAGTAAATTATAAATCACCACCCTGACCAATAAGAGCCAAGTAAAACATTAGACATAACATACAGAGGTTACAATACCATATGCGGCCTGTGCCGCACCACACGTGGCCTGAGATAAGTTTTCAAAAGCCCGGATACACAGTTACAGACAAGTGAAATAAAAATGAAACACTTACCTTTGTAAAGAGTGGCTGTTTCGACTTAATTAGTCTCATCAGAAAGGACATTATCCTTTGACAGCCCATTGTGGATGAAAAATTTTCGTGGCCACCTACTTTGTACCAAAGACCACATGTCAAAGCCAAACAGATGTATTGCTCTCGGATGTAGTTTCGTGTGTGTGTGAATGTGCGAGCTGTTGGTACATCCCTAGGAAAGACACTTGAACGTGGCACTCCCGGGCTGCGTTGTGAATGCATACCATGTGAAAGTGAATTTCCAACACACCACACTAAATAGTATGTCTTGTGATGTGTCAAAATTGATGGTAAGCACAAAGTCCGAGAGCATTGAAACCGTTTACATTTTTTGTTCTTCGTAAGCGATTTAACAATGTAGAACTACTTTGTATCCGTTGGTTGATTTTGTTGTTGTAGCTTTGTTCTCATTTCATTCATAGATGCAACCACATTTTGAACTGGGGGGCTCAATTCAATTTGTGTCATTTCTTTATTGAGAGCTTTAACTTTTTTTTCATTCCTCTCTATAGAACTCTTTTGATGTCGTATCTTTTGATCCAATCCACTGATATGAACTTTAATTTTCCCTATTTTGTTTTCAAGTTTGCCGTGAAATACCAGCTCTTTTGCAAACGCCACCTCATTTGGTTCATCTTTGTACTTTACCAAAAAAGCTGTAGATGCTGCCATCTCATTTTCCATATCAGTTAAATCTTTTTTAAACTCTTGTACTTTATTTTCCAGGAGTTGTAATCCATTTTTCAGAAAACTGTCCCTTTTCTTACAAACGGTAAGTCGCTTACGAAGAATACCAGCTTGCAATATCGCATTCTCTCCAAATGGTTGTGTCATGTTTGGTAACGCACTGGGTTATATATGAGAAAGCTCTAGGCATAGATTAGCCAAATTCTTTGAGCCAATAAAATTAGGCTGATGAAATGTCTGAAAAAGCTGACGCAATGAAAAGACAAACATGTTTGAGCCTGGTTATCACTGTGTACACACTGTACTCGCATATACATAAATTCTTTTCACACCTTTAGAATTCTCAGTGCAGACGGTTCAGTCATGTGTGAACACGACTAATATCCTTTCTCGAGTATATATGTCTTGTATGACAAAAAGCCTTCCTGTTGACTACATCATTCACTAAAATCCAGACTGTGTGTTAAATTTCTGAGCAGTACACCACATTGTACACATACTAACACATGCACACAAACAGACGAACAGACACACGCACGAACATGCATATTAACATACTATAAACAAAAACATTAAGCCTACCTTGCTATACACGTACACCCGTAACATCCCGGCATGGCGACACACAGACAGAGCAGGTTTTTCTCAAACAGTTTACATTTTCCAGCCAGCTAGCATAACTTTTCACCCTTTCAAAATGATGTTGTCACCATGTTATTGCCACACATGAACGCCTTGCGTGCATAGGCACGACTTTTCCTCAGAAATTATGACGAGACTGATTTCGGTGCAAACAGGCAGGTGTTCGTGACTCACTGCAGGTTAAACAAAATGACAATTTTTCTATGTTAAATATACACAGACTTAAACAGCACAGGTATCACTTTACAACACATCTATGTACTGACTTTAAAATCAGTCTCTCTCTGTGTGAGGTGGCTAATGGGACATAAATGTTAATGTGAAAATGCGTCATTCATGTTACCTACAGTTCCACGGTAACAACACAAAGGCTTAGACCAAACATTAGTAAGCCGACGGCAGGCCCATTTAGCAGACAATAGTCCTCACTTGGCACAATTCACGTTAACGAGACCCAATTTTCAGGTAGTCCTAAGGAGTGTGGGAGTATTGGGTAGGCCATGCCATGGCTTATGGCCAATGCTTGTTGTCAAACCTTACAGACTACTCATAAAGAGAAAACCCAGAACTACAGCTAACTGAAACGCTGTAAAAAGGGGGGCTCTTGAAGATGTCCCAGCGTAACACACCATAGCGTGAAATTAAATAAGAGTTATTATCACCTCATACTGAGTCACAGGCGGTATTGCAGTGACATGGTTTTTTTTTTTGTTTTTGTTGTTGTTGTTTGCGTCAGGTATCATATATGGTGAGTTTGTTTAGAAAGTGTGTCTGTGTGTGTGTATGTATGTCTGTGTATATAACTTGTATGACAATCTGGCACTGCCCTTGAATTATCTTGGTCTACAACTGACGTGTCTGTGTGTGTGCGTGTATGTTTGGCTTTTGTTATGTTCAGAGCCGTGCTTACACAGAGCCAATTCAATAGAGTTTGCACTGAGCGGTCCCCCTGTGAACTTGCCTGCACTACACGTTTCTAAAGATCTTTTCATGTGTGACGTGTATGGGCGCGGTGCAAGAGTAGTAAACATAGCCGGTTTTTGAGAAATGTATCTGACTGAGAAAATTGCTTTCCTGAGAAATCAAATCTGACAGTATTGTGAGACAAAGAAGAGTAATTCTCTAATTATTAAATTAGGTGGGGGTGTGTAAAATGTCATTAATTTATTACAGAGTGCACTGACAGAATATAGTTTGATTTGAGAGAAACGTCAGTGTGGACGTTAACCGCCTTAATTAGTTAATTATTGGGTCATTAGGTGTTCACAGAGACAATAGTTAAAGAGAAAGATAATAGGAGACCCGTAAGATAATCAGATCAATAAGGCCGCATCAGAGATGCTCGTCACTTTTAAAAATCAAAGGGTTGATTCAGAAATAATGGGGGTGTAATGGGGTAAAAAAAATGTAATATTAAAAATGGCGTAATTTAATGACTGATGCGGCTTTATTCAATTCATTGTCTTACGGGTCTCCTATTATCTTTCTCTGGCTTCCATATGCATTGCTTCCAGTCACTTACTTAGCGCACCCCCTCTTTCCTTTTTTTTTTTTTTTTTTTTTTTTTGTGCTTGGACTAAAGTAGATTTATGATCATTGGTCTATCATGCACAATTCCCCCCTTGACAGTACTTTTTCCTACTCACTTGGTAGTTTCTTCTAAATTACAAGCACTGGCAGTCAACTCTTTCGGTCTAGATGTTTATATTCGAGCTCAGAAACGCTCCAGTTATGTTCTCTTTGAATGTCAACTGATTATCATGGTCCGCTCATAGCGTAATGTCTTCCATTAAACAGCATCGGGGATGAAACGTCATGGGACGAAATGTGATTGGGACGAACGGTGTGGGCGAATGCGCGTAGGGCAAAAATAGGCATAGAACAAGAGGCTCAAAGAACAAGTCCTTCGAAGCTTTCTAACGCTAAATAAACAACTTTTACGGCACCTACAACCTCAAATATATGAATATTACTACTTTAAGTACTCAATAATATGTGTTTATGTGGTAATTTGGGCTTAGGAGAGGTTATTTCGACTGGTTTCGGACAGCGCGATCGTGTAGCAAGGGAAGTAATCGACGCGTCAACGGTTGTGGAAAACGGCTTACTAGTACAACTAAATCAACTTTAATGTAAACCAACCTTCTAACACACGATTATTTTGTGTTTAGGTACGCAATAATAGTTATAGATATGGTTATTTTAGCTTAGGACAGGTTATTCCGGGTTATTCCGGGTTATTCCGGGTTTTAGTAGGACCCGCCGTGAGATATCACCTGCACGGCGTAAAACCCTCATAGCTAACTGTCCGTGTATGCATGGAAATTTATGTCACCACAGTACTAGTGCCGTCGTCACTGCCTACCTGCAATGAAGAAGACTACATTTTATTGTGGGTTGAGAAGGGGGGGGGGGGGGGGGGCATTCCGGCCATGTCAGTCACCACCTAGAAGTAGAACATTTCCATACATTTTCGGAGAGCCTTTATTAATAAGTGGAGGGTATGTAGTCGACATTGTAGTTATATTAAACCAGTGCCAGTGCTTATTATCTAGGAAAACGTACTGTGTGTAGAAAAAAGTCCTGCTAAGGGAGAATTTGGCATTATGAACCTCTAACTCAGTAACTGCTTCCAGTACTTAGTAACTTAATTTGCTCATCCATTCCCTTGCTGTCTTATAAAGGCTATATTACAGATTAGGATATAAGTCCAGCATTTTTTTTTTTTTTGTTTTGTTCAAGGATGGTGCCAGAATAGCTTGGCGGATGAGACGCCGATCGATTTTGGCACCACTCTTGAACTATCATAGTCACATTTATGTCAAGCAGTGGGTGTATCAGGAGTAAAAGGGTTACCTAGTACTTTATAGGTATGTATGTATGTTAAATTAAACCTACGCTACTTTGACTGAAACCCTAATATTTGTTGACTACCATTTTGGATGACCTTGGAATGTGTGATATATGCTTATTTATTTTTTCATTGTATGATTGCGGTTTGTATCAAAGTTTTTGCAATTTCCCTATCAAATTTGGCACAAGGGTAGCTGATGATGAAATCTTCCTCATCCTATAGATACTAATTTGGTTGACTCCTTACACAGGTCAAGAGTCACAGAAGGTTGACAAACTTTAGAAAAATGCATAATTGTAATTTGTAGAGAAAATACAAATGTCACTAGTACAAAAGCAAGCCTTTATGTTGAGACTTGTGACACTTATGTCAGCTACCTCAGTTTTGAAAAGGTCACACAGTTTATACTTATAGCTATATGTGAATTAGTTATGCACATGAGGCGTACAGACTTTGCAATTCTTGTTTGTTCTTTGCGGTGTACACAGTTTGTTTATTTATTTTGAAAGTAATAATCTGCTCCTGCATTTAGTTCACACAAAGTGAAATTATCATGCTGCCGAACAACACAGTAATACTAATAATCGTGTATTTCATTTCAGGCCAATACTGCTGTTGACCTCTCACTGTGGAGTCTCAGTACTCTCACCCAGAGGACTTACTTGCAAACAAGCGCATAAGTATGACGCCTACACCAAGGCCACAGCTCAAGTGAAGTGAAGGAAGGCGACACGTATTCTCCTGGACTCAAGGTAGATCATACCGGTAGATCTGTGACTAGAATCAGGTGCAGAACAAAACACAACTATGGTGTGATTGTGAATGAACACATCATACTGTAATGCTTTCTGTCATTGGCTCATGTGTGCAGCAAGTGTGAGGCTATGTTCTGGGCCATTCGTCGTCCATGGTAAACAGTAATGTTGGCATTTTCTTGGAGACTATTCAAACCACAGTCTTCAACGTGGCCCAAGGATACTTTGTGGCAAGACCTGTCTTAGCATACCAGTTTGAGTTAAGACCAAAGGTCATGAGAAATCAAGAAATAGGTAAAAAATAGCCATATTTTGACAATAGATATTTTTTCTCAAATATTATGCACAAGTACAAAAGCCAGCCCTTTTCTGATGCGTAGACTCATGGCACTTAAATTTCAGTCACCTTTTGGAAAGGTCACACAGTTCAGATTATGTAAATGATCAGTTTTAAATGCACATGAGCGATCCAGGCTTCACCATTGTTGTTTGTGGTGTTTACAGTTTATTTCACATGAGTTTGAAGGTAGTAATGTGTAAACTAAATGTAGGGGCATATTGGGCAGGGGTGGGGGGGGGGGGGGGAGCCCTGCCCTCCCGCCCTGGCCCCGAATTGTTTATAATGCTATAACAAAGTCCCTTTTTGGGGAGTTTGGAACCAACCCACCCTGAAATAAGATCAGACGTAAAATTGGCATGCTGCTAAACAACACGTTAATAAACATGTATTTCATTTCAGGTCAATGCTGCTGTTGACGTCGCACTGCAGAGTCGCACCCAGAGGGTATACTTTCAAAACAAGCACAGAACACAGAAGTATGACGCCTACACCAAGAAGAGGCAGGAGCTAGTCAGGTCATGTTTGCTCAAAAGGAGAAGGTCACAGCTGAAAGCAGGCAATGCCAGTTCCAGTAGATCAACTATTCTCCTGGACTCGAGGTAAATCATACCGGTTGATTTGTGAATAGAATCAGGTTCATAACAAAACACAACTGGTGTGAATAAACACATCATACTGTAATGCTTTCTTTCATTTTGAAGATGGTGTAGTACAGTACCAGCATTCTCTACAACACCGAATGCTAAAATCACTTGCTGTCAACAAGTGGCACCATATTGCATTTGATTTGGAAACTAGAGGCTTGTGCAAGTCTGCAAATACTGTCATTTTCTTTAATAAGCACTTAGTGCACACAGAATGATAAGAAAACACTGAATACCAGCTTTTAATAATAAATAATAATAATACCGTTATTATATAGGCGCTTTTTCTCAATTTTGGGGAAATCGACTCAAAGCGCCGCGCCTGAAACCCAACACACACATTCACGAAACAGACACGGATTTACGCCATTTAAGACAAACACAGTACAAACACAGTACAAGACAGACAAAGGGCCAGTTCAGCTACTGAAGTTACTGAGATTTTTGATCGCTTGTATTTGAAATTTGTAAAGTGGCCTGAGACCGGTACCAAAGTGTGGGGGTGGTGGGGTGGGTTTTTGGTCCAGTGTGTACTGTTGCTAAACAGCAATATGTTAAACGTGTCCTGTATGAAACATTTTCTGCAAGTTACACTGTGATGCTGATTCTAGATATATTTATACACCCATTGTGGTCATTTAAAGCTCAGTTGTGTCTCATATGTGGCTCACGTGTGATAGCAAAACTAAGTGTTTGTAATGGGTCATCCGTCGACTGTCTGTTATCTGTGGGCAACTGTAACATTGGTATTTCCTCAGAGACTATTTAAGCCTCAGACGTCCAACTTGGCACCAGGGTACTTTGTGGTACAATCTTTCTAAACATACCAACTGCTGTGACCTTTCAAAGGTCAGGGTCACGGGGGGAGGGGGGGGGGGTCCAGAAAGGGGTAAAAAATGGTCAGATTTTGACACAAATTGTTTCTCCTCACGCAAGGTCACACAGGTTGGACGTATTATGTGGATTGGTCATACACGTAAACCATAAGGACATTCATTGTCTTTCTTGTTCTTGCTCTGAATACTGTCATAATTATTATGCATGTATGTACTTTGTAAAAATACTTGCAAACACATATATATGCACGCATAATGTGCATTTCAAAACTTTTTTTTTGATTCTAAATTATCTTTTGCAGGTTGCAATAGCCACATTGAAGAAGAGTTCAGCGGGTACGTCTCTCCGGGATGGCCAACCGACAGGAAGGCAAAGGAAGTGAACTGATTGTCCTGTGGGCAAACGTCCTGTTATTTTGCTGTCCATCCACAATGCTGGCCACAATGCCAAGGTTTTGGACAGTCACATCCTTCGCAATGCAGCAAACGCCTTTGCCTTACTGCACTCTCCTGTCATGTCACGATTTGGAAACGCAGCTTAATTTGTATTTTTGATTATCCAGGGAAAAAACCCTTTACTGCCAATGTGTTCATTTTTCGAAGACATTTCAGCATATAAACAGGTCTTTTTTGTGACAAGTTCCGAAATACTGGCATACATCAGTCATTCAAAATATGTACTCCACAGCTGACTATTATGGGTTAGGAAACAGTGGTACAGATAGATTTTTTTTGCAGCGTCGGTGTGAAACAAGGAGAAAACTTATCACTGCTCCGCTTTGCATGATTATAAATGATATACATTCTGAAAATGGTCATTGGCCTCAGAGTATAACACCCATGGGTCCTTTCTGAAGAGGGGGTGTGCCAAAATATAGAAATGCAGCCAGGGGGGGGGGGGGGGGGGTGCGGGGGGAGGGGGGGTAGGTATGTAGTATATATATACATATGTCATTAAACCCTCTGCTCAAAATATACCAAATGTGGACTTGCTCAATGAAAATCGCAATACTTCTAAAGAGTGAGTTGACCATGTAGTTCTTGCATTGCCCTCCATCTGTCACAGCAGTTTTCATTGGTTGGGTGATAACTGATCATAGGCATATGATATGTACTGTACTTTGTTTGTTTGTTTTATTATTTTTTCTTCCTCTGTCAATCGTTGACTTTCAGCTGTGTAGCTTTACTTATCGTATCAGAATTGCTAATCACATGGTTCATTTCACACGTTTTCCAGACGTACTGTACATGACACATACCAGCAAACAGAATGACCTAACTATGATCTGTGTCCATACAAGTCATTTGTGCTGTCTAAGGAACATGTGTACATGTGTAGTTAATTTTTGAGCGCAATCATGTAAGTTCTTTTGTGATTTTTCTCATGCCCCCAGCAGGTCCAAAATTAAATAAACAAAGTAAAACTGAAGCCAACATTGTGCACAGTACCAGGTTGTGTGTGGTAGCTGCTATGCAATGTGCAATCAGTTGTGACACGATAGCCTGCACCATGTTGAGTTTTTGAAGAGTATTGCTTATATTAATGGCCGGCATGGTGCAGACTGTAGTAGTGTGAGGACAAAATAGGCCGTGAGGCCTTTGCAAATGTCCTTTCTTTCTGAAGTTACTTTATGAGTCTGCTATTCATGAAATTTTCCTATAAATCATTCATCATATGAATAGAAAAACTCTTTAAATTTTGGTAATTCGTCCATCTGGTTTGTAAAGAATTTATGTTAGGTGCTTTTTTTAATGAAACTGGTAACTCATTCCAAACAATGGCAACTCTTTTAGAAAAACAAAACTTTCGCAGGTTAGTGTTGCAGTGCCTTACAAAGAATTTACCTTCAGCGTTTCGGGTTGTATTGCAGGCACTCTGCCAGCGTAGCACTGATGTATTTTGCAGTGTTGTGATATGGTCGACTGCACAGACTTTGTATCAAGAGCAGTAAAAGTATTGTTTGGTGTGCATGCCTATATTATGCAGACTAGGTGACACAGTGCATTTTACCCTTGTTATGCAGTTGTTACGGTATTTTATGTTGACATCAGCATTGTGCAGTATATGTTATGGGGCGTGAGACTGCATTTCACTTAGTTGTGCTGCAATGGGACAGAGTGTGGTACTGGTAACAGTATTGTTTGATTTTGTGTTATGTGTGTAGTGTAGTGGTGGCTGGACACTGAATTTCACTGTTATAACGTAGTGGGATGTGCAATGTTGAGTTATATCAGGACTTCAGTGATGCTCTCTCTCTCTCTCTCTGTATGTATGTATGTATATATGTATGTATGTTATGTATGTAATGTATTTATGTATGTATGTATGTATATATATATATATATATATATATATATATATATATATATATATATATATATATATATATATATATATATATATATATATATATATATATATTGTGTTAAGCATTCCGTGTCATCAGTGAAATTTTAATACAGAATAAGATGGCCGTCAGCCGGGAACGCAAAAACTCTTCGTGTTATATATATATGAGGGAAATAATATATGTAGTGGAAGGCTCTAAATGATAAGTCTGTCATTCCTTCTCTCCTATCCCCCTTCTTTTATATACTGTGTAGTTGGCTCCCAAATAAATACCTCATGAGCAAGTGGTTGCCGGTGTCAGTCTCGGTTGGCATGCACACAACTGAAAATGACTTCAGCTCCACTGTTCTCCACCCACTAGCTTGTATAAAGTCAGCACTTTGTCAATGTAAATGTGAATAATGTAGTGGAAATATGTTGTTCCACAGTAAAGCTGTATTTTGTGGGGGAGCTGGGTGGCTCGGTGGTAGTGTGTTTGACTCTCATCCCAAAGGTCCTGGCTTCGAATACAGCTTGGGTCAAAATTTGTTCAGACCCTATTTCTGTGACCCATCTTTGAAATCACCTTATGGACAAAAGATGTTAAGCCCTAAACATTTAACATTTTGTATTTGAGGTAGTTACTTTTGTATGGGTGCCTATGTGCATTGTAGCCTAATATGCTTTCAACATACTTGACTGTACATGTATACTTTAAATGAATGTCTGCAAATACAGCGTTTCTTTTGAAAATAAACAAAGATATTATTCTTTACTCACAATGATCATGTGCAAACATAACGGGGCATATTGAAACATGTGACATTTGTTTTGTTTCCTTATAATTTGTAACCAAAAACTGCTGGGAAACTGAGATTCAGCTGGAGACACAGGTACATCCACTACCAATCTGTTGACAAACATCTTTCAACCAGAGATGTTCACCGACCTGCTTTCACGGATACACCAAAGGAGCATGTAGCATTGCTTGCAGCAGGTATATTAAAACAAATTCACATTATTCATTAATTAATGTTTGTAGATGATGCCAGAAAAATAAAAATAAAAACACTCTGTGACAACACTCTTTGGTGTGCTTTTTCATCAGTGAATCTGTGAATGATTGAATGAATGTAAACATGCTCACAATGCCTGGCTGAAAAAAAATAAATGAACAAATGTACCGAGGTAACCAGTATGCATTTTTATCCAAGACTGAAAGTGGTTTGTTGGTTGGTTCATGGTTTAACATCCACATTACAACGGTGATGATAATGGCATATTTTACATTAAAAAAAAGAACATATATATATATATAT
Source organism: Semisulcospira habei (assembly GCA_036245525.1). NCBI lineage: Eukaryota > Metazoa > Mollusca > Gastropoda > Semisulcospiridae > Semisulcospira > Semisulcospira habei. Next base: position 9,336,690 of record BTPG01000006.1, read on the forward strand.
ATATATATATATATATATATATATATATATATATATATATATATATATATTGTGTGTGTGCGTTTGTTTCATTTAGCGAAGTAGCAACTGTATTGGTTTCAAATTTTTGAGCAGGGAAAAAATATCCATCTACGGGGATTGAACCCTGGTTACCTTGCGTGGCAAAATGAGTATTTTACCACTGCACTAACTCAACTACTAAGTGATAACTGGTGCATTTAATTACTTATAGATAAACCTTCTCATCCCGTATCTCCCGTTGTTGTTTGTTCCAGTTTACTTTCTCAATGTCACTAATAGTGATCGAAGACTAGTAGTTTGCAACAGTTTGGGCGTAGGTTATACTTGTTGGTTTGGTAGTTGATTTCCTCTTTTCTCATGCGGGCTTGGGACGGCTACGGCGGAGATATGATCTGCCGGAAGTCAGACATCGCTTGTATCCCTTTTTGAAAACGCACTCGCAAACGACCCAAAGTGCCAATTTTTGCGCGGGACCCCCCCATTTTTTCATAAATAATGTGTGTGATATGATCTAAAGTACGATTTTATCGAATAAAAAGGGCCTGCGCAATTGCCCAACATTGCAAACACTTGAAATGTTATTGATAACATCCGGGCAATCTGCGAATTTACAACATAAACTTTTCTCGATTACAGTTAGAATTCCAATTATCAGAACACACCTTTTTTACGAGAAAATACTAACATACTTTATGAAGTGACCAAAATGTTTCTTTATCATTTTAACACACTATTCGATAAATTTTTGTTGTGTTCTGAAATCAGCTATTTTGCGTGTTTTTGCTGATGGGGTAGGTCACGCAGAAGGCTCAAACTTACAAATATGCCCGGGACCATGGGTCTTTCAGGGTGGCAATAGTCTCCAGACTCAATAAGGCTCTCAAAAAACCCTATAAGCGGCAGTTTTCAATTAAAAAATGTAGGTATAGTATACAACCTTAAAATAATTTTATTTAGGTAAAGAAAGTAATTATTGACGTAACTAATGTATTATTTACGTAAATAATTTGATTTATTCTTTTTTACAAATAATGGTAAACAATTTATTATTTAGACTGCGAAGTGCGTTCTACGTAAATAATCACATATTTGGGAATACAAGCAATTATTTAGAAATTGTAGCGTGTTTTTTTCTAAATCAGAGTCTCGTGTCCACGAGGCCAGCGTCGGGAGGCCTTTTGTACCAGGTTGAAGGTCCCAAACAAAACGTTAGACCCCCTCCCCCTCCCTACCTCGTGGTAACTGATCAGAGGATATCAGGTAACTGATCAGAGGAAATTCGGAACAAACATATACAATTTGAACCGTTAAAAAGTGTAATACTTTTTCAAAATAGGGATTGCAATATACGAATGCTCATCAACATTTATTTGTGTATGTCCTTTAGATGGTGTTCTGCAGTTATGTGTGTATAAATGTGGGGTGAGGGTGGGAGGAGGGGAGCGGGGTTGTGGGTGGGGAGGGGTTGGGGTTGGTTGGTTGGGGGGGGGGGAGGGGGGCAGGGCGGTTATGGCAACTATTACCCGGTACCGTATATGTATTTGAAGTACATGTACATCTTATCAACGTCATATATGTTTTTTTCTCGGTCTTAAAAGCAGCATTTTCCATAGAACTCAGTGTGTTGTGGGAGGAATGCATTGTGAAAATAGATTCACTTCGTTCTGCATGTTTTGCATTGTGTCTGCCGACCAACTTCAACACTCTGAAGACTTTTTGTCCAGATACAAAATGCATGTTGCTATCGTGTTTTCCGGCCTGCCGGCCCTAGCAGGGTAGGCCTGCTCATTTTGATCAGTGAAGATAAGATTGTGAACTGGTCAAGCATGGTCTGGTCCGTCTGGTGTTATGCACAAGCCAGGCAGGATGAATTCCTTCTCTACATGATACACACATTTCCATATTCATCGCCTTGTTCCGCTGAACACCTAAATTGTGTTGTTGTTGTTATTGTTTGTTGTTTTGTGCAACCCTTGCAACCTGTCAACTCACAACTACTTACAAAACTCTTAGGCTTAAGCTTTATCTGGATCGAGGTACAATGCAGATGGCAGCCCTCTCCATGATGGTACATGTTAGTTAGTTAGTTAGTTAGCTAGCTAGCTAGTTATTTATTTATTTATTTAATGATTCATTGAAGGAATTATTTGATGCACCCAAGCACCAAGGGTACGGCGGTGGCCACTGACTACAGGAAAAAAAGAAAAGTTTACTTTACTTAGCATTCATATGACCCTGGTATCCTTGACTATTTTGTCTGATGTAGGTTTATACATAAATAAATAAATCATAAATAAATAGGCGCTTTATCCCAATTGAAAATCGGCTGAAAGGGCCGCCATGAACTGAACCCAACAAGCACGCTGGCGTGAATCACGAGCATTCACTCACACACTGTACATTAACACAGAACATTCACATGGTGCTAAGGGCCAGCTCAAGCGAACTACTGAAATTTTGGGAATTCAAAACGTTAATATTTGAAGCTTGATTAAGTTAACTGAAATTGATACCAAAGCCTACAAGGGTCCGTGCACCGACCCCCCCCCCCCCCCCCCGACCAATAACGTATTTGTTTTCATTCCTCCACTATTTTCGTAAAAGAAACCAAGAAGACATCTTGCGACCAAAATCACGCCATACATGGCTGACGTCAAAGGAATATACATTTATACATAATAAACTTATGACGTAATTTAAAATATGTCATGATGTTGCCGTCTCCAGTACTGAGTGTGCTTGTTGTTTTGAACAACACTAAGTAACTTTGCACTTTAGAACGATTGGCGATCTTTTATAGAAAACTGGCATCCAAGATGCGTCATCGATATGGATACAAAACGTCCGCCATTTTTCGCTATAAGGGTTTTTATATCACGGTCACATGGTACGGTTTGCGCTAAAGTGACTGGACGGTCCGTGGCGTAGTGGTTAAGGCGCCTGCCACCAATGCCAAAGGTGCGCGGTTCGATACCGGGTTCCGGCGTTAGACGTTTCTCCTCTGGTAAGTGTCACCGTTAATTCGGGCGGACCGTCGGGGGTTCTTTCTCCGGGTACTCCGGTTCTTCCGCCCCCCCCCCCCCCCCACTTTGGTACCGGTCTCAGGCCACTTTACAAATTTCAAATACAAGCGATCAAAAATCTCTGTAACTTCAGTAGCTGACTGGCCCTTCGTTTGTCTTGTACTGTGTTTGTCTTAAATGGCGTAAATCTGTGTATTTCGTGAGTGTGTGTGTTGGGTTTCAGGCGCGGCTCTTTGAGTCGATTTCCCCAAAATTGAGAAAAAGCGCCTATATAATAACGGTATTATTATTATATATATATATATATATATATATATATATATATATATATATATATATATATATATATATATATATATATATATATATATATATATATATATATATATATTATATATATTCATTCTTTGCTGATGGTGACTGCAAAGGGTCAGTGTAATCTTGACTCATTTTCAGGAAATCGGGAAAAGGCAATAATAAAATGAAAATGTTGTTGCATGCTTCAAATATCACAGTATCAGTAACGGGAACATTGAGACAAATAGTGCAAATAAATGGTCTTTATTCTTGACTGTTTTCGATTTTAGCGCAAAAACTGGCTGCCCAAAAGTGAAACGGTAACCCCACACTTTGTTTACGATCTATTTTCGTCAGTTAGTGTTTCAAACAGCAAACATTATGCCATGTGTTCGTTTCTTATATGCAAATAAAGCTGAAACCACAATGAAAGTTTAAAACAACCTGCTGTTGTTGCACCGCGCGTCTGTGAAAAGGGGTGACTTGCATACTGGTGGTGTCACAAAGATGGGTTTGCAATCTGAATCTTGAGCAGACGATAGAAACCATCCAGGCCAGTATATTTGCATTGTATATTACTTGTGAGTTTAAGATAAGTTGCTTTCAAGAAGTAGAAGCTAATAAAACAATTATATGTCTCTCAATAGCTTATTTTAAAGTGTCGCGTCACATCCGTCACGCAGGTTACCGCAAGTTTTCTTTCTACGATTTCTTGCAAGGACGGCATTTTTCAAACGTCAGCCCAACGCCAGTGGTTTGTGTATCATACATCAAAACATTGATGACGCTTTGCGGCAGGTTTCACGTTTTGCGTCGGTTGGGCCCCCAAACTGTGACATATCACACGCGTTTACGGGCCATTTGCAGGTTACTTCTGACCAAACGTTTTCGACTCGCTCTGAAAATCGGTTCGAATTAGCTGTTTTCTGCACTATTTTGGGCTACGGTGAGTTACTAAACTTTGATAAATGACAAATTCGTGAGATTAAGAAGAACAAATCGATTACCGTTCGTTTATTGTGCCCTAGATCCCTAGGATGATAATTCGATTGGACTTCAATGATCTGTGCTCTAGTTTTCAGTCTTGTCACGTGCTGTGTAGGTTACTTCGAAATGATGTGTTCGACGTTATTGTGATAAACTGAAGTTGTGTTTATTTTTCATTCGGCTCTGATAACACATTTTTTTTCATATTACTGAGGATACAGCATTTTATTGTTTTTGGTTTGAAGAATATTCGTCGAAACGTTATTTTAGATAACTTACATCAATCGGACACGATGACTCAGCGTCGTACGCAAGCAGGTTACTTCCGGTTCGTGTAGCATTGGCTGCAGGTTACTGATTTTCATATTTTGGGGGGCAAATTTCATTGTTTTTGACCATCATGCTGAGTAATCCTTCCCCTGGTCGCTTTTTTTACGGTTCAGCTTTAGTAGATGTTTAAGTTCAGCTTCAAATAGTTCAAACACTGCTTGAAAAGTTTTCGATTTGATTGATTTTGGTCACCTGCTCTATGTGTGACATCAGTTTGAGTTTCTTTGAAATGTTCAATTCCATTAAACTGTCATAACTGTTGATTATGGTAAAAATATTTCTATGTCACTTATTTGTGTTTTCAGATCAAGGACGTCAAAACAAGTCAGCTTCCTGAAGCAACACGGCGACTTATTTGCATATCCAGACATCCCAGATGAACCCATAGTTTTTTTTAGGAGATTCAGAGGTCCTACCAGAGCCTTGATTTGATCGCCGTGAAAAGTTCAATTTCGAAGCATGAATTTTCCGCATAGAAAATTGCTTTGTAAAATGTCCTTGAGTTGTGTAGTGCTCTAGTAGTAAAGTTCAGAAAATTGAATGTTTTTTTGCTTTTTTGTGTGTAATGTTGAACTTCTCTTTCCCTCACTATATTCTTCTAAATTTTATAATATATTTTATTTCCATAAACAAAGCCTGCCTTGTGAATACGATTCGTTAATTTATTTACGTGCTGTGACTCTTGAGCATGATTCATGCCGACCATGGCAGCATTCCGATGGCAGGCTTTATTTATAATAAATATTGCTCCTAAATTAAATAATAATGGATATTATTTCTGTATGTTAGCATTAAACCACTTTTAGTTTTTATTTTCTGATGGCATCCAAGTTTGGCGTCACACATCCTGCACATCATGCAGGTTACCATATTATTTTGCATTGTTATTTTTTAAAATTTTATTGAGCTTTGAACTGGATCAGTACAGTGTACTTTTTCTGACTCATCTCATAAAGAGACTATGTGACAGGATTAATAAAACTTAGTTGTGACATTTAAGTATACCAGAAAAAGTGTTGTTTTGATGGTAACCTTCAAATTGAGTCACAGACAAATGCCGTTCACACGCACTACATATTGGACATCAGAATTTCCAAAGTCATATAAATAAAGTATAATAATGGTGTGTTTTAATTAGATATAACATTGGAAATAACACAACTAGTTTATAGACTTGTCAAAATATCATGTCGCGTCACAGTGTGTGCAGGTTACCCTTGTAGCAACCCCCCCCCCCCCCACCTCCAATGAAATCGCTCTGACGCCCGAACCATCACAGCAGACAAAATCAACTTCAGAAAGTATATATTTAATTAGTATTATATAGAGTTTTAGAATTTGGCTAGTGTTCCACCTTTCTGTCACCATTAGCAAATAATGTTTTATATATACCGTCTAGGACAACACCTCGGTTTTTAACGGAGTCAGACAGAGGAACAGAGGTGTTATCTGACTGCAGGGAACGGGCGGAAAGGGAATTGAGCTTGTGTGTGGTACCAGCAAGACCAACAAAGAATACTGGAGACAAAAGAAACGCGACCATTTTAGAATCATCACTTATTTGTGTTGTCCAAAAATGTTGCATTTGTTTTGCTCTTCAGTGTGCAACCGAACGTTTTGTAACGCTTCGTGTTGTTCCGAGTAAAATCCAAGCGGTCTATAAAGGGGAGAAGGGAGACAATTGCCTTTTTTTGGATCTCGCCAACTGGCTCGATCGATATGGTAAACATGTCTCGCAGCAACAATATCACAGCATACTGAAGCATTTTCTATACAAGATCATACAATACTGCAGCTGAATTGTCTAGTCCGTTTGAGCAACGCTTGCCTCGTGTTTTGTTTTGGTCTTTTTCCAATTAACATTTAAACAAGACATATCATTAGGACAGCACTAAGAACAAAAAGTGATCACCAAACTCGCTCCTAAATATTTAAAATTGCTACCCTCTAGGGATCATGGAGATGACCTACTTAAACGTTGAAATATCTACCCTGTTCTGGCAGGCCACAGTGACCACTGACCCGCATCACTCTGCTGCCACTATGACAAGCTATGTACGCATCAGCCGCACTGTCAGATCGAGCTATTGAACATTCAACACGGAGACCCAGCTATTGAACATTCATCACGGTGACCGAGATATTGAACATTCAGCACGAAGACCAAGCTATTGAACATTCATCACGGTGACCGAGCTATTGAAATTCAGCACGGAGACCGAGCTATTGAACATTCAGCACGGAGACCAAGCTATTGAACATTCAGCACGGAGACAAAGCTATTGAACATTGAGCACAAAGAGCGTGACATTTGCAGAAATAAATGTGTCATTGTTTCTGTGTGGGGCTCGACCAGGGTGTATTTTAGAAGGTCGTGTAAAAAATTTGCCGAGCGCAGAGGCTAAATCATTGTTGTTTGGCTTAAAAGAAATTGACATAAATTAGGACCAAGGTTGGTGATTATTTTTTCTTCTTAGAATTGTATTGAAACCATCTGCGTGCAGAAGGTATTTGGAAAAAGAAGAAGAAGAAGAAAAAAAATCCCCAAAAACTCTGTAGGCAATCTTTGCTCAAACGAACTATATCAACGTATTCACCGGAGACGCACTGACACCCCTTTAACATTAACCCCTTCGCTGTCCAGGAAAAGTAAACACGAACCGACTGTGAGAGACATAATCCTCATGTGCCTCCGCCATTACGTGAGCTGATGAGGATCTATGCCGCTAGCTGACACCACGTTGTGTCCACCCTCCTTGTCACGCTGAGGCTCTGTGGTGTTGGCAGATTGACACAGATTTCACAAACACCGCCTTCGTCCACTGACAGTGAAGGGGTTAGCTCTATCAGAACGTAGGTAGCCTACTGTAAGGACAATGTTGTATTACCTGGAGCACAGGATATCAGAATTTAGGCAGCCTACTGTAAGGACAATGTTATATTACCTGGAGCACAGGATATCAGAATGTAGGCAGCCTACTGTAAGAACAATGTTATATTACCTGGAGCACAGGATATCAGAATGTAGGCAGCCCACTGTAAGAACAATGTTATATTACATGGAGCACAGAATATCAGAATGTCGGCAGCCTACTGTAAGAACAATGTTATATTACCTGGAGCACAGGATATCAGAATGTAGGTAGCCTACTGTAAGGACAATGTTATATTACCTGGAGCACAGGATATCAGAATGTAGGCAGCCTACTGTAAGGACAATGTTATATTACCTGGAGCACAGGATATCAGAATGTAGGTAGCCTTCTGTAAGGACAATGTTATATTACCTGGAGCACAGGATATCAGAATGTAGGTAGCCTACTGTAAGAACAATGTAATATTACCTGGAGCACAGGATATCAGAATGTAGGTAGCCTACTGTAAGGACAATGTTATATTACCTGGAGCACAGGATATCAGAATGTAGGTAGCCTACTGTAAGAACAATGTAATATTACCTGGAGCACAGGATATCAGAATTTAGGCAGCCTACTGTAAGGACAATGTTGTATTACCTGGAGCACAGGATATCAGAATGTAGGTAGCCTATTGTAAGAACAATGTAATATTACCTGGAGCACAGGATATCAGAATTTAGGCAGCCTACTGTAAGGACAATGTTATATTACCTGTTGCACAGGATATCAGAATGTAGGCAGCCTACTGTAAGGACAATGTTATATTACCTGGATCACAGGATATCAGAATTTAGGCAGCCTACTGTCAAAACAACGTTATATTACCTGGACCACAGTCCATCAGAATGTAGGCAACATACTGTAAGAATGAGTTTTTGCCATAAAAAGATTTTGAGCTATACAAGAACCATTCAGAATTATTATTATTAAGAACAATGTTATAATACCTGGAGCACATGATATCATGATGTAGTCAGCCTACTGCAAGGACAGTGTTATATTACCTTGAGCACAGGATATCAGAATGTAGGTAGCCTAGTGTAGGAACAATGTTATATTACCTGGAGCACAAGATATCAGAATGTAGGTAGCCTACTGTAAGAACAATGTTATATTACCTGGAGCACAGGATTTCAGAATGTAGGCAGCCTACTGTGAGAACACTGTTATATTACCTGGAGCACAGGATATCAGAATGTAGGTAGCCTTTTGAAATAACAATGTTATATTACCTGGAGCACAAAATATCAGAATGTAGGCAGCCTACTGTAAGAACAATGTTATATTACCTGGAACACAGGATATCAGAATGTAGGTAGCCTACTGTAAGAACAATGTTATATTACCTGGAGCACAGGGTATCAGAATGTAGGTAGCCTTCTGTAAGAACAATTTTATATTACCTGGAACACAGGATGTCATAATGTAGGTAGCCTACTGTAAGGACAATGCTATATTACCTGGAGCACAGGATATCAGAATGTAGGTAGCCTACTGTAAGGACAATGTTATATTACCTGGAGCACAGGATATCAGAATGTAGGCAGCCTACTGTAAGGACAATGTTATATTACCTGGAGCACAGGATATCAGAATGTAGGCAGCCTACTGTAAGGACAATGTTATATTACCTGGAGCACAGGATATCAGAATGTAGGTAGCCTACTGTAAGAACCATGTAATATTACCTGGAGCACAGGATATCAGAATTTAGGCAGCCTACTGTAAGGACAATGTTATATTACCTGGAGCACAGAATATCAGAATGTAGGTAGCCTACTGGAAGGACAATGTTATATTACCTGGAGCACAGGATATCAGAATGTAGGTAGCCTACTGTAAGGACAATGTTATATTACCTGGAGCACAGGATATAAGAATGTAGGTAGCCTACTGTAAGGACAATGTTATATTATCTGGAGCACAGGATATCAGAATGTAGGTAGCCTACTGTAAGGACAATGTTATATTACCTGGAGCACATGATATCAGAATGTAGGCAGCCTGCTGTAAGAACGATGTTATATTACCTGGAGCACAGGACGCCGTAACCAGCCAGAGCGGTCAACAGGCAGAAGGAGATCCACGCCATAGCTCGGGATGTTGTCGGACTGATGACAACGCTTCAACGCAAGCAACTGATGACAACGCTTGAACGTAAGCAACTGATGACAACGCTTCAACGCAAGCAACTGATGACAACGCTTCAACGCAAGCAACTGATGACAACGTTTCAACGCAAGCAACTGATGACAACACGTAAACGCAAGACTGGTGACAGCGCTTAAACTCAAGCAACTGATGACAACACTTAAACGCAAGACTGATGACAACGCTTAAACGCAAGCAACTGATGACAACGCTTCGACGCAAGCAACTGATGACAACGCTTCAACGCATGGGGATCAGCTTCAACTGATGACGACGTGTGAATGGCGGGAATCAGCAGAAACGGAAGAGAAAACAGGCTTTGGTAAACAGGAACAAACCAGTTTACGCCCAGTGACGTAGGAAAATGTTTTTTGGAAGATATGTCCAACTCTTTAATAACTCAAACGACAGGGAAAGGGGTGGGGGTGGGCAGGTTTTTTCTGTGCTTGTAACAAGAGTTCTATCAAATTAATCGACGATTGGGACAGGACCGGATATGGCGCAATTAAGGCCCATTTATACTTTCAAATAGGCCATGAGGAGGTATGCCCCAAGTCCAAAAAGGAGGACGCTCATGTCCAGGACATATTTCCATGCCATACCCAGCCCCCCGTGTTCCTACATCACTCAAGCTGACAAAAGGACACAATGACATGCCGTTTGTGCAGGGCAGGTTACACGCGAACAAACTGAATAAGTGAATAATTAGACGACAATGACACCTGACAAAAGAGAAGAATTTAAAGCCTAACAGCCCTTGGGCTAAACAAACTGCCTGCGGCAAACCTAGCAATTCGTCGATAACTTCCAGATTTGGTCTTATGACGATTTCGAACAAGAGCACCACATAAATGTGCATCTCTGATTGGTTCAAATGTATTTCCGAGTCTGTTGGGCTAACTTCGTGTCGGATACAACGCGCATCGTGCAGGATATTTTTCCACGATTGCAAGATAAAACTCGTGGTTTAGTCAAATCCGCAGAGGAATCCAACATGACAAACAGAGTTAGACTGAAGAACTTGTATAATCGTAACTGCCTGTATGCAGAATAGGCACAAACACCATCTGCAGGTGCCAGTCGTTTCGAAAGGACCTGAGGACGCTTGCAGTAGGTGCTCTAGCGATTTGGCGAAAAAAGCATAACGCGCAAAAATCAAAGATACCAAGGGCGAGGTCGAAGATTTTTATGATTTGTTTGTGAACTGTTTGACCTTGGAACAGAAGTGTGCATTCATAGAAATTCGAAATTCTGCATTCAGCGCTCAGTAGAGCACTGTAGATCTGAACGATTTAGCCGGATTCAGGAATCTCACGTCTTTCGTCTGTTTAACATCTGAATATTTCGGTCGGATCAGAAACCACCTGTACATTCTTTGTGAGACGCTCTGATCACTACTGACGAAACATATGCATACGTGAAAGGAATTTGCCAGCTCAAAGAAACACAGATGTGCTTGATAACGATAATGAACATCGTGCACAGGTCAGTTTGTAGCGAGAAAGTGTTCGGATTTAGGCTGTACCACGTCCCTCATAATTTCACCCAAAACTCGTGTTTACAGGAATGATAGTCCAACATCATATTATGCACAAGCAAACAGTTAATTCAATAATTTTCCATTGTACAAAGACCAATGTACATTATACACGTATTTGTTTTCCTTGGTCAAAGAGGCTAAAAAGGGAACTGTGAAAGTTCTGAACTCAGGCAAGATGCAGCTGTCATTGTAGGTGTTATTCTGCAGTAAACAAGTATTGTCAAATTATAAAATGCAACCTCATTAGAATGGAATGCGTTTTACATCTTCCACAGCAATCACTATGAGCATGCAATGGGTGTTGATGAGGTGTGATGTGAAAATACGGTAGACTTTTGAAATGGAGCTGGTCGGAGAGCATTCCGAAGCACGCACATGACGTTTTTGTCGTGCGGGGCAAAATTCTGGCAAAGAAGTAACAAGAAAAAATGACGTCATGTCTAGCTAAGCAAACCTTGCTAGAGAACGTATTTTTGCCGACAAAGCTCCGTGTGTGCTTGTTTGCGCGCGCGCGCGTGTGTGTGTGTG